>JAKTVZ010000005.1:0-666103 GCA_030560825.1 Suzukiozyma fluviatilis
GTACAATTACTACCACCTTGCCATATTCTTCTGGTGATACTGAAACCGTGGAAGTAATCGTTCCAACTCCTGTTACGACTATCACTATTACCAGTGATGTTTCTAGTACTGAAACCATTACTTTACCACATTCTTCTGGAGAACCAGAAACTGTTGAAGTAATCGTTCCAACTCCAGTTATTACCATTACTATTACCAGCGATGTTTCTAGTACAATTACTAGCACTTTACCATTTTCTTCTGGTGAGACTGAAACAGTGGAAATTATTGTACCTACTCCAATCACTATAAGCTCGTTCCCTAGTGTATCTTCATTCCCACTGATTACTTCTAGTAAATCGAGTTATGCTTCATCTAGTTTCCTGAGCTTATCATTTGGATATTATTCTAATTCATCATCGAGCAGAATTAGTTCTACTGTTTCAATTGGTTCAACTGAAATTCCAACCAGTGTTTCAGGATCCTCGTTGCCATCATCTACTGTAGTGCCCAATACTATCACTTCGGACAGTGTCTCCAACGGCCAAGCTAGTACCAGTTCACCTGGTGTTGCAACAACTCCAGCCAATCCAACCACTATAGACACTTTGGTAACAACAATTATAAGTATAGTTGGTCCTAGTACGAAAACTTCAAATAATCTGCCAGCAGGAACCACTACTGATCCATCAGCTGAAACCACTGCTGATCCACCCGCTGAAACCACTACTGGTCAGCCAGATGGAACCACTACTGGTCAGCCAGATGGAACCACTACTGGTCAACCAGATGGAACCACTACTGGTCAACCAGATGGAACCACTACTGGTCAACCAGATGGAACCACTACTGGTCAACCAGATGGAACCACTACTGGTCAACCAGATGGAACCACTACTGGTCAACCAGATGGAACCACTACCGGTCAACCAGATGGAACCACTACTGGCCAACCAATTGTGGTATCCAGCATTGGAAACAACGGTGACCCACCTAATACCGAAACTAGTATTGTAACTGGAACTAACAGTGCAACGACTAATCTTGGCGATACTTCTACCACCATAAAGACCAATGTGGAAACTGCTTCGAGAGCTTCAACCAATCCAACTGGTAGTATAAATTTCGATACTACTCTAGCATCATCTACATCTAATAATTATAAACCTACCACTTTGAGTGGTAGCGGAACAGCTACCAGTGCAGTCATTTCTAATCCAAGTATTTCAGAATATCTTGGATCCGCATCTACTTCAGGAATTTCCAAATTCACCTTGCTTTTCATATTCGCATTACAATTGTTAATTTAAACTCCCGTTTTATTTAAAGTTTCAATTTCGGTGTTCATTTCATTAATGTATTATACAAAATTTCCGATTCGGTTGATTTATAGATTCAATTTTCTACTTCTTTTCGTTTAGTTTTAATACCCATTTCGTTTACTATATAAAATGCGTGATGTAGAACATAGATTTACCTTAGTGAGTTTATTTTGTTTGTTTTCAGTTGTTGATTCAAAACCGTTGATTCGAGTACTATAGATTCGACATGATTGATTCGAAATGATTGATTCCAATTCTATTCATTAAATTGCCGTTGAATCTACTACCGTTTATCTTAATTAATTTCGTGTTTTTTTCCAGCCCCACAAAAACCATACAATTTTGCAGCCACACAAATGCAGTACCTATATCATACAATTTGGTCCACCACCGTCACAAACTAAAAGGCATATATAACTACATGTCTACAACTCAATCGCTAGTTTCCATATATATTAGTATGTAGTGTACCGTAGTAGAGTAGATTGCGTTTATAATGGATCTATTTTGCATATATTGTGGCTCTGGTGCACATCTTGTTTGTCTATTCACAAATTAGTTAATGTTTCTGTTCTCCTATCAACCGATATCGTTCATTCTACTGGTTCACAAGTGCACGAATACACGCATACGCTTGCTAAATCTGCCCTCCATCCAGTAGCATCTGGTGCAATATGTTTCCCCATAATGATCTGGTGTAAATAGCGGGCCGGAAATGGTCGGTTATTGAAATTTTTCACCCGCGTATAGCCGAAGATACTTTGGTTGACTCACCGGCAGTACTATAAAGGTATGGAGAAATCTCTGATCTCGAAAAATTAATTCTCAAGTCATACTTTATCCATCATGTCAGCTCCATTAGATGCTTCCAAAGTGCAAATCACCAAGACTACCACTCCATCTAAACCTTTGCCTAAAGAACAATTAGTGTTTGGTAGATCTTTTTCTGACCACATGATTGAGGTTGAATGGACCAAACAATCTGGTTGGGGTGCACCAAAAATCAGTCCTTACCACCCTTTAAGTCTCGACCCAGCTACTGTTGTGTTCCATTATTCGTTCGAATTGTTTGAAGGTATGAAAGCCTACAAGGATTCCAAGGGTAACGTAAGAACCTTTAGACCAGATAAAAATATGGAAAGAATGAACAGATCTGCCAAAAGATCGAGCTTGCCTACCTTTGACGGTGAAGAATTGATCAAATTGATCAACAAATTGTTGGTTTTGGAATCAGAATTCGTTCCTGAAGGATTTGGTTACTCTCTTTACCTTAGACCAACTTTGATTGGTACCACTGCTTCCTTAGGGGTAGCTGCTCCAGACAAGGCATTATTATTTGTCATTGCATCGCCAGTTGGTCCTTATTACTCCGGTGGCTTCAAACCAGTGTCTTTAGAAGCTACTGACTATGCTGTTAGAGCTTGGCCAAAAGGGGTTGGTGAATACAAGTTAGGTGCCAACTATGTTTCTTGTATCGAACCACAATCTAGAGCTGCCGAAAAGGGCCATTCTCAAAACTTGTGGTTGTTTGGAGACGAAGGATACATTACTGAAGTCGGTGCTATGAATGTCTTCTTTGTATTCAAACAAGCCAATGGCCGTTTGGAATTGGTTACTCCTCCATTAAATGGTATGATCTTACCAGGGGTTACTAGAGACTCTATTATCAACATTGCCAAGGCTAAATTTGCCGACACAGTTGACGTTGTTGAACGTGATTTAACCATTCACGAAGTAAAAGAAAGAGCAGACAAAGGAGAATTAGTAGAAGCTTTCGGATCTGGTACTGCTGCCATTGTCACCCCAATCTCTAACATTGAATTCAGAGGCGAACAAATTGCCGTTCCTGTCGTTGGAGGTGATGCCGGTGACTTGACCAAGAAAGTATGGCAATTTATTCAAAACATCCAATACGGGGAAGAATCTTTTGAAAATTGGTCGAGAATTGCTCAATAGAGAGCTTTATATTTAGTTAGAAACATGTACAATTTACAATACAAGTAGGTAAAGACATAGCTACATACATAAAAGCTAGTTATACGGTAGATAGATGACAGATGGTCACCACAGAGTGAAGCTACTCTTCCTGCGAGAGAAATGTTATCTAACGAACATTATATCACATTAGTGTACAAGAAATTATACAAAGAGTACTACGATCACATTTGAAAGAATATCATCATTGCCTACAATTTTATGCATTGCATAAAAAATGCTAGATAGATTACGACGGATATGGAATATCCAGTAGTGTTCCATCCCAGTGCAGTTAATTCGGTAGTATTTCAATAGGAAAGGTGCCATTGGGCAGTTTCTCACGAATCCGGTTGTCTATGTATTTGCAGACTTTACATAGTCTTGTCAACTATTCTTAACCAGCTTATATGGAGAGTTTTTGCACCCAGGGTAGGTTTCTGCTTCTTGATTTGCTTTAAGTAGAAAGTTACTTTAAGTAGAAAGTTACTTTAAGTAGAAAGTTAACAAATTGAATCATTAGAGTCTTGCCCTCAAGTCCTAACTTCTACTGACTGCTTCCGTCCACAATATTGTTCCGTACTCATACTTCCGGATATTTTTAATATTTCGCGATACTCCTAAAATAATATTTTCCAACTTCTCGTACTTGGTAATTTACTTTCCAAATGGCAGGAACGAAACATGGGTTGAGTTTATTTTCCCGGTAAGAGTCCCATCTCCATAATGAGTTTTGATTAGCAAAAAATACCTCCTAATAGCTGATCTTCTCAATGCAGAATTGGTCCATGGTATTATTTATTCAATTTTCTATTGAAACACTTCTGCTTCATGTAGTGTTGCAGGGAAGCAAATTTTCTGGATTACTTCCGTACAAGCATAAAAACCATGAATCACAGGCTACACACTATTTTGTGTCCAATCACATCTTCTGCTATCATTGAATGGTTTATCCGTTTGATAGGTTTATACGACTGCATGCAGATAAAAATATCATAAACGATGCAGCCGAATACATCACCAGCGAAGTGGTATGCGGTTATGATAATTTCATTACCGATTGGTGACGGCATGAAGAATTGATGGTCAGGATGTTACAAAGAAATGATACCCAAGGAGTACCGAAGTCTTGATATCCTAGATGTAGGAAATACCCCATGCTCCAATGGCTTTAATCGAATTTAGGGGTTATTGTTCTAACAATAGGCTGTGATTTGGAGAAGAATACGATCCAAAATAGCTTCCTAAACTTCTTATATACCGAATCAAGGCATATTGAATTTCAATCCTGGGATATGCGGAGAATCGAGGAGAAGAGCATCTTGAAACATAATAGCCGTCTGCACAATGCCTCTTTCTATATACTTTTACTGGCCAATATTTTAGAGTAAAGGATATAAGGCACTGCGAGATTTAGGAGAAAATGTCATGCCACCTACGATTATCTTTGCTATCTATTTCTGCCAAAATGTGGTGGCACTTGAATTACGGCATTTCTTCAATGATAAGCTTAAACTGATTGACCTGAATTGTATACAGGACAGAACAATGTCATGATAGATAAAGAATGTAGAGATAGGCAGGGTGTAGATATTGGCCTCGTAGGTAGTAGGTAGTAGCGAGGCAACAGTGAATAGCCAACAAGTGTAAGAATAATTCACAAATAGAGGCTAGATATGAGTTTCTTGTCCACGCGACCATTAAACAGTGTGCTTGAAATTTCTCCGGCACCGCTCCAGGAAATATCGCAAGATAAAACTTAACGCACTGCGTAAATATTACTACGGCGTTATAGCTTTTGTGGGGAACTCCGATTTGACACCAACGGGTATAATTCCAATGTATAGTGTATACAGAATTGCTTATCTTCGTCGTGTGAAGTTGCACAAGTTTTGATTGTCTATTGTAATTTTCACCTTTCATATTTTGTAAAACTAGCGATCGCCAAAGCGTACAACCTAAAACAATGTACAAGATGTAGCATTTCCCTACACATTATTCACTAAGATAACAATTCCTGCGAAGCCTAGATTTCATTTCATATCTGTCAAAATTGCTCACGGCGTCTTTCACAGATAAGATAAAAAATATTTTATTTTTTAACATGTTGCTTTTTTATCTTTGCAACCTTTTGAAGAGACACTATAAATATCATTCCTTTTCTTATTCCAGTAACCCTTGTCTTGGGTATAGATTGTTCTTGTCACTAGTAGAGTAGTAACAGTAGTTCAATTTTATCTAATTGACAGGTTTTAGTTTTATCTAGGCAGTTTTTTCTAGTGGTATACATACCTAATTGTTCTTATCTATTTTTTTTCAGTTAGCTGGTCTAGTTTACTATAGGGATTTATATCTTCTGTTTAATTCAATATGCCCGAGAAGGAATTAGACTATATCAGATCGCACGAAGCTGCTGGCGATGCTGAAAAGAACGGTGGTATTATCGTTGATGCCTTTGAGCAACAAGATTCAAAACCTCAGTTAAAAGGATTTGCTAAGTTTGTAGATGGATTCAAAAGATACGATGAAGAGGAACTTGGATTAGATCCTAACTTGTCGGAAGCGGAAAAAATCGCTATCATGACTGCAAACTCTCCATTATCCAGATCTTTGAAAAATAGACACTTGCAAATGATCGCTATTGGTGGTTCTATTGGTACTGGTCTTTTTGTGGGGTCCGGTAATGTTTTAAAATCTGGTGGTCCAGGTGGTGTGGTTATTGCTTATGTTTTGATTGGTACTATGATTTTCTGTACTGTGCAATCGTTAGGGGAATTGGCTGTCACTTTCCCAGTTTCTGGTGCTTTTATTACTTATAATTCTCGTTTTATTGATCCATCTTGGGGTTTTGCTATGGCTTGGAATTATGCCATGCAATGGTTAATTGTTATGCCTTTGGAATTGGTCGCTGCTGCTATTGTTATCGGATATTGGAATACTACAATTAATCCGGCGGCGTGGGTCGTTATATTTTATGTCGTTATTGTTTTCATTAATTTCTTCGGTGTACGAGGTTATGGTGAAGCTGAGTTCGTGTTTGCAATTATTAAGGTGGCTGCCGTATTAGGGTTTATTATCTTAGGTATAGTTCTTACCTGTGGTGGTGGACCAGTCGGTGGCTATATCGGAGGTAGATATTGGCACAATCCTGGTTCTTTTGCTCATGGATTTAAAGGGGTTTGTTCTGTCTTTGTTACGGCCGCTTTTGCTTTCGCTGGTACCGAATTGGTTGGTTTAGCTGCTGCTGAATCGCAAAACCCTAGAAAATCTTTACCAAAAGCCATCAAACAAGTCTTCTGGAGAATCACTCTTTTCTACGTTGTTTCTTTGATCATTATCGGGTGTTTAGTTCCATACACCGACCCAAGATTAGGTGTTGGTGGTTCCAGTAATGCTGCTGCTTCTCCATTCGTTATTGCCATCAGAAACGGTGGTATTTCAGGATTACCATCCGTTATGAACGTGGTCATCATGGTTGCAGTTATTTCTGTTGGTAACTCATCAGTTTACGGTTCATCTCGTACTTTAGCCGCATTAGCAGCATCTGGCCAAGGACCAAAGTTCTTGGGATACATTGACAAAAACGGTAGACCATTAATGGCTATTATTGTTCAATTAGTCATTGGTTTGTTATGTTTCTTAGCAGCTTCGAGTAAACATGGTGATGTCTTCAACTGGATGTTGGCTATTTCTGGGTTATCATCCTTATTCACCTGGGGTTCAGTCAACTTTGCTTTAATCAGATTCAGACATGCTTTGAAAGCAAAGGGTAGAGACACTTCAGAATTGGCATTTGTATCTCAAGCCGGCTACATTGGTGCATGCTGGGGTGTAGTGTTAAATATTTTGATTTTAATTGCCCAATTCTGGATTGCCGTGTGGCCTATTGGTGGTACACCAAATGCTACTGATTTCTTTTCAGCATACTTATCATTCCCTATCATTTTCGCATTCTATTTTGGTCACAAGATTTATGCCAGAAACTGGAAGTTATACATCAAAGCCGAAGATATTGATATTGATACTGGTAGAAGAGAATTAGATTTAGATTTATTGAAACAAGAATTGGCCGAAGAAAGAGAGTACATTGCCTCTTTACCATTTTACAAAAGAATTTACAAGTTCTGGTGTTAGATCGGTTCCTCAGTCCAATTCGTTTCAATTCTTTACTAAAGCGTTTAATATGTATTTAGATTAAATGTATTCATACAATAAGAAAAAGAAGTAGGCAAGTAAGATCGGCAATTTTCACAGACATATTTTTCGCAGCCAAGCACCTAAGCGAGAACGACTGCACAAGGCAATGACACAACATTCCGGAGGTACCACAGCAGAGCAGCAGAAAAAAATGCTGGGGATGCCGATGTTTACTCTCTTCACAATGGAGAAGCAATGAATGTCACCAACGACGAATTCCCTTGTACCAAGTGCTATATTTTGCTACCACTGTGCTGGTACAGTTTGCTTGCATATTAAATGTACCTATATCCACCCACCCTAGAAGTCACCTTTTCTCTTTTGTTAGACCTAGGTATATATATTTGTGTACCGTCTTGAACTAACTAAACTACTAACTACTAATGCAACTATTCTCATACTGGCAATTGCAGCATCAATACATCATGATTTGCGGTGCTGTATAACCTTAATCAGCATCATATATGCAAGGCTCATGGTTGCTGAGCCCAGTAGCTAGTTTAGTCGTCTCTGCTACAAATCCCCTAACCGACCTACCCTACCACCGTTCCGTCCTAACTCCATGCCGATACAGTGCCGATTCCATCCCCTACCACATCACCATATTCACCCGTAAAAATTACCATTACTTGCATCGGTGGTATATCATAAACCTTGTCTTGCTTTTCGTCAAATTGTCTTATATTTCGTCAGATCTGTCGCACTTTTCGTCATTCTTGTCACATTTTCCGTCACAATTGTCAAACTTGTCGCACTCTCCGTCAACCTTCCACGCTCGCACCACCTGGCTCTTTCCCGCAGCGCAGATTTTGACAGAAGTCGTGGCAATACCATTATTTCCAAGGCTGTAAAGCAAAACAGTACCATTCAACAAACTATCAAGGCACAAATAAGTTCTTTCTGGCAAAAGGTTGTATCATATAGCGAGTGTTTGCACGCGTAATCCAAGCGCTTCGTTCTGTCTCATTACTACGACAGCTGAACCGCATATATTCATTTACCATATACAGGTGCTGCCACAACGCAAAACTACCACTACTTTCACTAACCAAATCACCCTAGCCTTAGATACCAATTGATGAAATAACAGCGTTACCATGTTCTCAAAGTCCGGCTTAAGTAAAGCCGTGGTAAAAATCAAGTACTTATTCCCCAGATACACGAGAAAACTCCGATTGTTGACCATCAAGTTTGTCATAGTATTATGGCTAATAATCATCTTGTTTTGGTTGAATTTGCACCAAAACACCAATGTCACCAGCTTCTATAACCCCTACACTCCGTTGCGATTTTCGCGGCCGTTGGAGTCGGAATTGGACAAAAAATTCGTAACTTTATTGGATAAATTGTATCCACCATACTTTGAAAAGTCGTCAACCCAAGTGTTTGCCATGAATTCCACTGTCTATCCAAACATCTTCCAGGAGGACAGCCACTTTTTGCAGATTTTGTTGTCATTGGACTTCGATCAAAGGTGTCAGCTTTACTTCAATAGTGCCATCCACCAAAATGATCTCAAATTGCAGGAAATAAGCGACTCGGAGGAGCAAAAGACGCTTCCGGTTGTTAACCTCAACGAAGCCTTCATTTTTGACAGCAAATTCTTCAAGCCGGTACATGAATTTATCCCGCAAGAGTTACGTGGATTAAAACAAGCATTGAAAGATAAGGTAAAGCACGCAAAGACCCAAGCGTTAATAGAGCAAAAGGCGCAAGAACTCAAGCACAAAAAATTCGAGGAATTGTTGCAGGATGTAAAGAAAGGAGCCGAGGTTCCTGACATTGAAGCCATCGAAATCAACCGAGACGATATCCAAGTAAACGAGGACGAAATCACTGTAGAGGACTCAGATATAGATTTTGATGAAGAGTACCAAACAGCGTTTTTAACCGAGTTCTATCGTATCATGTGGGATAGAATCAAGTTCGACGAACAAACCTTCCACGATTTCATCACCCACACAAAAGTGTTCAATAAGTGCTTTTTGCTGAATAATGAAAAGACCACCAATCGTTTGTTTATCGACGATCAGATCAAACAGCTTGAGCTGTTGAAAGAGAGCGAAAGCATTCCTCGCTTGTCCCTCGGATCGAAAAAGTTGTACAAGAATTGCCGCTACTTGGAAACTCAGATTTATCCCTGGTTATCTCAAGTTTCGCCAGTGTACCATCAACTTTCATCCGGAAGAGAGAAACTGATTATCTCATCTGCAGCGTTATTAACCACTGGTGATTGTTATCTTAATTTGTATTACAAGAACTTGAAAGGAAGAGGATTAGTGTTGACAGTTTCCAACGATCATATCTCTCCGTTGACACGATTATTGCGAGTTTTGGCCGAACTTGGCAATACATATCCCATCGAGTTGATCCACAGAGGTGATTTATCTAGTGAATCCATCGAAATCATGAAAAAGGCGGCAATAAAAACCGGCCAGGATCTTTGGTTAGTAGATGTTTCTCCAGCAATTAACGAGGATTATGGAGATAAATTTAGTGGCTACGGTAATAAATTATTGGCTACTATGTTTAACTCGTTTGAAGAAATGATGTTAATTGATGCAGACACAGTATTACTTCAGTCCCCCGAAAACTTTTTTAAATTGCACAAATATGTCAGTTCTGGAGCATTATTCTTTAAAGATAGAGCTGCGGTTGAGTATAAAAATGCCTACGACGTTACATTTTTCAAAAAATTGATGAACAGTCAAGTGGATACTATTTTATTCAATTTACCCCAGGTATCTGACCATTCTATGAAGCGAGAATTCTTCACCAGAAGACAAGCTCATTACATGGAATCAGGGGTGGTATTGATGAACAGAAAGAAGCATTTCCACCAACCGTTAGTCATGACTCTATTGAATTCTTTCACTGTAGTCAGTCTGAGAATTTATGGAGACAAGGAGTTATTTTGGTTGTCGCTTGCATTTTCTGGAGATGAAAACTATGAATTTAATGACAATTTTGCTGCAGCTATCGGACAAGTTACTCCGGATGAAGAGAGAAAGGACAAGGAACATCCCGAAAGAAATCCTATTTCTAAAGAGATCTGCTCCAATCACCCAGCACATATTTCAGATGAGGATGATCATACAATCTTATGGTTCAATTCTGGTTTTAGACACTGTGGACAGAATCATAAAGTTGATTTTGACAAAGAATTCGAAGCTAAGACTCGATATTGGAAATTTCAAAATGTAGATCAATTTAGAACTTTCTTCCAAGACAAATTGATCATAAAGCACGCTATTATTCCGCCTCATAAAGTGTTAACCAGTGACAATGATATCGGAGAGCCAAATGTAGCATGGATCAATATGAGAGAGTATTGCGCGGGATATACATGGTGTGGATATTCATCGATTGGAAATGCAGATAAATCGAAGGGAGAGGTAGGAAAATTGATTGAATATTCCAAAGAGGAGCAGGCTGTTTTTGAGCGTTTAGGTGAAGTTTGGATTGAACAACATGATTAGAATTAAATTGACCAAACATCATTTGCAAGTACTAGAGTTGAGCTACAGTACTGCAGCTACATTCCTGCGCTTAGTCCCACTAAACCTTAACCAATTGCACAAAATTTACCCAAATTTCGCCATATTGGACCAATATCACCACAATATGGTCTGTGCGACCCATCTAAGCATCATACCGTAGAAATGGAACTTAATAGACTTATATAGGTATAAACGAGAACTATTCAAAAAGGTGTAATTTACGATTGCCTATATGCAAACATATACACTACTGAAAAATCCTGATAGAGCCCAAGGCAAGGAAGAAAGCAATTCGACAATCGGAGAACACAACAAAGACAATGCCGACATATGCAAATTCTACCAATGTTTCAGCTAGATTATTTAGAAAACAACGGTATATGATGTTGTTAATAGCCATTTGTTTTGTATTTCTCTTAGTATTGACCGCCGTAACCGGTCGCCATAGAGTAGCTATTGATAAAGCCAGCGAATACTACAAAACCATGATGGAAGGTCTAAGCGACACCGCCAAGACCCCGGTGCCAGAAGCTGATGTCTTAGGGGGTGCAGTTTCGTCGTAGGATTCTCTATCGTAGTTATCTATCTATGAAAATGTTACAATGGGTGAGGATGTGGTTATGAGTGTTCGAGCTCATATTGAAAATTTTGTTTGATATAAAATAGGCTCTGAGCTCAATTGGTGCAACTGGTTGTGGAATGTAGGTATGTTCTCGGTTGGAGGTTACGTTTGTATTGTGTATAGCTTGTAATTTACATGTTTATAAGTATTTGTGCTGTAGTGGAGTGCTTTAGTAACTTTATCTTAAAGATCTATTTTTCGCGCTTCTATATATACCTCTATAAATATTTTACCTCATACACCTATCCAAGTAGATTTCTCTAGAATATCCCCTTTTGGTTTCTCTTTTAAGAATCCCATCATCATCAATTCAAAACAGCTTTGGATGAACCAACCGTAGGTTATATTTTTCCATTCTGGTTCTTCGAACTTTTGTTCTAGAATCTTTTCGATTTCTGCCTGATTCAATGATTGTCGAAATGTTGTATAAAAATCATAAATATTGATTGTGACAGGCGCTTCCTTATAAACTTTGAACAACTGATTCAATGTAGGATACACTCTAGATTGGTCGTTTCCAATCAACTCGTTCTTTAGGTAGCTATTGGCGTTGTCTAACCCTTGCTCAATGCTCAGTCTTAAATTGGGTCTAACAAGATTAATCATGATGTTTTCAATATTCTCTGGTAATTTGGTTGTTTGTTGCAATTCTCCACCTTTCAATGTGAATATTTCATGAAATAAATACTGATCAATGGTTCTAAACAAGTATTCTGTGTTAAGATAATTTTGCAATTGTTTTATCAAATCCTTATCATTCTTGATTGTATCTATATTCTCGGTAAAACGTTGCAATTTCAAATCATATATCGGTTCACCAGTTTGATCATCTTCAACCTCGATAACTAACTTCTTAATTTCGATAATATACCGCAAATTCTCAAGTAGTTTACTTATTTGGATCTCAGTTAAACCCTTTATAGCTTTAAATATCGAATTTAAAAATGCAGAATTCAAAAATTTCCCATTGATGATCAAATCGAAAATAGTGAACTTAGGTTTAATGCTCTCAATATCCAACATAGTTTGTAGGCTATCAATAACATTAATTACGTTAATGACTATTAATTTGTACTGATTGAATTGTAATTTCGATTCATGGAACTTTTTAATCAATATTTCGTCTTTAGTTAACAAGTCAACGATCTTTTCCAGGTAATCTTTCTCTTCATTTTTATCTTCATTATACAATTGAAACTCAATGTACTTTTTGAACGACAGTAGTTTTCTAATTGCTGATAAATATTGCAGGTTTTCTTCACTTTCAATGTCAATGGTATTTTCAATTAAAACTGACAAGGGAGATTGGTAAAAGTGAATCATATAACATAGTTTGATTTGACTGATTAAACCATCAATCGAGTTGTTGGAATTTTCAAATCGATTCAATAAGATGGTAGATAATTTTGAGTCTAGTAAAAATAGTGGTAAATGATTATCTTCCGCGTTATAAGTCAAAAACAAATCATCTAAGATTCTAAAACCAAGATTCGAGTTGTCCATGCATTTGAATTTGTATCCATCTGTGAGAATTCTCATTTCAAGATTGAAATTATTGTTAATCCAATTACTTATATTATTGGTAGACATACCCAAAATCAATTTGAAAGGAACAGTACGACAATAAGAATGAAGTAACTTGATTATCTGATTTAATACTTGATTGTTGATTGAATTAGAGTCCTGAAACATCAATATTACCTTCACTGGCTGTTTTTGAAGTTTATACCAATCCTCAACGATATCCATATCAAAATTAACTCTACCTTGAATTAGATCGTCCTCACCAACTGCAGTATCGTCAACAGTATCAGCTTCAGCTTTTTCATCGTTTGGGTCCGGAGTTTCTTGTTCATTTTCCGAGTCACTAGGTTCAAGCTCAATGTCAGAATCCTCAATGGTATCGATCTTTATAGAGTCATAGCTGCTATCTAATATTTGTCTGATGATTTCTCTTGATGCCATCTTAACATTGGCACAATACTTGGAAGACAAATTGACAATTTTGTACTTATACTTGTCTTTATTATTATTTACAATATATTGATTAAATTGTGACAAGATGCGTAGATTGTTGGCTGTATTGGAACTCAATTGCAAGAATGCTACCGAAAGTTTCTTGGGTAAATCTTGGTTTACGATAGATGGTGGTTGGTGAATGAATTCATCTAATTGTTTGAAGAGATCAATATTGACTTGGTTCAAAATGATTTGGATTTTGTTCAACTGATAGTTCCAGATAGTTTCATATAAATCGTATCTTAATTGAACATTTTCTGCCGTTTCTTTACCATTTAGTAAGGTTATGAACGGGTTAAATTTATGAATCAATTCTGGTGAATCATTCTCAGTTAACTTATTAAAAATAGTTACGAAGTCACTCTTTTCGCAGGCTTTTTTCCTCTTGGTATCTAAGAAGTAGTGTGTCTTCTGGTTGTTATCATTATTGCTTGGATTCAACCGTTTCATCAACTTTGTTTAAATTTATGGAAAAGAACTAAAAAGAATAGCTCTAAAATTTTGATTTTATTTGGTGCGAAAATGTTGCAAAATCAGTTTCTTTGCTAGAAAGACGATGAAATTGTTCAGAAACACGGGAAAAGAGGACATAAAGGATTAAATTTGTTTTGTATGAATAATCCTTGTTATCAGTGCTTCAATGGCTCATTTGCGGCTAGTTTGCTTTATTTTGCTGAAGAAAGCCAAATTTAGTGTGGTTGTAGGATAGATTATTGATGAAGAGTAGTAGAATGCTGTCCGAGGAGAATTGAGCAGAAACGACACGATCGAAGTGAATGATGTGTCAAATATCTATTGAAAGAGAATGAAAATAGAAGACAATCATCACTTTAGTGCCAATGGTTCAAATATAATGCATCAATTTAGCGCCTCTAAGCGGCTGTCCTGTCAAATTGTTACATTTAGAGGGTAGAATATTGCAATTTCATTAAAATTGTGCAAAATCCATCAAAAACAACCTGAACTTAATCAAAATAGACATTTCAGGCTCACCACCAACTAAATCCTGCAAATGGCCCAATGTAACAGATATCACTGGTATGCGGTTACAAAGAGCAACTAGCAAATATAGCAAACGAAAACAGTAACTAGCAAGAGCAACAAATAGAGCAAATAGGGCAAATAGGGCAACTAGAGCAACACAGAGCTACAAACGGTCTACTCGAGTCTACGGCCAACTGATGAGTTACACAAATGCTACAAAACACTAAAAGCATTCTACACACATTCTACACGGATAATGCCCAGTAAAATACGTCAGTACCACCATGGCTCAAATCCATTCCTACCATTCCTACAGACTACGCCTGTCCAAAATAATACACATTTACGCACGGCGCAGCCTGGCGACCACGGTACCTAGTTTCCACCAGAATTTATGGAGCAGTTCCTTCCTACCCGTTGGTCCCCAGACTCTTTCCCACATCCCCCCATACCATCAATACCACCTCCACCACCTCATCACCATCCTTCCTTCTTCAGCTCCTTGCAGCAGCTATATTTTTAAACTATCCTGGAGTACATATAACTGCATACAACCAGATAACCTGTACACAACCAGATAATATTATTATTAATTACTATATTCAGTTAAACTATGAAGAAGACTTGTCATGGTTTTGTTGCTGAAAAGTTTATCTTGCACTGTCAATTGATTTGACTATTCCTTCCATTTCTGCGTTCTGCTCCATCATGACTGACGTTGGCATCGAATCAGCTCCTCCTGTGGCTGCTCATTCTGGATCATTGTTAGCGGACGCAAGTGAATTGAGAAGAAGGGGGCCCCCATCTGTCCCTAGTGAGCACCGTTCGCTGGCACCGGGTTCTCCTTCGCTAAAACCAGGCAAATCGTCGTTAAATACAGTGGTAAATCACGATGATGAAGTAGAAGAGTCCCCTGAAGACCAAGCCCATCGGGCTTCTGTCAGTTCCAAGTCTTCTGTGATTTCCAATTCATCCGTAAACTCGAAAACTTCGCCCAAAATCCACTTACTCAACATTGCACCACTCGATACTCCTTTACAGTCGAGATTGGAGACCTTAGGTATCATTTGGCACACCATTTCTATTCCGTTTTTTATGTGCCTTTTTCTCTTTACCCTTAGCTTGGGACTCGTGTTTTGGGTCACCGTCATTATTCCCTACATGATCTGGTGGTATGGGTTTGATTTGCATACCCCAACCAACGGGAAAGTGGTGTATCGTGCTCGGAGCTGGATGAAAAACTTGATTGTTTGGGAATGGTTTGTCAATTATTTCCCCATAAACGTCCACAAATCGGTGGAATTGACTCCCACTTTTACCGACGTAGAGTACAAGGAAGATTCCGAGGACGAAAATGACGAAGAGGACCTTATTTCTGAAAAGACCATCACCGTTATTGATAAACTATTCAAGTTGTTTGGATTGAAGAAACGGTTGAATGAATCCAGTTCTGGGTTTGAAATTATCCCTACACCCGTTGCTGGCGGAAAGAAGTCCATCAAGTTCAAGAAAGTGTCCACTGGTCCTCGGTATATCTTTGGATACCATCCTCATGGAGTTATCTCCATGGGAGCTATGGGTACTTTTGCTACCAATGCTTTGCGGAATGAGCCCTGGAAACCTCCATTGCCATTTTTGAAACCATTGTTCCATGATACTTCCAAAGGTGAGCGTATTTTGCCTGGAATTGGAAACATCTTCCCGTTAACATTGACGACGCAATTCACCCTTCCCTTCTATAGGGATTACTTATTGTCTTTGGGACTTACATCTGCTTCAGCTAAAAATATTAAAAGTTTAATCAATAACGGTGACAATTCCGTCTGTATTGTTGTTGGTGGAGCCCGTGAGTCGTTATTGAACAATATGGTTTCGTCACATACTAAAGTGGGAAGAGGCTATAAAGGAAAGGAGGTTACTGCAGATGCAATTGAACCGGAAAATGAAACAATCGACGAAAATATCAAAGGTGGAGAGTCGGAATCTTCGTCCATTAGATCCTCCAGCATAAAGAGACAGTGTAAACTAGTATTGAATAACCGGAAAGGGTTTGTGAAAATCGCTATTGAACTAGGAAATGTGTCCTTGGTGCCGACATTTGCATTTGGAGAGGTCGACATCTATAAATTGACCATACCAAAGAAGGATTCATGGGGTTACAAGTTCCAACAATGGATGAAACTGAATTTCCAGTTTACTTTACCTTTTTTTTCCGCCAGAGGAGTGTTTATCTATGACTTTGGTTTCTTACCGTATAGAAATCCTATTAATATTTGTATGGGGAGACCTATCCATATTCCTGCCAATGCATTATCCGACTATAAAGCCCAGCACCCTGAATTTGAGGAGGAAAACAACGAAAAACAGGCTGAAGAAGAACCTAGAGAAGAAAAGAAAGAAAAACTGTCTAGTATCATGAGAACAGAATCAATTACATCGTTATTCAAATTGAATGCTAAACCAAAACGTCCTTCGGTCAAGGTCAAGGTTCCTCAGGAATTGTTGGACCATTACCATAGTTTGTACATCAAAGAGTTACAACAGGTGTACGAAGAAAACAAGGATAAGTATGGCTACGGCGACGTTGAGTTGGTGATTCAATAGTGCGCATGCTTGAATCACATTTGGTACTTCATTACATGATCATTGACTGATCACTATTTTTATTTCAACATGATGTACTTACAAGTATTGTAGCATAGATGTTAATCTGTACACAATAGTAGATAAATGCATTGTATTACTTATATGCTAAATAAACGAACTTCCAACCTATACTATTTACACTATTTGACCCTTTTTACATTCATGCGTAGATTAATAATCATTATTGATTTACATCAAATCATTTAGATTACAACAAATCATCATTGTCCTTATCTTCATTAGACAAGTCTTTAGGAATCTTTCCCTCCTGCTTCAATTTCTTGTACTTTTTGACCAATTTCCGGTCTAATTTCTTTCTTGAACCTGCCTTTTTAAAGAATGATTTGCTGTTTGTTAGTTGCTTCTCAAACTCTTTGAACTCTTTTACGTCTATTTCCCGAGCAGACTTTTCTTGCTCTATTTTACGTAATTTCTCTTGTTCCCAAGCTTTGAACCCATTAGGAGCAATCTTTTGTTCAAATGGAGGAACTCCAAAGATCTTATCTTTGGGAATAAGCTTCCACAAGTATTCGTCGTCAATGTCGTCCAAATTTGGGTTCAAGTTGAGCATTCCAGAAAGCGTCTTCTTCAATGAATGTTCGGGCAATGGTTGGAACGAATTGGTGTCTTGATCGTAGTACAACTTGATCATTTTGAGCTGAGATTGCGCCAACTCGTTCTCGTCGTCTGTCTTTAAAAAGTTGTCCAATTCCTCCACCAAAGCTCGGTCTTTATCGGTGGTTTGCTCCTTGATCTTGGACTTTAAGAATTTATCAGGTATATTAAAATCTACAAAGGTTTCGCCTTTTTTGCTTTTTGATAATGCAGTTGTGTCGCTATTTGTTGCACTAGATCCTATGGTGTCATAAAGCTCTTGTAATGTACTATTCATTATGGAATCAGGTGCTTTAGGAAATTTGGTGAAGGGAATAAAACTCTGTGGTGGAGATTTCGTTGATACCGCCGTTTCTCCGGCTACGGTTTTACTTTCTTCCCCCTTACTACCGTGGCGCTTGCGTGAAGCTCTCACTGACACTTCCGCATCGTTTTTGCCCAGTCTGGGTGGATTTGCTTTCAATTTGTTCTTGGCTATGACTACTCTACGCGGGCGATTTGTGCCATCGGTGATATCGTCTGTTTTTGGCGGTTTTGACGAAAGAAATCGGACCGCCGACACCACAGAGGTTCCACCGACTATGCGCGCACCAGAAAACCTGGTTATACTATACGCCAACATACTGTGGTAGCTACCGTAGGAGTTGGTTTGTGTTAATTCTGTGTCGCTCATAAATGATGGGTCGTGCGAGGAAGAATATATCATGTGATGTATATCATGTGATTTACCATTTCGCCGTTTTGTGTCATTTGGTTTAAGTTACACAAAACTTCGGGTAAGTGATATTTGGTTAGAGTTGGAAGATTGTGGTTTTGATAGAGGTTAAATAGATTTCTATATGATCTATGTACCAGTTAGAGCACTTCAGCACATTGCACACAATAATGTAGTAAATAGTATGTAAACTATGTAGTACAATTATGTTACAAACATGTTCAAAATAGCGTATGTCAATGTATTGAATATAATACTGCATATAGCATCGCCTTCAGTATTGCCTATCTTGACAGCATTTCCTATCTCTCTCGTAATTCCTATCATGCCCGTACTAGCTATATAGCTCTTATTTCCGATAATATGTCTTAGACGCGTAGTAAATAGCTTATGTAACTTGACAGTACGGCGAACAATGTGATTATACTACCGTCTAGTCATATACTCATCATATACTCATACCATCCAGCTTTGGTTGCAGTACCAGGTGCACAACAATGGTGGTTCCTTCCTTATTCAAGTGGTGAATCAACAATCACTTCCGTAATCCCAGTTAGGTATCCCCGGCCCCTGCTGTTCCTGAAGCTGACTTATTCAAATTGGCTGCAACTCACATGGGTTTGTGTAATGGATTCGCTGAAGTACATGCAGGAGACACCCACAGTAATTTTTCAGTATTTAGGAAGACGTAAGCCCACGATGCCAGTAAAGCTTTAGTTCTTTTACACTAGTGATTATAGTTCAACAAAACATGTCATTACACAGAGAAAAAGTTTCCATTGCCGATTTGCCCCACCACTACGACGGTAAAGTCGAGTTAGCCGTCATTGGTGGTACTGGTTTATATGACTTACCTCATTTACACCCTATCGCTAGATTGACCGTTTCAACACCATGGGGATTTCCATCGGGACCAATTACAATTGCCGAAACCGATAAAGGTTTCCCCGTCGCATTTTTGGCCAGACACGGCCAACATCACGACTTGTTACCTAGTGATGTTCCTTCTAGAGCTAACATTGCCGCATTGAAATCTCTTGGAGTTAAAGCTATTGTAGCCTTCTCTGCCGTAGGATCTTTGCAACCAGAAATCAAACCAAGAGATTTTGTGTTACCTACGCAAGTAATTGACAGAACCAAAGGCATTCGTGCGTCAACTTTTTTCGAAAAGGGTTTTGTCGCGCACGCTATGTTTGGTGAGCCATTTGATTTGCAGCTTAATAAATTGATCAGTGATTCTATTGATTCCACCGGATTTTTGGTTGGTGAAACCGACGACCACAAACCAACTTTCCATACCAAGGCTAACACCAACAATGGCGAAGATTTAACTATTATTTGTATGGAAGGTCCACAATTCTCTACCAGAGCTGAATCTAAATTATATAGAACTTGGGGTGGATCAGTTATTAACATGTCTGTTTTACCAGAAGCCAAATTAGCCAGAGAAGCTGAAATTGCTTACCAAATGATTTGTATGTCGACTGATTATGATTCTTGGAACGAAAACGAAGAACCAGTCACTGTGGAAACCGTTGTAGGTAACTTAAAGGCAAACTCTGCTAATGCTTGTAAATTGGCTAGTGAATTGATTGATATTATTTCTGCAGAATTCTCGAAAAATAACGGTTTCTGCGAATCTTTGAAAGGATCCATGAAATACTCTGTTTCAACTTCACCACATGGAGTCAAGAAAGAATTATTGGAAAAGATGCATTTCTTGTTACCAGGATACTGGCCTGTAAAATAATGATGAATCGTAGAATAAGCTTATAGATGAATAGATAGAGGTGAGTACTGCGTAGTGTTTTTAAGATACAGCTCAAAGTGTAGAGAGACAATTGCAACTTTTATAGCAGTATCAAATGCCAACTTGTAATGTTAGACTTAAGGGGTCGATTATGGCAAGAAACAAGTATGGAGAATTTTCATTGTGTGATGGTTTTGAAGAGGTCAAGAATCGTGTTAGTTCATTATTTGCAGTGTATTGCAATTTCAATTGATGCACAAGTGGAAATTTCACTGTAAGAAGAAAGATATGAACACGTTTCGTGGGGAAGAACAGATAAAGCAAGTCGTCATTATAGTGGCCAAGACTTGAACATTCCATTGAGATAGGGCAGAATCTCAAGGTTAAGAAATTTGCACCCAAGCGTCCATCATTGGCTGCAGATTGATTGCAAAAACCTTGCGGAGATTAATTGCCTACACTAGGAAAAATCCTAATTAAGGTTAATAACAATTATGTGGAGTTATGCTAGATCAAGAAGCAAAACCAATTAGAGACTCGAATAATTAGCTTTGACATTTGACTCGGCAATTAATTCTGAGCTAGATCAACGTTGCGATAATGTAACAAGATTGCGGAGGTAAGGATAATGGTAAATTGCAAGGCAATATATGCACTGGGATTCGGTTATCAAAGGAAGTTGAATCAAGTAACCGAATTAATTTTCCGGGGTAAAGATTACATACCCCGAATGTGTCAATGTTTAAATGTCAACACGGCGTTACCACACCCATTTATACGGACGGCTCCGATCGTAAATTTCAATATCGAGGCTGACTGGTGGGCAATATTAAGGCTCAGATCTATGACTTTACACTGCATTTGACGCGAACAACTCAACACATATACAAGCTCTCCCAGCAACAATATACATCAACAGCAAGTTATCAACCTTAATGACAGATTAGTTGACAGTATCTTATCGGATTAATTTCATGCACGATTCATGGCCTCTAACAGCTATTAACAGCGAAATGTTCTTTTGTTTAAGGTTATCAACGCATCAAGGGTACATCATCCTGCAAAAAATGTTGGGGGTAAATAGAGAAAATAAATGTAACCTAGAGCAACAATAGCTTTATGATAAGGTAGTATTTTGAAATATCGTAATTGTACGCCCAAAAACATCCATCAAATGCGCTTACCTAGATAGAATGTAGCATAAAAATGGGACGGGATTTGCACGTAATAGGCAGGAAAGTAAGATCATTGAAATTCTTATGCCTCTAACGAGCCGCAAACTAGCCCCAAAAGAGCCACTAACGAGCCCCAAACGCGCCCCCACTTGCGCCAAACTAATTACTTACGCTTGTCAACTTGTGGCTAGCTCATCTGCTCTTGTTATGGGAGGGTGGAACTAGTCAATAGTATAGCACTCTCAAACCCGATATGGCCGATCGCTATAATCCGAATATGTAGAAATTGATCGGACCTCTTACCAAAAAACCTATCGGAGTATATTATTTTGAAGTATTTTCCATCTGTGACCTGCATATCCAAGATGACCTTATGACGCAAAAGAAATTAAAAGGAAGAAAAGAAATGAAGCGCTCTGGTAAAGAAAAGACTTGTGGTTATTCTATACGAAAGGAGCTAACAATAGAATACCAGTCTCGTTAGAATCATTGTTATGGTTAAGGTACATTGTATGAATTAGTTCTGGTAATACCGTATTACCGTAATGAGTATTATATCATGTTGCATTTTGCCATAGCAGGGCATGGCAAAAAAAGTTTTTCCTGGCAGCCCCAAATACCCGCAAATGCATCAAAATGCCGATGCCACCATGCATGAATATGCATATTGGTTGCAAATTCTCAATTATTGCCTCATGACATACAAGAATGAAGCTTATTTCTTTGTGTTTACGGCGAAATGTGTGCCTTGAAATTAATAGTAATCGATTGGTCATAACTTTGACTGGTGACAGGGCAAATTTGCTTGTACAAGGCTATAATCGGCTTATGGTTGGAGCAACGCTTATCATCTTTCTGGGGATTATTTTTTGTGTGTTTTTTTCTTTATATATAATTCCAAAAGCAAAAAGTTTTTCATTCATTTTAAATTTGTTTAAGCTTGTTATTTAGTATCATGTCTGAAGAAAAGAAAATCCAGGAGTGGACATCCTCCAAAGATGAGGTGATTTCTGATTTGTTGTCTCCTGTGGAAGATGAAGGTAGAACTCCTACCGATGAAGAGTTAAAAACTTTGAGACATGTATCGGAAAAGATTCCTATCAGTTGTTGGTTAGTCGCTATCGTTGAATTAGCTGAAAGATTCTCTTACTATGGTTTATCAGCTCCTTTCCAAAATTATATGCAAAATGGTCCAGATGATAAACCAGCTGGGATGTTGTCTTTAAACAATAGTGGTGCTACTGCATTATCCTATTTTTTCCAATTTTGGTGTTATTTGACACCAGTCTTAGGTGGATGGATCTCTGATACTTACTGGGGTAAGTATAAAACCATTTTCGTATTTTGTTGCATCTATATTGTCGGTATTTTTATTTTATTCATCACTTCCTTACCATCCATTACTTCTCACAGTACTGCTTTAGGAGGGTATGTCGCTGCTATCATTATCATCGGTCTTGCTACCGGGGGTGTCAAATCTAACGTTTCTCCTTTGATTGCTGATCAAATTCCTAAAACCAAACCAATCATTAGAGTTTTGAAATCTGGTGAAAGAGTTGTTCAAGATCCAAATATTACTATTCAAAATGTTTTCATGTTCTTTTATCTTATGATTAATATCGGGTCTTTATCCGTCATTGCTACTACTGAATTGGAAGCTCATGTTGGTTTCTGGGCCGCTTACTTGTTACCATTCTGTTTCTTTTTCATTGCCTTGATTGTATTAATCTTGGGTAAAAACCAATATGTTAAAATTCCAGTTTCTGATAAAGTCATTTCCAAATGTTTCAGAATTTTATTCATTGGTGTTAAAAATAAATTCAACTTGGATGCCGCCAAACCTTCTTTAAACCCAGAAGCTAATTACCCATGGAACGATAAATTGATCGACGAAGTTAAAAGAGCCCTTTACGCTTGTAAAGTTTTCATCTTTTACCCTATTTACTGGATTGTTTACGGGCAAATGTTGAACAATTTCGTTTCCCAAGCTGCTCAAATGGAATTGCACGGATTACCAAATGATTTCTTGCAAGCAATTGATTCTATTGCTATCATTGTTTTCATCCCAATTTGTGAAAGATTAGTTTATCCATTTATTAGAAAATTCACCCCATTCAAACCAATCACCAAGATCTTCTTCGGTTTCATGTTTGGTACTGGTGCTATGATTTATGCTGCCGTCTTACAACACTTTATCTATAAGGCTGGTCCATGTTATGACAATCCAGGTAAGTGTGCTGGATTTGAAAACATTCCAAATCATATCCACGTTGCTATCCAAGTTCCTGCTTACGTCTTGATTGCTTTATCTGAAATCTTAGCCTCCATTACCGGTTTGGAATATGCTTATACTAAAGCTCCAGTTACTATGAAATCTTTCATTATGTCTATTTTCTTAGTCACTAATGCTATCGGTGCTGCCATTGGTATCTCCTTATCTTCTACATCTGTGAATCCTAAATTGGTCTGGACTTATACTGGGTTGGCTTGTGCTTGTTTCATTGCCGGTTGTTGTTTCTGGGTTTTATTCCACCATTATAATGACAAGGAAGAAGACCTTAACAAATTGGAAGTCATGGATGAAGAAGATATCAGAGATCTTCATCCAATCACTTCGCAAGCTCACTCTCATAAATCACTTGCCTAGATAATGGTAAACCTGTATTATACTCATCATTCTAACGATTCATTTCTCCATTTCATTTAGTTTTTTTCATTCAATAAAAGTACTAATTTTAAGTTAATCAAGCCATGAACATTTATCAGGGTCATAATTGTAAAAGCTTGTTGTCGACAATAAATAAAATTATTAATTAAATCGTGATTCTCATTTATTGCATTGTCTATAAATTGTAAGTAAAATGAAACTATAAACATTATAGCCACGAGTTTTCAGGTCGAGTATTACTTACTTCCAAACTTGCTCGTTTTCTCGATTGACTCTGAGGTGCCTTACCATTCTCGTATGCTTTGCGTTGTTGTCTCAACTTTGAATTAAAATTACCCCCATAACCTGAAGATTGTATTTTACTGGACATCATACTTGAATTTGATGCTGAACCCTCTAAAACAGGTTTAGGTTTCATGCTGCGGTCGTGATTATCTTGTTCCAAAACCTTTTGTTGATGTTCTTGACCTTCCATTCTTTCACCTCCATTAAACAAACCGGTTGCGTCTTTAATATTAACTCTAAACCCCATCTGTTCTTGTGATTTTTCGTCTATGAAAAAGTATAGTAAATCTCCATTGAAAAGTTGGATCTTTTTACCTTTCCCCAAGAGAAAGTTATTAACAGTACAAGAATTGGTGCTGACGTCTAAAAGCCAAATATCGTCCAAGCAATGCGCCGGACTTTCATAAATTGAATTAGTGGAAACGGGATGCCGTTGCTTGCTGAACATACAATGTATCTTCGACATACGGTCGTCGTTAACATATGTATCGCATGCTTCGTTACGCCCAACTGAATATGGGTTCACACCCTGCCGTATATGTATAGGATTTTGAAACTTTGAATTCGCAATAGGTTCCAATACTATGAATATGTCTTGGGGGCCGTCGCCTACTGGAACCCGATTATTGACGTTGTCTTCGTCAATTTTCAAACTTTCATTAGATTTTTGAACTGGTGGTTTTGCACGTTTCGATATCTCCAAGGATTCTTCCTCAAGAGATCTTTTCCTCGAAATGTCCTTAGGCTCTATGTTGAAGATATTATTCGCCCGTTTTGGCTGTTGCAGCAATGGCTGCGATTGTGGCAATGGTACCACTCTCTTGGGAACTTTGAACTCATTGTGGGTTTTGTTCCTCCTATTCTTGTCACTATCTATAGGTCTCATCATGATATCTTCTTCAATGTTGTTCATCTTAGTGTCTGCGGGAATACCATTATCAATCTTCCGTGATTGTTGTGACTGTGATTGCGACAAACTAAGAGCCTTTTGCAGATGTGATTCTTCGTCAAAGGCTTCCTGGATCCATTGGTGCTGTAAGGCTTCTTCAGCTGTCATTCGCAATCGTGGGTTTACTTGGAGACACGAGTTCAAGAAATCTCTACCAGATTTGGAGATTTCGTACGAGTTCAATGGAGATTCATGATATTCACCCTTTTTGATCTTTTGAAACATTTGAACTTGGGTTTTCCCGTTAAATGGTAGATGGGAGGTGAGTAAAACATACACTAAACACCCCAAAGACCACATATCTACAAGATTTGAATAGTTATCTTTCCCATCCGATTGCGATTGCGACTGGTCGTATTTCCCAGTAATGATTTCTGGGGCAACATATGCTAAAGTGCCGCAAAATGTCTTCATGAAGGTAGAATTGTCCGAGAACTTGGCGAGACCAAAATCAGTGATTTTCACAAGAATTGGATCGTCCTGCTTGATCAAAATATTATCTGGTTTCAAATCTCGGTGGGAAATACCCTGTTTGTGTACATAAGCAATGCCCTCAAGGATTTGCTTTGTGATTACTTGGGTAGCGTCTTCACCTATGGCACCGTTTGCAGCCACAAAGTCCATCAAATCTCCTCCCGGCACCAATTCCATAACGATGTAGTAATTGTCCATATCTTCGTAGAAAGCTTTCAAAGTGACTATATTGGTATGGTTGAGCTTACGTAGAATCGAGAGTTCTCTATCAACACCGGCCATAGCGCCACCTCCTATATTTAGAGCCTTACGCCGATTAATGATCTTCACGGCATAGGCGATACCGGTGGACCTTTCTATGCATTTTTTCACAGTAGCAAACGCTCCCTGGCCAATTGTTTCGTTTTTGATCTCAAAGTCCTTATAAATGCCGTTATCTTTGATGGTATTGTTAGGATTCGAATTGGGGAGCTTAGACGGATTGAAAGAGTCTGCAAATAGCACGATAAATGTGATGACATCTTTGGGAACACCAACTCCAACCGAGATCTCGTCTCCCTGGTTCAAAATATAATTAGAGCCTTTTACTAAACGCATATTATTAAGATGGGTTCCGTTAGTAGAAGTATCTTGGATCCACAACGACTTATCGGTGAGATTGAGCACCAATTTGAAGTGTTTGTTAGAGAGACGTGAGCTTGTGTTTAGTTCCAAGTCGCAGTCGCTATTACGGCCAAAAGTCCACATTTTCTTCGGACCTTGACCTGGTTTCTTATCTAAAGAGAGCTCAAAAGTAGGGTACTGGCCTGTTGTGCAAATCAATTGGCAAATTCGATTTTTTTCTGCTTCAGTGCGATCCAGTAGCACCGCCGGCGACTGCTGCGTCGGCTGGGTCTGTGTTGGTTGCGTGAACTCCATTAACTTCCATGGACTTGATGATAGAGGTATAGTTTTACTGAGTTACTTTACGCGTACAATTTTCGCGGGTCGTGTATATGATTTTTCACCCACCACAAAGTGGAAGAGAGACAAGCTGGCAGTGTTTTAGGTTGTAGGGGGTTCTGAGGGACCCAAACTTGCTCAGCGGCTTCTGTATGGTATTTTGAATATGCTGGGAAAATTTGGGATTGAAAAGATGAAATTTGGTCGAGTTTGGCCAATTTCGCTTTTTTTGAAAAATCTCATCCAACAAGAACCACACCATATAGGGTCTAAATACATGTGTATTGTGCTGGAGCTGGGTTGAACTATTTACATTGCTATTGTCTCCATTGCACAACTTTTGTGTCGATTTTTCCGTGGTTTATAGCCAAATAACCGATATTGTAATTTTCAAAATCCATAATGAATTTGATCAAACGTAATCTGAGCTGATCCATGTAGTCCTTTCTGTCGTTGTCGTTTTCAAACGTCATTTCCTGCTTGATGTTATCGATGAGTCCTCTCTCTAAACTGGCCACGATCAATTCCTGTTCAGTTAAGTTCCATACATTACCACTACTGTAGCCACTAAGATAGTAATTGTCCACCTTTAAGTAGTTGTAATGGCGGTTCAAACGAGCCCGCAACACCGATTCCGGGTACAAGCCTACAGGGATGTATTTCGACACCAATCTCAATGATTGAGCCAATAATCTCGCCTGGGGAAGCGGAATGTTATCGCTAGTTTTGAGTGCCAAATCCTCAAGTGCATCTTGGTCCAAATCGCGAGATAAGTGCGCCAACTTTTCCTTCGAAGCAGAGCTCCACATCCTGGGGACGATACTGGGCAACACACAGGTAGACGGAGTCAATTCGGGGATGGCGTAGCACAATAATGGCGTTGTTTCGGCAAACACTAAGCAAACGGCTACAAACAACGGAAGCTTGACAAAGTCTTTGCTTGTTCTGTTGATTAGTTGGAACTCGTTCCTCGAAAGATTGAAGAGATTACGATCTACAGCAACAATCTCGCCTCTAACGACGTTTCCGTGGTTCTTATCGCTTACTGTCTTGTGTTCTATTGTATTCATTGACAATGAAAGCGCCATTTCCTGGACCAATTTAGGGAACCGTGGGATCTTGATGTCTACATCGTTTCCCTGGTTATTTATCTGGTCCGTGAGCTTATAATGGCTCTTTATTTGCGACATTTGCCTATGGTTATTCCATACATTAGTGATACCTGATTTGTAGAACTTCATGAGGGTCTTTGCGTATCCAGTTCCCTGTTTGAGTTTTAAAGAAAACGCAGAAGCATCGGGGTGGTCTGTCTTGATATCGTGGTAGATTTGCTCCTTAGTTTTCATAGCTAGCGGTAATGTGGTGGTAGCGTTGATGGAGTCATGAGTAGCATTTTCGTCAAAATGGGCCCAAAGCGACGAAAATAACTGCGATTTCTTTCCCTGCTGCAACAACTGGGTCTGAGTGCTCAGAAACTTGAAGAAACCTCGCACAGTTAGCGGCGACACCCCCATACTCATACTGCTGCAAAAAAGACTAGTAACTGATTTTAACTTTAGTCGCAAAAAATCTTGCCTGTATGAAGTCTATACTAACTATAGAGCTTCTTTAGCCAAGTCCATCAAACCCAGCGAAATGGCCTCAGAAACGCCCATAAAGAGGATTTCCAGTCCCTCTGACCTAGAGAAATGGATCCTGTCACCAACATACGAAGTTCTCGTGGATTTTCTCCAAAAGCTCCAAGAACTGGTTGTAGGCGTAACGAACGATGCTGATATCAAGGGCAAAGACAAGGGTAATTTGCTCTTAAATGTACTCGACCGAGTTGATTCCCTAATTGACTTAAATCCGGTAGAAACCGAGAAGGACAGCTCAAGATTTGGTAAAATCGAGTTCCGAGACTTCTACGATGCTGTGCTGGATCAAGCATCTTCTATGCTAGCTGATCTCGTACCACAAAAACAATTGCAAGAGGTTTGTGGCTATTTTAGCGAGTCCTGGGGTAACAGAACGAGAATCGACTACGGATCGGGCCATGAATTGAACTTTATGTGCTTTTTGTTCTGTCTCTACAAGCTCGAAGTATTTGACCAAGACGATTTTACCTTCTTGATCATCAAAGTGTTCAATAAATACATGAAAATCATGCGTAGGCTACAAGTGGTGTACTGGTTGGAGCCAGCGGGCTCACACGGTGTGTGGGGCTTGGATGACTACCATTTTCTTCCGTTTTTGTTTGGGGCTGCGCAGTTATCTACCCATGAACACATGAAACCGAAGCTGATTCATAACGAAGAGTTGGTGGAGATGTACCACTCGCAATACATGTACTTTGAATGTATTTACTTCATCAATAATATCAAAACTATTCCTAACCAAAGTGGAAAATTGAGCTTGAGATGGCACTCACCAATGCTAGACGATATTCTGTCGGCCAAATCATGGAAAAAGATCCAGGAAGGTATGATCAAGATGTACAAAGCGGAAGTGTTGGCAAAATTGCCTATCATGCAGCATTTTATGTTCGGAAACTTGATTCCGTGTCCTGAAGGCATAGGCTATCATGAACATGAAGATGAAAGTTGTGGGCATTTGCACGAGAATACTTGGGGTGACTGTTGTGGGATTAAGATTCCTAGTGCTATTGCTGCCAGTGAGAGTTTGCGGGCGTCTGAGAAGCACTATAAACCTGTACCCTTTGATTAAGAAATTTTAGTGATAGAATCAGATTTATTCTTCAATTTTACAATCAGTACATTTGCAATTAGTACATTATCCAATTAGTACATATCCCAGAAATCATCACTACAATCGTTGGAGTACTTTGTCTTTCATCAAGTTCTTGTAATTTAGTTTTACGGTGATAACACCGTTATAGTAATTAGTTATTTACGTATATTTTCAATCTATAACTATAATATTACAACAATCTGGAGACAATGTATCACCAAGTGGGACTTTTGTCTTCGTGAATTAGTAGTACAAGAAATGCTACTGTAGATAATGCTTTAAAGAGAATGCTTCATAGAATATATCATAGAAGAATAGCTTCAGAACACGTAGTAGAAGATACTTCTAGATAGAACCACTTCTTGAATATTTTTAATTCCAACTCCATCCTCTCTATTCAGTAAACCCGATACTCGTAGATAAGAGAATGTTTCTTGGGAATGCACCGGGGAATGGCAACAAGATCTTTATTCTTCCCTTGTCATCATCCACCTTAGAAACATGAACATATCCCAATACACTGCTACTAAGCAAGTCCTTAGGCTGTTTGCTGTTTTGAGGCAAGTGCGAGATAGCCACAATCGAGTTGTCCAAATTCGATGAACTTGGATCGGTTAACATGGTATAATATTTGTCCAAAACATTGGACTCCAGCTTATCTTCACTAGAATCGTTTTCGTATGAATCTCCAGCAGGTAAAAAGGATAAGACCGAAGCAGCGTCTGAAGAAAGCACGGTTTTGTATATGACAAGATCTCGCAAATCGATTTCTGTTTTGAATGGTGATAATCTCGTTTTGGCTGTCCCGTTGAAGTACTCCTTTACTGTTGCTTCTTGGGTTCTTCTGACGAAACTATCGTCCAATTCTACCACACCACCACTTGTAGGAACCTTGAGCACATTCAACTGCGATGATTCCAATTTGTGCTTGAATTTCTTCTTTAAATCAATGGATAGTCTTTCGTTACCCATAACAATAATGACGTTAACTTCAAAGTCACTAACGATATTTTCGATGACATTAAAGTCTTTGATACCCAAATGCGGCGTGTCAATCACTATTCCCCCATTACGTATACTTATATCTTCTTGCATTCTCGATAATACAGTTACTCCCAATTTGGATATCTGATACTTGTAGTGGTCGAGATTTTGCTGGATTTCCGTGAACCCGTAGTTCTTTACGATCGGCTGCTTGGGGTTGTGGAAAAGACTCCCCGACGTGGTGGAAAACCCGTATCCATTGGCAGATTCTGGGTCCAAGTGATCACTGATAGGGGTAGCTGTAAGCGATCCAGGCAAGGAAAAAACACCATCTCGAGGATTCAAATTCACTAACACAGGCACACTGTCCATCTTAGCAGCATAAGACACCAAAATCTTGGCTAAAGCAGATTTACCACACGATTTGTTCCCGATAATTAACACCTTAGGACCAGACTTCAAATTTGCCGGGTTTAAAACATTGTTATCACCCGCTTCTTGTCTCATAGACTCCAACGCTAAATGCAAATTGATATAGTTGTCCATGGCGGTCTCTTCACTAACATATTCTACAAGTTCATCATCTTCATTCGTCATGGTATTATTGACATTGGCAGAAGTCGAGAATTCTATCACACAACCGCCCTCTAAAGGAGCATACAAGGCATACTTGACCCCAGAAAACTGTACCTCGACGTTGGAGGGCAATTCTGTACCAAATATTTCACCTACTCCCTCTATTACTTTAACGGTCAAGACCGTTTTGAACGGTACCTCGAATCGCCACTCTGAGCCCTGGGAAAGCACTATTTTGTTGCTAGACTTGCTGCCTGAGCTTTCCTCTATGCTACGGCCAACATCTGCTCCAAAACCAGGAATAGACATAATGATGTAACGGATGGTGTAAAGAGGTAAACTCGCTCTTTGCCTTTAGTTTATGGTTGATGGTATATAATGACCTGCAGATAATCCGATTTTGCAACCATTCTTTCAGCAGCAGAAGAGGTCAATGGAGAGTGGTGGGTGTGGTGGGTGTGGTGTTGGGGTTGGTTACTACAGGTACTGCAATCGTTCAAATGTATTCAATCTATATATTTGGTCATATTTGGTCATATTTGGTTTGAGCTTTAGCCACTTTTCTGGTGCTGTAGTGAATGTCTACTGGTTAATAGTACATTATTGTACTGCAAATTTGATGCTAAGTTACATTCTAAGTTGTATTGCGAGGTTGCACTGTTGAGTTGTACTGTTGAGTTGTTCTGAGAATCTTCATGGTTGGTGCAGATTTCTATATGTTTTCGGCTGCTCACCATTCACCTCTTGCAATAGATCTCCAGCAATTTTCAACTTCTTTCTGTCTCTTTCTCGACCCCTCTTTCTGCTTGTATCTGGTTTAGCTTTTATTGAGTGCACATTTGAAGATTGCCCCATTTTACCGATTTGAATCCTACTTTTCCTAATTTGTAGCATATGAGCCACTACTCCTTTTTATTGCCTTATAAGCCGGAGAAATCCAACTTCTTGGGCTTAATTTGCTTCTGTTCTTCTGTCAATTCTACAACTGTTCTCTTGCCCGTCCTGTTGTTAACGTACTCCATGTGGGTGGAGTAATTGATTTCGTGGTTTTTTGCGAGAAAAGGATTATGTGATTTACTTTTTGGGAACGATGCCTCGTCGAACGGATTTGGTAACTCCACTGAGACCGACTTCATGTCCTCATATTCGCTTTCTTCCACTGAGAAATTAATTGCACTCGGCTTTTCGTGCCAGCTAGCTACTTGTTTATCAGTAAGTATCTGCTTACCTGGAGTCATAGGAGGGGCTAACGAAACCTCTTCTGGAGTCTCATTGACAGGATTAAACACAGAATTTTCCGAGAAAGAAGTTGCAAACGGACTTTCGTTGAAAATGGATTTTTCGCCAAAGGAAGATTTAGCGCTACTTTTAAATGTATCTTGAGCAAAGAGCTGTGTAGAGATATTCTTCGATTTTTGCAAAAATTTCTTAGAAGATTCCGACAACTGGAGAGGAGGCTGATCTGCTACGTCCTCTTCGAACTGGAAATCACGGTTAACTTCAGCAAAATATTCGTGGTTTAATTTGGGAGTGTTATTGATGACTTTAACACTGCTATGATTGAAGTTTCTCCCCGAACCAATCTTGCTTGGTAATGGTAAAAGTAGACCAAAGTTAAGTTTATCGCTGGGAGAGCATTTCTTCTTCCTTCTAGGCGATTTTTCTGGGGTTGCTGGTAGTGTTAGTTTGGTCTGATGATCCAGACGAGCAAAGTTTAACAAGTTGGTAGAAGGAAGCTTTAACTTAGGACCCGCGGTGTCGGGTGTTTGTGGCAACAAGTGCTTCTTACTTATGGGCGTTTTGAACTTTTTGAAGTCATTATTGACTTTAACTTGAGGCGTTTCTTGTGGTGTTTGAGTAACTACTCGCTTGACTCTAGGAGGTGTTTGAGGAATCATATTGAATTGCAAATTGATGAATCACGAGACCAGCAACAGCAGACGATGTATGTCGAATCAGATCGATAAAGAAGCAAGATGGAGAAGAGGGTGGTGAAAAGATCGATTTGGAATTGTATAAAATATAGCTGATAAGATGGCTGGTGATACTGTACACAATTAAAAAGTATTCGCGGTAGGAAAAATTAGGTGTAGGCAGAGTGCGCGTACGGTAGTGCGATTAGAGCGAGAGTATAGAACCGGATAATAGAGTAATGGGTGGGTGGAAGCTGCAGTAAGAAGCCGCAGAGAAAAGCTGAAATGGGACATATTTAATTGAAATGCTGGTGTGATTGGATTGGAGAATTTTGGGAACTATCAGCCGTGCTACCAGCCGTATAGAGTCTATAGTGGTAGAGTATACAGAAGTGGTAGAATTACAAGTGTGTGCATATAAGAAGTATAAGATGAAGTGGACATTTTACCCTGTTTAAGTGATTTGGTTAAGTTTACATTGTTTGAGTTTAAAGTGTACGATAAAAGTATAAAAGAATACTGTAAGAGTATAGAAAGAGTGTATATTGAAGTAGTAACAGTATTAAGAGTGTACATTAAAAGTAAAGTGTTGAGAGTGTACATTGATAGTACATTGAAAAACTATCCATTATAAGAGTGGACATAAAAGAGTACATTAAGACTGTACATTAAACAGTACTCAAATACAGGAACACACACCATCACATCAATTATTCCCATAAATGTCCAACCCTTTACAAAACGTACTGTACAAACCTAACCTTGCGTTGCGCAGTAATGTCAACATTTCAGCCAATTGCATTCCATCATCGTTTCAGCTCGGTTAAACAATCTACAATACCTGTCGTCTCAGTTCTACCGAAATCTACCGCACCCTCTAAGAAAATACAAAGTTAAACAATTACACAAAACCGCAAAGCCCTAAAGTTAAACTCCGAGTCAAACGTTTCAGTTGCAGATGGAATCAACTCCATGGCATCAGCAAACTGTCGTTATGGCCGAAACAATGCCAAAGTCGCTCGGCTGCACAACACAATTAACCCCGAGGTTCCATTACAGCATTTTGTTCATTGCTACAGCATCACATCGGTCCCCGACCTTCTCTCTACTTCCTCTACCCTCTCTACAGCTATTCTTCCGGCCCTGAGCCTACAGTATCCGGGAAGCAACCATACCACAGTTGCCCCTCTGTCGGTAACACTGCGTTGTTTGTACCGTGCTGTCCTCCCTAACCGTTTCCTCACTTCATCAACTGGATCTCGGTTGATACCTACTAGTGAATAACCCCTTACCCCTAAAATCGGCTATCTCTACCTCTACAATCACCGCTAGTACCATGCAATTGACTAGCCTCGGAAGCGCCGTAAACCCGTGCCCCAACCGTCGAATGCTCTAGTTACATTGCCTCTGCTTATCCACCTGCCCTCCTCCTCCTCTTCCGCCGTCTTCCCTGTCTCCACCATCCACCGTCCTCCAATCAAACTATGGTTGCCCATAGTTGCGCTTGCCTATTCTGGAACAATGTCGAATTTTTACGACAAAGTCACGTGACTTTGTCATTAACTCTTCCATTTCTCTTCTAACTTTGCTATAAGGGGTGGTATGACGGTGCAAATTGCTGGAGAATATGCGCCAGGAGCATCTGTATCGTTTTACCTTTTCAAAACGGCAATAACCCCAAAGAAAACCCACCAAAACAAAAATTTCCCGCCGTCGCTGGTCTCATTTTTGCCAGTAATTTACACAAAAATTTTCTGTGTTCACAAGCGCGTACAGTAACATCTTACATTAGTGCTTCTTATCATAGATACAGTAATCCATCGTATTACTAGGTATTGACCATGCATAAGCTATTCTCTTCCTTGTTGTGTTGTTCGGTTGATTCCAAGGACGACCACGATAAGGTACAACAACCGGTTTCGGCTCGGGCTACTACCAGCAATACCAAGCTGGCCCAAGCTCAACTGGCCCAGCCTAAGGACGAAGAATCGGTCAATGAAACCGAGACCATCACTAATACGAACGATACCCCCACCGACGGGGTTTGTGGTAGTAAAACCATGGCAAATATTCACACAAAAGAAGAAGCTTTGAAGAAGAGCAGTCAGGATGACGAGGAGGACGATGATGACGATGATGATGACGATATCGATGACGACGATGATGTAGACGAAGATGATGGCGATTTCAGCTCCAATGGGCATCTGGCAGCACACGAAGACCTTGAATATGAGCAGTTACCGCAGGAATTGGACTTGGAGTACTTGAAGAAATTGCAACCGGGCCAGTCTTTCAATGAGGAAAGTGGGTGGTTGTTGCCTATAAAGGACGAGAAGAAGTTTGGTGGCAAAAAGTGCTTGATTTTGGACTTGGATGAGACGTTGGTGCACTCTAGTTTCAAGTACTTGAGGACGGCTGATTTTGTAATTCCCGTAGAAATCGATAACCAAGTGCATCATGTGTACGTCATCAAACGGCCGGGAGTAGATGAGTTCTTGAAGAAGGTCGGGGAGTGGTTTGAAGTGGTTGTTTTCACGGCATCGGTGTCGAAATACGGAGACCCATTGTTGAACAAATTGGACATAAATAATGCTGTACACCACCGATTATATCGGGACTCCTGTTACAACTACCAAGGCAACTTTATCAAGAATTTGTCGCAGATTGGCCGTCCGTTGGCTGATTCGATTATAATTGATAATTCTCCCGCAAGTTATATATTTCACCCGCAACATTCAATTCCTATTAGTTCTTGGTTTAGTGATACACACGATAATGAGTTGTTAGATTTGTTGCCATTTTTACATGATATTTCCCAGGATAATGTCGACGATGTTGGCTTGGTTCTTGATATAACGTTATGAGCAGCGGTGCATAGATAGTGAGGTGCACATAGCCTGGCCATGCGAGTAGATGACCTGACAAGATGATTGAGTCTAGGAGGTGCGATTGAATCTAATAATATTGAAACTAATGAAATTGAACCTAACAAGATGAAATTGGACTATATTCCAAAACTGAAACGTCAAGATTGAAATCTTGGTCAACATGAAAGTTTAGGTCTGAAAGTCTAGGTCATAATAGTCAGAAGGCTTCTTTCGAACGCTACAATACTACCTACTCCAGCTAGCCATGGTAATTCGTCATAAATTGTTGTAAACATAGATACAAATTGATTCATAGATTGATTATAGATCGTTATAAGCAGGACTTATAATGAATTTCGATTATCGTAATTTCGATGCTATGAAATTGATAATTCAAAAATCCACTCATAGATGGTTAATAAGTGTATTCTAGCTTTGTATTCTATTAATCGTTTAATATAATCATTACATTAGTATAAACTAGTAGAGATGTAGGTGCGAGTAATCATATATTCATAGTAATATTACAAAGGTATAAACTAGTTGTTATAAAGTCATATATTAGTATTCATAAATAGTAGTCACAAATCTATATTAGTAGTCATAAATCTATATTAGTAGTCATAAAACCTATTAAGTAGCCATATCACCTACAAGTTATATATTCATTATAGTTGATGGCAGTAACTCCCAGTAGTCCTCGTGGTATCACCACCAAACTCTCGTGGTACTTTCGCGGTAGGCTCGCTGCAGTTCACTCACACCCTCACCGCACCCATCGCACAAAATCGCACTCTAACTATATGCGATGAGATGCGATGAGCATTTTTCAAAAAAACCCATCCCAGTCAATCCACTTTTACTCCATAGTCTATTACCTCCCATGAAGATAAAGACCATTAGTCGGTCCTCCGACGCCTATGTACCAGTTCGGAACACCCAGGAGTCGGCTTTACCCCGAAACTTGAACCCTGCGCTCCATCCTTTTGAGCGTGCTAGAGAGTACACTAAAGCATTAACAGCAACGAAAATGGAGAGGATGTTTGCCCAACCATTTGTGGGCCAACTTGGTGATGGACACCGTGATGGTATCTACAGTATTGCTAAGAACTTTGCTACCACAAATCAGATCGCTTCTGGTTCTGGTGACGGTGTTATCAAGTACTGGAACATGACCACCAGACAAGAGACCGTTTCTTTCAAGGCCCATTATGGTATGGTGTCTGGGCTTGTAGTTACACCCAACCACCAGATGTTGTCCTGTGGTGACGACAAAACTGTGAAGTTATGGTCGGTAAATAGTGACGAATTCAACCATACAATTACTGATGAAGAAATTTACGATAAGAAGAACCAAGGTTTGATGAAAACTTTCTTAGGGGAACATGCGTTCAAAGGTATCGACCATCATTTTGAACAAGAGCTCTTTGTAACCGGGGGTGCTACTATCCAATTATGGGACATAAACCGGTCAAAAAACATATCTGATTTATCGTGGGGTGCGGATAATATTAACACCGTCAAGTTCAACAAAACCGAAACCAACATCATTGCCAGTGCCGGGTCAGACAACTCGATTGTTCTCTACGACATCAGAACCAATTCTCCTATTCAAAAGGTCATCACCAGCTTACGTACAAACAGTATAGCCTGGAACCCTATGGAAGCATTCAATTTTGCCAGTGCTGGAGAAGACCATAATGGTTACCTCTGGGACATGAGAAATTTGAACAAGTCTTTGAATGTGTACAAAGACCATGTGGCTGCCATCATGGACATTGATTTCTCGCCTACTGGGGAAGAAATCGTCACTGGTTCCTACGATAGAACCATTAGAATATATAAATCTCGTTCCGGTCATTCACGAGATATTTACCACACCAAACGGATGCAAAGGGTTTTCTGTGTCAAGTTCACCACCGACTCGAAGTATATCTTGTCGGGATCGGACGATACTAATATCAGATTGTGGAGAACCAATGCCAGTGATCGAGCCAATATCAAGTCTTCGAGACAAAGAGCCAAATTGGAGTACGATGCGGCTTTGAAAGAAAGATTCAAGCATATGCCAGAGATCAAGCGTATCAGCAGACACCGTCATTTGCCTATTGTTATTAAGAAGGCCGGGGAGATTAAAAGGGTGGAAATTGATAGTATGAAGAAGAGAGAAGACAATAATAGAAGACATAGAAAGGCGGGTGCGGTACCACATGTTCCAGAGAGACAGAAGCATATCAGAGGCACTGCTATCAAGGAAGACTAGGAGAATAGAGAGAAGGAGCTACTATTTAGAGACAAGAAACTACACTATTAGAGAAGAAGAAACAAAAGAATAGAACAAGAAAGAGATGAAAGGAATCTGAAAGTAGAAGAACAACAAACTTGACAAGAGTAGAACAAGAAACTTGAAAATAGAGTAGAAACAAGAATATTAGTTACTGGACAAATTAGCAGATAAGACTTGCAAACAACTAGGGCATAGCATGTCTCAAGAGACGACCTCAGAGACGACCTCACTATATAATGGCATTGATTACAGAGCAGTAGATAATTGAGTTATGATAATGTAGTTGTAGAAGTGCGTATTCTATGAGCCATATGTGCTACTTGAGTATACTTCACCTGCCTATGATACCGCCGTAGAGTGAATGAGATAACCAGAAGCTTCTGTATTAAAGTGTTCTAGTGAGAGAAGAAACAAAGAAAATAGTTCTACCTCGCGAGGTATTGACTATAGATGAGAGTATAGAGCTTGGGCTAAGAAAGAACGGAGCTGGTACCAGTTTAGGCTAATCGCGGTAAATGAGCTAGTCACAAGCATCGGAATAGGAGCACAAGCATCGGAATAATAGAAGCATCGGAAGCATAAGAATCGGCTAATGATACAGCCGGTTTCATCGGACCAAGGTCCACCTTGGACCTAAAAGCCAATACCACTCTTACTACAGCTTCCACTGAAGTTATACTACTACAAAGCAATCTACATCCGAACTACGGTACTAATCTCACAGAAAAGAGTAACGACAGAGTATTTACAATCACTGCGACTTGCGCTTAAAGCCGGATCGAATGGAAACCATGTTCCATAGTTCTACGCTGCTAACTACGCTAGTACCACCCTCTATTGCTACTGGCTCTAAAGCTAGTGGGAAGAATTAGACGAGTAAGCCCCCATGACAAAGTCCACCGTAACTCACCCAATTTTCAAGATAATGCAATGGAAATTACACCATTGCAATCTCCTCACTCTCTACTACCCATATACGTACTAAAACGAACACAGCCGCTCAATAAAATCACAAATGGTTCGATGTTCAAAGTCGCCTAGTGGAAATTTTTCAGTTTATAAGCAGTTCCATTCCTCGCATAGAAAAAATGTAGTAGATTTGATTGGAAGGAAATCCCAGTTTTACTTTTCATTTTAATAAATCTTTTGTTATCAATCACCGTTGATAATTGCATATGTGCATAGCAAAGTATCGTTTTTCTTCACCAGTCGAATTTTGTGGCGCTTGATTACCATTTAGTTCATTTTTCTCCATCTTGCTATTGGCCAACTTTGTTAGCTGTTTTGTTCAAATAGCCCTGTTTCCATATCCATCCAACATTACTGCATTGGTTCGTACCGCCGTTTTCCCGTGGTAACACCATTGTCGCTTATTATCGTCTTGATTAACGACATTGCTTTGTTTTTCATCCTATCTCCGAAACAGTCCCAGCAACTATTATCGTAAGATCGGTCCATTTGTGTTTATATCCGTTAACTCGAGCCTTTGACCCATTGTCGACTTCGCCAACCCATATAGTTCCGAAATCCTTCAGTTTGATTGGTATAGAAGCTATTTTCCAAAGACTACATTTTTAGCAACCATCGTTCATTGCGCCTGTGATAGTTTAAACTTTGAGCCAAATTTGCTCCATATTGAACCCCGAAACCTATCCTCGTTGCTGTTAGCATCCGTAATATTTATATTGAGTTTCTAGTGCAAAATGCCCGATAGACACAAACTTAAATTATTTGGCCATTTCAAGTCAGCCCAGTCGGACGACGACTTGCAACCTTCGACTTCAAACCACTCGAATCCAAGAAAGTTTCTCGGCTTCCACATAGGCAAACATGAGTCGCAAGACAGTTTAGCGCTGCCGACATTAACCAACTCATCTGATACTCACCAGCAAAATAACCAGAATAACCAGGCACCATCGCAAACTCCGACAAATCAAAACCAACATTCGCTCGTACTGTCACCACCTGCCAAGTCTCTAGCCAGTCCCTCTGTGTCGCTGCTGCAGGCTTCTTCTCCGTTGCACAAACAAGATTCCCAGAGCTTTTTGAAGTCTAACTCCATGGTTGAGTTAAAGAGATTCTTTAAGCCGACAAAACGGGGACAGCCTAAAGTAGATGCTTCTGGATACAACAACAACTTGCACTCGCCGCCATCCATGGCTCAAGCTAAATACTCTCAATCTTCTACTAGTTTGGCCAATTTGATTAACCAAACCAGTTCCCAATTACTTCATAATGCATCTCATAGTAACTTGTCGTCTGGGGGCAAGGATCCATTCACTGACGACAATTCCACTCTTGTGAAAAAATATGGGAAAATTGGTAAAGAATTAGGTAGTGGAGCTGGTGGATCCGTCAAACTAATTACAAGACCGTCTGACTTGAAAACGTTTGCTGTTAAAGAATTCAGACCAAGAAGATCCACCGAATCGTTGAAGGATTACACGAGAAAGTGTACTGCTGAATATTGTATTGGTTCCACTTTAAAACACCCAAATATCATTAAGACCATCGATATCATTCAAGAGAATAATCGGTACTTTGAAATCATGGAATATGCTCCAATTGACTTTTTTGCTGTAGTCATGTCTGGGAAAATGTCCAGACACGAAGTTAACTGTTGTCTAAAGCAAATTTTGGAAGGGGTTGCTTATTTGCATTCTTTAGGTTTAGCTCATCGTGATTTGAAATTAGATAACTGTGTTATCACTACCGATGGGATTTTGAAGATTATTGATTTTGGAAGTGCTGTTATTTTCAAGTACCCATTCGATCAATACGGTAAGGACTCGATTCATCCCTGTCATGGAATTGTCGGATCAGATCCATATTTAGCGCCTGAAGTTTTGAAGTCGCCTAATTCATATAATCCTCAACCAGTTGATTTATGGTCGGTTGCTATCATATATTGTTGTATGACGTTAAAGAGATTCCCGTGGAAAATCCCCAGTCCCGAAAAGGATAACAGTTTCAAATTGTACGAAATGGCAGATGATTCGTGGCATGATTACTATTTATCTAATGAGTGTCATAAATTATTACTTCAACAAAGGAAACTAAAGAATATGATTGTCAGATCGAATAAAAAGAAGAAGTTGCTAGAAAGTGAAAGTATTAGTGCTGAAACCAGTGCTGAACCTGAAGAAAATGAAGAGATGGCTACTGAGCAAGGGAAAGGATCAGCCGAGCCAGAAAGTACTGAAGATAAAGAAACAAAGAAATCGTTGGAAAACGTCGAAGTATTGACAGAAGAACAGACCAATGAGATCTTAGAGCAATTGAAAGGAATTGACAAGCAACTTGATGAGTACGAAAACAAAAAGATTGAGATGAAGCAACAATATGCTGCCAAACATCCAGTAGAAGATGTAAAACCTGAGTCTACGGCTGACGCCGACCATAAGAAGAAATCCAACCATAAACAAATCCACGGGCCCTATAGATTGATGAGATTGTTACCCCATGCATCGAGACCAATTATTCACAAGATGCTACAAGTAGACCCTGCCAAACGGGCGACGCTAGAAGAAATAATGGGAGATGAATGGATCAAAGAAATCAAGTGTTGTACATTAGAGAGGGTAGTTAAGACTGCCAACTTGGACCTGTCTGAACAAAGTGACATTGAGGATGATGAGGTAGTAGTTAAAGGAACACCAGTGCACGAACATACCATAATCACTGAATAATCCCATTGAATATAAACGCTCGTTTGGTATTTAGATTAGTACAGATTTGAAGACACTCTTTTTGTGCGATTATACCTTGTGTGATTGATAATGTTCAGAACAAAAGTGCAAACTGGTGGGTTTATGTTAACTGTTTAGGTGGCTACCTTAGTTCTATGAATATATGCTACTAGTTAAATCTGTGTGAGAATAGGAGGGTTTGTAGAAAAGAAATGTAGATATTGATTACAGTGTAGTGTTCTAGTTTGATTTCTCTCCACAGTTTCTACGACTCTATGCTGTATTCGTTATCATTGCACGCAATTAGGGCCCTGTTCACTACTAATCAAAAATAACAGTTCTCAGTTCTCACGCTTTTTGTACTACGCTCACTGCTCGCTACTACTTTTGTGCTCGCTAATCACTACTATTAAGCCCACTGTATGCTCGCACTCAGTGCACTAAATTCACTGCACACTCTTTGCTGTACTCTTTCTCACTACTCTGGGCCCATACATTATCTCTTTAGTGCGGCTGCAAATATCTTCAAATGTAATATCCATTCTTTTCCACAAGCTATAGCATTATCAGTAGCATCTATAGAATTGACCAGTACCAAGTAAACCATACAATGTCAAAGCATCCGCCAGTGGTCATAAATGCCACGAGACTCAAAACATCCATCAAAATGGCAATAAGTAAATTGAAGTTCATTCAAGATAAGAAGACTGCTTTAGCCAAACAGCAACGGCGCCAGTTGGCAGACTTGTTGAACCAAGGCAAAGAGCTGTCGGCCAAGATCAGAGTGGAAAACATTATCCGTGACGATGTTTATGTGGAATTGTTGGAGTATCTTGAATTATACTGTGAACTATTATTGGCAAGAATCGGTATGATAACCGATGTTAACCGACAAACTTGTGATGCCAATATTGCTGATGCGGTTCAATCGGTGATCTACTCGGCTCAGTACACTGAATTGAAGGAAATGGCGGCATTGAAAGAGATATTTATACATAAATATGGGGTAGAGTTTGGTAAAGCAGCTTTGGACAATAGTCTGGGGTTGGTTCCAGAAAAGATAGTTAAACGGTGTGAAATAGAGGTTCCTTCGGAGACGTTGGTGGATTTATACTTGTGTGAGATTGCCAAAGCGTACGAAGCACCGTATTCTGGGTTAGCTCAGTACGAACTACAGGCTGCGGACGACAAAAAGGATGAAAATGACGACAAAAATGACGACGACGATAGCCCCAGCGGTGGTGAGAAGGTCAAGGCGCTAGAAGAGCCTATTTTGGGGTCAGATGCGCCAGTTTCAGAGGCACCTACGCCAGTGGTTAAGGCTCCCCAAAGCGATTTCGACGCTTTAAAGGCTAGATTTGCTGCATTGAAGAAGAATTGAAGTAAGACAGTGATTACGTTATAGTAATAGATACGATATAGTTATAAAAGTCAATCGCAGTAAATTGGTGTATATTGAATGATCTTGTGATCATTGTACTCTACTACGGCTCTGCGTAAATTTACTGCGCAGTAGTGAGAGACGCAGCACGATATCCGTGTAAGTTAGTGTCGTTCGACCTAAATTTACCACCGCTTCGACCTACTTATACCACCAGTCGACCTAAATTACATGAATCCTCAGATAGTTAAATCAAAGGCTGCGAATAACAACATTTCCATCCATCTTCCATTACTCCATTTTTCACTCATTTTTCACTCCTTTTTCACCATTTTCTCCCTTTTCCTCCCTCATACCAATGCAGTCCACGGTATTGTCCGAGCGCCAGCAAAAAGAGCTAAATAAAGCCGTTTTGCAATATCTACTGCCGTTATTGCACGATGAACCCGAAATGGTGGTAAAACTAACCTCCGTATTACAAACTTCCCCAGACGACGAAACCATACCGAACTACCTAGAGAAGAAATGGTCCACCGTGCTACGTCTACAGAAGAAAATAATCGACCTACAGAACGAACTAAGCAATATTCGAACCATTATCGATACCCAAGCATCTACTACCACCGTCTCTATAAGTAAGGACAAGATCAATTGGTTGCCCTATAATGCCAGCAAGTCATTCCAGATCCAGGCTAGCCAGATCGTCAATGCTGTGGCCATACACCCAGTTTTGCCGACGATTTTGGCCGGATGCTCTGATGGTTCTCTAATCAGTTGGAACTTAGTCAACGACGAAACAGCAATTCCAGACAAAATCATCAAGGCCCACACCAGGGCCGTCAACAAGATCTGTTGGTCGTTTGAACCGGTGGAAATGGCCGGTTCCAAGGGGTATGTTGTCGCATCTTGTTCTGCTGATCTCTCGATCAAAGTATGGAATGGGTCCAATTACCACAATATTCGTACCTTAACAGGGCACGAACACACCGTATCGTCCGTGGTGTTCTCCAGGAACAAACCGCACATCTTGTACTCGGTATCGCGGGATAAAAATGTGAAAATTTGGGACACCTTGAATGGTCTCTGTATTAAAAGCTTCATTGGACACAGTGATTGGGTGCGAGACATTGATGTAATCAACATCAACTCCAATTTAGCATTGCACACGATCAAGAAGTCGAATTTGGGTGATTTGGGCGACTTTTTGCTTACTTGTTCCAACGATCACTCCATCCGATTGTCTCACGCAGAGTCGGGAACGGGTCTAGCACTATTGATTGGCCATACCCACGTCATAGAAACAGTGAAGTTCTTGCCACTCGTGTCGAATTTGTACCTCGACAAGTTCTTGAAGGAAAACCAAGGGTTGTTTCCTTCCATGCCGCCTGATTTGTTCGAATACGGTGGCTACAGCGATACCTTGGGCTACAAATACTGTATTTCTGGAGCTAGAGACAACACTGTGAAAATCTGGCTTCTCCCACCGCCAGTACTCATTCCCCATCGCCATCCTTTGCCCGCACAAACAAACAACTCCCAAGGGTGGCTTATAGCAGATCTTACGGAGCACTCGTCTTGGGTCAAAGCAATCAGCATTCATGCAAATGGCCGTTTCATCTTCACCGCCAGTGACGACAAAACAATCAAGATCTGGGACTTGTCCACCTTGGCCGTAAGTGGCCGTGTTCGGTGTCTCCGAAGTCTTACTGGGAGCGAAGGTTTTGTTAACGACGTTGAGTTTGCGCGGTTCAAACTCGAGATTCCGCAAACTGATTCGACCAAAACCGCCGAAGAGGAGCACAAGGAGCTCATGAAGCTCATCGAGGCGAAAATGCGGTGTTTGCTTATCTCTGGTGGCGACAATAGCGTGAAATTGTGGAGTTAGCATTGTATATTATCTCACGAATCTGTATAATTAACGTATATTAAGGAGCTACAAACTACCAATACCATCCATGCATCTTCAGCTAGTGTAATTAGACTATTGTTTGAGGAGTCTGTGTACAGCTTGAGTTCGAGTTGTCTTCTGTCTTCTCTTTATTCTTCTTTCTTTACAACTTTGTCTTCTTTTACCTCAATTTGTCTTCTTATTTGACTTCAACTTGTCTACTCTTTCCTCTTCTCTTACCTCTTGTCTTCCTCTTCTCTTTCTCTTCTCTTCCTCTTCTCTTCATCTTCTCTTTCTTCTTCCTTCTTTGTTATCCCTCTACTCTCACTTCTTACGCACATAATCGTATACAATGCCCTCCACAGAGCCCCCTCTCATCGACAGCTGCACATTCTGCTTAAACTTCTGCGTTGACCGCACAAGCACATTTGCTGCATCCTTATTCAAAGGATCATTAGGATTAGGCTCCAAAAACAAAAAGTTCAATCCAATAATTACCGAATTCAAGTTCAATGCTGGCGACCAATCTGACCGCAAAATATTCAAACAAATGTTACCGTCCAAGTCGATGTTGGGGTGGTAGATTCGATCAAGACACTTGATCTTAGGAGGATCAATTGGAAAGTTGTTATTTATCTCCACCTTAAACTTGAATTGACCCCCGGAATAGTAGCCTTCTTGAGGCGAAATGAAAATATTAAAGTTGAAAAAGTCGGCCGGGTCCGGGAAATGAACCTCGATGCTTTTCGGTATCTCAAGATCGGTGATATCCTTCTGAAGACGGATCTGGGCTGGCGATACTTTGACGGTTCCACCGTTGGAGCTTTGCGCCGCATCGGCTTCCTTCTGCTTCTGCTTCTGGAGCTGACGAATCTTCAACATTCTGCTGCCTTTTCACTACACCAACGCTATCCAGGAACCCTTGAACCTGGACTAGAAACTAGTGATTTGTATCTTTCTTTTCCAAAGAATAAGATCACCTGGTTTATATGCAGTACACTAGCCTCATCAGATTTAGGGGTTAACGAAGGGTGTGGTTTCGGGCTAGTTGGAGGGTATTGACGAATGAGGTGGTGGTAGAGTATGCTAGTGAGTCTTTTGAGTGTATCTGGGCCAAAAAACGGCGGTTTTCGCTTAAGTTTTCGTCGAGTTCTCGGTTATAGAGATCGATATCACCTCCACTGACTAGAACCACGTCCAATAGCACAGTATAGGGGTAAAGAGTGCAGCATTTGACGTCAATCAACCATTCAAAGTATTTCTTGGTTAAGGCCAAGTTTTGGTTCGATTGGGGGCCATTTGCCTCGTTTTCATGTAGATTAATGCGCTTGATTTCCCAGGAAGGAAACTGTAGTTCGATTTGCTGTGCCAACTGATTGTACTGGTCGGCATAATTCTGTAGATTCGGTTGGGTATACAACCAGGTAGCTAGGGTGCTCCATAGTGAACAATCCTTGACGTTTTCTTGACAAGCAGAGACCAACTTTGCTCCCGCATAATCTTCAAAGTGAAGAATCTGCCCTATCCCGTTGAGCCACTTGAAAAAGTTGTTAGCGTAGTAGTTAGCAAAATGGAATTTGCAGCTCATCAACACTCTATTGATCAATTTGCGGTACTTGGCGACGTAGTTTGGTCCGCTATTGAAAATAAGCAAAATGGTCAATTTCTTCATCAATAACCACAATGAGGAGCTCTTGTTTATACGCTTCAATCTGCTTGACAAAAACGTCGATATCACCTCGAATTCGTTATCTAATACCCACTGTCCGTGCTTCTGGTACAACTTTTGCAATACGAGTTCGTGCAAACGTATAATGGTGTGGTTTTCGTTTGTGGTGATTAAATAACCCAATGTCATATAATAAGCATCCCACCAGGCCGGTTCGTCTGTTTCCCACGCCGCAAGATCGAAATGGTGCCAATTATCATGGCTCTGTTTGAAGAGCTTCAAGTAGACTGGTTTACTCAAACCGATTTCGAGTTTCCCTTCGTTTTCAATCGCTAAAATTCCGTCCCCAGCATGTTCTGGGGGTACTAGTTGTATAACGATGTCATTTGCATGCGATTTCACTACTAGATCGTATAATTGGCGGATCAAGTCCATTCTGGCCCTTCCTCTATATATTCGCAAAGAAAAAATAAAACGGTTTGTACTACTACCAAAGTCAATGATAACCCACCGCCAGCTTATCGACTTACTGGACGATATAGAGGATATAATTCCGCCTACAGATACCTTGAGTCTGGCCTGTTACAGTACGGCCAAATTGGATTACATTTTTACCGATGTGGGCGAAAATGATCTTGTGGATGAAATAGAACAAGATGATGATGTAGCACAGATCGATAAGCCAGCACCAATAACGTCTCAAAATGGTACTGAAGTTGAAGACACGCCCCAGACTAACTGGAAGTTGCTTCGGGTGATTGCTGGAGCGCACCAGGGATGGGTACGGTCGGTTGCAGTGGATCCAGTAACAAATAAATGGTTTGCAACCGGGTCTTCAGACGCCTTAATCAAGGTTTGGGACATTGCTTCGCTGAAGGTGAAAGCTACCTTGCCTGGACACATTATGGGAGTACGTTCTCTCGCGGTTTCGGCGAGATCTCCCTATTTGTTCTCAGGGTCAGAAGACAAGACCGTGCGATGTTGGGACTTGGAGCGGTCCAATTCGCCAGCTGGGTGTCAAATCCGAAACTACCACGGTCATGTTGGAGGTATCTACGCTATGGCGCTACATCCAGAGTTAGACTTGCTATTTACCGGTGGTAGAGACCAAGTAATCAGAGTATGGGATATCCGGTCAAGAACGCAAGTTATGGTACTAACGGGGCATCGAAGCGATATAAGCTCCATTGTAAGTCAAATAGGCGATCCTCAGATCATTTCCAGCTCTATGGACTCCACTATAAGGCTCTGGGACTTGCGTAAGCAACAAACTTCGTTAACGATTACTCAGCACAGTAAGAGCATTCGACTGATGGTAATGCACCCCAGAGAGGCTACCATTTGTTCTGGAGACTCTAATGGGAATATCAAGCAATGGTTGATGCCTGGAGGGCAGCTATTGAACGAATTCTCGGATATGGAGCACGGAATCATCAATACATTGTCTATTAATCCGGCAAATAACAATCTCTTTGCAGGGTACGATGATGGGAAGTTAGAGTTCTACGATTACACTAGTGGACAGTTGTTGCAAAGAGAGCAATCCACTGTAGTTCACGACACACAGCAGTCCACCATTTATGCTTCGACGTTCGATATGTCTGGGTTGAGATTGATTACTTGTGAGGGCGATAAGAGCATTAAGATATGGGGAGAGGAGTAATAATTGATTAAAGGTATACAAGGAATAAAGTGAAAGATGGATAAGTAATGAGGTTTATACTAGAAATTGCTTATACGTGAAGTATACTGGTACTTGATGATATAAAAGTGCACTGATACATTAAACTCAAAAGATACATTAGTCTAAGTACTATCCCTAAAGACTATCTGATTAGAAATATCGTCTCAACTACAATGAACTACTTATCTCATTATAAATTGATATATACATATTATACATGGAAGACAGACGTCATAGAATTGTTGATGCAAACTCGATATCTTTTATAATTGAGTCCTTTTCTTTTAGGTGATCATTCCTACTGTCGTTACGACTTTATGTAGTATTTACCAGTAAATACTAATGCATATGACTACCAGCCAAATCTCAATTGATTGGCAGTAAATAATGGCGGAGTCCAGTTGAGTTTTCGAGGATCCAACTCGTGTTTCTTCTTCTCCTTGACTTTCTTCACTAGTTTGTCGTAAATAGTCATGAGCTGGTCGGTTATAACAATAATATGCTGCCCTTTGTAGTATCTCAAAATCTGTAGTGTGGTTAATGTGTGTAAGATATCGGTAGTAGTCATACAAGTCAACGAGGCAATTTCTTCGATGGTGATTTCCGACACGTTTGCGTTCTGTCTGGCTGGTGGAGGAGTGGTTTCGTCGTCGCTTGGTTCTGGAGATGGATTATTCTTACGGAATAAAGTTGGATTATTACGCTCTACGAGCAATTTGACTAGAGTATCTGTCCAGTAGGCTCTGTAGGATAATAAACCCAAATCAGATAAAGGCTTTTCTGGAGATCCTGTTTTGCTTTCAACCTGGGTTAACATATAACTGAACTGGATCAAGAGCTTCCCGTACCCTTTCTTTTGGTAGCAGGGCAAGGTAAGGATACACGCCACATTATATCCGTCTGCACTTTCCTTTTCTTTAGAAAAGTAGCCTACTATATGATGCCCGTTGGCTGATCTGATCGTCATGACATAAAACAAGAACGGATCAACATCGTAGTACAAGGTTTTGTGATCCAAAAAGAGCTTACTCAACAAACAAAGGTTTCTGCACCAAGTCCGCTGTTTTCTTCCGTCAATTTCCCAAAAACTCACCTTTTCATCTCGATAGATCTCATTCCCAGGAGGATGGGCCATAGAACACTTGGATCTAAACCGTTCAAACTGCTTTTTCGACCCAAAATACGACAAGGTGAAGTCGCAAACGTAAATTTCGTCCTCCTCCGTCAATTCTATGGGGTATGGCGAAAAGTACCAAGGCTCAATGATATGTTCCCCTAAAATGATACGGGAAAGGTTTCTCACCCGGGCCACTTCAGAGTTGTTTTGCGTCATGGATCCACTGGTCCGTAACTTCTTGATCTCGTCCTCTCGTGTCACCTCTTCCCCAGGTCTTTTCAACCCTTGTACGTTAAGATTATCCAAGTCCATCTCATCTTCGTCCAAAGGAGTGTCTGCGGTCGACTCGGGCTGCGGAGTTTTGGAAAACTGCGATTTCGATACCGCTCCGTTAGTCTTACCTTTTTTCTTGTTCGATTTGTCGTCATTCTTATCGATCTTGGCTTCAGGTAGCATCAATGCTTTGGTAAAATCTATTCTGGATTCATTAATCCATTCATCCAACCGTTTATTGAAGTCCTGATAGTGCACATAAAACGTGGGCTTTCCCTTCTTCAAATGGGACTGTAAAATCTCCGCTAGTCTGTTTTCGCCGTCCTTTTCTACCCATAGTTTACATCCAATCATGATGTCATCTACGGTAAAACTGGCATCATGGTCAGTATCTTGTTCTTTGACGATTTTAATCGTCTGCGTGGGTGTGGCAGGCCGTGTCATGTCTGCCGTCGAGTTTGAACCACAGGTTTGTAACAAGTTTACTGTTATCTGGAGCTGTTGCCGTTGGTTTGTGAAATCTTTGGCATCACCGTTATTTTTATTACATCCTTGCCGCAGTGTTTTATTGTATGCAGGTGGTAATTTTTGCAGCCTTAATCAGAGGAGGGAAGATATGGTTGCAAGAGGGAGTGTGCGTGGGTAGAAAGGTGTTAGCCGGGTGGTTGTTGGGTGGTATCTGGGAGATTTATGGGTGGGTTAGAGTTAAGAAAAGTGAGAAAATGGTGAAATTAGTGTGAAATTGATATCTTCACAGTATGCGAATTAGGAAGAATTGCTGCAAATTTTACGAAGAAAAAGAAAATTGCTGCAAATTGCTTCAAAATCGTAAAATGGAAATAAGTTAAAATTGCTATGTTCAAATATGTAGAGATCAGTAATAATGAAGTGATTGATAGAATGTAGTGTGGTGGGTGTTTGATAACTTATTTGATGTATTTAAACTGTGAGAAAAGAAAAATGTAAAAAGATTAACAGTCGCACTAGTGTTAGAAGTTGGCAATTTAGAACAATAGCTGTTTATGATAATGAATGTAAGTAATGTTTCCTATCAATTATAGTTTAAGAATTTAAGTATCGAAGGCTAAGTAGCGCACATGGTCTACAAGAGCGCAATTACAAGCAAATTACAAGCTTTTTCAGAAGTACTCCACAAAGATAAGAAAGATAACTATGAGTCTACCATAGGTAAGAAAATAGTCCCAACGGAATTATATGCTCCTGATAATTCCGCCTAACAATTGTTCCTTTTACAACCATACGGGTATATCGAAAAACATCCAATCTCACAATAGACACTATTTCAATATTCGAACCCAAACATTCCTATCAATGCTTAAATTCCATTTGAGATTGCTTAGTTGCTTTCGCACTGGCTGCGAAAAACTGTCTTCCGCATATACCAACCCCACGGCATCTACAGTTGCTAGTCCCATTCCGATACTAATTTATTCACCATAGCACAATTTACCAGCGCTAGTGCCCTATTCACCAACTATTTCATTGCATTTCCACCATCAACATTTTCAGCTCCACAGCAAGCAATTGCATCATTTTTCACCAGAGCAATTAATTCCCTGCCAAATTTGTAAGCATGGAATTTTCTGCCCCATCGTCGTCGCAAGACCCCAGAACTAGACCCCTGTTCCATTTTTAGGCTAATATAGACGACTTCTCTGCCGAATTCACTATCTTTTACCATATAGTAGAAAAATCACGTGGAGAGCCTTCATTCCCTGTGGACCCCAGTCTAACCCACCAAAGAAAAAGCCATTGACATTATTCCATCAATTGTACAAGTATAGTACATTATTATGCCAGAATTTCGCCGTTCCACAAGAGTCGCTTCGCAAGCAAACGATCAACCTAAAAAAAAGGCAAAGTCGGAAACAACTAAATCCGAAAAAAGTGATGCCACTTCTTCATCCATTGAAATTGGTGATTCTCTTCCAGATTTGGTTTTGAAGGATGAAAACGATGAAGACGTTTCATTGCCTGAAATTGCTTCTTTAAAGAAGTATTTAGTCATTTTTGCTTATCCAAGAGCTTCGACTCCCGGATGTACCAGACAAGCTTGTGGATTCCAAAGCAACTTTGAATGGTTATCAAATAACAACACCACCGTGTACGGGCTTTCTAGCGATCAACCAAAAGCTCAATTGAACTTTGTTAACAAACAAGGATTAAAGTACCACTTGTTATCGGACCCATCCAAGAAATTAATTGGACCATTGGGTGCGAAAAAGTCACCATCTGGAATCAAAAGATCGCATTGGATCTTCAAGGATGGTAAATTGGTGGTGAAGAAGATCCAGATCTCTCCCGAAGTTTCCATCAATTCTGCTAAGGCAGATATTGAGAAATTCATCGAAGAAGATTCGAAATCCGATGCCAAACAGGATGAAAATGAGCCTGAAAAGGAAGACAATGAGGCCGAAACTGAAAAAGAGCATCAAAACGGAGACAATGAGGCAAAAACCGAAGAAAACGACGCTAAAACTGAAGGAAATGAGTCTAAAACCGAAGAAAATGAAGTCAAAGACAATGTACCAGTTGCAGAACCAACTAAGGCAGAAGCCTAGACCGATAGGATGATTACGAGTGATTTTTAGTTAAATATATTGTTTGCAAAATGTAGATCATGTGCTTTGTAAGTTATGCCAGCTATATACTATGTTCAATTCATGAGAGCAATCTGATGGAATGTAAGAGAATCGTCAACAAGATGGACACTTTAGCGGCCCACCACCAGTGTTGCACCACGAACGAACAGTAGGTAAAGTCAAAGTCCCACCTATTGTTTTCAAAAGTCCCTGTGAACACCCCGGTCTGCCCGTCAAAGTCACCCATCATGGACCTAACAACGATCTCTCTTACGGGAATTCTTTCGCTATCGATATACTCTTTGGAGGCTACCCATTCCCCATCAATATAGTTGTACCAATCGTCGCACCCTTCATGGTCATGGCCGGTTAAAATGATACCGCTTTGGTTCTTGTTGGGGAAGACAATGTCCAACACTTTTTGCGAAGTTTCGTATTTTAAGTGGTTTTGGCTTCTTAATTTGCCGTTCTTGTAAGGCTCTTTTTCGTAATTTTCGTAGTATCTGTGTTCCGGACCATCGTAACATAATCCTTCTCGTTTGTAAAGAGGAATGTGGGTCAATAAGATGGTTGAGCCCTTGAAATGAGGGTTCTGGGACAGATTTAAGTTGTCCAAGAATTGCCAGGTGTAGTCAACAAAGTCTTCTTCTAGGGCTGGTCCTTCAAGAGTAAGACTGTCCAAAACGACGATTCTCCATTCGTTTTCTTTTCCCAAGTTGTAGTTGATTACATAGTTGTTTTGGCCAAACAAAAGATGGAATCTGGCCATATGTTGCCAAGTCGCATCACCCGAGTAGCCAATATCGTGATTTCCCGTCAAATTGATAAACAACGGGAACTCAAAATTGGGCGTAGTCAGGTTCTGTACCGACCAGTCGTAAACGTCGTTGTATACTCGCGAATTGAACCTTTCTACTGCGTCCATTGCCTGTTCGTTGGCCATCCAAGTTTGCCAGTCATAATCTTCGTGCTTGTTAAAGGTGTCAATGACGGTCTTTTTGTGTTCCAAATCGGAAGGAAACAATCTTTCTACGAATCTCCTGGAGCGGTTATAGAATTCGGAGTCGAGAATCCATTGTGACGAGAATAAATCGCCCATTACCACTACATGCGATGGAGATAATCTCGATTTCATGGTGTTATAGATGTGTCCCAAGTAGTAATCGTTGCCGTAGTTGTCCAAGCGCTTGATGTAAGGGGTTGAGTCCCAATTTCCGTTAATTTGGGGGTCTCCAAAGGCTAATAAATGGATAGAATTGGTATCAGCCGTTACGTTTACTGGATTATAATTGAACATGAGCTTCAATCTGTCCAACCAGGGGTTTTCTATGGGCTGGTGCTTCCATTGGCAACTGGAGCTGTCGTTCAAGATGTCTGGGTAGAAATAGACAAAGAAATTCAACGCTAGTGACACAGCGGTGACAAACCAACACACAAGAGTAAACGATTTCATTAAAATACCACGATATTAGATTGGATTGATGATGGATTGAGTATTCTGAAGGAAAAGGTGACTAAAAACACAAGAATACCTGATGAAAATAGTGTTTGTGGTAAAGAAGAGGTGGTCTATGGAAAGATAAATGGTGTGAGAATTGTAATGCAGTCTGGAGAAGGTAATGTGCGCGTTGGCGTTTACTGCGATGGATGGCCGCACTGGGTGCAGCTAGGCGCAGCTTTAGCGAGAATAGACCTGGAGACAATAGCTATTGGACTGGACGTCGTTAGGACTATAGTGAGTAGCTCTAATTTGTCTAGTATAGTTCGGGCTAGTGTATAATTTGAGCTAGTCTATAATTCGGGCTAGTCTATAGTTAAGTACATTCTGTAATTAAGTTTAGTCTGTAAGAGTCTTTTCTATAATTAGATCTATTATCTATACTGTCTGTAGTGTATGTGTATAGTGTCGGTCTACGAGTAGGTCTATAGAGTAATCTAGCCAATTCTAAATAGGTGAATGTCTGTATTCTAGTATAGTTGACCTACATGTATAAAGTAGCTATATATGACCATTTCGTTAGAGGACTCTTACTGTTTCGCTCTACCTCTCCGTTCTACAATCGTACCCAATTCCACCACTAGTAATCCATTGAGTGTAAAAAGATGAGATGCAGACATTTCAGACATTGCAGTCAATTGCAGCCATTAACCTCAATTATGACCAAAATGGCCTAGTTGGTTAAAATCAATTATCAATATCAATAGTCAATTTCAATGGTCAATTCCAATGGTTAATTCCAATGGTCAATACCCATTACTTCTCTTGTGTACTGAATATACTAGATCTCGGTGTACTGCGTACACCCTACTCCCCTACACCGTTTTTCTCCCCTACACTGGTTCTATTTAGTCATGTACTGTACTATAAGTTATAAATAATTATAAAGCTTCAGCTAAAGATTGGTTGATCTTGGACACCTTGGAAGCAATGGACAAGTCTACAGTTCTGTCACCTACTTCAACAATTAAACCACCTAAAATTTCTGGGTTAACTTCGTTAGTTAATTTCAAACTCTTACCTTCACCTACAAAAGTGGATTTGGAGATAGAAGTTTGCAATCTCTTCAAAATCTTCGAGTCTAAAGCTTTGGCGGAAGTGATTTTGGCTTCAACAACACCTTGACTGGCATCGTTCAATTGGGAGAATTTTTCAAAAATCCCCGTTAAGTTGTCTAATCTATTGTTATGAGATAATACTTGCAAGAAGTTGGTGGTGGTTTTGTCAAGAGATAACTGTTTGGCAATAGAGTCGATAACACTGGCCTTTTCTTTCTTGGTCAAGGAAGGATTGACTAAAAAGTTGTGTACGTTTGCGTCGGTTTTGAACAATGAGTCAACTTTGGCTAATGATTGGTAAGTTTGACTAACGCTAGAGTCTTGAACTGATGCTGAGTATAATGCAGTGGCGTAAGTACCATCAAGACCGAATAATTGAATTGGTGGCTTGACGGACTTGGCGCTGGATGCTAAACAACGAGAGAAAACACGAGTAGAAATCATCTTCATCGACTATAAATTAAAATGGATAATTTTCAAAGATACTTTTCAATGTATGTCCGATTGAACGAAATTCAAAATTTTATTGGTGGAAATCTGGTCACGTGATCTGGACTGAGGATTACTTCTGGCCGCGGTAGATGTATTGCGGTGGTGGTGTAGCTGGGATGGAGATGCGATGTGCGGTGCGCGGGTAGTTGCCGGGTAGGTGCGCGGGTTGTTGCACGGGTAGTATTGCGCAGGATGTAAGTGCTGGTCCAGCTGCAAAATGGTTGCAAATAAGTATTAGGTTTCTTTAGGAGATTGGGAGGTGGTTGAGTATAGCTACAATTGAGTAGGGGTATTTCGGTTTATTTAACCTTTCCATTAGGAATCGTTTGACTTAAAAAATATACACTGAAGAGATAGTAAATTTAGAATAATATTCTTAAGGTTAGGCAATGAGATACAGTGTACTGAAAATCGAAAACATTTATACTAGACTAAGTAATAGAGATATAGTCAATAGTTATTGGGTTGTTCAAGAGCACTAAACAGACAAAAGATGTGAATGAAAACCGGTTCAGTAATTTCTGTTCAGCTTTCATTTATGGTTAGCGATTTTCACTAGGGAAGATAGAGTTGAATAAGATAAGTTGATTTATGAATCAACTTAATAAGAAGATATACTTAGCAGTTTCTAATCTTGCTCTGGGAACTATGTCTAGTAACAATTGTCAGCAATACCAACCGAGTCAGCAGTGGCTGCAACAATATCAGCAATGCTTTTACTAATAACCAAAATTCTCATTCATTTTTATTTCATTTTTATTTCAACCATTGTTTCAACTTATCATCAGATACAGAGTATATTCAATTGAGGTCAATATAGTCAATAAACCTCTGATACTGTTTCATACCTTGGCCGCTGCCCAACCCTCTCACGGTAGCTGAACCAATTCTGCGTGGTGCCACAATTTACTGCAGACGCCGCACCTCTAGGTAAATCGTGGACCTAAGAAACTTAGTATAGGAAAATTTTCAAAACTTGATTTACAAACCAAACCACCCTATTCACAGAAATACACACTATGATTCCTTGGACCAATAGGTTATTAGTACGTGGGGCGGGTGTCCCTCTTGCTAACTTACCGAGGATGATTCGATTTCAATCGACTGGTGATAATTCTCCCCAATTAACTGACTTGGAAAAGCAAGATGAATTATACAAGAGACAAAGAAAGTTAGCCTTAACCAATGTCACCATCAAGAGTTACGCTAACGGACACTTGCAACCGGGTTCCACTCATTTCAAAAAACCAGTGCACGAGCACTTATATAAGGGTAGACCAATCAGAGAATTAACTGTTGCTAAAAAGAAAACTTCGGGTAGAAATAATACTGGTAAGATTACTATTAGAGGTAGAGGTGGTGGTCACAAACAAAGAGTTAGATTGGTTGATTCCCACAGATTAACTCCAGGAAAACAAACAGTGTTGAGAATTGAATATGATCCTTGTAGATCAGGACATATTGCTTTAGTTAAACACAATGAAACCGGAGACTTGTCGTATATTTTAGCTGCTTCTGGGTTAAGAGAAGGAGATCAAGTTGAATCTTTCAGATCGGGATTACCATCGGATTTCATCGAAGAAATGAAAGAAACCAATAATGGAGAAATCGATGATGCTCTTTTAACTTCAAGAATCATGCAAAGAGGTAATTGTTTACCTTTACATATGTTGCCTGTGGGTTCTATTATCCACAACATCGGGTTACATCCAGGTGGTAAAGGGCAGTTAGTTAGATCTGCCGGAACCTTCGCTAGATTATTATCCAAGCATCCAGATGAAAACAAGGTGGTTGTAAAGTTGAGTTCAGGTGAACATCGTTATGTTCATATGAACTGTCATGCTACATTAGGGGTAGTTTCAAACAAAGAGCATCAATCTATTTCTTGGGGTAAAGCAGGGAGAAGTCGTCATAGAGGTTTCAGACCTCAAGTTAGAGGGGTGGCCATGAATGCCTTCGACCATCCTCACGGTGGTGGTAGAGGTAAATCTAAGTCTAATAAAGTATCTCAATCTATGTGGGGTATCAAGAAATTCGCCAAGACCAGAAAACATAAACATGTTAATAAGATGAAAGTAAAAGATAGAAGAGAAGCTTGATACTATCTATAATTCTTGTACATAATACAAAATAATGAGTAACATAGTCACTATAGAGACTGAATCGGCATTGTAGATTCTATTGTTCATTGCAATCGTATATCAAAGGAAATAGTTTAATGTTCGAGCTATATACGTTCTTGATCATTCGCAAATGGCTACCTGTAGCTTTTTGCAATTATCATCAATTTTATTGTGAAAGGAGTCTTGTGGAGCGACGATTACAATGTGACTCTTTACTGTACGCTTGCTTGGCTTCGTTGTCACAAGTTTCTGCCTTATGATTTCCTATTCTGCTTCTTGGTTCATCTTCTGTCGTAGTTTCATTTCTTTCTTAGTTTCATTTCTTTCTATATCTACTTGTAGATCAAAGGAGATCAAACGGAAATCACATCGCCGTAGTCTTCTTCTATCAATCTGACTACTTCCGCATCTGCTTCTTTACTAGTCGCACAGCATTCACGGTATTGATGTTCTTGGTAAATAAACCTCAAGAACGGGTCTGAATTCAAGAGAACTCGATCTCTTTGTACCCATTGAATCAGATAGACATCCAACCTTAAATAGTTGATGGTGGTATCGACAATGTCGTCTATTTCTCTAGCAAGCTCACTTGCTGGAACCATCACCAAATTGGCCGATTTGACCAAAATCAAATTATTACTGGTACAATAAGTGATTCTCTGATTGTATTCATTCTCAAACTCAATGATAGCTGGATCAAACACTATTCGAGCAAACATCTTATGGGTCGAATCTCCCAACACCACCACTAGGTCATTATTTGAAGTTTTGCAAACTATTTTAATAATTCTTAAAATTGGTGATATTTCATTATTTGTGGTGATAAAGTTGCTTTGGACTAGATGGTTGTGCACTTTGGTGGTCTTGATGGTTGAAATGATTTTCTTATATAGCCAACTCTGCTGGAACACCAAAGCGTTCATAAAGAAAAACGAATTTAAAGGAAGATAAGAAAGAAACGAAAAAATAAAATTATGTATTAATCAATCTCTGAAATCAGCGTAATGATAAAGATTCCTTCGGTAGATGAACATATACAATTCGCGATATTGATTCCTTCTCAGTAAATGACCTATATGCTATGTGTAGTAACTGTTCATTGTACTTATTTATTCTACTCTGATGTAATTCAGTATCATTAATGTATATTAACTTGTGGATATATTAGTGTCCTAGACCAAGAACAGTTAACCAAGAAGAGTTAACCACGAAGAGTTAACCAAGAAGAGTTAACCAAGAAGAGTTAACCAAGAAGAATCGTAAGGCAAAATCTTCTTCAAAGAGAAAATTGTCTGTCTGTATTTATTTTGTCTATTAGTTTACCAATCTGTAGCTCATAATGAATACTCGTGTACATATGTCTTGCACTTTCTATTGTATGCTATCTAGAGAGGAATATCTACAGCTTGAGTTTCTTGTTCTTGAACTCTAATCGTTGCAACTTTTTAGCTTCCCTCTTCTCTCTCTGTTTCGAAATTTCCTTTTCCTTCTTTTCTTCGTCAATATCCTCTTCAGCTACAAACATTTGAAGTATGTGCTTGAAGTTATCCATTTGACAACCAACCGTCTTCAATCTAATATTCATCATATCAAAGGCAAAACAAATGTCCAATTGGTCAAGTTTGGCCGTTTCCACATTCGAAACTCGTAAGGAATGGAAAATATTGGGTTTAGAATGAGTATCGGTCAAGTAGTCTTTTAATTGGTTGCTCAAATGGTTCAATTCTCCCACATCAACAGCAATGTTAGCACTGTTTGAATACCTTGAACTGAAGTGAGTCAAAAGCAATTTTCGACAGTTCATCAATCTTGCAACGGTGACCGCTTCAATCATGGTAGAATGCTTTTTGGCAAGCGCTTCTTCGATCAAATCGTTATCTAACGATGATTCATGGATTAACAAATCACTGCCATATCCAATAGTTGCAAAATGCGGATTAGGTCTGGTATCACCTGAATAGGATACCTTAAATTCCGTACCTTCTTCATCTAAATTGAAGGTTATACTGATCGAATATGCCCAAGCACAATGAAGAGCTCGTACCGTCTCTATCTTGACAATATTCAATTCGTTCAACATCTGATTAATCAAGACAGAGTTTGGCTGTTGCAATGGAACCCTAGGAATCGATCTACTCAATTCGCAAGAGTCATATTTCGATTCGAAATCATCAAGATCTATTTGTCTGATTTGTGGTAACCGAATTCGACCATCCAAGAAGTCTTCACAACTAATATATACAATTCTGGATATGTCGACATCATGATTTAATTGAGTTTCGAATTTATACCATTCTTTCACGAAATGATCGTATTGCCAAGGACAAACCAAGTAGAGCTTAGAAGAACTATCAGTATTAATTTCAAACCACTTATTGATAACAGAAATTAATCCTAAATGGTGATCGGCGTGCAAATGACTCAAATGAATGAATGCCAATTCTTGGAAGATCTGGCGAAATTGCTCTTGATTATTGTGACCAAAATTCCGAAGCATAGTTCCAAGGGTATTTTCACCACCATCTAATAGTATACTCTTGTAACTGATTCCCAGGGCTGATTTAATGGGTATTCTTACTAAGGTGGATATCACATTACGGAATAACGATGGAATGGCTGAACCAGTACCCAAACTAACAATTTGCACGTTATCTTTCAAGGTTTCGTACTGGGTTGTCAATGAAATGGGCTCTGAGTCTATAATAGTCGACTTATCGTGCTTTGGATTCGAACTCTCTTTTATCTGTGCATCGTAAATTTCTGACCAGGTTTCATTCTTAATCAAAGACTCATCGGAGGTTATTCCTGAGGTGGAAACTTCAAACTGTTGATTCTGTTGCAATTTAAACACCGATTCTGCACCTTGTAATGGAGTATAGTTTTCAATGCATGGTAAGTTAAAGTTTTCGTTTTGTAAGCACTTCAATTTAAGGTTATTAATGGCACCTCTTCTGAACACCAAAGTGTTGTCAGAGATCTTAGAATGACTTATGACATGGGTCGAGTTTTCTGGAAACTTGCCAATGAACTGCTGATAGTAATCTGACTCGAAATCAATGTCGTCACCGAGAAAATGGTACACAATACCAATATCTTCCTCCCCCACGTCGTCATTCTTTACAAACCAAGCTTCCGACTCGACAGTGTTTTGCAAGTATTTGCTATTAGGAATATCCAAAATCAACATCTTTGGAAACGAGTTGGGCGCCAGCAAAACTTGTTCTGGGTATATCGTCTCTCCAGCTTCATTCTGAACTGGGGTACCCTCACTTAACAACTTATAATTAACCCCCGGTTTCAACCCCAATTGCTTTGCTTTTTTCGCATCGAACTTACCTCTGGTTGGTAAGAACCTAACAAGATAGTTGACTGATTTTTGATCGATAGCTCGGAGTAAATCAAACGGATTTGGCAATTTGACATGGGTGTGGATTTCCGTCTCAGAAGGGTCGCTTTGATACGAATCTGGGTCCCGAGAGTTCACTCTCGAAGTGTCAGTAGGAAACATCAATGACGACACTTTTTTCAACTGGATGTGCAACTTATCTGAAATAGAAGGCTCGGGACATATCTCGTGCAGAGGGTTTATTTTGATAGACTTGATGGCAAGATTTGAGTCTGCAATCAAATTATCGTCAAAAGTGTCGTTTATACACAATTCCACCCCTTTTCGGAAGACAAAGTACCTCCAGGTCGACAATATATACGTTAACAATTTGGAAGAATTTACAAACACATCGATGCTCTTTTTAGTAGCATCACTTAGAGTCAAAAACAACCCCGGTAACCCCCCGATCTCCGACCACGAACTCACAGTTCCGGTGAGAAAAATCGATTTCAATTTACCCAATTTCACCTTGTTTTCGTTCAATACTCTTTGCGTACCTTCGGGTATTTTACCAAAGAAGTACTTGAACCCTTCACGGTTTGTTAACATTATAAGTGGATGGCGAGTATCATGAGTGTGGTGGCATACTGTGGTGATATTAAACATGGAACCGGTGCTTCTGTTAACATCCAAATATCGGTTGTAGAAATGTTGTCTAGCTAGTTCACTGCTAAAGTAGTTTGGTCTGACTTCGTGGGCACCAAACGGTTTGTTTCTTTGGTGCTTTCTAGCGGTTGTGGCTCGATTCAAGGATTGCGCCGAAGAATAGAATCTTCTGCTTATATGTACAAATGCCACTGTGACTAATAGTTTTGGAGGAAACAGTAATGAGTAACTCATCGCTAACTGGAAAATAGGTGCTTCACATGGTAGCGCCGTTTTTGTTAATGGGTGGTGGTAAAAGGGGTGTTTTGGAGTGTTTTGGGGTGTAGAGAGTACGTGTAGCGAGTGATAGATTGATATTCTGGGATAGGATTTGTATGGTGATTGTGAGTACTACGGGAGCAACTTGCACTTTTCATGGAGTTGTGGTTGATGCGTCTGTAAATTTTGCAGCCAAAATAATGTGAGATTTTCCAGACGAGATATATGTGTTAATAGATGCTCCTTTTGATACAAGTACTAATACAGGTTTGTTCTAATGACACCGCCTTACTTATGAATAGCATAGTCACGTAGTTTACGTGGAAATAAGCCGTTTCCACTAGAGATTTTTATGGTAGCGCCGCCAAAACCACTTATTCAAGGCAGCTTTGGCAAACATATCTTAGGAGGAGCTATGTGCTGAACAAGCAGGACGTAAACGTAGTTTACACAGCCATGGTAGCGATGTAGTGAGTAGTCTACAGAAATGAGCATCTATTCTAAATATGCATGACTTTTGGTGGCACTGCTGATATCTTCATTCTTCATTATGCGATGTAGCTTGTTAGCATCACTAATCTTCCCTAAGGTCGGCCCGAACCTTGCGTGGTCACACCGCGACGTGCCAGACCACACAGGGACACAGAGAACGCTTGCATCTACCACGCAGTACTACCTTCACTACACACGACACTCACTACACACGGCTGAAAAAGAAACGCTGGATGTAGGACCACATCACAACTAATTGTGGGGCAACAAACTGAAACAGCGAACCATCCTTGACAACGAGCCATATCTCCACCACCACGTTGCAACTAAAAAAAGCTATGTACCCACCTCTTAAAACCAAATTCTTAATACCCAGTTCTTAAGATCCAGCCCACCCAGCACACCGCACATAGGTTGCATTGCTATGACCTCGGCTGCCACATTATTTTCCACCCTTCGCAGTACCGGTAGGTCCATCTCTCGGCGTGTCCCAACCGAACCCTATTAAGCACATGCATTGATAAGAAATAATCTGGAGTAGTTATAATACCATTCTTTCCAGCAATGAATCTCGTTGAGTTTCCTGCAAATTACATGGAAGAGTATGGTGAGGACTACAGTCCGTCGGTGTTGAGTCCATCTCCCGGAGGCACAACCCAATCCAAAATAATCGAATCCTTCTTTGCCCAGCTTCCAGAGCCTAAAAACACCAAACCTAAACAATCACTAGTAAGTTATTTGTCCAACCTACCGATTTTAGGTCGGTTTTTGCCCCATGAGACGGAAAAGCAGCGGTTGATCAACAAGTTGATGGAAGATCAGAAAAAGGCCACCAATTTTGCAACTTGGTACGACATTTCTTTGAAATTGGATGCTCTTTTAGATAACAATTCATGGAAGTTAAACCCAAAATCAGAGCTCTATGACTACGATTTGATTTATAAGCATTTGCACGACATGCGGACGGCTCGAGAGAACCACGACTATAAATTATTGCTTTATTTGATCCGAACTAGATGGAACAGAAACCTCGGAAATATGGGCGATATTGCTCTCTATCGTCATTCTTTTGTAGGCACGAAAAAGCTCATAGAAGACTACATCAACGAGTGCAAATTATCGCTTGAATATTTGGTGACTTCGGACGATGTTAATCTTGACGATCGGTACTTGTTGGGTATGTTGATTCAAACGCGAAAGAATATTGGTAGAACGGCTCTTTTGCTTAGTGGTGGGTCCACGTTTGGGATATTCCATATTGGGGTATTGGTGACGCTTTTGGAGGTAAATTTGCTTCCACGTATTATCAGTGGTTCCTCAGCCGGGTCTATTATCGCCAGTATTATCTGTAGCAGAACGAACGAAGAAACGGCGGAAATCTTGCTAAACATCACCCAATCTAGGTTCGATATCTTCAGCGACGAAACTTCCCATAAGGAAGAAAACAATAACTTTAAGAACTTGCTAAACATCTTGAGCCATTTCTTGAAATACGGCACTTTGTTTGATACCTCGGGGTTAAAGGAGACGATGATTGGCTTCATTGGAGATTTGACCTTCAGAGAAGCCTATAACAGAACGGGGAAAATCCTTAATATCACGGTGTCTCCTGCTTCCATTCATGAACAGACTCGATTATTGAACTATTTGACTGCACCAAACTGTTTGATTTGGTCTGTTGTTTGTGCTAGTTGTTCTTTACCAGCGGTGTTCCCTTCAACCACCATTTATGAAAAGAATCCAAAAACTGGGGAGATTCAGGAGTGGAACAATGATGTAGCTCTGAAGTTTGTAGATGGTTCTGTCGACAACGACTTACCCATTGCCAGATTGCTGGAAATGTTCAATGTTGACCATATTATTGCAGTGCAAGTGAATCCTCACGTTGTTCCCATTTTGCGAATTCTTGTGAGTAATGTTGGTGGTGAAGTTGAGAACGAACTTAGTAACAAGTTCAAGAACTTATTGAACAATGTTTACGATTTTGTTAGCTGTGAAACCATTCATTATTTGCAAATCCTTAACGAAATGGATATCTACAAGAATTTATCAAATAAAGCCATCTCGATTTTGTCGCAGAACTATACTGGTGATATTACTATCTTGCCGGAGTTCAAAGCCGCTGATTTTCTCAAGCTTTTTGAAAACCCTACCCCAGAGTTCTTACTAGACTTCATTGTGCGAGGAGCAAAAGCATCGTGGCCCAAGGTTACAGTGATTAATAATCACTGTGGTGTTGAATTTGCGCTTGATAAGGCAATCACTACGTTACGAGGAAAATTAATTACCTCTTCCAACTTTAGAATCACCGACAAAGCCGCCATTACGTCGAGTCTAAGCTTCCAAAATTTGAATTCGGCTGAAAAGTACTTGACTAGTCTTGTACATGTAAATAAAGAAGATTCGGATGGTGATAGATCCGTCACCCCACCGGCTGTTGTAAGAAGAAATACTACGTCTGGTTCTGGCAGAAAACTCAAGAGCCATGTGAGACCAAAGAGATTGTCATTGGGTTCAGAGTCATTGGTTGAACCCAAGGTTAGTCCAGCAAAGAAATTACCTAAAGGTAGATCCACTACCTCATTATCCAGCATGTACTATAAGAATAACGGATCCAATGAAGATATCACGTTAAAAGAGCAACACGATAATAAAAATGACAAACAGCTCGTTCCGTTTGAAAATACCTATCGTGAAGATAACAGCATCCGTAAGGCTAAAAGTTCCATCAATTTTAGAAATTCGTACACATCCAAACCTGATTGGAGTCCTGGTGCCGGCTCACCTCGATTAGAATTGCGCAAACCAAAGTACCCAGCACAAAGGGTTCCCAATTTCTTAAATAATCCGTACAACGATGGAGAAGATAGTGCATTCAACTTCGAAGAACCACCAAAAATGAACTTACACATCCGCAATAAAGTTCTGGCGAATTTACCCCGTTCCAATACGTTGAAAAATTCTTACATAGGATTAAACAGATTGAAGGATAACGATTTGTCACGTTCCAACAACGCTTCCAACAACAACTTGAAAGGATATGTAACCTTTAGTAATAAAGAGTTAGACAAGAAGTTAGGTGATGCAAAAATGCAAACCCAGACCACTCGAGCCCCAAATCTGCATCATGATATTTTCATCACTAGTGATAACGACGATGAAATTGTCAAGCTCGAGTTGGAAAATGAATATCAAGTACATGAATATCTTGGGGACAGCAGCACTGATGGAGAACATGGCGGCGAGGGAAACAGAAATGGGCATACGCATGCAAAGGGAATGGTTAATGAAATGGGTGACTATTATGGAGTATCAGATAATACAAACTATGATAGTCATAATGATGATTCGGATGTAAATCTCGCCGATGTAGATACAGAAAATTGAGTCTTTTATAGATATTTACATTCAATAGTATGGCAATAAAAGTTTATGAAAGTTTTAAAGAAATGAACATGGTCTGAAAGTTAAATGAAATGAACATAGGTCAGTCTTCTCCCACCAAGCTGAGTATTATTGGGATACACACCCCAGCAACTGTAACGACGAATTCGGTACCGTTCAACGCCGACGACTCACATTGATCTTGCTCTGTATCGTTCTTGCTGCGTGAGGCAACATGGGCCATAACATGATGGATAACGTAGAGGAATGTACCAGCAGAGAACAAGAATAACATAGCGATAGTGAACTGACTCGAGGTGCTGGAAAGCATAATGAAGAGGTAGGTAACTATAGCGCCGATTGGGGTCATTAGCGAGAAGATGATTAGATGCACTTGTATCGACAGCAAATTTAGTCCTTCCTTGATAAGAACAGACGTTAAACTAAAGGCCGTAGGAAGTTTATGAATAATGATGATAATGAAGAATATAAGACCCATAGATGAGTCTTCGAGTACAAAAGACGATCCCAATGAGATTCCATCGATCAAAGCGTGCAATATAAGACCCAAAGTCAAAGGTGTCTGGAAGATGGACAAAATTGAGTCCTTTAAGCTAGGTTCATTATTGGACGATTGTAGCACTACGTAGTCAAATTTGAACCCCGGTTTGAAAGAGTTGATTATCATGGGCAAGTTGTCCTGAATAAACATTATCATGAACCCCGAGACTAGTGCTAGTCCGATATAAGAAGCAGCACTACTTTCGAACTGTTCTGGAGTAAGACTTTGGTAGAGAACCCGGATACCCTCGGGAATAATCAACACCAAAGAGGTTCCGATCAATATTCCCATACCGAAGAAAGACATGTAGTTGAATTGGGCGAATTTAGCCGACAATTTGATAGGAATCATGCCTCCGATAAACGAAGCCACTGCCATAGCAGCCGATAAGAGCACTAAAACAAGCAATCTGAGCCCTGACATGCTAAAAACACCCCTTAAAATTCACAAAAGCACCAAAACACCCACCAGCAACTTCTACCACAGCCAATTGGTCAAATTGTCTATAGCCTATTAGTTTGGCGAAACAAGTAAAGAAAATGAATTGATGAAATCAGATAAGATCTATGATTTGGGGTGTATATAGTCTCAAGCATCGCAGCTGGTGCGAAATCGCGTCTGTAGTAAAGCAAAATAAGACCAAACAAGTTTCAAACGATAATAACGCGAGACGTAGAACGACGATCTCAAATCTTCAAGAGAGAAAGTCCAAGCATAGGTATATCAGCTGAACCGAATCGTGGTTTCACTTGTGTTTGGCGAAAGTAATGCAGAATGAGCTACGACCAAACACTCATTGATGATAAAGTGCAACTAGCTATCCTATACTTCAAAACCAAAGAGTACGCCAATGCATTACAAATATACAACGATGTTATCAAAAGACTATCGAGCATCCCTGTGCCTGCGCTCAAGCAAATTCGTAGACTGCGACAGTTGATAGAGGTACCTCTATTGGGTCCCATAATACATCCTCAGCTAGGGTCTATACTAGATCAAAGAGCAGCTACTTATGAAAAATTGGGGTCGTTGGATAAAGCCTTGAAAGATGGCGAAAGACTTGTCAAATTAGAGCCTATTAGCTGCAAAGGATACTTGCGAAAAGGTAAGATTTTGCTTGTTTTAGGTAAAGAAATTGAAGCCTTTAAAGTATTTCAACAAGGTGTTTATATCATAGAAAAGGTACAGAAAGAGTCGGGCATTGAGCCTCCCGCAAAGTTATTTGAAGCGTTGAAGACACAGTACCGTGATTTGAATCGTCATTTGAAATTAAAGCGTAAGCAATCGCAATCACAAACCTCGCAGTCTTCTTCATCATCTCAATCCAGTACAACTTCTGCAACCAGCTCATTTGGAACGGGTTTGCAAGACAAACTAAACCAAATGTTGCCGTTGAAGAGGAATTTACAATCAAACTCAAATACAAAGAGATTTAGGCCTTCGATCGATCCATTTGACTATTTACCGAGAGAATTGATTGCCCTTATCTTTACTCAACTATCCACTAGAACTAGACTTGATTGTCATACTGTAAGTCGCAAATGGTATAAAGCACTCACAAATATTCCGCAGCTTTATGTAAACTTCCATTGCAAGTATAAAGTTGCGTTCAATGAGTTCAAGTACGGTAGTCTACTTTTGAAAAGAGTGGTTCAAAATTCTTACTCAAGACAAATCAAATCGTTAAAGATAACAGAAACTCCTACTCTAATCCACTTAAGTAAAATCTTAGACACATTAATAGGCGAGCCGGGGTTCTCGATTCAATCCTTGGATATATTCGACCGTTATTTGAATCTACAGTTGATCTTGAGCAAATTTAGTAAGTTTGGATGGAGGCTAAACAATTTTCAAAACCTTCACACCCTAAAACTAGGCATTAATTCATCGTTACGGTACGAAAAGTTTATCTTTGTCCTATTTAAAAAATTGAAGCATTTACGAATTGTCACCTATCTTCCCGAGTTAAGTGGAGCATCTAATGATAACTTACCATTGAACGATAAACAGTTCATTAGGTACAACAATGATTCTGTTGACTACGTTCAACCACTAGAGTCCTTAATACTAATCAATCATCCCAAGTTAGTGCAAGAAGAAATTCATATCGCTGCTTCAATGAATAGCTATAATCCATTCCCAATATTCTTAACCTATGAATTCCCTTACCTTACAGAATTGACCATGGTGTCATACGATTTTTACAACCAATTGCCCATGTTTGGTGAATTTTTACTAAAGACGACTCAGTTAAAGAGATTAACACTAGAGAACAATTGCAACTTCTGTATGATGGACATGTTGCAATTACTTAAAAACTACAATCCAGAATTTGTACTTGAAAAATTCGGATTTCGAGATAAGATTATGGGATCTCCAATGAACTTGAATGAATTTTCATTAGCAGATCTAAGGCAATTGCAGAGTTTGAGTATATTGGATTTAACTGGCTCCTCTTTAACCAGTAAAGGGTTCAAGAAATTGCTAAAAGTCTGTAACAAAAATGGGAAATTGAGCAAATTATACATTGGAGAATCGAGCAACTTGTATTTCCCCGTCGATATGTTCATTCGAAATCGCCAATGGTTACGGTTAGAGGATATTATGTTAATCGCACCGAAATTGGCAGAATTGTATTTAAACGGATTAGAGCTTGATAATTATACTATGAAGCAATTCTGTGTCGATTTAAAGAAACTAAAGGTTCCTAATCAATTACAAGTACTAGACTTGAGTTTCTGTAATAAGATTAATGGTATGGGGATACTAGAGTTGTTCGATCTTACAAACTTACAAACTGCGCAAAAATCTGAAAAATTATTACAGTTAAATTGGCTTATAATTGACGGAATTGAAATCAAAAAAGAAACTTTGACACTACTTTCCAAGCAGGGTTACGTCAACTCCATCAAGAATAACCTTGCCTCTAAAAAATGGAAATCGTTTGGCGAAACAAGTTGGGTTCTATGATGGTGATGTGGTGTGCATACAGACCAATTTTTCTAACGAGAATTTCGAGATGAGCCAAAACAGGAAGATTCATATTTACTGGAGAACAGGTATAACTGGTAGAGAAATGGTTGTAACTAGGAGTGGAGCATCCACAATGAAGCAGCCAGTCAAGATTAAATTTCTGGAAGACGGAGAGAATCCTGAAGGTGAATTCCTCACTGCTGATGAAGGTGACGAAAACGAAGAAGAAGATGCCCAAGAAGAAGATGAAGATTCCGAAGATGATTCCGATTCAGATGATGCACCAGAAGAAGAGTCAACAGTCAGCGCGAAGAAAAATTTGCTTCAGAAACAAAAACAAGAACAACAAATACAACAGGAATTAAAAAGAGCAGAACGAGAAAAGAGAAAGCAGCAAGACGATTACAATAAACAGCAAAAGAGCTCCAAAAAACAGAAAATTGAAGCCGAACCGTTACCTGAGTTCTTGCCTGAAGAATTACTCGAATCTATTGAAAACGAGCCCGTTCAAGTCCCTAAAAATAAGCATATACGATTAGATGAAGTAGATGAAAAAGAGTTGCGTAGACAAGCAAAAATACAGAAGTTGACGGACCTTAAAAGATTAAGAACATCTTCCATCAATAAGGGCCCAGTTCACGTTCAAGTTCAATCGTTTAGTCATAAGAGTATCATTCCAAAAGCTGAAAAGAAGATAACAGCTTCTCGAGATAAATGGTTGAAAAGAAGATCTTTAAACAAGAAGTAGTTTGGTCATATATAGAATTTGCATGTAACATAGATATCAGTATCAATTATCTTTGTAGAGTTGTATATTGTCCTAAACTAGCTATAGTTCATCTCGTTTCCCACTTTGTATTACGCAATTTGAGCGGTTCTTGTGACTTTGTATTCAAAGGAGCTGTCTTTTTGTTCGGTAAGACTTTTGGTGGTTTGGTACAGATGGTTGTGGGATCTAAGTTCTCGTCGCAGACCATAGTGGGACTGTAAGCAGTGGGTGTAGGAATCTTTTCGGTATACTTGTGTTCCATTGCTTCCCACTTTTTGTAACTGTCTAAAATAAACAGATACAAGTCATTCCAGTCCTCTTCACTTGGTTCCAAATTGGTAACGTATTTCAAGTTTTTGGGGTACAAGTTTGTATTCTTTAGGAATAATTTGTAATCATCAGCGTGAGCTTTTGGTTTTTCTAGTGTTTGCAGTAGTGATTTATCTACATGGTTTGTTGCTGGCCCATATGGAATTCTTTGAAAAGAAGGCAAGATGGGTTCATTTTTCTGTTCATCCTCTGTTAAAATTCTGTCGACTGGTGATTTGGTGTTTTTAAAAGGATTCAAGTTTAACCAAGACCTTGATTTTTTGACGTTAAATCTAACTTTCTTCAATTTGTGGGAATCATAATCCAAGTTTTTAAATTTCATCGAGCTCTTTCTTGGGATTTGCTCTGAATTATCCAAGATAATAGAGTCTTTTGAATTGTTTCTTTTAAGACTCCATGTTGATAATTTTCGAACTAATTCTCTCAATGAAGGTTTTTTCACGATTGTGATTGTATTAAAGGAAGACGAAGATGCTCTTCTGCTGATAGAAGATATTTTTCTGGCTAATCTTCTGATTGGTGAGCGTCTGCGTCTTTCAAAAACATTATCCGAGTAATCTTCTTCAAGATCTGGATATTCACCTCTAAGATAAGGATTTGAACTAACAAATGTTTGTGTAGAAGAGGAATTGTCATTGCTATCGGGTTTGATATCAGGATTTACTTCTGAAGCCCTAGTGGTAAACCAGCTGCTTCTATTGAATTTCATTTGTAAGGGTTTGAAATAAGTTAACATTAATTTGGTTATACAAAAGTAAATTAAATTTTGCAACCACTAAATTTTGCACCCACTATATTTTGTACCACTAAATTTCGCAGCCACAAATGTGAATTATGAAAATGGTTAAAATTCAAGTATTGGAAGCAGAATTGCTATAATCTCTGTTTTATGGAACCATTATTACAAATACTGAAGAGGTGAATGATTGGAATAGAAAAAAGGGTACCACCAAGTGTAAATACTCCAAATTCAAAAATTCGGTAGCAGAAATATGGCACGCTTAGTTGCCAAGGTAAATCGCATTGAATGAAAGCTACAAAAGGTGTATCTAAAGAGTATAGCAACTACTCCTTAGTTAGTAAGTTTGTATTTTTCGTTTTAGCTCTTAGTGTTTAATGTATAGAATTTTATAGTTAAGTCATTGGCGAGTTCACAAAGAGTACAGGATAGGAAAATAAGATTTTGATTGTTTTTCTTTTAATAGAATGTTATAATCTAGATCCTAAGCAGACTTATTCAATATTTTACTTAAAACAGTACTTTGTATCCAATTGACTTGATAATATAATGAACGTAATTTAGACATGAAAACAACAGAGAATTGCATATCAAATGACTTCGTGGCCAAGCTGGCTAAGGCGTGAGACTGTTAATCTCAAGATCGTGAGTTCGATCCTCACCGAGGTCGGGATTATTTTTTATGTCGAATATGCAGCTTTCTCGCATACGGCTGCATAAGAAATCTAGATTGAATTACTCTAGACCACTGTTGCGCAGGGTTGGTTGGGTCGGTGTTTCATTTTGAAACTGGACTGAATAAAGTATGTGCAATATAAAGTCTATAAACTCCAATAACTAACCTGTTATATAATGCAATTTGAACCTAGAAATGAAAAAATGTATGAGCCATGATATTTAAGAAATGTTCTAACCGTAGTCAGTGGCTATGTCCCGTTTGAAGAAGCAATAATTCGTATAAGAAATATTAAAAATAAATGGGTAGTCGGTTGTAAAGTGAATTAGTATTTCTTGTGTGACTTCCTGTTTTTGAGCCATGCAAAAAAACCGGCAATTATCGGTTTAATTATCAAAATTTTTGGGTGCCTACCTTGAGGAAACTACTTACACACAACTAGTTGGCGTTAGAAAGATTACTCTGCTAGCGTTAAGGAAACTTGAAGACACAGACAAGTGAAAACTGTTGGAAACCATCCCCAATTTTTCTCGGATAAAAATGGGGGCTGGAACAAGCTTGGCCAAAGGGTAGTGTTTGGGTAATGTTACTGTAGATCTTTTACTCTTAGTTTTAAACAATACGGACACATCATATGGTGGCACCTATGGCAAGTAAATCTTGTAGGAATGTTAATTATTACATTCGCATTATTCAGCAGGCAATTTGCGTTGTTTTCCAGATTTTGATTGTAGATCAACTGAGAATAATATTTTAAGTTGGAAATGTAGGAGTTGTAAGCATTAAAAGATGTGTTTGATATTACAGGCTCGTTAGCCTCTTCTTCTTCTTCCTCTTCTTCCTCTTCCTCCTCCTCTTCTTCTTCGACCAAGTCTGGTTTATTGCCATTTTGGTTCAATACCGGGGCAGAATCATGGTGCAGTGAATCCTGGGGTATAGCTTGTCTAACAGTATGCTCACTTGCAATGGTAGGCTCCTTAAATATAATAGAGCCATAACTTTGGCCACAAGAACAACAATACCATTGGCAAATCTTATCTGAATTAAGGGTATACTGATCCGCAAAGAAACTCGAATGAATGGACATATTAACCCATGAGAAATATTACTGATTGTTTGATAGAACAGACAACTTGAAGATAACGTGAATACAAAGGCTACTTCAAACAGTAAACAAACTTAAAAGAGATTACAAAGATTTTTAACAGGAAAAGTCAATTTTCTACATATAATTTCGTCTGCAAATCTTCATGCATTTATATATTCATATATACAATTACTTCCTTTATCGATAATTACGGCAGGTATGGTATGAGTCTAGCTAAGTATTTTCTATGCGACTAAATTCCTCGCAAAAACGCATTCTAGAATTATGCTCAGGTAGTACGAGGCACCACGGTGGCTCGCAGCACGACTCTTGTGTTGGTTCACTGTACCTTACCCCACTATACTGTAGCATCGATGCATCTAGAAACTCTGGTTACTCTGGCAAAGCAACTGATCTAGTGATGGAATGGCCCAAAAAGAGGATGTATGGTTATGTACTTGGGATATGGATATGACGGTTGCGAAGCAAAGTACCATCAAGGTAGGTAATGTTTCGTTTAGGTATCATTCCTAAAACGATCATCTAGGTCACCATTTACCCAACAGCCCCATATATGACTTTTATCTTTGCTTGCGCCTATGTGTTTGCGCAATCTTTTTTCAGCAACCTGTCTATACCTAAACTTTTGTCTGACTGCAAATTGATAAACTTTGTGAATTTGTCATCGCTTATTCGGAAATATAGTCCGTATATTTTTACAAGTGCTTCTAATATCCGTATGCTCACAAAGTTTAATTATGTATTTACATCTTCGTCTATAACTCTTTTAGTCCACAGCTCATGTAAAGTTTTGTGGCTGTATCATACTTACTATTTATGATTTTATGCTTTTAATGCTAGTGCCTCAAGCGTATAACCTGATTCACTTAATCTCTATGTATATTCTTTTGATTTTCAATGGTTTATTCTGTTCATTCTATGCTTTATTCTGTCGATTTTTGCAATGGTTTATTCTGTCGATTTTCGCTATGCTTTATTTTCGTAGGCTCACTCTTTCACCAACTATAGATATTTTGAAATATCTACTTTATTGCCATTTCTATCAATTACTCGATCGAAATACTTGTAGTGAATAAAGCCATCAGCATCTCCCGATGATAAGATAACATCATTCTTACTTCTGAAAAACTGCAAATTATCCTCTAAACACTTGTTGACGTTTAAATAGATCAATACATTGGCAGACTTTCGAATTCCAGAAATATTGGAAAATTCCGTCGAAGTAAAATGAATATGGTTACGATTCATTCTGTTTAAACCTCCTGATTTGAATATAATGGGTAATTTATTGAAATAGGTACCATGAAAGATCTCTTGTGGAATAGTTTCCTTAGTTAATAAAACTAAATTACTATCAGAAATCTCTGCTAAGGAATGGCCCTGATTAGCACAAATATATTCTCCTTTGATAGTAAACCGTTTCTTGTCATTGTTATTCACGATACGCTCAATATCTTCTCTCGTAGTTCGACTGGACTTGATACGGTTATGATTCAATATATCCTTAATCAAGACGTACCCTTGATCATCAATCGCTAATGACTCTTTTATAGCTCCATGTCTCAATAAGTATGATAATGCTTTGGAGATTGTTACGTCTCTTCTTTCATTTATAGTGCTCATCTCAGTCTATTCAATTTCTCAAATTGTGGTTTTCGTTAAAAGTATGCACAGATGGACTAAAAAGAATTCGTTTATGCTGCAAATATTTTTTGGTTTCGATCTGTTTGAGATTGTCTTTGTACGCTCGCTTCTTACTAAGCTTTTGTTCCACTCACTTAACTCTTTGATATCAATTTTCCTCTACACTTATTTATAGCAATGCTGGCTTTAATGAGTCACATTGGTTTACTGGTAGGTCTGTTTTCTTCAATATACGAATATCCAATTCAATACTTATTTTATCACTATTTACATTTATACAGTTTATACATTGGATATGCTCAGCGCTAACAGTGAGTCACAATACCTTTATCGTATAATATGACTTTATTATGAGCTACGAGCATGAACATGGTGCGGCCACAGGACCATATCCAGAAATGGTTACAGAATCATATTAAATACGAAACAACTATGCTGTATTGCTTCATATTTTGCTTGCATTTTTCTTGTATGTGCCCCTAGTAAACGGCACCTAAAATTCGTAAAAGCTAATCTTGGCTCTAGGTACCTATTTCTTGATATCACTACATTTCTTTCCCGATAATGAACCCAAGTTAGCAGACAGTTTGATGGATTCATTGTCTCCAAGCTCAGTTTGGTCGTGGAAGTTTAAAAAATACTTTCCGTCTTCCTTTCTTTCACCTTGAACAATATTCTTCACTAAGAACTTGCTTACGTCGTTCATATGGGTGATTTGTTCGGCAATCTTTTCTGAGTCTTGTAAACTCTTATTATCAAGATATCCTTGTCTGATTTGACCTCTTGCTGCGGTCAAAATTGGATCATCATTAGCAAACGCTATTCTTGTTGCTCTTAAAGCATTTCTATATGCTGAAAGTGCTGCTGATCTGGTGGCCATTTTTCTTATTTAAACTCTTTCTTTTAAAAACCATTTTCAAAGTACAGGCATTTTTCTCGCACCAAAGCTCTTTCCATTTTCGTTCTGCAGATAATCCAGACATCAATGAGTTCTTCATATACATTGGTTTATTACGTTTCCAGAAGTCTAAATGGCTATAAAACGATAAAGAAGCTACTTCAGCCAATACTCAAAGTACATGCCTAGTTTTGGGCAAAATTGTAGAGAAATGAAGCAGTAGCTGCCACCGTAGTAACTGTAGAGAAGTGAATCTAAACTACTTTGAGCTGAATGAAAATATTTATTAAGTAACCTTCTATATTATTTGTAATATACATAAACAGACGCTTTGTCTGTTTAATTGTGTTTCATGCGTTAAATGACAAGTTTTTCAAGAGAATAATTTGGAATCTTCTTGGAAATTTCTATGGTTGAATTCAAGTCTTTTGAATTGGAGGTATTTTTAATGGACAAGATAGAATTCAATTGCGATTGTTGGGAAGAGAAGTCGTTGTTGCTCGACTTTTTCTTTGATTTCTTCATTTTCTTTGGTTCACAAAGCAATAAAGCTTGATTGGTTAAGGTTAAGTTATAGCTATTATCCATCAAGGCAGAAATCTTATTTTCAATGAACACATTCAATGTATCCACAGTGTTCATGGACCAGTTGAACAAACCACCTACATCAATTAAGATCTCCAAGAACAACAAAGAATTGTTGTTCTTAACAATGTTAAACAATCTGACTAATAAATCATCCAAGTTAATAATGATTGATTTTGATATGATTAAGTTCTTGAATTGTTTAGTTATTTCACCTGAGGAAAATTCGACACATAATCTGTTAATTATATCTTCGAATATCTCATCTGTATTGCTGGCATCCACTAATTGAATTAACAATTCAGTGACATTCAAATATGGACATGTTCTAATACATTGTCTTAATAATGTGGTTTGTTGAGTCTTGTTAAATAACTTCAATAATCCAAAGGTAAGTTCAAAGGGGAAAATAGGATTGGTCAACAAGTATATTAAAGTGTACTCTGGAATGAAACTCTCCTTGATGAACTCAACTTCGTTATCAACTAATTTGAATACGAGCAATAACACTTGTTTGATAAAGTTGATATCAATAATTCTGTCATTATCGACATCAAACTCCTTGAAATTGTATACCTTGGTTTGGTTATTGGCTTTTTTCAGGTCTTTGGCTTTAGAAGGTTTGTTAATGGATTTTTTGATTGATTCCCAAGACTCGTTTTTCATAAATGGTATCAAGATTCTTTCCCATTTTTGTAAGTCTTCCTTGGCAGCAGCATCTTGCAAGCTTTCGTAGATTTGCGTTAATTCTTCTCCAAAAGTCTTCGATTTGATTTCGAAATCATCGTCAATCAAATTGAGGACACCATTGAACGAAGATTCTGTGGTTTCAATAGCTTTTCCTAAACATTCACTCAACTTATTAGTACCAACGTCAACATTAATAATGTTTATGTTAACGTTGTTGTCTTTAGGTTTCAAGTTTAAATACATTGCCATGGTTTTGTTTGATTTCATCGAGTTTCCTTTGACAGTTATTACTTGTTGTAAGAGAATGCTATCAGTACCGGGAAAAGAAGATGACGATTTAGACTCGAAAGTAGACAACAAACTGGAAAATTTAAAGTTAATTAAATAAAGCTTATTAGCACAAGATAATAAGATTCTATCCAAACTTGGAGAAATCATGCCTATTACATTTGCATCAGAGATTAAAGGAGTGATTGAAATAGTCTTTTCCACGTCAAAATTGACTATAGATAACGAATCAATGGTTTTTGAAACAGGATCTAATTGGTACAAGTAGCCCGAATTATAACTAAAGATCAACTTTTTCGAGTTTTTATGAGAAATGGCGCTTGATTTGACTTCAAAGAAGTTAGTCAAATCCAAGGAGATTAAAGTATAAATCAACTTGTTCTTCAAGTATGAAACTTGCAATAATAAGTCGGAGTTGTTCCAATTGATGAACTGAGTGTAAATGATGTGATTGTTGTACTTCAAATTGATGCCAAATTCAAGGTCTTGGCCATTATTATTGATTAACTGGACTGAACCATTTTCGTAGACAATGACTATTTTGGCACCATCTTCAAAAGCCTTAACCGCAACTACTTTGCTATCGAGCTTTAACTCGTATGAATTATGACTATTGTTGGCTAATTTGTTAATTAAGAGCAATTTATGCTTCTTACGATCGGTTATACCTACAATATATATCTTGTTAATAGACTCGCTTTCTGGTTGAATTTCCGACTTTAATTCAACTACGTCCATGCAGTTGATCAAACTAGTTGGGTTCAAAGCAAAAGACCATAATAACTTGGGAGTTGGCTTGATTATATAACTTGAAATAATTGATTTGGAGATACCAATATCTATGACGGAAGTTTGTGGTGAACTAATGGTGGGAATGACGATTTTTTCGGATAATTTCAACTCGGGGATCCGTGGTAAGGTTGCCACCGGATATGAGTCCGTTAAGCTGGGTAAAACACTGGCCATGGTCTTCTTCAGTTGCATATTAATTCTTGCAACTGTCTCATTCTGAAAAAAATTAACCCATCGCATTGAGATGACTTGTGTATGCAGAACCAAGAATGGCTGCAAAAAAATCGGAACTTGGAAAATCAGTACAGATAAGATAGAAGAAGGCTGAAAGTGCTCGTGTGCTGTTATTGGATGTTATTGTGGTCGAGATTGCTTTTTTACGTAAAAATTTTCTTGACTTTTGGCCAAAATGGAAATATTACCACTTTTTAAATCTAAGATAATAGTGTGCGACACCCATTGATCATGAGTCCATGTTCAAGGTTTCCGTATTAATGAGTTGGGTTGATATCAAACCTTACAAGATTTCCAATAATTTCTATGTCTATAATTCTAATATACAGTTAAATAAAAATCTATACAATAAACTCTTCGTTTGCGTAGTGGTATTCACCTACAACGACTTTAAATTGATCAGTTTCAGCATCGTAAGATTCAATCTTGAACGACGATAAATCATCAACAACAATATCAGCACCGGCTTTTCTAACCTTTTCCGGGCTGTAAGTGGAACAAATACCAATGACAAAGGCACCAGCACCTTTACCAGCAGCAATACCAGCAGGGGCATCTTCAAATACCGCTACCTTGAATTTTTCATCTTTATAACCTAAAGTATCTCTAGCTGATTGGTAACCCATTGGATTAGGTTTACCTTTAGTAACTCTTTCTGCGGTAATAAACACGTCTGGTTTGTCGATGGTTAATAATTTTAACCATTTTGTGGCCAATGGTAAAGTTCCACTGGTAACGATAGACCATCTTTGTTGGTTGCTTCCAGTTGATTTGGACCAGGAGTCAAAAGAGTTGACTAATTCGACAGCACCTGGAATAGGTTTAGCGTGTTGACCAAAAGTGTCTGGAATAGCACCTTCCCACTCAGTAACTTGTTCAGGAATAGCATCTTCTGGGGACCATTTTGCAATAACATCAAAGGTTCTGCATCCATGACTTGTTCTGATAATTTCTTCGGCGTTGACATGAGGTCTAGTCTTAGCGAAATTGTGCCAGAATTCAGAAATGGCACCAGTAGAGTTAACAAGCGTACCATCGCAATCGAATAAGGCAGCGTTAACGTAAAAAGTAGCAACAGGTTTAGTGATGGTCATAATGTATAAAATGGTTTAATGTGCAGATAAGCAAAAACAGCAGGAAACTGCCATCAATTTATAGATAAAATTTGTCTGGTCAACATTTTTTCGTTTATGTACCTTAGTAAACTCGTGGCTCTATCTACAAGCAAAAATCTGTGAAATTACGAACATATGTGAAATTACGTACCAAGTGTGAAGTTGGATGTTTGCAATCTAACGGTCGCGATGGATCCTGTTTATCCGTAAAAATAAGCTATTTTCATACAGGAACGCAAATAACATTCAACGTTTCAAACCATAAAAAGAAACACCAAGGAACATATCTCGCACCTTTACCGTGTTACAGCTTCGATGATGGCTTGAAACAATAGCGCTTCCTGTCTAGAACTGTTCCACTCTACTATTCTATCTAACTGTTTCATGTCAACCAATACCGTTTATGCTGTCAGTAATTAACTCTTGTCGTGACGTCATCATGATCTAGTGCAGCTGTCCGCATTAATATAGGAAGGATTCGCAATGTGTCAAGGAAATTACTAGGCACAATTTAAGCTAGTGTTGGCTCGTGCATGTATAGTGTACTACCTATAAGGCATCCAAGGGATATCTTTGTTGTACGTTAGCTATTAGTAATGTGGCATTCAAAACATGAAAATTCGCATGCGCAAAACTGATAACGCAAAGGTACAATTACAAGCTATTATTTACATACATTGTATTTGCAGAAATGATAATCATAGCAGTAGTATTTGAAAATACTTTATCCATGGTTAACCATTGTCTACTACGTCATACATCCCTTGGGACACAATGATAGGTGCCACTTAGCAATTAGTACAGCGACTTCCGAATTTGTGTAATGTTAAACGATACTGTTTATGCAGAGGTTGTAATCACAATCTGGATTGGGTCGAGATGAGTATAATATTTGCATTCTAGGTCCCAATACTTCCATTCTCGTCTCTAACCACCTATCCAAGGACTGTATTCTAACTAAGATTAGCATGTGGATATGCAGTCAGGTACAGCATGCAGATCCAAAACCGGCATACTTAATATAGTGATGGCGATGAGAACATACAAACCAAGTTAAACAACCATACTTCTTATGGCTACACCATATGTAATCTCTATTTCATCAGATGAGGATGATGATAGTGACGACATTGAAATATTAGAGTTTAGAAAACAAACGCAAGAGTTGATTAACAATCCTCAACCACCGCATAACTCAACAAAGAAACTCTCAAATATACAATGTCCTATTTGCTTTGATGATGTCAAAATCGCCACCACGACAACTTGCGGGCATATTTTTTGTTTGGATTGTATTTCTCAGTCCATTTCTAGTAGTCATGCTCGAGGACAAGTTAGAGGGAGAAGAGGCATAGGGCTATGTCCATTGTGTAGAAAATCAGTTTCATTCAAAGAGGCAATTGTACTCAGATTGAAATTAGCCACTGCGACGACCAAACCAAATCTTCCTGAGCTAGCAGATATTAATAACGTAACTATGGAACAAATACTAGAGGATAATGTAAAAGGCGAGCCAAAGGAGGAATACAAGACGCAATCGGAAGATAAACCAATAGCGTCATAATACGTAATTGCTGCTTCGCAATCCTCAGACTTTTCCATAGATAACTAACAATTTACGAACAAGGTTAGTAATGTAGCTATGTAGGGGTCAATTTCACTATAAAGATAAGATAAGCTATGATGCAGGGATATGAATAGACACCCACATGCTCCAGGGTAATGTGGTGGTCCTTTGCCATTTGCTTCTTAGATAGAAATCAGACTCCTGCCGAAGGCATATAAAATTGTTTTTCGCTGCGCGAAAAGCTTCTAATTCACGATTACACTAAAAGGTAAATAAAGACTCTATTTATAGATGTTAGTGATGGTTCTTATTTAGTGATAGTTCTTATCTAGTAGTTCTATTTTAATTCAATATGCATTAAATGTACATGATGTAATCTACAAATATAAACCTTCAAGGTTTTCTTCTACTTTATTCTTAAGCACTCTTTCTTTAGCTTGTCTAAAATCTTCCATTTTAACTTGCATTCTTCTTTCTCTCAAAGCTAATAACCCTGCTTCAGTACACATAGCCTTGATATCAGCCCCAGACAATTCGTCCTTGGATGTTACTAATTCGTCGAGGTTCACATCTTCGCTCAAACTCATTTTAGAAGTATGAATGGACAAGATCTTTCTTTTGGTGTTGGAGTCAGGATTTTCAAATAAAATCTTTCTATCAATTCTACCAGGTCTAATTAATGCTGGATCCAACGATTCGATCTTATTGGTTGCCATAATGACCTTAATGTCTCCTCTATCATCGAAACCATCCAATTGGTTCAATAATTCCAACATGGTTCTCTGGATTTCTCTTTCACCTCCCGAAGTAGATTCATAACGTTTGGTACCAATGGCATCGATTTCGTCGATAAAAACAATGGATGGAGCGTGCTCGGCGGCAATTTGGAAGATTTGTCTACATAATCTTGGACCGTCACCAAGGTACTTTTGAATCAATTCCGAACCGACAATTCTTAAGAAAGTCGCACTTGTTTGATTGGCAACTGCTTTAGCAAGTAAAGTTTTCCCAGTACCAGGAGCACCGTATAAAATAACCCCCTTTGGCGGCTTGATCCCCATCTCTTCGTACAATTCTGGATGGGTCAATGGCAATTCCACTGCTTCTTTAATCTCTTGGATCTGTGATTCCAAACCCCCAATATCAGCATACGATTCCGTGGGCGATTTGTCCAATTTCATCACAGATACCATAGGATCGGCATCATCTTGCAAAACCCCCACTATAGACACAGTTTTGTGATGCAATAATACCGAACATCCAGGTTCTAATAACCCCTTATCTACAAAAGACATGATAGATACATAGTACTCCGATCCAGCAGTAGACGATACAATGGCATGATCGTCGTCGATAATCTCTTCTAACGTACCGATAGACATAGGATACCCTCTCAATTCGTCGACTTTTTCTCGTTCTTCTGCCTGTCTTGCTTCAGTAGGTTGGAAAGCTTCTTGATTGGTGACAAATTCTTCTTCCAAAAGTAAGTGATCTTTGATTCTTTCCAACTTTAACAACTTAAGCTTACATCTGGTGCTAGGATACACTGCTGGTAATTTAATGGCGGTATCTGGACCCTTTCTTCTCTTTTTACCAAACTTGGATTCTACAGGTGGCTCATATTTTGGTTTTTCTTTCTTTTTATCGTCTTTTTTCTTGCCAAACCCGTCTCCTGGCATACCAGAAGGACTTTGACCCATTTTGACTATGTATTACCAGTTTAAATTGGTTATTCAAAGAAGCCTGATATATGTTTGCCAACGTCTTGCCACTAGAAAAATGAGATCGAGTGGGATTGTGGGGTCACGTGATGTAATCGTTGGTGGTGGGAAGTGGTGGAGGTAAGGAGGTGATGGGAACAGGGTTTTTGGGAGTGGATGGGTGTAGTGGAGTCTATATATGAGTAGGAGGTTTATATTTGGAGAGTTTGTGGGAAAATTGAGAGAAAAAGTGGGATTTTGGTGATATCGTGGGAGATATTCGGATACCTAGGTGTGAGAAGTGGAATAGGTAGACATAGTGAGTAGGTAAAGTAATGGAAAAGTGAATACGTAGGGAGAATGTGTTGAACTTAACTGGCTTGAAAGGTGATTTTTGCATTGGAGTACTAAGAATGCTATTTTGGCGAAAATTTTGGCTGCAGATTTGTGCATGGTTGCAAAATTTGAATTAAGTGAGTGGATGGTAGCACAGTACAAATGGCACTTCAAGGTACGATTGCCATGGTTGGAGCATATGGATGTTTTTGAGCAATTAGGTACATAAAAGTAGAGAAGCAACAAAGTAGAAAGTCCAGCTCGAATCAGTAGCCATTGTTGCGGTAGATATGCGATTAAGCAACATTATGAGCCCAAACTGAGAGATTATAGAACCATGATATATTACATGAAAATATGAAGAAGTAGATTGAAAATCAGCACATAAGAACAAGAATAAGAATAAGAATAAGAACAAGAATAAGAACTTGAAGATATACCCACGAAAAGCTAAGAAAATTGCAAGAAAAGATAAAGTATAAAGAAAAGAAGATGTTCCGAAAAATTTGTTAAGCCTTAACTATATACCAAGTATCTAGAATCGGAAGCACGAGTCTAGTACTTGCTACTATTGGAGAAATATCCATCTGACTTGTGATCTGAAACATTTTAACCAACCAATTGACCCTCTTTATCTTAGTTTGATGAAATATAGAACACACGATAGTAAATCAATCATATATCACAGATCAATAGAACGTCTATACTACATAAGCATAAGCAAAGAAGAGAAACATAACCTAGTGCCTTGCATACTATCACTACCTACATGTTTCTCTGTGGGTGTGTTCCCCTCTCTTTCCTACTCGTGTACTTCACATAGATCAACTTCGTACATACAATTATTCTTCTTTTGCATCATTTGCTTTGCTCAGTCGCTTCCTTCGCTCCATCACGCTCTATATATTTTCCTCACAGTTTTATGATAGGCTTTTTCTTTCTCTGTTGTTATTATGACCGATGAATCTATAAAGCTAAAACATAAGAGCTTTAATTCTTTATTGCGTGGAGGCGTCAAACCTACCAATACATTGACCAAGGTTTCTCCTACATCCATAATAGCTAAAGCTGAATCCACTCGCAAACGATTAGATGTTTTAAACAGTGATATAAAACCTATACGACCTATTTCCCATATTACTTCTAATTCAAATTCAAGCATCAATTCAGTTTCAAACTCAATTTCCGATTCAAGCATCAATTCAAGCATTAATTCAAACCCCTCAAGTTCACCTATTAAATCAGTCATCTCCTCCGATGGAACACCCATAACGAGTACCACTGATGAAAATAACTCTCTAGTCCATCTTCCGGTGGTGACATTACCCCTAAGATCACTATGGTTTGACAAACTTAACAAAAAAGCAGTCAACTCGTCGTTGGAAATCAATATCAGTAAAGATAATAAATTCATCTACTTCACTCAGAATTCCGTCCCCATACCCAAACTAACCATTAATAAGTCACAAATAAGACGCTTGGGCTTGTCGGAAAACAGTATCATCATTCAGTTGCAAGATAAAACCACCATTTTGGCTAACCATGTTGGCCGTGATGATGATATAAGAGACTATTTCCGCTCGCACAGAAGCTGGAATGTAGACACCAATAGCAACATTTCTCAAGATTATGTCAACAAGCTAAAGGCAAAGTTACGTCTCAGACAAGATCCCGTCTCCAGTATTGATTCGTCGTCTCCACATTCGCATTCTCGCAGTTCTCCGATTTCTTACTCAAGAACAAGATCAAAATTTCGGCTTGAAAACGGCGAAAATAGCGCCAGTCCCATTGATATTGCTGATACAGAGTTCTCTTTCGTTCCAAGACAAACACCAGCCAAATTCACCCCGGATCTTCACTATAAATTTGCCGATAAGAAATCATTTACGTTGACGTATTCCGATTTTAAGACTCTCTACAATAATGACTGGATTAACGACTCCATGATAGACTTTTTCATTCAATTTGAGATCCAATCAGCTATCGAAAAGGGGTTGTTCTCTCAAGAACAAATCTATGCATTCAACTCTTTCTTCTTTACCAAATTAATGACTAAATCGTCAAAATCAGAGAAACCAAACTATTATGAGAATATTAAGCGTTGGGTTACCAAAATCGATATCATGAAGATCCCTTATGTCATAATTCCCATCAATGAACAGTCCCATTGGTACTGTTGTATAATCCGTGGATTGCCTGATCTCTTGAACTATGTCCAATCTAATCAGCTGAATGTGTCTGAAGCAGAAAATACTCCTGAAAATAAAACTCTCGAACCAGGAAAGTCTCCCGAGGCTAGTACTAATACTGGTGTAGATGGAGTAAGTGTTGCGAAGAAATGTGCAGACATATTTGTATTCGACTCATTGGCTCACAAACACTCCAACATCAGTTTGCCGTTAAAAACGTTCATTATCGATTATTGTAAGCATGCCTATGGTGTCGAAGTGGAGAAGAACCTTATCAGAGTGCAAAGTGCCCGCGTACCTATTCAAAATAACTTTAACGATTGTGGTATTCATGTCATCTACAATGTCAGAAAATGGCTATATCATACTAATGAAATAGAGAAAATGTGGAAAGGTACCTATCTGAAACAGAACGCTCGAGTGATATTTAATGCCGAAGAACGAAACGGGATGAGAAAACAGTTGATAGATATTCTCTTGAAGTTGCATAAGAATCAAGATACAGACCATGTAAAGTCTGCTTCTGATGCTGATGTTGAAGGAGATGACGACATTGAGGTGATTGAATTTAACGAGGAAACCAATCCGTTCTTAGAAAGAACGAGTACATCAGAATCTCCCTCCAAACAAATATCTGAGACATTGGACTCCAAAGCTGAATCTACAGGGGAAGAAAACTTGACTCAAATGGCCGCAGACGACGTACCTCAAGAGAATGCTCACAAGACAAATTTGAGCCTAGAGGGCTCTAGTCAAGAAAAGTCGCTCCAAGAGGATACTAAAGACGCTCTAAAGGCAGATATAGACGATTCCGAAACCAGTGAGAGCGATACCCCAGATAGATCGTTTCTTGATAATTTTATGGGAATTAACGGTAAGAGTGATGTGGATGACACCCCCACAAGAATTACCTACTCTACCTTAGACCCTCGTGCACAGTCGTTGAAGGAATCCACTTTGATAAATGAAAGTCTACAGAAACTTTTCCCGGAACCATTATCTAAACACCTAGTTCAAGAACTAAATGCTCTATTTGGTAAGAAGAATATCATAGTTAATCAGGAACAGACGGAGCTAATCAAGAACTATTTTCAAGAGGTCAATGTTCTGAACGATGCACAACATATTGATACTTGTACCGAGAAACTTAAGGACCAGCTTCGTCAGTTATCGACAACGAAGCCTGGTCGGCCCCGAGATGAAGTCCTACAAATTAACCACACATTGCATACATCCGATGTATCTGAGTTTATGGACTCGGAAGAGATCAACGCTAGCGTAAATGCGGTGTCAAATTTACAAATTTCTACACGAGAGACCATAGAACGCATATTTGATTCTGACAGCAGCGACGACAAACCCAAGGATATACTACCAACTGGCAATGAAAACGCTGAAGCAGATCCCAAATTTCGGTTCGAAACCACTAGCGAACCTTCACCTCACGAAATGCCCGATATGATCAAAGCCAAGGTGAACGATTGCAATTCTCCAGAAATCATAGACGGAGACCTGATTCCCAGCCCAAAGCATAATATGATCCAGTCCTCCACCCCCAAAGCATGCTCTTCGAAACGAAGAAGAGTTATCTAGTCAAACACCTCATTATAGCATATAGCATTAATAGCATGATACACCGTAGTAACTGTCGTTGTAACAGTCTCAGTAAGTGGTTCTATTTAGTAGAATCTATCGCTAATTTTCAGTAACTCCAGAAGTTTTCTCGCCAACTCTCGCTGTATTCTCGCTAGGCCTCGCCAGACCTCACACTATCTCACTAGCTTCTTATATGACGGACTTAGTCGCACTACATTAACTATCGCTAAAGCTCAAGCTTTATAATTTAATGCTTGTTCTTTAGAAGCTGAAATGAGTGAATTGCTATCTCCTACTTCAAATAACGGATCTGACTTGAGTCCAACTCACTCCAAGAATGATTCTATTCCACCTCCCGCACTACCGCCAAGACGTGGCCCTCCCGAGCTACCACCTAAATCCAAAGCTACTTTAGCCGCAGGTATTAGCTACAGCATTAAAGATCCAGTTTCTTTGATCTGCTTCATAAGACAATTGGAAGACTATTTGCTGCCTCGAATGGTGGAGTCTTCTGATTTGTTCACAGTTACCTCCATAAATATCGATACTTTGAACGACAAGATATCTCAAATTAACCAAGAGAAATTTGACGATAATGCCCGCTTTTGGTACGATATCTTGGTCAATTATGTGTCTTTTGTTCACAGCCGTGAAATAGATACCTTGGAGTCCCATTTAATGCAAAAAATTCCCAATAATTTGAGAGGATTGGTGTATTTTAAGGTATTGCAAATACGGTATAGTCTCCACAATGAGAGTTTTGACCAGCTATTGGCTAGAGCCAAGTCGTCTCAGGACCCTGCTGTAGAAAACTTATCGGTTGAAACTAAGATTAAGGACGTTTTAAGGGTGTTTTCTTACTACAATAGCGAGATTTTATCTGTAAAGTACGACAATATGAACGATAACGCTGCTTACGGACCGCAATCGATAGCGCCACAAAGCTTCATTATCAATGTGGGGAAAATCGTGGGCCAAATAGAAGACTTACAAAGCGAACAAGTGTTGTTTATATTGTTGAAGATTAATCGTATCTTTATTAATTTGATTAGAAACGAATTTTTCTATAAGATAAACCGTTCTTTGGAAGAGTTACAGCCGGATATCTTTCTTCATATTACTAAACAAGGAATCAATATGAATTCCATCTACAAAAAGCTTGTTTATACCTTCTTTGACGAGAGAATTGAGCCGGAGAATTTGTTAACGATCTTGGATTTTTTCATCTTTGAAGGGTTTGATTTTATATTACGGTTGGTAGTTTGGAGTTTTGAGCAAAATAAAGCAAAGATTTTGGAGTTAGAAGGGGACGAATTGAATGAATTTTTATATAGCGTTGATTTTTTTAAGCAATTGCAAATCAATTTTGAAGACATATTGAAGGTTTCCCCCGCCATAATTAAGTTTGAAAATGAATTCCATTTGATTCATGCCAATTCCTTGAATAACAACAATAATGAATTGACCAATTTGCGAGAAGGGAATGAAGAACTTGAGCTGAAGATCAAACAAGTAAAGCTCGATTTACAAAACCTAGAAACCACCCATAAAGAGATTCTTGAACAGAGTGATGAATTCAAGTCACATTTGTCCAAGGCTCATGAGCGTAACGACGAACTTACGGCTACAAGAGATAAATTACAGGAGAGGTACGAAAACTTAAGTATGAAAGAAAACTTGAACAATACCATCAAGGCAAACAAGGAATTTGCAACCAGGAACAAGGAATTGCAGAAACAAATTGATGACTTAAAACGCGAGATTTCCAGCAAATCGGAGATACTAAAGAAGAATTAACCAACGGAAGGTTAAAATCCGCTAGAAACGTACTACTTGAAATATGGAGAGACAAGTGGGTCCATAGAGCCTCCGATGCAAGACAGTGGTCCCACTTCTGTCCTGTACGGTACCGTACGCTCAATCTGGTTTGGCGTCCTGATAACATTGGATTCTGCTAGGCTACCCTATGATTCATGGGTGCAAATTCATGTAAACGGTTGCCCTTTGGTCCTAGAGTAACGTAGCGTTGTTTCAGCTCACTTGTAGAAGGTCTTAATATAATTTTATGAAATGGTATACTTGTAGCCTATTCCTTTATATAGACAGATTCTCACACTATATAGAGACAGACAAAATGGCCCCAGAGATAAAGAACAGTTCAATTACTCCTTATTCACATCATGGCAGATTTACACCCGGAAGATACCCAGAATGCACCATCTATTGGTATTGTAGGCGGTGGTTTAGTAGGAAGTTTAGCAGCCCTTGCTTTGGCCAAAAAAGGGTATGCAGTTACATTATTCGAATTGCGCTCCGATCCCAGAGTAGAAGAAGCAAAGCAAAAGAACCTACGCTCCATTAATTTGGCTGTAAGTAACCGAGGCATTCGCGCAATGGAGTATGTTGATCTGGAGATGGCGCTGAGGATTTTGAAACACATTATTCCTATGAAAGGTAGAATGATTCATGATCTCAGTGGAACTAAAGTTCAATCACAATTGTATGGCTTGAACGGAGAATGTATAAACTCTATAGATCGGGGTTTCTTAAACGAATGTCTCTTGGACGAGACGGCACAGTACGATATTAAACTTTTGTTTAACCATAGGTTGGTGTCAGTAGATTTATCGCACCAGCCAAAATTGACGTTTTCAAGTTTTGGCTCTAAAGAGGAAGTATATCACTTTGACTATGTAATTGGTGCGGACGGTGCGCACTCACAAGTAAGATACCAGATGCAGAAGACAATGCGCATGAATTTCAGTCAAAACTACATAGATATGCAATATATTGAGCTTTACATTCCTCCGGCCAAAGACGCCGAAAACAAGTTTTCAATCGATGCAAACCACTTACATATTTGGCCCAGACACAATTACATGTTGATTGCGTTGGCAAATGAGGATGGGTCGTTTACGTCGACGTTTTTCAGTCCCTGGTCAGTAATAGAGTCTTTTACAGATAGCGAGGCCTGGCTAGGGTTCTTTAAAGAGAACTTCCCTGATGCGTACAAATTAATTGGTGAAGAGAGTTTGCGAGCCGCGTTTGACAATAATCCAAGGGGCTCGTTGGTGCAAATTGACGCTTATCCATACCATCACCCCAACAAAAAGGCTCTTATCATTGGAGATGCTGCTCATTCAATGGTACCTTTCTATGGCCAGGGGATGAATTGTGGATTTGAAGACGTGCGCATTTTAATGGAGTTGATTGATGCTAATGACGGTGATATCAGCGAAGCATTTGCCAACTTTTCGACTGCGAGAAGAGAAGATTTACAGGCTATATGCAAATTGGCTTTAGATAACTTCTACGAGATGTCGTCTAAGGTGGTTGATCCGTTGTATTTGCTCCGTAAGAAATTCGATTACTTCCTCGGGAAATATTTCAACGGCAAGTGGTTCCAGTGGCTTCCATTATACACCATGGTATCTTTTAGGGACGACATACCCTATTCCAAGGCCATTGCCATTGAGCGGAGACAACAGTCTATTTTGAAGACAGTGCAGTTAGGGACAATTTCGACGATTCTCATTGTTGGAGCCGTCAAGATTTCCCAATTTTTGGACAGAAGCAGGAGATGAGACAGTGTTAGCAATACACCCCATAAAATCCCCGGGTGTCCTACAAGTTTCTCGCTGTAGTCGACTCGTTCCGTCAACCACTGGATTTGGTCCCCAGGTCGTGTGAGTCCACTATTTGACTTTCATCCAGGACTGAAAAATTTCACTAATTGATCAGTAGGCAAATTTAAATATATCACTTATCATCATATATAGTTAATTCTTTCGTGTACATAGACGTTTCGTGATCGAGTAATCATTTAATCGTAATCATTTCCATTTATTGAAACAGAAGTGGTGTATTGCATAGTAAATTATTCGAATTTTCACCGATGTTAAGAGGGTTACCAAAGTTAGTACAGACCCACAGCGCCCTGGCGTCCAAAACGGCCGTCCGTAGCTTCACACAATCGTCGTATCAACTTGACAAACCACAGTCTCCGTTGAGGGTCTTTTTGGACACTTTCAAAAACGAAGTCAAAAAATCCAACGAATTAAAAGAAAACATCAAAGCCTTACAAGATGAGTCAGGTAGAATAGCTGAAAACGAAGCCTTCAAGAGGGCTAGAGAAGCTTTTGACAAGGCACAAAAAGGAACGTCAGCGGCCGGTAAAATCGCCAAGAAAACCGCCGACGCTGTAGGGGGAGTTGCCGTCAAAGCATGGGACTCACCTGTAGGTAAAGGGGTGAGAACCACCGTCAAAGTAACTAGTGACGTTGCTGACAAAGCATTTGAGCCTGTGAGACAGACTCAAGTTTACAAGGATGTGTCCAACGTCATCGATGATGGATCCTCCACCGCTTACGGGGGATTCTTGACCAAGGAACAGAGACAGGAGTTGAGAAAGAAGGAGCTCGAAAGAAAGTTGAAAGAGGGGTGGAAGGGCCCTGTTAGAGAAAACGAAGACGCCGGCGGTGCTATTGTTGCCACGGAGCACAAAGCCACCGGCCCCACTGTGGGAGACAAGTGGGAAGACTTCAAGTTGAAGTCCCCTGCAGGAAAGGTCTTCGTCTACTTACAGGAAAAATGGCAGGACAGTGACAACGGTTTGATCTCATTGATCAGAACCATTGTTGAAAAGATCACGGGATTTTTCTCCGAAACCGAACAGGCCAAAGTGGTCAAACAGTACAAGTTGATGGACCCATCGTTCAGATTGACCGATTTCCAAAAAACCTTGACCAACTACATTGTTCCCGAGGTATTGGATGCCTACATCAAGAATGACGAAAAAGTATTGAAGGAATGGTTAAGTGAGGCTCCTTACAACGTCTGGCAAGCAAACAATAAACAGTTCATCCAACAGGGATTATTTTCTGACGGGAAGATCTTGGACATTAGAGGGGTTGAGGTGGTTACCTGCAAGATGTTGCAGCCAAACGATACCCCTGTTATCGTAGTGTCGTGCCGTGCGCAAGAGATCAACTTGTACAGAAAGGCTAAAACAAACGAAATTGCTGCAGGAACCGAGGACCACATCCAGTTGAGTACCTACGCCATGGTGTTCACCAGAATCCCTGAGGAGTTTGACAATCCTACCACTGAAGGGTGGAAGATCATTGAGTTTGCTCGTGGTGGCTCCAGACCATTCCATTGAAACCCGCTGGAATTTCGCTAATTGCGCCCAAAAAGCAACCAAGGCATCCAAATGCACCCCCACCCGCCCAATTGCGAACATACCTTGTACATATACCTATATAGTAATTGCACACCCTCCGTACTACTCACGTATTTTGCAGCAATTTGGCCAAATCAACCTTTGCTTATGTGCAGGAGGAGTATTCTATATCATTTTTCATAGTGTGCTGAAAATAAATAATTATATTGTATTCACCAGTAGTCATGTCGGACGGTATAGCTAGCAAGGAGGAAGCGGCCAAAGTGTTTGACAGATTGAAGAAAGACCCGGCCAATCAGGTCTGTTTCGACTGTCCAAACCGGAACCCCACCTGGACGTCGATTCCATTTGGGATTTTTTTATGTTTAGAGTGTTCAGCAGTACACAGAAACTTGGGAGTACACATTTCTTTTGTTAAGTCGTCCAATTTGGACTCGTGGCAGCGGATCCAGTTGAGAAACTTCAAATTCGGGGGAAATCAGGCGGCAAAAGAGTACTATTTAAAGCATGGTGGATCTCAGTTTATCAATAATAAGAACAACGGGATTGATGTCAACGCCAAATACACCGCGCCTGTTGCCACGAAGTATAAGGAGAAGTTGAAGCAAAAATCGTTGGATGATGCGAAAAAACACCCTGATTTGGTTACTTTGGATGATGCAACTGATTCTTTAGCTATTTCTGACTCCAACAATAGTTCTACGGATGATTTCTTTTCTAACTGGAGTAAACCTATAAATGCCACTCCATCGCCTCTTTCGTCGAAGCAGGGTACCCCCAACGCTTCTACGGACGATTTAACCCTCAAGAAGAAGACGGCTGCCCCTAGAACTATCACTACTTCTTCCAGATTGAAAAACAACTCTACCGCTGCGAAAAAGTCGATTTTGTCGTCGAAAGGAAGCGGACCCAAGTCGTCGAGATTGGCAGCTAAGAAGATCAGTAAAGAGGAGGAGATTGACTTTGATGAGATTGAAAGAAAGGCTAAGCTAGAAGCAGAACAAGCCAAAACTTTAGGGTACAACCCGGGCCAAGACGACAGTGCCAGCTCATTACCTAGTAAACCTGCCGCCACTGTTCCTAGTAAATCGTCGTTGTCGTTATCTTCAAGCGAAACCTCTAGAAACGATGACGTAAACCCAACTCCAGTCCCTATTCAAGAAACCACGCAACAGTTCCAAAGATTAGGTTTTGGTATGGTTCAAGGTACAAACGACACGAGCGCCCCTAAAAAACAGTACAAAGAAGTAAAATACAGTGGTGAAGTTAGTAAGAAATACGGTAGCCAAAAGGGTATTTCCTCCGACGAATATTTCGGTAGAGGTCCAAGATTTGATGAAGACGCTCGTAAGGAAGCACAAGATAAATTACAAAGTTTTAATGGTGCGCAATCGATCTCTTCTGCCTCTTATTTTGGCGAACCTGAGACTCCAGGCGGTACTCGTGGTACCAGATCCAACAGTAATGGTCTCAACCTTAATGACTTAGAATCTACTGCTAGAGACATTGCATCAAAATTCTCCGGTCATGCTAATCAAGATTTGGATGTGTTAAAGGATGCTTTGGAAGATGGCGCTAACAAATTAGGTTCATACTTGAGAGACTTTTTACGTTAAGATATTAGCGTTGTCTTTGTGAATCTGTTTCATTAGATCTATTTATTAATCTTATTGATTAATTCCGTTTATAATTCTGCTGTAATTTATATCTTTTATCCAAGCACCTGTTTAAGTGGCTTATGCCGTGTTGTAGCTGACTACGCTAGAGTTGATTTCTTACCGAGTCCCTCAATATAGTTCATATTTTTTTGCAGCCATTAGCCTTGGAATTCTACAAGGACAAGAATGTGGTGATAAATGTAATTGATTCATATTAATGTAAGTGATACATAACTATAAAGGAAATTCTCTGAATTTCTTAAATCTGAAGATTATGAAGAATTGAAAGTCCAACTACCTATTCATGATGTTCAACAACAGCTTTCTCTTCCCATTCTGGATTGGAAACATGGTTTCTATGGCTGATGTGCAATGGTGGTAATTTAGGAATATCTTTACGGAAAACATGTCTTTGAATAGCATTCCAAAGGGCAGCATTTTGGTATTTGGCATGTACATACATAGGCACATCAAAGACTTCATCTAATTCTTCTAATGTCAATCCTTTTGTTTCTGGTAAGAACCACAACACCAAGAAGAAACCGACAACATTCCAAGCAGCATACCAACCAAAGGCACCAGTTGTAGTGAAAGCATTCTCTAATCTTGGCCATGTAAATGCAAGAATGAAGTTAAAGAACCAACATGTAGAGGTAGCCCAGGACATACCTAAATCACGAATGTATAATGGAAATGCTTCTGCAGAGTATGTGAAAGGAACTGGGCCTTCACCAACAGAATAAACACAAGCAAACAAGTAGACACCGGACAAGATGACCCCAACTCTAGCAGATTGGTTGTCAAGAGGTATTAAGAACCCAAGACCTGCCATTAATAAAAACACCGCCATTAATGGGAAAGTAATCAACAAAAGAGCTCTTCTACCTAACCTATCAATGGTAAAGACGGCTGGGATAGCAAACAGGAAATTAATGATACCAAAACCCCAGGAAGATAACATAGCATCAATTTCTGAGAACCCAGAATTGACTAAAATGGAAGATGAATAGTAAGCAATGACGTTGATACCACAGAACTGTTGCATGAACATAACGATCCAAGAACCAATGGCCCCGTTTCTGTTTCTTCTGATAGTGAAAAGTTCCTTTATTCTCTTGAAAATCGAACCATCATAAGTTCCTTCTTCAGCTAACAAAACATGTTGATAGAAAGTGTCTCTTGCAGCAGTAATATTACCATGTCTAAGTTGCAATAATGATTCAAAGGCTTCACGATGTCTATCCTTACCCATTAACCATCTTGGTGATTCTGGGACAAATGGTACTTGCGTCAATACGATTAAAGCAGGAATACAAGCCGAACCAAGCATTAATCTCCAATTCAAACCAGTTGCAATCCCATGCTTTCCAATGTAATAAAATGCTAAAGACGAAACATAACCAAACATGATACCAACGGCAGTGAAAAATTGCCACATCATAACCAACGAACCACGAATGGTATGTGGAGCACATTCGGCAGCATAAGTTGGAACAGTAGCAGATTTTATACCAATACCAACACCCAAAGCAAAACGAGAAATCATTAAGTGCCACCAAGTATTAGTGACAGCAGACCAGACGACAGTAATAAACGAAATAAAACAACACCAAAAGATAGTCCATTTTCTACCTAATTTATGGTTGCAATAATCGGTGAACCAACATGAAATAGCACAAACAAGATATGGGGCACTATTAATTAAACCTTCGATTAAGTCAGAATTTTTCAATTTATCTACTCCGAAAGCTTTTGGGTAGAACAAAGTAGCACCATTGATAACAGATTCATCCATACCTTGAACACAAGCAGCCATGGATCCAAGGGCAATGACAGCAAATAATTTCTTTGGGAAATGATATCTCTTGGTGGCTTCTAAATAAAGATCATTGACTTCATCTTGAGAGAGAAATGGCATCGAATCATATTGGGTAGGTGCTCTTGCTAAAGCAGCACCTCTAGCAAACAACTCTTGGTCCAACCCATGTTTGCTGGCGTACAACCTTCCCATGTTCATAACTTCTTCCTCAGTGTAATTTGAAAGAATATTACCTTCATCACCACCACCAATCGCACTTCTAGAAGCAACTGATTCAATATCGTGAGAAATCTTCTTTTCAACCGAAGACGTGGATGTATTAGTCTTTTCCATCATAGCTGGAGATATTGATAATGAAGATAGAAAATAGATAAGGTTTGCCGTCGTATTTATACATTTGGAATCCCCATTTGGAATCACCAACCACTGAGTCTTTTGTTGGCTTCATAAAAGCATGAAGTGTTCATGTATATCTGGTGGGGGTGAGGCTTTTGTGAATAATTTCTGCAAGTTCAAGAGTTGATTCAACATCTGATAATATCCCACCAGAATGCAATTTTGCACCCAAAAGTAGCAAACAGAAACTTACCCAGATTGAAGATGGTTATAGTGCACTGTAGGCTTTGGATGGATTGTATCGACTGAACACGGAGGTTATAGGGTTGGGTTTAACTTGGCCTGCGTTATCAACTGGGTGTATCGTATCTGAAACTGTCCTCCAATGTTCTATTCAGCCGGACGATGAATCAAGATTATTTTTTGGAGGATCCCCGGTTTATAAACCGGTTCTCGAAAATACGCCTTCGCACTTGAATTGCCGTTGATTGCTGTTATAGTGTGCAGCTAATTATAGCGTTTCGGAAGCCATTTGGGCAGAGATTTCGGGAAAACAGAAGGTTTATTTTTATTGTTTGAAAAGAATAATTTTCTGTCCCCAACTATGCGATGTCCGTTATACCCAAACCTTATTATTTACTGTTTTGAGTAGTAATTCGACACTGAGAAATGGGAAAATTTTCTAAAAAGAACACAAGTATGAGCTGTGCTTAGTATACTTGTAGGTTGCCTGAATATGAAATAAGAGCTCTTAAATCAACTAGTTCAGTATCAGTACCTTAATTTCCAGCTTCGAACCCCAGCCTTATCATGCATGCAGCTTTCGGTTTATCCGAAAATTACTCGTACATGCTACCCCAGCTATCTCCATGAACACATGATTAAGGCTGAAAAAGAGATAATATAGTGAAACCTGGAAATTTCCGAACTTCTTATTGGAAGTATAGCTCCCTTGTAGTTAGAATATCACTGGAAATTGCATAATCTCAAATTAACGTGTCTTTCTAGGAATAACGCCTTCACTATATACATGCAAGTTTCCTGTGGTAATTCTCCTGCAGTCAGTACCCCATTGTTCTCTAGGGTCTATGGGGTTCCTTGGGAAGAGCACTCTTGAAAATCATGGAGATTTTCTTGTCTTAGTTATTGGGGTGTTGTTTCGGACTTGGAGGTCACAACTAATGTAAATTTTTATGTTTCAAATTGTTTAGTTGGGCAGTTTTATGAATTGTTTCAAATGTTGCACGAATCTGCAAATCTAGTGTAAATCTTGCTGCAAAACATTCGTTTACAAAAGAACCTTTTCAATTATTGTGCTTATGAAGATATTCAAGTCAGCAATTATTTATTACTTCGGGCGTGCTTGTTATGGTGCTACTGCCTTGTATGTTATACTTTACAAAAGCATACATTTTTTTTGCCGTTACTAAAGTACGAGTACTTGCCAAGAGTTGGTATGTTTAGAGATTGTAAGTGGTATTACGTCTGCCAAGTTAGACCTTCTTATCACTATGGAGAATATATATTTTCTCCGATATAAATACAGCTCTAACTCTCGAGCACTGGGTAGTAAAAATCTTCATCATTAAACCAGTACAATGGGTGCACTTCTCAAAGATGCTTCTTCCAGCTCGGAAAAACTGTCCAAATCAGATTTGGAGTCTATCAAATCAAGAACTGCTGCCGGTGGTGGGGAACACGGAAATATTCTTTCTGGATACACTGAAGATGAAGTGATGAATATGGGGAGGTTATATGCGAATAAACACGATTTAGACCAAGAGTTATTTGCTAGAGGGGCCGCATTAGCAAGAGCTCCAACCCATTATAACTCAATGCCATTTTTATCCGAAGAGGAAAAGATTCAATTACATCTAGAGGCTACGAAGCGGTACCATTTGCCCAAAACCTTATTTGCTGTAGTGGCTCTCGGATCAATGTCTGCTGTAGTGCAAGGTATGGATGAATCAGTTATCAATGGTGCTACTTTGTTTTATCCGAAAGCTTTCGGAGTTGATAAAATGAAAAACGCCGATTTATTAGAAGGTTTAATTAATGGTGCACCTTATTTATGCTGTTCCATGGCATGCTGGATGAATGATTACTGGAATAGAAAGTTGGGTAGAAAATGGACCCTTTTCGTATGCAATTTAATTTCATTTATCTGTGTTATTTGGAATGGGGTTACTAATAATTGGTGGCATTTATTCATTTCGAGATTTGTCCTTGGTATTGGTATTGGTATAAAATCTGCTACTGCCCCCACTTACGCTGCTGAATGTACTCCTCATACTATTCGTGGTTCGTTGGTTATGATGTGGCAATTCTGGACCGCAGTAGGTATTATGTTTGGTTACGTCTTCTCCTTAGCATTCTACTATGTAGGTGATCATGGGATTGCAACTGGTTTGAATTGGAGATTAATGCTTGGATCAGCTTGTATCCCTGCTTTAATCGTCTTGACACAGATTCCCTTCGTCCCAGAATCACCAAGATGGTTAATGGGTAAGGATAGGCATCGTGAAGCCTTTGAGTCATTGTCAAGGTTACGTAGACATGACATTATGGCTGCTCGTGATTGTTTCTACCAATATGTTTTGTTAGCTGAAGAAGGGAAGTATACTTCGTCTACTTTCCAGAGATTGAAAGAAATGTTCACCATCAGAAGAAACAGAAATGGTGCCATTGGTTCTTGGATCGTTATGTTCATGCAACAGTTCTGTGGTATTAATGTCATTGCTTATTACTCTTCATCCATTTTTGTTAAATCTGGGTTCTCAGAAATAGATGCAATGTTATCATCTTGGGGTTTTGGAATGATTAACTTTTTATTTGCAATTCCAGCGTTTTTCACTATCGACAAGTTAGGTAGAAGAGCTCTTTTATTGATTACATTCCCATTAATGGCGGTGTTTTTATTAATGGCAGGTCTAGGTTTCTTAATATCTCTTGCAAACCGATCTGCTAGAGTTGGAGTCATTATTACAGGTGTCTACTTGTTTGCTTGTGTTTATTCCGCTGGTGAAGGTCCGGTGCCATTCACATACTCCGCCGAAGCTTTTCCATTGTATATTCGTGATTTAGGTATGTCCTGGGCTACCTCTACATGCTGGTTCTTTAACTTTATTCTTGCATTTACATGGCCAAGATTAGAGAATGCTTTTACGTCAACTGGGGCATTCTGCTGGTACGCTGCTTGGAATGTTGTAGGCTTCTTCTTGGTATTGTGGTTCTTGCCAGAAACAAAAGGATTGACATTAGAAGAATTAGACGAAGTGTTTGATGTACCTATGATGGTGCATGCCAAATACCAGACTGCTGCCCTTTGGAATACTATTCAAAGATATGTATTCCGTCAAGATATTCCTAAATTACCACCATTGCACATCAGTCGTAGAAACCACGTCTCCAACACTGAATGGGACGAAAAGGTAAATTTGGAACACGTTGAATAATGAGTAATTCTATTTAGTTTCGTTTAATACATGTTTTTCGTTATGTTGAGTTTGATGTTCATAGTATTGAATAGTAAAATATGGCTGCAAAATTATGCGTTTGAAATTGCCGCAAAATTTCCCCATGGTGCATACTTGGGGTACATGATTCGTATAATCTCAAATTTCACGTTTTCATTCATAGGATAATAATTTCTAGGTGTATCTTTAGTTGGGATAAAGAATACTGCAATATTACTTGCTGATAAGAAACTCCGTGGACCAAATGCAAGCTACGCCAGCAATAGCAATGCAAGATTTAACGAAGCAGAGATACAAAGGGTGGGGTAAATTGTTGGACCAGTATTATCTTGCTGATAATAACCGTAAATGTTTGCGATGTATTGCTTTGCCCAAGCTTTCGTTTTTAGTCTAAAATCGCTAAGTTAAAGATCTTCTGTTCTTCCGATAATTACGACAATGAAATATTATTTATGCACCCGACCGAAAAACCCTCGGAATGAAAAAAGTGAAGTTGCAAGCAGTGGGGGGGATATGTACCTAACAATTTGGATAACATTTTAGTTGAATGTTGGAAAAAGTTTATGAACAACCATATGGATATATAACAGTTTGGGTAACAAAGGAATCCTTGTATATTCAAACGAGACTATTTTGGTGTAATGAGAATTTTAATCGAATGACTATCTAGCTAGTGATAACTAAACTTCCAGAGAAACGTAAAATTTTTATTCATGCATCTGTACTTGTTCGCCAAGAATTTGAGAATCCTATTAACCAACACTTCAGCTTCTTGTACCTGTTAGTGAAATCTGATTATCGTATCTATATCTCTATTTGGAGCCAGAATATAATTTTGAGCATAGATTGTAGATATAAGAGACAAAAGTGTTTAACGGCATAAAATCTAACTTGCTACCAACTGGTTCAATGAATCGCCTCTGTTGTATCTCTATGCGCTTTGTATTAGACCATATTGAAAAATTCGTTACTGCGACTCGAAATGGACACCTTTGCGAAAACTCATGCAAGGCAAAAAAGGTGCATATTTGGCGTTAATTGTCATAAAGTTAACTTTGTTGCAATATCCAACGCAAGGCACAACTTAATTTCGATGAGCATTGTCAGAAGACAACAATCGAACTTTTAGCTTGTTTAGAAGAAAGTATAGTGAAACGAATCAAACAAGTCTGGCTTCTGCTCCAGCTTACGTTCACAGTCGCTTTCACTACAATCAATCAGAATCGTAAATTCGACATCTCAAATTCAGATCTCTTAACTATCCATGTCCTGGCAATCGAGTAAGAACATTATAAATTAAACATAGTTGCTCAAGTCTTGTAGAAATTGTGGTAGATTACTGAAATTTAAAATCTATGATTTAATTATCATTTGTCCCGAATTTTGCAGAAAATTTAAATGTTTCATGAAGCACTCAGTTCTCTTAAACTTTCCATAGTTCACAAATACGCTTTCATCTATGTATATTCTGCAAAAGTATATAAAACCAGCAAAATGGTTATGAAGACCTCCGGAAACTACAACTATAGGAACTTCAGTCGTATTCTCTTAGAGAACTACGATACACCTATCAAATCAAGGCTATCTCAACATTAGCCGAATTTTCTTTTATAAGGGGCTAGAATATCTATAATAACTGTTTTTTTCCATATATAGATAATATAATGCTGTGAACTTAGAAGGAACTGTTTGCTTGATAAGATATAATTATTTAATTATCCATAAGGTGGAAACAAAGATATTAACTAATTGTAAAAGAGCCTGGCTAGCTCAATGGCTAGAGCGTTTGACTTTTAAAAGTCACTTATAGCGCACTGTTAAAGGTATCAAAAGGCTGCGGGTTCGACCCCCGCGTCGGGCTCTCTTTTTTCCTCAAATGTTACATTTGTAGGGTAATTTTTTTCGCGCGTCTAACTTAGTTCCAGAGTATCCACTGTGGGGAACACACACCCATGGCATTGAGGAGTAATTGACCTCAATGAGTACTGTAAACGGTTATTCACAAAACTACACCGAGGCTATACCTATGTTACAATTATACCATGTTAATTACTTAACAAAGTGAAGTATCATGGAACAACTATAATAGGTCCCATAGTTATATAAACTAGAACTAGAACTATCAGAGCCAGAAATATACCCTCTTATCGGATGTCTTATACTAGCGGAATACCTCGTGTAGGACAGTTTTGATGATAAATCTTGTCGCTAGCACCGAGTAAATTGGGTGCAGTAAAATGTGCGATAAGCTATGCGGAATTGCCCGAGTCGAATCCTATATATATATGCAGAAGTACAGACATATTTGCAACAATATTCACCAATATATTGCAACCATAAAGGTATCTAGTATAAATTGTACTGAAACACCACTTTTTTAGTGTTTGATATAGAATAGAATAGAATTGTTCTTCGTTTTGCAAATCTTCAGTAAAGTATGTCTCTCGCACAACTCAACTTACAGTATCTAGCATATTTAGGTAAATACCCATTGTTGACGAAAGCAATCACGTCGGGGATTTTGGGTTCTTTGAATGAAATTATCGCTTCCTTATACACTGGGGAGAAGACAACCATAACTATAGCCGGAATCAAAGTGCGCCATGTGCTTACCACAAAGACCATCGGATTATTTATTTTTGGATTTTTCATGTCCGCTCCGATCGCCCATAATATGTATTCCGTTATCAACCAAATATTCAAACCACCAATTTCCAATAAATTGAAACTTTTACAAATCTTAACTTCATTATCAACTGTGACTCCAACAGTTGCAGCTGTGTATACGGCATGGATTGGGATCTTGAATGGTTACAAACCAAATTTCTGTAAAAATTCGATTTCTACCGAAATCAGCAATTTCATTAAAGTAATTTGCACCTCATTAAAGAAAAACTACACAACTATTTTGAAAACATCGGTTTCAGTTTCCGCCGTTTCCCTCGTAATTGCTCAAAAGTACATTGATCCGCAATTGTGGGTGGTGTTCTTTTCATTAGTGAGTTTCTGTGTAGGAACACTCCAAAATATTAAGTTAAAGAAACTTCAAGCGGCCGCTGCTCTTAAAAAGGATGAATAAACATGTTAATCTCGTTTGATTTTTATATCGTTCTATAAATACTTATATAGCTAATATGGTGAACAGACTATCTAATTGTAGATGCAGTTGACTTCGTTTATGCAGTAATATAGCGTTCGGGTCTGCAAAACTGAAGTTGAGTTTACATTAAATCAAGATCACACGACGAGTAGTCGTTAGAACTATTATTTAAACGAACGAGGTTCGATGCCTTGCGTTAAAGAGTTCTTGCGAAAATATAATTTTGGGTGCAAAATTCTATGCACAGAGATGCAGCATACTTTAGAAAGTGAAAGTGCTTTCAAATAAGAATGCTCCCCGCTTTTCTTATATCGTTTGTAACATCCCCACACCTATCAAACAAGGATTACACTTGCTTGAAAAGGAAAAGCACACCTTTCTACCCCGAATGGTTGCAAAATTGTCGATTTGCGATTTAGGAACTAGCCCACACAACTTTTTACAATTCTATCGAAATAGCCACTCAATGAGCCGTTAACAGTGCAATGCACTCATAATCCGAGAAAGTCCATCGTTCGGTTGTTCTGGTGACTTGAGCACCCCCATTCTCCAAGAGCTTGGAGAAATGGGTGGGTCGATACATGGTAGCGCCGCGATCTGCATATAGCCAAAGTGGGACAAGGTCTTTACAATAACCGGGGATTAGCTTCAGCATTATTTCACCGCTTTCATTAGTAATGTTATCAATTGCTGTTAAAACTGGATTAAAAACTGGTGTTAAATCAGCAATTTCATCTGCCAAGTTCAACTTTGTTAACAAATCGTTTTTAAGAACCATGATTACTGCCAATGTTGTCGTATATACTGAGCATGGAGAACCAAAGGATGTGTTAAAGACCCATACTCATGAGATTGATGAAACCAAATTGGCTCCTAATGAAGTTGTGGTGAAAGTTCTCGCTTCCCCCATCAATCCATCTGATATCAATCAAATCCAAGGAGTCTACCCATCGAAACCAGAGAAAAACCTTGCCTTGGGTACTAAGGAACCTTCTGCAGTATGTGGTAATGAAGGATTATTCGAAGTAATTCATGTAGGAGAAGGCGTAAAAAATTTCCAAGTCGGTGATTGGGCTGTTCCGGCGGAAGTCAATTTTGGGACGTGGAGAACCCATGCTTTGGCAACGGAAGACAAGTTCTCCAAGATCCCAAACCCTCAACAATCTAAGGCTAAAGGGAAAAAGACCGGGTTATCTATCAACCAAGCAGCCACCATTAGTGTAAACCCACCAACTGCGTTGCTTATGTTAACTCACTATGTGAAACTTCAGCCAGGTAAGGATTGGTTCATCCAAAATGGTGGTAATTCCGCTGTGGGACAATATGCTACCCAGATTGGTAAGCTTTTAAATTTTAACAGTATTTCTGTAATTAGAGATAGACCTGAATTAGAAAAATTAGTGAGCGAATTAAAGGCAAAAGGGGCTACGCAAGTTATCACCGAGGAACAAAATAACTCCCGTGAGTTTGCAACTACTATCAAGGATTGGCAAAAGCAAACTGGGGGTGAAATTAAATTAGCATTAAACTGTGTTGGTGGGAAGAACTCCACTGGAATTGCTCGTAAATTGGCTACTAACGGGTTAATGTTGACTTACGGAGGGATGTCAATGCAACCAGTGATGATGCCTACATCATTACACATTTTTAAAAATATCACCAGTAGCGGGTTCTGGGTTACCCAATTGTTGAAAAATAATGCCGAATTGAAAAATAAGACTATCAACCAAATTGTCGAATGGTACGAAGATGAAGCTTTGATCGATGCCCCATCTATCAAGACCCAATTTGACAATTCCGTTCCATTAAGCGAGGTTTATGTCAACGGAGTAGCAAACTCAAAACAAGGCAAGCAATTGATTACTTACTAAACAATACGGTTACAGCCAAAAGCGAACCTGAAACGGTGTCATGACTGCACCTCAAACGGTTATTTATTAGTGAAACACATTAAAAATCACCTATTACCGGGGACTCTCGGTTGTAGGCGCTTATGATCTATAAACTTGTGTACCATGTATATATGATATTGTATATGTTCTTATACTAAGATTTATGTGCGCAAACACAAGGTGTATATTATTGATATGTATCGATCAGGTGCCAATTTTCTAGCCAAAGAGCTCATTCAGAGTATTAGGACGTGAAATAATCTACCACAAACCATTTGGTGCAAATTTACGGGAGATTCCATATTTGCAGCCAAATTAGCTTACTTCGGTGCCAATTCTTTCGACCTGCATTGGATGCGTGTTGTGGGGAACCTACTTCGGAAGGTTCCATTTTGCACCCAGGGCTAACCTTCACTAGTGAAACGTACCTCATAAGCACATATAGCCAACGAATAGGAAAGCAAAGTCAATAAACTAAAAATACCCATAGGATCTGCCAGAAGAAGTATAGCAGCTAAAATAGTGATCTCGGAAAATTCCGAACCTTCGACATTAAGCTATTTAGACATTAAGGTTAGATAACGAGATAAAGATAACACTTTTCAAGGCACACGTTGACATGAACTATAAATGGCACAACAGACAGCTATAAAACAAGTTAGAACCCTTCCCAAGACTTTGCAACCAAAAAACTTCGTGTTCGATTATGGCCGAATTTGACTCCATTTCGCAGACCTGTCGCCTATACATGAGATGAGAAAATATCTTATGCGCCTTATCTATTAAAGCAACAGTTATGGCAATATTTATTCTACTATTTAGAAATTGTCACAATCTAATCATTGTTGGTGAATTTGTTTATTGATATTTGCTTTGATTCTTCTAGTTAGTTTATTTATTTAAATTGTAGACAATGTCTTTTGCTATTTGCTCATCTAAGGTGCTATTAAACGATGAACTAGTTGCTGCAACTATTATCTATTCCCCGGAATCGGGGAAGATTTTACACGTCGAAAACAGAATTGTTTCACCACTGGATTCGGTGTTGAAATTGTACGATGTAGTCGATTTTAGAGACGTTTCGCCGTATGTCATAATGCCAGGTCTTGTGGACTCTCATGTTCATCTTAATGAACCTGGTAGAACAGAATGGGAAGGTTTCGCTACGGGAACACAGGCAGCTGCCTCTGGTGGTGTTACTACCGTCATTGACATGCCTTTGAATGCCATTCCTCCAACTACTACTGTTAAGAATTTCTTATTGAAAATTGATGCTGCCAAGAATCAAGCGTGGGTTAATGTTGGTTTCTGGGGTGGGTTGATCCCCTCTAATGTGGAAGACTTACGTCCCTTGATTTCTATGGGGGTGAGAGGGTTTAAGTCGTTCTTGTGTAATTCAGGTGTCGATGAGTTCCCAGCAATTACCCCAAGTCATATCTTAAAAGCTATGGCTGAGGTTAGAGGAGAGAAAACATTGTTGATGTTTCATGCGGAGATGGAACCCTGCTCAAATCATACTATTGCTGAAGTGGATGAGAGTATTTCTACAGAAGAGGACAATGAATCGTCTGATCCAAGGGCTTATGCTTCTTTCCTTGCTTCTAGACCTGATAGTTTTGAAGTTAGAGCAATAAAAGAGATTATAGCTTGTTCTGAACAAGTTCCCGAGGTTCCTTTACATATCGTGCATTTGGCCACACACCAAGCCATTCCATTATTGCAGACTGCAAAGGAAAAAGGGTTACCTATTTCTGCTGAAACATGTTTCCATTACTTATCATTGTATGCGGAAAATATTAAAAACGGCTCAACCCATTTCAAATGCTGTCCCCCAATCAGATCAAACAAAAATCGTAAATTATTATGGGATGCATTACGTCAAGGGGTTATTACTACTGTCGTCTCTGACCATTCCCCTTGTACGCCAGAATTAAAAGATTTGGAAAGAGGTGATTTTTTCCAAGCTTGGGGTGGGATTTCCTCCGTAGGGTTAGGATTGCCTATTTTGTATACTGAAGGACAAAAATTATCCCCCAAGATTACTATCCAAGAGATTAATACTTGGTGTAGTAAGAACACCGCAAAACAGGTGGGATTATCTCACTGTAAAGCATCAATTGAACCTGGGTACGACGCCGATTTTGCAATTTTTGATGCTGAGTCCAAATACGTACTTCACAATAAAGATTTGTTCGTTAAAAATAAACTAACCGCATATGACGGCATGGAATTCCAGGGAAGAGTGATGGAGACGATCGTCGGTGGTAATATCGTGTACACCCATGAAGATGGTGTTTCTAAACAGCCATTAGGAAAATTAATTTTGGAACCACGTCGTGATTGATAACGTCCGCATAGAACTATAAACTTTAAAAGTACAGTATGTAGCCTACCAAATAGTGAATACTGAAACTAACTCAATAGAACACCTGTAGAAAGACCAAATTTCCTGAACTTTAAAAGCTAAGTTGTACGAAAACGAATTGAACGAAGCAAGCAGAAGTATAGACAGAATTCACCACCACTAAATTGGACAAGCGGTGGTGCTAGGTTGTAAACCCTGTGGTGCAAGATGAGCATACGGCTGTAGCAGACTAATTTTGCACCCAAATGTGTATATAATCTTCGCACCTTGGGCACGAACTCATACGGCTCAAACAATATAAAGACATCGTGGCAGCCATTATCGCTCGTGGTAGCTATTATTGCTCGTGGCAGAGCAATTAACAAAGAATAACCAACTGCATAGTAAAAGACCCTATCATGTCTCTAGCCCTGCTAGGAACGTCTTACGAAAGACACAGCAATTGGTCCCCCACGGCATGGTAGCGCCAACGATTAGTGCAGTTAATTGGCTTGGCCCACGTGGACGTAGACAGGACATTGTGCAGGACACCAACTTCATCAATCTTCCGCATACTTATAGTTAATTAATTAGACGTATAATTTTTCGTAGAATTATAGAGACGATTTTCTAGCCATGGCTTCCACTAACAAGAGAATCGCTTTACCAGCCAGGGTTGAACCTAAAGTTTTCTTCGCCAATGAAAGAACTTTCCTTTCTTGGTTGAATTTCACTGTCATTTTAGGGTCTCTTGGGGTTGGTCTTTTAAATTTTGGTGATTCCGTAGGTAGAATTAGTGCCGGGTTATTCACCTTTATTGCCATGTTAACCATGGTGTATGCCTTAGTCACTTACCACTGGAGAGCTAAGGCCATCAGATTGAGAGGTTCTGGTCCATACGATGATAGATTTGGTCCAACCATGTTATGTTTCTTTTTATTAGTTGCCGTAGTAATTAATTTTGTTTTGAGAATCAGAGGTTAATCGTACTCTGTTCCGAGACTTTATTCCCTAGTTGACACGGCGCCAAGACAGCCTAGTTCACCCCACCTTTGTAGTTCAGGGACTTCATGCATATTGGTTTATACACTGGCATGGTTTCTGGCTTAGGTTTCATCTACACTGTTTACTGAAGCATTTCATTTCATCATAGTTTTATATTAATAAATCCTAATCTTATATACGTAAGCGATGGCTATCATGGCTGAACTGTAGCAATAATATCACCACCATAGCAAGAATGGTATGGCATCCAATGGTATGGTACTAGATATACAATATGATGTACTGGTAGTAATTTTTACCCCTCTGTCCATACTATATATTTATTTACTTATATTGAGCTACTCTAACTATGCAATTGAGTCTACAATAGACATGTTCTATCTTCTCGTTTCCTCTTTATTCCGTTCTCTCAGCTCGGTTGTACACGGCAGAACGGTTTCAACCAGCCGATAATATACAGCATATAATATATTTATTCAATGGTCTTTCGCACCCCTTTTCCTTCTTATCATAAATAACCAAAAGCCAACCAAACCATTTTTTTTCTCACAAATCAATCAATTCAACTCAAAACTACCGACCAAACACACACACTCAGTTCAGTGCTCTTTCCAGCTACTTTTCCTAATAAACTTTTCAAATTTGCAATTTGCTAGCAATGGAAAAGTCCGGTACATAGCCCTGCGATCTTTATCTAGGTTTTTTATACTCCAGTTAAAGCTTTAAACTTTAACTACCTAGCACACCTATCTAACATGGCATCTCCAGGTCCGTTCAAACCTTCTAAGGTAGTAGCGGTGTTCTTGGCAAGATTCAATGTACATTCAGGTTACGAATTGGTTTGGTCCAAATCGAACCTACCCAGCTTTGATTTTAATGGGGTAGACTACAAGGTATTACCTCTGGGGATCCACGAAGCAGACAAGGCCACGGTATTAGTGACTCAGAAAAGTCACGGCACATTGTACTACGGATTGGGACAGTTTATTCAATCAATAGTGGGAGATTCGTCCAATAGAGACAATGTTCATATGTACTCGTTAGGGGTATTTTGCGACCCCAAAACAGATGCCTGGAAACCCAATGAATTCATCAATTGCGGCTGGGAATACATCGATACTTTAGAAGAAGCACTTTCCAAGTTTTTAGCCAGCGATAACCCCGATTACAAGAGCTTTGAAGCCATCTTGAATCCATCGTTAACTCCGGGTGACTTTCGTCCCAATATCTCGCACCATTTGATCAGTAAATTGCCCCAGCTCTTCGAGTACCTCGGTCCGTTAGTATTTCCAATTTACAAGCAAAGTTTGTTGCGGAAACGGATCCTTTTGTTCAACAATAATCACGACCATTCGAGTCCTTTATCACCAGACTATTTGTTTACCCTTGATTCATTTGATTATCTCATCTCGTTATTGTCCTTGATACCCCAGGACACCAACCGTACAAACAGCAACAATTACTACAGCCAGCCGTTGTATAATGTGGGATTGCCTGATATAGAGCTATTTCAAGTAAAAGGCTATATTGCCACCACAAACGACGACATTTTAATGTACCATCCCGATAAATATGATATAGGAGTGGTAATTAACGGAAAGGTAAATCCTGAGATGTACAGAGATGCCGGTAAAAAAGATTTCCCTATAAAAGCAAATTTGAAAGACTACAAGAAACTAAAATATCTCATCTCAAACTTCCAGCAACGTTCGTATCCCATGTATCCCATGAACGAGGATTTACGCTCAATACACAGTCATGTGAGTAACTACGATGGCGAAGTTTGCGAGTCACCAGGAACATTCAACGTAGAACCGGAATGGTGGTTGACGCAAGCAACGTCGCCAATTTCCTGGAGAGAGTTTATTTGGTCCGCGTTTGCGTGGTTTGCTAGTGCTGGAAACCAGTACAACGACGAAAACTTGGTTGAAGCTACTTCAGGCAAACCAATTGATTTCGTTCAATTGATCAATATAATTGGATATTTCCATTCTCTCACGAGAAAATGGTTCTATATAATTAATGCGATAGTAGCCGAAGAAATTGAGCAAAATCAGGAGTCAAAATTGACCATTGAGTTGTCATACCAAGATATCATTGATATGGAGTTAGATCCATATGACGATAGTGATTTAAGCTTTGTGAGAGAGTTTGTGTTACTTTACTGGAAACAAGTAGATCAGGTAGATATAGGAATCGGGTTTTCCATCTGCTGCTGAAGATGTAAAAAATAATTACATTTACAAAATTATTACCGTGCCTTCCCTAACGGTATTGTGTTAATTTCAAGAGATTTACAGTAGGCGATCTGCAAGAGTAGCCAAAATTAGTCTCTGTTACCAGTAAATCTTCCCTAGCGAGCGAATACAGTAGGACAATAGGCACACAAATGATTATACAGGCCCGCGAAACCTACCTGGTTACAACTACAAAATTGGCACAGAAACAACGTTTTCGGACAGGAGACGATTCTACGCGGAAGTAATACACACACACCACCTAGGAACCCCCAGGTCACTAATTACCAGACAAGCAATCGAGTGGAGTACATTGAGTAACCGGATAAACGATTCAGCCGCTTTAATGACAGCAAGTGGCCTAAGCCACCTCAATGGCGACACACTACACCTCTAGGCAATGCAACGAGCCTAGTCTCGCAGGACAGATCCAGTCTAGCCATAACTGAACCGATTTAGTCTGGATTGAACCACTCCAGTGTGGGCCGAACCAGTGCGACAGTTACACTGTATCAGCCTTATCGCACAGGTGCCTTCTATACAAAACAGTAGTCGAACGCTTCGTAATTGTAGTTTGCTTGCAGACATATAACGAAATATGAATTGATACGCCAAAACGATCGTAAAACAATGTAGATTCCACCAGCATTGTAGCATACTCTTATACACTTCATCCACTCTGGCAGTAGCACCATTGCCCACATTTACTATGCTTTGCTATTATTACCCACTGGGTGTACTCTGGCAGTATGGCGCGGGTAAAAATTCTCGGTGCGCACTGTGAGGAGGAAATAAACGTCAACGAATATTTTGTGCAACTATTCTTTATCAATTCTATCGAGAATTAATTGATTTAACTTTGGGAATCAATTTAGATTTCTACTTCAAGTTAATCCTTTTGTTATTTTGAGTTGATTTATCCAAAAAAAACGAAAAAAAAACTCCATTTTAACCTTAATTGAAACTTATCAATTAATTTCCATCTAAATCGTAATTAATCGGTTTATTTGTCTTTATTTCCATTGATTCATAAGTATGTATGTTTAATTGTAAAGATACTTCCATGGTGACACAAATCGTCAAGTTTGTGTCGACCATTGTTGTAGTTTTTCCAACGTTGCCGTTGTGTTAAATTTCCCACACAGCAATCATTTCGGGGTATGGTTTATTCTTTCTGGTACTAACTTTTTAGCACTGCTTGTTTTATCTTGGGAGGCGTCTGCAATAGAATCTTATCTATTAAAAAGCACTATTAAAAAAACTAAAAAAATTGCAATCTAAAAGCTTTACATTATGAAGGGCCAAAATCGTTCTAATGTTCAGAAAAATGGACATCGTCGGACAAATTCCCGTTTCAATAACGACTCGCCTAATAGCAAGTTGTTGTCCATAATATCCAAATCGCTGGGGAAAAAGGTCATTGCTTCAACGGCAAACGGTAACAAATACCAAGGGATCTCCTCTTCAAACGATGCTAGTTCGTTGATTATTACAAACCCCGTTTCTGTAGGGAAGAGTTCTGGCCAAGAATTGCCTTCAAAATTGATTCTTCAAGTGAAAGATTTGCTTGATTTAGAAATCGTCGACTCCAACAACTCGGAGCCTTCAAAGTTCAAAACCGACTCCGATATCTCTCACGGACAATACAAGGAACGTGATTTGCAAAGATGGGTACCTGATGATGGAGTGTTACACAATCCGGCTCTTTCATTGAACGATGAAAACTCGGGCCAAAGTGGTGCTTGGGACCAGTTTAAAGCTAACGAAGAAAGATTTGGAGTGGAAGCAACGTACGATGAACATTTATACACCACTCGTATTAACACTGCCGCTCCAGATTATCTTGATAAGTTGAAGAGAGCCGAAAGAATTGCTCAAGAAATTGAAAATTCTGCTACCAAAGACAGTCATATTTTGGAAGAAAGAGGGTTCGTTGTCGACGACAGTGGGGTTGATGAGGAAGATAAATATTCCGGTGTTGATAGAAGAGGGGACGAGTTGATGGCTGCTTTAAGAAATGCATCTATTTCAAACCCAGATCAATCCAGCGACAGCCCAAGTAAACAGGCCCCAGGTAAATACTCCACTCCAAGACAAAGAGCCGCAGAATACCACAACGATCCAGCTATTGTATCCAGTTCTGCTACGTCTAAAAAGCCTAAACAAACTCAACCTACTGGTCAACAACAGGTTTCCCAAATCCAAGCTCAAGCTCAAGGTCAGACTCAGACTCAAGCTCAAGCTCAACCACAAACTGCTCCAACACAACCTCAACAAACCAAACCTGCCAAACCAGACTCAATCCCACCTAAACCACCAGTAGCCCAACGCCACAATGAAGCTTTTAGATTAAATGCTCAAAGTGAGATTAATTCACTTAGAGAATTTAGCGCCAACTTCAAAATTCCTCATAAAATTCCTACCGATTTGTTACCTATTTTATCGAAAGATAAATTGAAACAAGATGAGATTTTGAAGAAACTGTCGGACCAAAACCCTCAACAAATCAAGAACGCTGGTCAAACACAACCAAAAAAGAAAATGGATGCCAGTAAACCAGCATTCAAATTGAACCCTAAAGCAGCTGCTTTTACTCCTTCAGGAAAACTTCAAAATTCTCCTCAACCTCCAAAAGTTAACTTCCATAGATCACCAAATAACCCATCACCAAAGATGATAAATCCAAGACCATATTCTAGTGGAATTTCTAACGGAAGTTCGGGAACTAGCAGTTCTTCTAAGAGACATCATCAAATATCCCCAGCCGATTTCTTTGGTGGAGCAAATAGAATACCCAGCAAAGCTGGACAAGAGAAGAAAATCAAAGATTTCAACTTTGCTTTTAGTTTATTTATTACTACTAAAAAGAAGCAACTTGAAAACGACTCTAAAACATCTATTACCTATGAAAGAACTTTCCAAACCCCACCAACCTGGACATCTAATATTGATGAAACTCATGATAAATTATTCCCACCAATCAACTCTGTAAATAGAGCGGGATCAGTTACCATGACTTCTTCGCCATTTGTTCCAAGTGCCATGATTGGTTCCGGAGGTCCAAATGTACCAAGCGGATATCCAGCAGGAAACAGCGGCAACTATCCTTTATCACCACAACAACAAGCTGCAGCCATGGCAGCACATTACCAGCAGCAGCAATTCCATGCAGCTATGATGTATCAACATCAACAATTCCCGGTAGCACCTCCTGGACAGCACCCAATTCCTATGTATGGAGGCGAGCCACCATTTATGCCACCAGGAGGGTTTATACCGCCAACGGGAGGGTTTGTAGGTAGTCCCGTGAATGGCAACATAATGCAAACAGGACCTAATCCTCATTATAATGGTGGAAGTCATAACAATCATCATGGAGGGAGAAGATATACCCATAGTCAGAACCCCAACAAAAGAGGAAGTCAAAGTCATAATTGAGTAAGGACACAGCCATTGAAAGATGCAATGAAAATGAAACAGTAGGGTTGAGAAGAGAAGCAGCGACGCAGCAAGATATATTTAAGAAGCAGCGTCGCAAAGCTAGTGGAAACTCCAGAAGAAGCCGGGAGTCAGCGAACGAAGCAAGAAGAACGCCAAGGCAAACATGAACAATAATTGGAACAACCGCACGAAACAGTTCGAGGTGCCCTAGTTCTGTTTCGCATACCTTATCGTATTGACCCGGATGAAAAGACAGTCAGTATTGCAGCTCATAGTTGTACGATTCAATTCATTCGCAGCCATACCGATAGCATTATCTATATATGTAGGGCGATATCGCCAGCTTGTCTATAGAGTAGAGCGATGTTGCTAATTATGACTAGAGAGATATTGCAAATCTATAGATAGACCAATATCGCTAGCTTATCTATAGATGGTCAAGCGTATAGTGTATAGTTTCAATAAAACAGTTTGCTTGCACAGAGCCATTCCGTAAAGAGTAATTCGCGATTGCAACTTTTGAGCGCCAAATAATTTAAACATATCTTTCTTCTACAACACCACAACAACCATCCAACCATGAGTGATCTAGCGTTGTCTAGGATAGACAACTTGATGAAGGTTGAGGATGATCTTGCAAAACTTCCATCACTTCGACAACAGTTGATGCAGGAGAAGATTTCTTTAGATAGACAGTTGACCACCACTACCCATCAACAAATCGATCTTATCATGTCAAACTTGTCCAAATTGAACCAGGCGGTGGTCAAGTTGAACAACATTAAGCTGAACATCGCCAAAGTGAACCATGTTTACGATGATTCCATCACTAATGTTAAGGATTACGATACTATTAGAAAGATGACAGTTGTGAATCAGTTCTTGAACCAGGTCAATTCTATCCGAATTGATATCGAGAACTACCGAAGATACTTGGACTCTTTAAACGGCGAAATCGAGGCCGAATTAGACTTAATTCTGGGGGATATCGCCTATCCTTTGACCAACATCTTACAGATCCATTACAAAGTAAACCAGGCACGGAACTTTCTGGACTATCTCCAGTTGGAGTCGGGATTGTCCGACGATTTGCGTTCGATCGTGTACAAGATCGTGGCACCTTTGAAGAAGACAATCCGCTTGTTTGATGCGTTGTTGGCCGAATCCATCATTTCCATTACGGAGTCGGCTAGAGACGGAAACTTACAATTGGTGTTCAAGTTAATCACCATTATCGAATATGAAGCCAACGAGGACTTGAAGTTTGAGTTGATGAGCAATTTAGATTTGAATAGCAACATAGATATCAAGTCTTTGGATTACAAGCATTTTAGAAATAGCAAACGAGATTACAAAAAATTCTTTTACGACAAGTTGAAGGACGGACTCAACGATACTTTCGACAAGTGCCTCGAGCATTTCCAAGAAGACAAGATGCTAGTGTTTGAAAATCTTAATTGGTTAGAAGAAGAATTGGTATTTGTTCACCAAGAATTAAACCCAATTTTCCCCAGCAATTGGGAAATCAGTACCTTTATTCAGAATGTTTACTACAATAACCTACACAAATTCACGATGCAAGTGATTGATTCCGAGCCTCCTGCGGAAGATTTAATGGCTATATTGAGATACGATTCTCACTACAGTAAATTCATAGGCGAGCTACAAGTGCCAGATACTGGCGATACAAAAAGAAAATCTCTCGTCAAGAAAGAACAAAGATCGATTATTGGCGAAGATTTGAAGAATTCGGTATTGGAAGACTACATGAAAGTCATCATTCTTAGAAATGATGAATGGAACAAGAACTTGATCGAACAAGAATCGGCAACCTTTACAAACAGAGAATATCCCCCAGATAAATATGTTTATGTTCAGACCATTGAGGATGAAGATGCCAACGATCAATTAATTGTTCTTGATGTTGAAAATGAAGTTTATGTATTGCCTGATTTTAAGACACCATTAACTATGCTTAAAGAGCAAGCGGATGTAGCGGCAGACTCTGGTTATTCTAAAATATTGGTTGGGGTTGTCGAAAATTGGTCCATGTGTTATATTCAAAGAATTCAAAATTACAAGTCAATAATCGAAGACGAATTTGCCAGATATATGACGGCTTATACCAACCAAAGGTTTTTAATCCAACAAAGTAAAACGGAAAGATTCTTCAGGCTCAATAGCAAGAAAAACCTTCCGCCAGTAGACGTTGAAAACATGACCCCAGAGGAGTTAGCTGAAATTTCTCGAGAAGGGTTGATTGAATATTTAGCTGCCTTGGGAAATACCTATGAAATCAATACTGATAGATTACAGGATAAGTTTTTGGAAAGATATAAAGAAAAAGTACATGCATCGTACCACGCTAGACTTGATAAATCATTTGAAGATATATTAACTCCTAGTACCGACTTAAATGCTCAAGTTATTAGAACCATCGTTGATATTATCATTAATGATATATACCCAGCATTATCGGAAGCTTTTACAAAATCTTGGATAGATAGTGGTAATCCAAATGATGAATCCAGCATGGCCCACAGAATAATAGACACAATTGCGGAATATTTGTCTGAATTAAGAAGTTATTGTTCCTACGATATTTACCAGGTTACCTCTAGTATTTTATTGGATTCATTTGTATCTGATTATATTAGAATTGGGTATTGTAACATTATATACGGCAGTGGCAAAAAAATTGACCCACAAGAGAGGAAGAAATTTAAATCATTCACTGAAGCTATTGGACGAGATGTCACCATTTTCTATGACGGTTTAGCTCCCTTGTTTACGAGAAAAGATACCCGTTATCTTTTAGGCAGTTTACGGGCTATCGAATACTTAGGGGAAATGGCCACCTGTAACGACCCCGAAGTTTCCATTCCTCAATTTTGGGAAGATGAGATCCTTCCCGCATACTATTACTGTTCTGTTGAATATGTTAGAGGAATTCTATTATGCCGTAAGGATATGGACAAGAACACCGTAAATCAAATCATTACCGAAATAACCCGCATTCAACAAGAATACCACAAGAATGTCGAGCCAACCGAATTCCCTATGGGTACTTTAACTGATTTTACTTTCAATTAGGAACATCATTTCATTTCTATTACATCCTTTAAACAATCAAGTCTATAGTTACAACGAATACAAAACACCCTACATTAACTAGTCATCGTCCTCACTTGAAGAATATCCACTAATAGCAAACGTTGCTTCGGGAGTTTTGCTTGCTTGAACAATATTCGAACCAGCAACAGGAGCTTTTTTCTTTATTGTAATCTTGGAATTAACCTGAAGTTTGGGTAAATCAGGTGCTTGAACGGCTTTTCGCTTCTCGTTGTTAGTATCATTATTTCCAAGCACTTGCGATACAAGCTGGTCCTGTTCTTTATCTTGTTCTTGGAGTTGATGAATTTTGTCTACAGCTTGCTCAACAAGTTTATCACTACCACCTTTCGCAGCGATAGTGGAGTACTTTTGCTGCAACGACTCCAAATCTTCTGTGATCTGCTGCTGACGCATCTGCTGTTGTAATCTATCCTGTAAATTACCCATTACATCCTTAGGGTTCCGATTAGAGGCATCATCCTGTTGCCAAAATGGATTCTTCTTTCGCTTTTCCTTCAACATTTGGTACGATGCGTTTTCTTGCTGCTCCTTCTCCAACCGCTTGAATAATTCATCCTCAGTTTCATGTTCGGGAGCCTCAGTAGTTTTCTTTGTTGGTTCAAAGTTTCTTACGGCACCTTGCTCCGGAGTATACCCAGCAGTCTGAGGGTTTGTCTTAAAGGTGATGACATTATTGCACCTAGGACAGTAAATATAGAAGCGAATGATACGAATGTTCAAATACTTTTCAGTAGTTGGTTCTTTTTTGGCATTGAAGCTTCTTCTTTCTGCAATATATTCGTTACAATTAGTACATCGCATTGAATAAGGTGCCATCATTCTGATTTTGATGATTTGATGGGGGTTTTTCTTGACCTTTTTGATCTTAGATGGATCATAGTCAGGTGGATAGTACTTGTTTATCGCTTTCCGTTCAGACATATCATGGTATTGAAGAGTTGTGGCAGGTTAAACTTTCGCTCTATGTAGCTTTATAATTTCTGTAGCTCTTCTCATATAACGGAATTTTTCACTGCAGTAAATTTGCAGCCAGAGACAGAAATACGGTACGGGGCCACACTAAAGGTGTGCTACCATTAGGCAGAGAATGTGAACTAAGTTGAATTGTGAATTGTGCATTTGAACCATATTACGGTATTCCACTAGTTATTTTTCTAGTTATAGAAAAATGGGCAATAATGGCTTCTGCCTAAACTTTAGGTACAGTAGACGTAGTACGAGCGCCAGAGGAGTCTAGGGAGGAGTCGCACTAGAGTCAGCTAAATCCAGTAACAAACAAAAGAAGACAGCTGCTCCCACCATCTTTCTACTTTATCACCGAAATACTACTCAAACTACATTTTCAATTATACCAGGAATAATTTACATTATAATATTTTATTAAACATGAATCCCAAAAACCATAAAAAATTATCTATATAATTAAAATAATTTTAAATAATGTTAAATTGTTAAATAATTTATGGAATTTAATCAGCATTTCTTCTAGCAGCTCTCTTAGCAGCTCTCTTTTGAGTACCAAAGATTTTCTTATCTCTGTTCTTCTTTTGTTTTCTTTGTTGTCTAGATGGTTTTTCAACTTTGGTAGCTAAGCCGTATCTGACTAATCTGTAAGCTGGTTCGAATTTTTTAGCGTCAGCAACGGATTGGTAAATTAATCCAAAACCAGTAGATTTACCACCACCAAATTGGGTTCTGAAACCGAAAACGGAAACAGCATCTTTTTCTGATTTGTAAGTTTCAGCTAATTTTTCTCTTAATTCATCTTTGGAAACATTAGCTCTGTTTGGATGTAAGACATCAATGACAAATTGTCTTCTGGCCAATAAAGGATTGGTAATAACTTTTCTAGTTCTAATAGTAACAGCGTCACTCTAATATGGTTAGTAAAACAACTCAAATGGGTAATACATCTAGTGTCTGGTAATTCTATATCTGTGTCTCAAACAAATCTGAAACACCACATTCGTATTCCCATTAAAAATTCTCCTTCTTGGACAATAATCGTATTTAATGCATTCACGATACTGGAACATCTTGATACTTCATTGGGAAACGTTCTACGGTCATAATTCATGATAATGCCTTATACTGGCTGACATTGAAAATTCATCGATAATTAAAACTCGATCCACGCTGTTGTTTGCTACATAGGAGACGGTTTAGTTTGCTTCAAACGATATGAAATTGGTCCACGACACTCTACACTCTCTCATTCAACATACCATTTTGTTTATATATGCTAGATTAACAAGTATTGAATTAAAACAACTTTAAATGAAAATGAAAATTTTCGATAGTCCATACTATAGTAATCCGCATACTACGCTTGAAAAATTTTTGTGATAGAATTCCTGCAGAAAATGTAAGGAAATGTGGCACGTGTTATTGAGGGCACATACCCTAAATATAGTTTTCGGGTAACATGCAGGATATATATTTCGGTGCTATCTGACTTCCAAAGTATGAACTCATCACAATACCAGGATAAACTTGGTATAGGAAAACAAGGCTAACAAGATACAGTTTCTTATAATTGCTATTGAATTGCGATGTTCTTATGCCCTAGATTCAGTATTCTATTTCGAACCATATTCCATTATTTTCGTTGCGGGAAATGAATTGCTGCATCATTAACATCTATGATTGTCGATACATAGGAATATTCAGATGAACATTATATGGATTCCCAGCTCTTGCAAGTTATTCATCCCAATTCACCAAGCTTATATTGTTGTCTACAATGGCTGCAAATATGTATTTTATTATATACACTACTCGAGTGCACCTCTCAGGAAAGGTAAATGATAGCATAGATGCAATAGACTAACACGGAATAGCGTTCTCTTTGAGCTGTTATCAATTATTCTGGCCCGGCTAGATTATTCAGCACGGATGACCCAAGTTAGTTCAAAATTAATTTTAATCCAACCAGTTTAACAAAGGCTATGTGAGGTACACATCGGATTACAAAGAAGCGTAACAGTGAACTCGCAAAGATGCATCATCGCGGGGTAGCAAGAATAAATGGCACAATTTATAGGCTTACACGTACTGAATAGTAGAAATGGGGCGAGATTTAAGAGGGTGGATAAATCATGTCATGGGGAGACTTCATATAAAATTTTTGAAATCTGGGGTAGCTCACGGGATTAAGCTACGGGGATTTAGCTACCTATTTTAGAAAAGTAGAGCTTGGAAGTTATCCGTTAGTTCCAGTTGTTGGTATAGATCCAGTTGTCTTCAATCTCTTTATAGTAACCTGTCACGTAGATTTACCATGAAACAGTTTGAAGGGTACATGTTCAGCTCCAAATAATGTTTTCTTCAAATCACCCTAGAAATTACAGAAGCTTCGCAAAACGTAAATATGAGCAGCAATAACTTCTTGGCCGAGCAATGGTCAGATTACAGTATTAAGTACCTCTAAATCCTTCAACCAAACATGAATCATCTCTCCTGTTAGTTCATTTGAAACATTAAAGCTCAACATTTGTTCGGCTTTAAGACCATTGAAAATGATGACATGCGTACTCCCCCGACCTCGGTTATAGACGGCTCTATTATTTTCACCTATTCAGAACAAGCGAGATCTGATACTTACTAAACCATTATTGTTTATCAAAGCACCATTGTATATACTGCACCGGTTGAGGTTTGAAAATATTCTGCTTCGCATAAAATAAATATTCATTATATATTTGACTATACAATTTTTGGTTTTAATTTTGGACTCTTCAATTCATTCCTATATCGGTTCATTATAACGATATCTTGTTCTCAACATATTTCAAAATAAATAAATCAAACATAATAAACTATCATTAATTCATGAATAATTTCATATCAAATGAACTTATTCTTTCCTAACTTATTTAGGGTCAGTTAATCCTACTCTGACAGCCTTGACTTGAGTATAGTTGTCTAAAGCTTCAGCACCCATTTCTCTACCAACACCAGATTGACCATATCCTCCGAATGGAACCATTGGGTGGAAATCGTTATAAGTGTTAACCCAGACAGTACCAGAGTTGATTCTGTTAGCAACACCAAGAGCAGTATTAATGTCAGTAGTGTGAACACCAGCAGCTAAACCGTAATCAGAATCATTGGCTAATTTAATAACTTCTTCAGCAGTCTCGAATTTAGTAATAGTAACAACAGGTCCGAAAATTTCTTCTTTGACAATCTTGAAATCTTCTTTAACATCAGCAAAAATAGTTGGTTTAACGAAGTATCCTTTATCACCTAATCTTGAACCACCAGTAACAACAGTAGCACCTTCTTGTTTACCGATTTCAATGTATTTCAAGATCTTGTTCAATTGAGTAGTTGAGGCTTGTGCTCCCATGAATACTTCTTCGTCAAATGGGTTACCAATCTTAATGTCTTCAGCGGCTTTTTTGAATGCAGCTAAAACTTGATCGTAAACACCAGATTGAACATAAATACGGGAACCAGCACAACAAACTTCACCAGTGTTGTAGAAAATACCTACAACCAAGTGTTGAATGGTAGCAGCAATGTCAGCGTCGTTAAAGACAATATTTGGTGATTTACCACCTAATTCCAAAGTAACTTTCTTTAAGTTGGATTCGGCAGCAGCTTTCATAATTTGTCTACCAGTGGCAGTAGAACCAGTGAAGGCAATCTTTTTAATCTTTGGGTGATAAGCAATGGCATTACCAGTAGTTTTACCGAAACCAGAAACGATATTAACAACCCCCTTTGGAACACCAGCTTCTTTAATCAAACCAGCCAAGTATAAAGCGGATAAAGGAGTAGATTCAGCAGTTTTCAACACAGTGGTACAACCAGTTGAAATAACTGGTCCTAATTTCCAAGCAGCCATTAATAATGGGAAATTCCATGGGATAATTTGACCACAGACACCAATTGGTTCTCTTCTAACGTAGTTGAAATGAGAGTTACCGGTTTCAATTAAACTACCGGTGATTTTGTCGGCCCATCCAGCACAAGATCTGAAGTAAGCTGCGGTCAAAGCCACATCACCACGAGAACACATCAAGGATTTACCATTGTCTAAAGCTTCGATAGAAGCTAAAGTTTCTGCGTGTTCTTCAACTAAGTCGGCCAATTTAAGCAATGCTCTAGCTCTGACGGAAGGGTCACCAGTGGACCATTCAGTAGCGAAAGCTTTACTAGCAGCGTCTACTGCTGCATCAACATCGGCTTCTAAAGCTTCGTAAACATGAGTGATTTCTTCTTCGGTAGAAGGACTCAACACTTCAAAAGTCTTCTTATCTTTAGGATAGACGAATTCATTGTTGATGAATAACCCAGTAGGTTGTTCATAAGATTTACCATTTGGTAAATTGACAGTGACCGATAAAGGTAAAGAAGAATATAATCTTCTTCCAGCGTTGCTCACTTGGCTAACGGTGGTTTTGGCAGCAGCACTTCTAAACATTATAATATGAGTTATATGAATGTTATAAAGAATAGAAAAATTAAAACCTAGTCAATTGAGAAGATTCGGCAGTATTTATACTTGTAACCTGTGGGGATTTCTGCTTCCCCTCAAAAATAGCCTTCCGTTGGCAACCGATCTTTGTGTAGCCATTTCTTTTTGTTATGCAGGTAGACCCTAAAGCCCGATGCCTATATCCCAAAAAAAATATATTGAAAAATAATTGCAGCGGTGATTAGCACACACAAACTCCGTAACCAGGCGTCAGGAATTAAGGTCGGCGTCATAAGACTCGGAGATGGACATATCTGGGCAATTGGAAATTATTATTTGGTGTCGTTGTCGGCGTTTGTCGCTACCAATTGTTCCTAATTTCATGTGTACAAGCATCGTTTGTCATCACCGAAGCACGGCGACCCTATCTCAAACAATGTAACAAGAATAGTTATGCATAGAGTAGCGATGTGTTATATTGTTGCAGAGTCGCGTTTTGGAGTTTGCCACGGTACTGGTCTACTTTACTCCTATTGGTGGCCATAGGTTTCTGACCCTGGATTTCATGCAGCCTGGCAATGCTGCAAACTAAACTCCGAAAGATGGCTGCAAAATTATGATGCATATCGTACTACAAAATAGCGAGGTAAACTCCAGCTGGGGTACCTTGGGTTTATCAATAGCCTTTTTCAGAATGTTGAGGCTGACTATATCATGTATTACTTCTGGAAAAGTCGCTTTAGTTCATTTAAAATATAAACAGCCTTGTAACATAGCCTTGTCCTGTTTATAAGGTCTTGGCTTCTCTGTCAATTAACTTCTAATCTTATTGCATCCCCAGTAGAACATCTTGGCTCGTTGTCATAGTTATTGTATCAAGCTTTATATTCCCCTGCTGATTTGCATGTCTTCACCAGAATCATTGAATAGGTTATTCAATTCGCGCTTCGTTGATATCTTCACTGGAAATCAATTACTGTCAAAACTAATTGTTCAGCAATTCGTTGCTCATTCTCAGTATACTATATTAAGTGCAATCCAATTTTCAATGCTTGCTCCATAATCTCCGAAGTTGATAAATTGAAATAATTCAAAATTTGAATAGATGGAAGTTTTAAAAAATTTGTAAAACAAGTAGAAAATGTAAAAAAATTACAAAAAAGTAATATGATCAATTTGCACTACAGTTTATTCAATGGTCTCATTACCTCAATGAACAAACTCTACAATAAAAATTTAAAAGTAATATTATTACATTATGCTAAAATATCTAGAGATTTGGTTATACCAAATAATGCTATGAAATGCGAGTTTATGCTTTGCTTTTAGTTTTGTTTGGTTGTAACAAATTTGATTTAATATCTGATTCCAACTGTAAATATGAGGTACACAATAGCTGTTCTTCGATCCCAAGAACATCACTAAGTTTAGTTACTAGTTTAGATTCAATAATGGAGATAAGACTAGGTGTGATTTTGGGTTGTTTGGTTGGGTTCTCTGCACTAACCATAGCAATCATTGCTCCGAGCCTACTGCTCTCTGGATCGTTTGGATGCTGTTGGCTATCAATTTTTTGTTTCTTACGTGGCGGAGGTAATGCTGTATCAAAATTAAAAATTTGGAATAATCTTTTATCCATTGTAGTGAGCTTTTCATGGTATCCTTCAGACGTGTTATTCTTTTTAGGAATTACATGGTCATAGATCCAATGGCAGTATTTATCAATCTTTGAATCTGACCAATTCAACAACTCTGCGTCGTAAGACGTTATATAGGAATATTCATTATTAAGTTCAAACTCTTTCAAATATTGCAACCATTTTCTAGGATTGATGGGTTTGGCAGAGGATAACTTGAAAATAAGTCCTATTTTCACGGTAAATATGATTAGGGCACATAGTTGCACTTCTGGGAAATACTTTGACTGAGCCGAGTCCTTTCCATTTGTGAAATTAAACACAATTTTCGGAGTGATTGGTATCATTTCACCTAGTTGAACAAAAGTGGTAAAAAGGTCCATACAGTTTGGCAAAAGTAAAGTTTCAGAAAACATTTTGAATACAAATGCGTAGTAATAGTTTATAGGAATGTCGATATGATCACCGTCGTAGATCACGCCAGAAATAATACGAATACTTGCTTCCAACTCACCTTCTAAAGGTAGTTGCGTAGGCTGTAGTAGAACTTGATAGGGCATGGTTAACTTATCTACCAAAGACTTGGGGATCAAATGGAGGCATCTGGCGTAGGGTATTGTGTTCAATTTAATATTTTCAATGAAATCTGACAAATAAACCGGTCTATGCTGTAGTTGTAATATTGACAAATATAATAGAGCCAATAGCTCCACCAAAGTGGGAGCTTTGTGTTTTGTTCGAGTTTTTTTCCCATTCTCAGCCTCATTGGTGCTTGCTACATCTACTTCTTCCTCGTCATTCTCTTGTGTTGGCGTACTGTCTTCGTCAAATAAAGGGAAGTGTTTCAACTCGTACTGTTTCCAGGTATGATCCAATAGCTTTATCCAGTTGGTTTTAACTATCCAAAGCAAATCTTCGTTTTCTTTGCCCTCCTGAAAGAAAAGATCGGTGATTATCTTATACTGTTGTTTAAATAAAATTTGCAAGCATTGTAGATATACTTCGAACGCTTCTTTACCATACACTTTGGTCTTTTCACCTTTCGTTAACCCTTGAGATAAAATTCTCGATTGACTCATATACGAACCTTGCGAGTCTACGTTCACAAGATTCAATCTTCTGGTGATAGGACCACCACCATCGTCTTCTTCATTATTGACTTCTATGTTTCCATCGGCTACATGTCCGAGTTGACAGATAGTCAAACCGTCACTGCTCCGGTATCGTCGCGATCGACAGTTGTCAACCCCACAAATGGGCCCTCTAAACCATGCTTGAGGAGCCATAAATACCGTGCTGTTGAAGAAAAGAAGGTTGCAGTAACTTCTTTAGCTGCTTAAGAATTTAACTAGATGAGACTATGTACAGGACACAATGATTTAGTAGAGGGATGATTTTACCGGCGGGAAGGTGATAGTGTTGAACAAATGGCAAGGATAGAATCAAGTGAACGAGGGTATTGGGTGATGTGAATGTAACCTTTGAATTGGAGGTTATTAGGGCGAAAACTGGATGTTTTTAGTGGATGGATTGGTGATGCAAAGCGTATTTTGCACCCAGTTATAACTATGCAAAAAATGGTGCTAATTCAATTTTGAAAGTGCCAGTCAGCTCGTACTTCTCAGGAGACCGCACTTGTGTATTTTCAGTGGCAATGTCCAAAAATGGGTCGTTTTTGATGGAGGTTCCAGAAAGAAAAAATGGCTGCAACTACTTTTTTCTGCGCGATCAATTGTTTATTTATATATGTATTCTTTCACAACGTCTGGACATTATGAGTTTCATGGGCAAAATCATATCAGATGATGATCTAGACAGTCATATTTCTATTGAAAAAGACAATGGAAGCAAAAAAACCGAAGAAATACTTCTTCTGGAGCCTGAATTGGCCAATAATCAAGTATATGAGAATGGATCAGAAATGAATAGACAGAAAGACCTACAAGATGATGAAACAGAGCCCAATCTTGAAGATATAGAAACAAATAGATACACAGAAACGACCACTAGGATACGACAGCATCAATCTGGAGAAAAGGATGGAAATCAGGACGCTGATTCCGATATCAATGTGCCAGAGAATACAGAGAACCAGAACAATAACGGGCAACAAGATGAAATGACACAACAAGATGATGCAGAAATAGACGCAGAAACAGATACTTTGCAAGCAGAGGATGGAGATAAGATAAAACCAGCTGAAGTACCCGTTGCAGCGTCAGAATCTACAACAACAGTGGTTCCAGAAGCAGCAGAGACACAGCACACCGTCACCGAGCCTCAACCAGGCACCAATGACCCTCAACCGGCAACATTGATTGATATTAATACCGAAGAAGAGACGCAGAATGAAAATGCGGTAGATGTAGATACCTCCAACGAACCAACTTCAACAAATGGTTCCAACGAACCCTTGCTTTCGCGACCAAAACGGCAACTAAGGTCAATGGAAGAGTTGCAAATCATTGACCCAGGGTCCTACAGAGTGGAAAAGATCAAAAAGAAGATACCAGGGAAGCTAATGGATAACTTTTGGCAACCATTAGATTCAGTTACACTAAATTCATTTACCAAAGCACTTCATTTATCACTAGTGAAAACTATGGAAAGATACACACAACAGAGCAAGATTGTCGAGTCTCGAAGGATACTCACCAATACATGGATCAACGACAATGCGTACTCATTTAGAGCCCGATTGGCCTCTACAAAACTACCACCCACGACATCAATGACGACAAAACTAAACGAAATCAACGATATACTAGACCTTGACGTGGTACTAAGCCGAAAAAAGTATTTGGAAACATGTTTGCTGGCGGAATTGAAGCAATTGAACGAACTAGAGAAACACGAGCAGAATCTACAATTGAGCTATAATCTGGATTTGAAATATTTGCAACAACTTAAACTGACTACTAGCAAGCAAGAACACAAAATGATGCAAGCAATCACCGACACACGAGCATCATTACATATCGACGAATTGGAGCATGTAGACGACAACATCAATTTGTGTCCTGATAAGCACTCCTTCGATCCTCAGAAAGACGAGCAAGTGCTTTCGTTATTGACTACATTACATCAACAATTGACAAGCATGGAGCAGACAACAGACGATCTTGCCGAGCTCAGTGACAACTTGGACGTGGTGAACAATATATTGGACATGCTTTAGTTGTCCAAGCTTTGCACGAGGACAATGGCATAAACGAAGCTATTTAACGATGCACCTGGGGTAATTAAGGATAGACGAGGTAGTTTTAAAAGACGGGACGAGCAAACCCTTTGCTCATGCTCTCTAACGATGGCTGATTCTTGTGAGCAGAATTGTATAGAATTTCTTGCTTATTGGTATTGGCATAGATGTGAAGTCTTCATTATTTAGACTGGATACCACAATTGTGTATAGACTGGATACGGTACTTGATAAACAGCCAATTATTGAGGTATGGATGCTGATTACTGGCTGACTATTGATGTATGGATCCTCTGATTGCCAGCGACCAAGACCCAAACAACTACCTAATTGATATAGATCCAATATACGGTAAACATAGTGGAGTTAATCTCCGAGGAATCGTGGCGGTCGAGCTTTATTGTGATGTAACCATCGTTATCGCTGTCCCAAATAGCGCCAAAGTTGGTGGAAATGGCCAAATCCTGGTTCAAGGCATCTGGAGCAACAAGCGTCGTCGATTGAATCAAAAACTTGTATTTTGAAGTCTTCTTCTGTAATGTATTCAACAACACATTGGTCAAATCATCAATGTGTCCGTTTTTCTCCACAAAATCTTGCAAAAACTCCACAGAAATCGGCGCCGTGGCAGAGAGAGACGTAGAGGTAATACTGGTGGTGATTTTATCCATATTTGCAGCAATTTTATATCGATTGGAAAGAACGGTAAAAATGTTTATCTTTCTGGTACATAGCATTATTTTTGTTTATAATCTCAATCAGGGCCACTATATTCATTCTTTTTAGCCCTTCGTCAAACACAACAACTACACGTCTTGGTGTAGCATAACTTGGCATAGGTGTTGGTATAGGTGAGTACTACAGAGTGGTGAATTTTGAAGGCGATATTCGCAGTGGTTCTACGGTTTTTAACGGTACTATTTTATCACTAGTAAGCAAAAGCTAAAATGAATTTCTTCAGAAAAACAGACGATTCGAGCAGTTCAACCCCCGATACTCTCTCTATCTCTTCCCGGACGTCGAGCTCGACCCAAACTTCTTCAAAATACACGAAAACGAAGAATTTGATCAAATGCCAGGTTCCGTTCGAGAACCCGGTCAACCCTATAAAGCCACCGGTGTTTGACTTAACGGAGGAACAACAAGACAAATACAACAAGATCGTAGAGCATTTCCAGAAGTATATAAAGCGAGAAATTCCCGTCAGCGACGAAAAAGATAGCAACACTTTTCCTATTCTCGAAGAAGAGAAGGCATGGCTCACAAAGGAGTGCTTTTTGAGGTACTTGCGAGCCACAAAATGGAAGTTGGACGCGGCCATAAAGAGAATAGAGGAAACCATTGTCTGGAGACGGACTTTCGGTGTAATAAACGTTCCAGGACATACCGATGCTGCCAAACACATTACCGCAGAACTTGTTGAAGCAGAGAACTATACCGGGAAAAACCTTATTCTTGGGTACGACAATGATAACAGACCGTGTCTTTACTTAAGAAACGGGTACCAGAACACCTCGCCCTCGATAAAACAAGTACAGCATCTTGTGTTCATGTTAGAGAGAGTCATTCAGTTCATGCCTCCTGGACAAGATTCGTTAGCACTTTTGATTGATTTCAAAGCTGCTCCAGCTCATATGAACTTGCTGTCTAAATTCCCATCGCTTTCCATTTCCAAGCAGGTATTGCACATCTTGCAGAATCATTACCCTGAAAGATTAGGACGAGGACTCTTCACCAACATACCCTGGATCGGATATACCTTCTTCAAAGTAGTGGGTCCATTTATAGACCCCTACACCCGGTCCAAGACCATCTACGACCAGCCGTTTGAAAACTTTGTTCCCCAGCAGCAATTGGACAAAGAGTTCAATGGGTTGTTGGACTTTGAGTATGAACATGAATTGTACTGGAAAGAAATGAACAGAATTGCCGAAGACAAACACAGGGTTTATTTGGAGAACTTCAAACGGTTGGGTGGCGAGATTGGCTTGAGCGAGTACGACTTGAGATCGACTTGAGGTTGCTATACCATCATGTGGCCATTGAACCTTTTAAACTAGTTTCGCACTATTGTACATTCGTTTTCATTCTACTACTAAGCAACGGTTTAATGTTCTACTTTAGCAATGGCTTCTGCTACTTTGTGCATTTGTTGTATATATCAAACTCAGCATGTTTAGACACTACCTATAGATTTACCATAAATATATATTCACTACATCGAATGCCTGTCCAGCTGAACTCAGCTTCTCAATAACGTGGGGCTGAATCAGGCCCGGTTTCGCAGTAAAAAAAGAAAACTGAAAAATTTAAGCTGCAAGGCCATCAATCACACCTCGACAATGAGTGCTCCATACGTGATAACTTTGATTTCTCACAAGCCAGAGTTCGACTCTGGAGCATTGGCTTCCTTCGAGAGCGATTTCCTCTCGAAAAAGTTGAATATTGGCGATTTTACCACTAAATCGTTAAGTAGCCGTGCTAAAGACTACTACTTTGAAACTAGTAATCCAGAACAACTCCAGAAACTTATTAAAGAAGAAATAGGTAATACTGGCTATGATGTCGTTATACAACCACAGCAAACAAGAAAAAACAAAAAATTGTTCATTTTCGATATGGATTCGACCTTAATCTACCAAGAAGTAATTGAATTAATTGCTGCTTATGCAGACATCGAAGACAAGGTGGCAGAAATCACCACCAGAGCCATGAATGGAGAGCTTGACTTCAACGAGTCATTGCGCGAGCGTGTGCAGTTGTTAAAGGGGATCGATGCCTCGACTCTTTGGGAAGAATTGCAACACAAGATAGAGATCACCAATGGAGTAAGGCAATTAACCACAGCATTGGCCAAATTGGGTATAATTACTGGGGTTTGTTCCGGAGGGTTCATTCCTTTGGCTGAGCATGTCAAGAAGGAGCTCGGATTGAACTATGCTTACGCTAACACTTTGGGTGTAGATGGAGACATGAAGTTAGATGGGACTACAATAGGGCCAATTGTAAATGGAGACAAGAAAGCTGAGCTTTTACTCGAAATTGCACAAAACCACAACATAGACCCCCAGGATGCGGTTGCTGTTGGAGATGGAGCCAACGACTTGAAGATGATGAGTGTAGCTGGGTTTGGTATTGCTTGGAACGCTAAGCCTAAGGTGCAACTTTTGGCTCCATGTTGCTTGAACAGTAAGAGTTTACAAGATGTTTTGTATATCATGGGCTATGATGACGAAGAGATTGCTCAATTAGTCAACTGAGTAGTGATAAAGTTAATAGAATAATTTATTAGAGTATAAAAGAATAGAAGAAAGAAATATAGGAAAGAAATAAGATACTAGGCAGTATAGGATTAGGAGGCTTTTTTAAATAGAAGATGCTTGTTTGCGTCGGTATCTGTTTTATAAATAAATTCTGGATTGTGGTCTAAATTGTTTCGATAGTTGTATATTCCCAAATGAAAAGATAAGTATCTGTATTATATATGTTTCTTGCTTTCTGTATATGTTAGGACCTGTAGTTATTTACTAGAATAGACGTTAGTCCTCATTAGTTTCTGAGACCCTTCATTATGTGACGTTTGATTCAGTTATTTTTCTTTCGGTGATATTTCCATGAGGAGTTTCGTTCACTTTATGTCCAACAGACGTTTCTTTCCAATAGATGTATATTGCACTTCAAGACCTTTGCTGGATTGAACCTTATGTATCATTAACATCATCACTTGTCTCTCACATCATCCAACAATCTTCCCTCTAACCACCCCCATGACCCCATTAAAGAGTAAAACCTCCTCGCCCTTCTCTAAGTCCTGAATGAATATCGGCTCCTCTTCAATGAAGTTCTTTCTCAACAAGAAGTGCCGAGTAACTCCACATAAACATCCCGAACTCAACGGAGGAGTGATCCATTTTCCGTCTGATTTCCTCCTTACAGCAACATTAGTTATAGACCCTTCCATCAAGTGTCCCTGTCCATTGAAGAGTAAAACTTCTTCCCTACTTGACTTTCCAGGTAAACAACGCTGGCGAGAAGCAGTATAATGGGGTCTATTGGTAGTTTTAAAAGAAGTAAATGGAGAAATCAAGGTTGCTTCCTTATCTACATACACATCATACGTAATCTCTGCCTCGTCTATAGCAGAAATCAAGTTTTCAACGGCTGGTGTGTCGTGAATTTCTACAATGACTTCCCCAGTTAACTTGACAAGCAATCTGAACTTGTAGGCAGCATCTAGGGGACGTTTTGATTCGGCCAAAGCTTGCTTCAATTTGAGCAATAAGAACTCCCTGGTAATTTCATACTCTAAAGGCTGATTAAAGTGCAAACAAAAGTACTTGACAGTGAACTCCAATCGGCGGAAATGTTCTTGAAATAGCCAAAAGTTGTCTCTACTTACTTGGTCAACTGTGGTGGGAACTCTTTCAGTTAATTTTGCATCGTATCTAATGGTGGACAAAATGGACCAATTGCCATCGTACTTTTCTGTAAATGATTCGTTTATATAAGTGTGGTACACCTCCTGGACCAGTTGCTCCACTTCAATGCTGATTTCTTGCTTGCTGGCCATAATGTGGGAAGCAATTATATTGTTAAATAAATTTATGCACTTTGTTTTAGCTGCAAAACGAGCGTTGCTACAAAAATTAGAATTCAGCTCTTTTCACAATAAATCAATATAAGTTGGGATTAAATCAGTTTGGAGGAATTATTATGTCTATAGAAGGTTGTTTACCATACTGTTCAAATTTGAGCTCATTCGGAGCAAAATTAGACCAAGTTACCATCAACAACGCAATTTTGCAGCCAAATACAATGGAAATAGTACAGTACAAACAAAGTCACAATAGACACAGAGAAGTAGAGGAAGGGGATCCGATTGTTGAAGTACAAGTTGATCCATACCCTAATGTTCATTCTCACTAGCGTTCGCTAGCAATAGGTTGAAATGTAGTTTCTAAATTTATGTTAGAAAGGGCCATTAAATATATTCTAACAACACAAAGTAACCAATTCAGATACATCACAGTCAATCTCATTTTCGATGCCCTGTCCCACCTTTCCACTAGATCCAAACTACAAACTAAACTACATCATTCACGATCGTCATATGATTAATATACAAAGCTAATACGGTCTAAATCTCTTCTTCTCCTTCATCAATCTCACCTTTTCTTGATCCGACTTGAATTTTCTTAACAAATCGTTCATTTCGTCCTTCTTACGTTGTCTCAATTGGAACCTATAGAAATCTTCCTTTTCCTTCTTCTTCAATTTGGCTTTAGCCTTATCTGATTCCACCGTTTGTGCCAATTTTTGCTTACCCAAGATACCTGCTTTAGTCTTTCTATGCGAGCCTACAACCATGGTAAAACCGTCTGCATCAACCAATTCGGTCTGTGCTTGCAATTCTTGAATAGACTGGGCCTCAGCATTATCAAAATCAATAAGAGCTTGCGATACTTGCTGTGATAATTGAGGTAAATCCAAAATTTGCTTATTAAATTTGCTCAAATAGTAGTTTGCACTGAAGTCGAGCTGGGGCCACAGCGAAGTGGTCAATTTCTTCAAGCTATTGAACGCCAATGACAAGGCTGATTTATCTACAAAGGTCACTATGGCGCAATTTTTTGGGATTTTGCTAGCCCCATCTTTATCATCACTAGATAACTGCAAATCAGACGTTAATTTGGTAAGGTCGATCCAGATATCTTCTGGGTAGTCTGTCAACAACGACTCGGTGTAACTTTCTATGGTAGCTCCAAGGGCGACATCGGCAAAAAAGCTCTTCAAGATGGAGATGTTGGTGCCTATAGGCAAGTTAAACATGAACAACGAACGGTTTCCCGACGAATCCTTGGATTTCACTTCGTGTTTTTTATAATACAAGTAGTGGACACTTTTGCACTTGGGTAACTCCAACCCAAGTACCTGGAATCCTTTTATTTCTACCATTATCGACTTTTCTCAATATGGGTATTTTTCACTAAGGTATTTTTCACTGTCTGGCTGCTAAACTGGCTATACAAGTCTATATTGGCTATGGTTTTCGACTATTCAATGGTTTCAACACTGCAACACTACGCAACACTGTCCTTGGCTACGGTATGCTACTGCTATATGGTAATACGGTCGCAGTACAACTTTGCCACCACGCTTGTCTGCTTCAGTGTGATGGAGGTGATGGAGGTGATGCGCCCTGTATGTAAGTGCAACCTAAAAAAAATTTCACGGTTGCACTGAATAACTAACCAGGTTATCAACAGCTACCAGGCATCGCTATAATGGACACACAGACGGTGTTACGGTGTTTAACTGGGTCGTTAGACTCAAACCTCCAAGTGAGAAAACAGAGCGAACAACAGTTGCATGTTTTTGAGCAACAGCCAGGGTTCACTACCTTCTTGCTCGACTTAATCAATGATCCAAACAACCAATTGGGAATCAAAATGTCCAGTGCTATCTTCTTCAAGAACAGAATCACCAACTACTGGACCTTACCAGAAAACAAGCCCAATTCTCCTCTCTACATCTCGGCCCAGGAGAAAGTTGTTATCAAACAGAAGTTGATCGAAACGATTATTTCTACCTACAAAAACCACCAGATCAAGCTCCAATTGTCCACATCGTTGCACAACATCTTGTCGTTCGATAAATGGGAGCAAATGATCGATATAATCAAAAAGCTCTTAAGTGATGGCTCCAACGTAGACCATGTTTATACCGGGCTCATTTGCTTGTACGAATACACCAAAAACTACAGATGGTCGGGCTTGGAATCGGACAACTCGGCCAATCCTATTTTGGAGGAAATCACCACGGAAATCTTTCCTATCTTGTCTAATTTGACCACAGAATTATTGGCTACTGATTCGCCAGTTTCCGACGAAATGTTGTATTTGATTATTAAGACCTTCAAGTTCACCACCTTCAGTTCATTGCCAACTTACTTTCAAAACACCGCCAACTTGGGTAACTGGTGCCATATTCATATCCTTATCATCAATAAGCCCTACAGTAGCGCTGTTTTAAACGAAGACTCTATAGAAATCAGAAATAATAACCCCAGAGTTAAGACCGTGAAATGGTGCTTTGGGAACTTGCACAGATTGCTCTCGCGCCATGGTGGTGGGTTTGCTACCAAGGAAAAGGCCGACTCGCCGTTTGTAAAGTATTTCTTGGAAAACTTTGTTCCAGAAATTTTGAATGCATACTGGAAAATCATCGAACAGTGGTCTACCAAGTCTATCTGGCTCAGCGAAAGTTCATTGTACCACCTCATCTCATTTTTGGAGCAATTGGTGCAGACTCCTGCTTGGTCGCTTATTTCTGATAAATTAGAAGCTATTATTAAACACGTTATCTTGCCCACTTTATGTGCTACTGATGAAACAATTGAATTGTACGAAGACGATTCTGATGAGTATATCAGAAGGTTCTTTGATATTAATAGAGATTCGAACACTTCTGACGTAGCCTCCATTAACTTTATCTTTAGATTATCGAGCAAAAGATTCAAATCTACCGTCAATTTGATTTTAACTATCATTAGCGATATTTTTAATAGAAGAAGAGCAAACAGAGCCGACATTGAAGTGGCAAAAGAAGTGGAAGGTGCATTCAGAATCTTGTCTACTATTTCCTACAAATTATCCCACAAACTGTCCCCTGTTGCAGACCAAGTTGATAGCCTTTTGCAGACTTTTGTGTTACCAGAATTGTCTCCAGAAACTATTGCTTCAGCACCATGGTTAACAGCAAGAGCTTGTGACACATTAGCTATGTTCAACCACAAGTACCAAGATCCGCAGATTTTAAGAGAAATTTTCGAAGGTATTATAAGATGTTTCCAAACCGAAAACCAGTTTCCCGTTCAAATTACCGCAGTCGATGCATTATGTACATTAGTGGAAGACGATTCTGTAGCAGAACACATTTCCGGCCAGGCACCTCAATTGATGGGAACTTTACTTGATATGTCGAAAAAATTTGAAAGTGATATTTTGACTAGCGTTATGGAAACATTTGTTGAAAAATTCGCTAAAAACTTGGAACCATACGCAACCGAACTAGCCACCAAATTGGTTGAACAATTTATGCGTTTAGCAACAGAAATTTTGGATCAACAAAGCGGTGCCAATAATGATTTTGATACTGAAAAAGAATATCAAGCTGCTGGACATTTGAATACTTTAGGTACATTAGTTATAGCCATGAGTCATTCACCAACTGTCGCTTCTTCGTTAGAGCCAGTTGTGCAAGGGATGGTGAAGTTTGTCTTGGAAAATGCTCAAATCGCCTTTATTACTGAAGTCATTGAAATTTTAGAATCGATTTTGTTCAGTACAAAGTCAGTCTCGCCAATTATGTGGGACTTATTCAAGGTTTGTATCGATGCTTTTGATACTTATGCATTTGAATATTTCGATAGTTTCTTACCGTTCTTTGAAAGAATAATCAATAGTGGATTCAGTAACCCAGAAATCACGCTTGATTCGCCATATGTCCAATCATTAATTAATGTGTGTAACAATATTCTCAAGAGTCCAGAAGTAGATCCAGTCTTTGCTGATAGTGCATTCGAAATCCTTGAATTGATGATTTTGGCTATGGGGGATAGATTCCGTCAAATCTTGCCAGCATTTTTGAGTGAGATTTACCAAATTTTCAGTACATTGGAAAGCCAAGATGCTTTTGACGGGTACATGTTGCACCATTTATCGATTTTGAAGGTGTTATTCAGTGCATTGTACGTTGATGCTCCAACCACCATGAAGTTTTTAAACGAGCAACAATTCGTTGCTAGTTTCTACAACTTGTGGATGAAACACTCGGAAGATTTCCAAAGTGTTTACGGCTGCAAATTACAAATCTTAGCCAGTTTATCGATTATCAATAGCGAAGCTGTCGCTATTATCCCAGAAGATTTAATTGGTGAAACCGTAGATTTACTCTTTTCCAACATTAGTGCTTTACCAAATGCTATTAAATTGAGAGATGAGATCTTAGAGAAAGAAGCAGGTTTAAAACACACAAATACCTTAGCAGAAGGCGGAGAAGAAGACGAAGATGACGAATACGCTGGTGCATACTACGAGGACGAATTAGAAGCTGACGACGCCGAGTTAGATGCCATGAAACAAACACCAATTGATGACATAAATGTGTTCTCAATTGCTGCCAACCACTTTTTAAGCTTACAACAAAACCAAAAGACTTTCCAATTGCTCTTTGCAGACATCTCGCAAGAGAAACAAAAGTTGATGAGTGATCTTATTGAAATCACTGCCAACGAAAAATAAACGATCTATAGACTATAGCGATACAGAACAGTTTTAGAAAATAGCTCTACTAATATACACTGAAATTAAGGATCAACTGAAATTTGAAATTTAGTAACACATAATGAAAGATATCCACCCAAGTAGTTAATCAGCCAGAGAAAGCTACACGGACTACATATCAAATAGCTATGCCAATGGCTGCAAATTTAACGACTGCAAAAATCTGCAAAATTCGCGGCGCTACCAAAACCGCGCTACCATATCATACCTAACCAAAGTATAAGAACGGCAAATTGATTTAACCATTACCAACGTTTCTTCCAGACAACTGCAATCATGTTTTCTGGGTTCGGAACTGGATTTTTCGGCGGCAGTTCGTTCTCCCCCGTAGGAAATGCCAATCAATTCGAAGAATACTTTCGTTGTTACCCCATTGCCATGATGCCTGATAACATAAGAAAAGATGATGCTAACTATGGAGGTAAGATCTTTTTACCTCCTTCTGCTTTAAACAAGTTGACCATGTTGCATATCCGGTATCCAATGTTGTTTGAATTGTCCAATGATGACAAAGAAACGAAAACTCATTCTGGGGTGTTGGAATTCATTGCTGAAGAAGGAAGAGTATATATACCTCAATGGATGATGGCCACATTGAACTTAAATCCGGGCCAAATATTGAAGGTGAGAAGCTGTGACTTGCCATTGGGTAATTTTGTGAAAATTGAGCCGCAATCGGTGGATTTTCTTGATATATCTGATCCAAAAGCGGTGTTAGAAAACGTATTGCGGAAGTTTTCCACTTTATCTGTCAATGACATCATTGAAATTAACTATAACGATACGATTTACGGAATTAAGGTGTTAGAGGTCAAGCCAGACCAATCTTCGCATGGGATTTGTGTAGTTGAGACTGATTTAGAGACTGATTTTGCCCCTCCAGTTGGCTACGTTGAACCAGAGTATAAACCCAAGGTTTCAAAATCAAAGCATAATCCAATTGATCCAGCCAAGGTTAACAAGGGAGCTGGGGCTGCCACCATGGCTCGCTCCATCAAGTACGCTCAATTGGTAGCCGAAGGCTCAGAAAAGAACTCTTACAAAGGCTCGGGACAAAAGTTGTCTGGGAAACCTGTAGCAGAAAGTATCAAATCCTATGAAATCGATGATATAGACGACAATGCTACACCGGTACCGTTGAATTTACCGGCCAACCAGCTCTTTTTCGGCTTTCCTGTAAAATTACCTACTCCGGAGATCACTGACGACGAGTCGAAGAAGTCTACAGCCAATGCATTTGCTGGTGCGGGAGAATCATTGAGACAGAGCAAAAAGAGAAAGGACAAGAACCAGAGCTTTCCAGCATTGAAGAACCATTCTCGCAGTCCTGAGTTTATTGAGATTGATTAGTCTAATGTAGTACGGGAAAAAGGCTATATGAGGACAATTTAGATGGTTTTTTTGACCAATACGCCAATTGGAGACTGCGGTATTAACATTCGTTTACAAGCTTGTTTTTTATCACTATCATTCAGGGTTTTAATAGTCTAGTGTAGGCATCAAGTGTGTTCCAGATACTGCAGAGTATATCCATGGATATACAGCCAAGGCCAGAGGGCCGGGAATGGCGTGTTCTGACAATGAAGTGGTAACTTAAGGAAAAAGCACATATTTGGATATTTAAGGAAACATGCTTTGGTATTTATACATGCTCTGTATTTAGACATGGTTCTATTTGAACATGCTCGGTAAACATGGGTATTATACTTGTTTTACAGTGTTTACATGCAAATTCTGCTGAAACAATACCTACACACTTGTCTTTGATTAAATTAGGATTAATAATGCAAAGTCTATAATATACAAACAATAAGCTGATTACTCTTTAGTATCAGAAGGTAAAAACACATCATTACCCTGTTTCATGGCCATAGCAGTGTGGTACACGATATCAGTGGATTCCCATGGATAAGCAATCCAACAGTCTGGAACGGTTCTAGCAGCAAAATAGTTACCGGTAGCCATAATATCTTCTGGCAAATCAGCTCTCTTAGGCTTTTGTTTGTCGTGTAAAACGAAAATACCAAACTTGGTATCCTTTGGATCAGCTCCCTTAGCGGCAGCTTGTTCTACGACATCTTTTTTCAATTCAGAAACAGCGTAGTGTAAAGTAGTTCTGGTGTCATCGACTTCATCAATAATCAACACGTTTTTCCCTACTAAATCAATTTTGGACTGAGCATAGTCGATCCATTGAGTTCTAACAACCTGAGTTCCTACAGCTTCAACATCGGTCCCTTCAATCTCTTCATAAAGCGACAAGATAATGGCCATGATTCTGACATTAGGTTGACCTGGTTCTTTCAAAAATGATCTTAACATTCTAGCAGGAATGAACCCACCACCACCAATAGCAATGATTAAGTCCGGGTTGAATGCTTTGATTTTTGATGCGGTTTCTTGACACAATTGATGTACATTGTTGTACGAGATGTACATTTTTTCGTCTTCAGCCATGATGAACGTTGACAATCCTAGATTACTCTGAAAGAGATAACAATGATGAAACGATTTCTGTTAGTCTGCGAAAAAAATTATGAGATGAGGTCGCAAAAGTTACCCTGACGAAGTGAGTGAATTGTCGTTTAGTGGACGGAGCGAAATAGGCAAGCACGTCAGTGGAAAGTAGAGGGAAGATTTAGGGGGATTTGTTAGTTAAATATCAATGTTTCATGGTGTTCCGGCGGCGGTGGTGGTTGTTTCACAAGTCGCATCGTTATAATTGCTTATCTATTGTATTATCACCCCATTCCGACGGAAATGCCACGGATGTGTAGATGTATATTTAACGATAGCTGGGAGAGATGTAGGGGCCGGTGGTTATGGTTGTTAGGGCTGTGTAGGTGTTTGTAGCGGTGTAGGGTGGTGTTCATGGCTTTATAGGTGTTGGTAAATCATCGCATGACGTCATAATCTGTCAAATACAAGGTTTTCATAGATACGGCTGGTTGAAGAAAACGACACCAAAACGGAAGAAATAGTCGGAGTATCTGAAACAGTGTTGATAGAAGTGTTAAGTTGCAAAGTGTATAAATAGAAGTTTCAGGTTTCAAATTAGGGTGTAGACAAGAGTCAAACATGTTCGCGAGAAGCCAATTCAGCATTCCTCTGAAATTAACAATTTTAGGACCAAATATGAGGTTTCTGTAGTAGTGTATTTTTACATCGATCATCAATGTGAAAACATTTGAGTTTAGTTCAATATACTGACATTGACCACGAATTCGCTAATCTGACTACTTTGGGCGAACATGCGGTCAATTTCGACAGAACACCCAAAAGATGGAAAAAAAGTCCATACCATTTCCTTAATATGAGTGACCAGTTCAGTGGAGACCTGGACCTGATTTCATCCACTTTAGCCATTAACCCTTTCCATTGGTGCTTCTAGAGCAATAAAACTCACTCGATCAACTCCCATCATTTATCATGTGCTATACTCTAAACTTTCAAACTCAAAAAAACATCCGTAAATCAGTTTTCTATCTATAAACTACGTCTAACACAACAACCACACCTAAAACCATTTCACTTTTCTTCGTCTCTTCATTAACCTCTTTCTCTTCTTCTCCTTCATTCCTTTCCATCTAAATTTGCAACCATGGGCCGCACTTGCCTCATTTGTCTTGGAAGCCCCAATCTTTCCTATTCGGGAGCGTGCGGCGCTCTCCAGCGAATCTAAATCTACTGTATGAGGTGTTATAAAGAACAAGAACCATACTGATTCCTCTTCCTTTTCTTTCGAAAAAATTGCAACAAACGCACAATTAATCATGAGATTATTGCTTGTTACTTATTTTGTGTCAGTGATAGCCGCGGCCATCATTGGGATTGATTTTGGCCAGCAGTACTCCAAGGCTATTTTATTAGCACCCAATATCAATTTTGAAATAGTTTTAACAGACACCGGTAAACGGAAAGATTTATCCGCCGTTTCCATCCGATCCGTAGACCAGGGCTCCATTGAACGTATCTATGGTTCCCATACTTCGGGAATTTGTAATAGATTCCCCCAATCTTGTATTCAAGACAGCAAGTCCTTATTAGGAAAGGCATTAAATCAAGTTGACAAGTACTTGGATTCCCATTTCGGTATCAAATTGTTAGCTGATGATTCTAGAAACTCCATCAAGTTCGATTTGGGCTTAGGAAACAAATCATGGGAGTTTTCTGTCGAAGAAATCGCTGCTATGAATTTGGCTGAAATTAGAGACAGAGCATTGGAAACTTTGATTTCTCACGGTGATTTACCTTTACTCGACGACGTTGCAATCACAGTATCTCCATTTGCCTCTGCGGAAACCAGACAGGCGTATTTGGACTCATTGAGATTAGCTAACTTTTCCAACGTATTGGGATTAGTGGATGAAGGTACTGCAGTAGCGTTAAACTTTGTTAGTAACAAGAAACTTTCCAAAGGTGACTATAACGATGAAAAACAGTACCATTTAGTTTACGATATGGGTGCTGGGTCCACCACTGCCACTTTGTTCTCTTTTACTCCTTTCAGCAACGGTACTTCTAACTTGGAAATTGAGTCCATTGGGTTCAACGAAAACTTGGGAGGTGAAACTTTGACCACTTCAATCTACAACTTGATTTTGGAAAAGTTCTTGAAGAAATTTAAAATCAAACCTTCTAAGTTATCCCCAAAGATTGCTACCAAATTGTACGAATCGGCTGAAAGAGCTAAAATCATTTTATCTGCCAATTCTGAATACAAGATCTCGTTAGAATCAATTTATGACGACGAAGACTTTAAGACTACCATCACCAGAGAAGAATTCGAAAAGATCAACTCCAAGTTGATCGAATCGTTCATTGAACCAATTTTGACTGCTGTTAACCAAGTAGAAAACATCACCATTGACGATATCCAATCTGTCATTCTCAATGGTGGTTCTACCAGAGTGCCATTTATTCAAAAGGAATTGAACCAATTGATCGGTAATGACAAAATTTCCAAATCTGTTAACACCGATGAAAGTTGCGCTTTAGGTACTACCTACAGAGCTTTACAATTGAAAACTACTATGGCTACACCAAACCAAATCAACGTCATTGACAGATCGAGTTTCAACTATGATATTACTATTAATGGTGAAGAACAAGTAGTATTTCCAAAAAGATCAATTGCAGGTGAATCTGTTAGATTTTCTTTGGGCCAAATCGATGATAAGAACTCAAAACCAATCAAAGTAGAATTGTTGGAAAATGGCCGTATCTTCAAGACTTATGAACTCGAAGATTTGGTCAAAAAAACCGAAAAATTGGCTTGTAAATCAAAACAAGGCAAACAATTGTTTGCTACTTTTACATTGGACCAAAATAAAATATTTGACTTATCCAACTTGGAAGCCGAATGTATTGACAATGACGTTGATGTTGAAGAAGAGATTATCGAAGAAAAAAACGATACTAATACTACTTCCAGCAAATCTAAAAAGATCTCTAGACCATTAGCTATTGCTATTCCAAAAGCATCTCATGCGTTAGTTAAACCAATTACCAGAAGAACCCACGAAAGATTGTGGGACAATTTGGTTTACTTGAAAGGTAAAGACGAAGAAAGATTACAATTAGACAACCTCAAGAACAATTTAGAAGCTCTCTGTTATGAGTTGCGTGGAACCATCGAAGACAATGGATCCAGTCTTTTGGAAATTGCCACTCAAGATGAACTCGATCAAATAGTGAGTGAAATTCGTGACACTATCGAATGGTTAGAGTTTGGAAGCGATGGAGCTAATTATTCCGAAGTCAAAGAGAAATTAGACGATTTAACAACCAAAAAGTCCGATTTAACTGTTCTTGACGAAATGAAAGGTAAAGATTTATCATATGAAGCCATGGAAAAATTACATTCCGATGGTAGTACCATTTTCACCAAGATTACTTCGAGAATCGAAGAATTGAAGTCAACCATCGAAGAATTTAGACCTCAGTTTGAGTTTGAGCACTTTGACTTTGATAAAGAGTCTGATAGAGTGAAAACTTTTATAAAATCTAAACTTAGTGGCCAAGATCCAATTGAAAAGATCCAAAAAGGGTTAGTGACTTACAAAGTGAAATTAGACGATTTAGAAGAGATTTTAGATCAAGATATCGAAGATTTTAATGCCATTGCCAAAAAGGATATTTTCCCACATTTTAAGTTCATTTCCGACGCCGTTGTTGAAATGCTTGCTGATTTAATTACCATGGAAACATCGCACAAAGAACAAGTTGAAATGCTTGATTCCAAATTGAAACAATTGGTTAAGAGAAAGCAACAAAAAGAAAATAGAAAAAAATTGAAACAAAAGAAAGCTGAAGAAGAAGAAGCTGCTGCTGCTGCAAATGAAGAAAACCCAGTCGAAGCTAACGAAACTGAGCAAACGGCTGAGATTCCTGAACAGCATGCAGAACTGGTCGTTGAACAAGAAGCTCCAGAAGCAGAAGCAACCCCAGAAGCAGAAGTAGATGCAGAATCAACTCCGGAAGCTGATGATATCGAACACGATGAATTATGATCTCAAAAAGAACACCGTCTCCTGTTCATATAACCTCTGTTCATATAACCTCTATCATACTAATATAGGTTCGATTGATTTATACTGTAGTACCATCTGTATTGTACTGTATACAAACAAGGTTTTTTCTACTAACAAAAGGTGCTGCAAAGAAAGATTTAAAATATAATATAGTATCATTCTTCTTCAAAGTAGACGTTACAATGAGTGACGATAACTGTAAGTTGGCCAACATATTGTGTTAGCATTGATTAACAAAAGAAACTAACCTTTTCTAGCGCAGCGAATGCCTGCAAGTCCTCAGGGTGGAGGTAAAAAGACAGACTTGAACGACTACAGCTCTGGTAGAAGGGGCAATGACACACCAAATACTACCCAGCAGTATGCCCCAAGGTACCCCCGGGGTCCTAGGTCGGGAAATTCTGATTCGGGGTACGGAAAGTACAATCTGGATGCCTCTAGAAGTGGACCTCGAAGAGACAATCATTACAACGATAAGTATGGTAGCTATAAGGATAGAGGAAGAGAAAGACCAAGACAAGAATTAGATTCTCGTTCCAATCGTGAAATCAGTCCAGTCCGGGACGCTAATTCTTACTCTAGCTTACAAAATCGAAATTTTAACGGTAATGATAACTATAAGAACTACAACAATAATTATAATAATGACTATGGCAGTAAGTACAATAACAGCAATTACCATAATAATTACTCCGGTAGTGGCTATAGAGATCAACGAGACCATCGAGACCATAGAGATCAAAGAGATCAAAGAGATCAAAGAGATCAAAGAGACCATAGAGACCATCGAGATCAAAGGGACCACCAGAACTATAATAGTCCACAGTATTCCAAACAATCTTCGCAACAGTATTCTCAGCATAACTATAATCAGAAGAATTACGACAGCCAATATAACCAACAGAATAACTCAAATAATGGTAACTATGCGGCAAAACCAAGAATGCCTACTGGTCCATCGCAGTACAGAGACAAATATCGTAATAATTCCCCCAACGCAGAACCTGGATCGAGAAAAACCGAAAGACCAACTCCTAGAACACAACCGGAGCTTTCACTTGAGCAACAAATAGAAAAGACCAAAGCAGATCTAGAAAGATTCACTGATGTTACAGTACTTGAAGATATAACTGTTCTTGATTCGAGATGGGGAACTAAACCACAAGGATTTGACAATGTTACTGCTCAAAGGGCTAAATTATCAGGTCTATTCCCATTGCCAGGGTATCCAAGACCAGTCGACTTCACTAAGTTGGAAGGTTTATTGAAAGAAGAATCTAATGATTTATTAACCGAGACATCTAAAATTGACCCTATTGATTCAAGCAGTGCAAAGACTTTAATTATCAAGAATATTAACTTTGAAAAGATCAATTATTTGAAGATAGTTGAGTTTTTCAACGACTACCTTAAACATATTGATGTACCAGAAACATCTCCGCATAATATTTCCTCGAAACGAAAATCTAAGGATGACAAAACATTAATTATTGAGTTTACAAATAATACCTGTGCCACTATTATTCTTACTATGAATAACTTGAAGCTTCCATTTAATCTATATAAGGAAGATGCCGAAGCAAGAGTGAATGATGATGAACAAATCCAATTAGTTATCGAAAGACCTCATGAATATGTCGTGCAAGCCTTACCGCCATACGATGAAATCAAATCAGATGACGTTGAAGAATCTATAATTGACAATCCTAGAAAAATGACACTCCATGTATCGTCAGAATTAACCGAAACGAATATCCTTGAAGAACTTCAGAAAATTGCCCCCGTTAAAGGATTCCAATTACTTCGGGAATTAGGTACCAAAAAGACTGTTGGGATTGCATTTCTCGAATACTACGTTGATGCCAAGATCAAAGATATCAATAGTGTAATATCCAAACTTGAAGAATATCTTGAAAAAGTTGCAGCCATTCCATTTGTTTCAAAAGCATACTTTTCGTGTATAATACCTCATGTCACAAGTATTCAAAATTGCATTGTTGATTATTCAACATTGAAACCATTGGCAAGAAATGAACAGGTAACGGTGCATCCAAAACTGAGAGTTATTCAATTATTAAACTGTGTTACTGCAAAAGATTTAATGGAAGATTCTAGTTTTCAATTTATTTACAAAGATATTATGCAAGAGGTTAGTAAACTAGGCAAGGTTAAAAGTGTTAAAATCCCTAGACCAGCTAATGATTATACACCTGGATTACAGCAATTTAGTGAGCCTGGTTTAGGTAAGGTATTCGTTGAATTTGAAGATGACGAAATTGCATTTAAAGCCATCATGAGTCTTGCTGGTAGACAATATAACGATCGTACTGTATTATGTGCCTTTTATGATTATGATGACTTCAAAAACGGTTTACTCTGAAGATGATATGGGTAGAGTACATAGAATTACCTGTAATATAATATATTTCCAAAGTATTCTGAATTCACCATTGTATTTTTTTATCCGTCTTGTAGGAATATTTTCAATTGATGGGGAACAGAAGGGTCGTATCCATGTCTGGAGATCATATCATATAGTGGTTTTGGTAATTCTGGGATGAAGCTTAGACTCAATTTAATAATTTCCTCTGGCTCTAAGTTGGGGAAGTTTCTCAATATTTTCATTGGTTGAGGGCTGGATAAGATAGACGATCGATTAATGATCAATTGAGCAACAACGAATAGAAGATTCATATGAATCCCATAAGCAAATAAAAAGTCCCATAGTTTCAATACTGATTGTAAGGGAGGAGTGCAAGCACTTAATGTTAATACGGAAGGGAAAGCATAGATTTTTGCTTTCAAAAACTTGGAATCCAAGTATTCAAAGAGCACAGGATCAATAATCTTAAGAATAAGATCGACAAGGTCAAGCCCGGTATGAACTCCAACTAGATCGGGAGTAATGTAAAGGGGAATATGATTGGTGACTAGACTATGTAAGATGGCTAAAGCCTGAGGTTCTGACTTATAACAAGTAAAGATAATGGGGGCCAACAACACATTTAAACCTTGAACATAGCCAACGGGGTTGTGTAATGAGAGGGCCAAACAACTTAAGATTCTCGTTAAGGCGGCTTCATCGACCTTTTGATGGAATTGTTTATCATTCATAAGGGTTCTAAAGGTATCATTCTTGATTTTGGAATATATAGCACTATCAACACTACAGTTGTTTAAATAATGAATATATGTGGAGGTAGGTAACAATGGCACTTTCATCAAGATACACCAAACATAGGTTCTATAAGGACAGCTATCGTACCCTGGTGGTATTGAAAGACCTTCAACCAAGATCATATAACGTAATTGGCTGCGACCATTTTCATTAAACACCTGGGGACTAGAAATGAACTGTTCTATAGAATCTTTCTTTCTTCCTTTAACTTTCATAGAAGAGCAATTGAATCAATGCAAATAAATAAAATCTAAATATATATACAGCCGAAAAATATTGTAGCTAGTGGAGTCAATAAACACGAAAGAAGAAAGAAAGAAAGAATATAAAAATAAATGTAAACAAACACTGATCTATTATTGCGACACTAACAGAAGAACGAACACCTAAGAGCACCAAAAAAAAACCGAAAAAAAAGAGCTAAATAAAGCAATTACCAGGATGCAGCAATTACAAGGTTGAAACTCTAGGTTATACTGATCACTAATTATGTACAAAGTGTTAGGAATCAGAGCTACATATTAACTACTAGGATGGATGATTTTCACAAAGAAGAATAAATTATTCAAAAACCACTAAGACTCAATCCACAGCTTATCAAGTTGCTACATGCCATCTGTAAAAGGCCATTATGGAATTGAATGGTTATTACTAAGCTACTTTAATTGACCTGCTGTTAATGATCAACTCAGACTGAGCTACTTTTACTGATCTGTCACTGATTTGATAATGAAAATAATTGTACACTTTTGGCCAAAACTTCTTCCTTCATCTTTGTAATATTTTCATCATAACTGTATATTTCTGTTCTATTTCGTTCATTCCATCATACTCTGCTTATTTCACATCACTTCTTCAGTCTACTGATTTATTTCGTCTAACTCTTTATTTGCTGCCTCTCTACCAATCTGTTTTCCACTATTACCCGCAAGCGAGAATCTCACACAGAATCAAGTTTGTGTATTTCTCTTCATTATCGCCTACCATATTTGTCTTCTTGTTTACTTATTGTGGCATAGTTTCATAGTGTCGTGGTCTTAACCTGCAGTAGATTATTTATTTCATATCATCCAGTTTTCACGTTTCATAAGTTATCATAAATGTTTGGCTTGGGCAAATTATTCTATTTCGTAATACTCTTAATAAATGGTGTTGCCATCTTAAGTGAAGACCGATTTCTTAACAGAATCGGTTTAAGCTCCTCCAGCTCAACTCAAGATCAATATGGCTTCAATGCTGAAGCTGACACTTCCATCAAATCAAAACTTGTCAATTTAATTTCTGCCATAAGGACCTTGTTGAGAGTTCCTTTAATTGCCATAAACATTGTTGTCATTGTATATGAATTAATCTTGGGCTAGGCTTATCATGTAATATAGTTAATAAATATTCACTTCGATAAATTGTATGTTTCAATGGAGGAGTCCATCTGAAAGCAATTATAGACTACATGTTCTCTTTATTAATTCTCCGTTCTGATCAACTTCACATCTGTAATACGTCTAACTCATCTCTTCCAGCTAATGAAGTTCTTTCAATTCTTTCAATTCTGATTGATACCTCTTTAACCTAAAACTATCAGCTCTTGCCATTTCTACATGGAAGTTTGCCTCCTTTCTCCTAATCCTTGTCCTCCATCGTTTAACTCCTGCGTGTCTGTGTTAATTACACGGACACATTTCTTATTGGGAATATTCTTCGCATCAATTGCTTCTCCTTTCTAATTACCCTTTATTCGAAACAAACTCTAATCACATTTTCTACATTAGTTTCATTTACATATTATTAAGTATACACTAACCTTGATTATTTAATCTATCCCTCGACTTTTTAAACAACTCCTCTTGCTGTCTCAATAATTCTTCCTCGGATAACCCACTATTCTGGAACTTGTTGTTTTTCTTTTCCTTTCCTTTCAACAATTCTTTATGCTCATCTAACACCTTATTTATAATCTCTAAATAATTATGAAAGTCCAATTCATCGAGCGCTTTGACAACATGATCGCTGGCAATAGTCTTCTTAGCTTCCTTCTCAGCTATATCGTTCGATTGAGTCGATAATAACATGATGAACTCAATGGCACATTCTGTTATCGCTTCGCGTGCTTCCTTGCTGATAGCAACATCCTTTGGTAATATCTCCCCAATTATCTTTTGCACCGTAGCTTTAGGCAATGATAAGTCTTCGCCTCCATTAAACTCTGACATGGTGCTACTACTATGGTAAACTACGAATTACACGTGTGATTATTTGATGTTTAAATAGTGATGTAAAATCTAATGAATCTAAATATCACCTTTATATAATATTTGAGATTCAAGCAGCGATTCTTATTTTTATTTTTCTGTACAAATTGACTGTTTTCTTCTTCAGTAATTAAATGAATAGGACTGATGTGTTTATGAGAGTTGTATTTTCACCTTTTCAAGGGATTAGTATTACAATGCCGAATTCTAAGTATTAGAATTATTTGTAGCACACTTTTTTAGATATTGCATAGGATTAAGATTTAACTATGTTGAAGGTATAGAGTCAGGAAGAGAACTGCCAACCTAGTGTCTCTTTAACTAGAAGACGGAATTCTGAAGTAAACGTAATTTAAAGAAATGGTGAATGTAAAGAAAACGAAAATTGAAGAAATGGCAATTTAAAGAAATCGTAAAAATAAGCAAAATCTCTAGAGATTTTTGTACATTTTATATATGAGCATTTATAAGGGGATCTTTGAGGTAGTAAAACGTTAGTGACTATACAATGGTAGATTTAATATAGTTGCAACGAACTGATATACATATAGTTTTAAGTGCTTCCTCACATAAGCTCCGTAACAAATGAAAAATTGCAAGAATTTTGCAGCCAATGCAAAAAAGTTTACAGTCAGAGTTAGGAGTATACTTTCAATATTAGGAGTATACTTGCAATGACTACTAGCGTTTTGTCTAATTGTGTCTATAAATATCTACATATCTATACAAAGATGCATTATGCAAAAATTAATGTAATCAGAATGATTAAATGATTATGGAGTATTAGTGCCATATTCAACCTAACCAAATCCACCTTAGCTCAGCTCTATTAACCATGCTAGGCTATACCTCAGTACCTTAGTTTGCTATTTCCTAAATGAAAACAAGACACACTCAATTTTCTTCACTGATGAACTTTACCATATCGTCTATGAATTGGCTTGGGGCTTCGGAAACAATCCAATGGCCACAGTCATAGGTCAAGTAGGTATTTCTAGGAAAAAAGTCACTAAACTGGTCTTGAGAATGAATAAACTCAGACTCTTTCGCTTTAAGAATCAAGGTTGGTTTCGTAAATGCCCGCGGAGCATGGAGTTTGGGCCAATCACCAAGACTGTCAAGAACATTGTGCTTTAAGAATTGTAGCACAGGAACCCGGAAAAGAGGTTTGTGTGTAGCACCATGATGTAAGTTCACTGTATGATGACGACTTAAGCTGTTTTTAGTGATAATATTTGTTTTTAGAAAGAACCGGACTTTTTCATCGGGTTCACACTCCAGCAACACTTTATCAATGTGTTGAATCTTAACTTGAGGCGACTTGTCAATGAAACTAGGGTATTCGGTCTCTAAGCGACACATTCCCACCAAATCCTTGTAGAACTGTACATCTAATTCTTGACTCACTGGAGCATTATCTATTACTACCAATTTTGATAATAGTTCAGGACGCAACAAACTGATAACCATGGCTACTTTGGCACCCATCGAATGACCAACAATGATAGGTTTATGGTTCCAATTTTCTGTTTCAAGGAACTTTATTACATCATGAGCCATGCTTTCGTAGGTATGAGGCAAACCATGAGGCGAATTGCCGTGATTTCTTAAATCAATTCCAAATATGGGGTTACCTGTTATTTGACATATTCTCTTTGCAGTACTCTGGTAGTCTCGTTTCGAGCCAAATAGTCCGTGTAGCATTAGCACAGGCGTCTTCGAATCATCAATGATAAACTTTTTACCCGGGTTGTATCGCTCAAACTCTAAATTCACCGTTACATAACTGGGCATACTTTTTAAGCTTTGCAATCCAAAGTGCTTTTCATAATGGTGGGAAATACATCGCTTTTGCCCAACTATAGAGCCGTTCTTGGTTCCAGTGACACTCGCACCATCTCTTATCACTCTAGCCACACGAAAAAGCAGCCGTGGGCCCACACACCGAGTGATGCTCATAATTGAACAATGGTAATTTTTCTTTTCAATTCGATTCCTGCTACCGTTATATAGTGAACCTTTTTCGCAATTATATAGTGTACCTTTAATTATATAATGAACCTTTAATTATATAGTGGACCTTTAATTATATAGTGGACCTTTTCGCAATTATATTAAACTATATATCTTCAAGCTATCAACATAAATATTTCTACCTAATTTTCTGGGTTTTCTCTATTTCCACCCATGAATTGATTGAACATAGGATTGTTCATCATAGATGATAAATCTGGCCCGTTTTCACCGCCTAAACCAAAGTTTTGTGCCATTTGTCTAACAGCTGGGTTTGATAACAAGTTCTGCATAGCTGATGGGTCCGACATCATTTGTTGAGCGGCTTGCATGATTTGTGGATTGTTCATCATTTCGGAAAGGTTTGGCATACCACCTCCACCAAACATGGAGGATAAGTCAGGTAATCCCCCAGCCCCAGCACCAGGACTGGCACCAGCACTACGAGAGCCAGTGGCATTTTCAGTAGGATCGGCTTTAGCCATGGATTTTTCCAAGTTTTCTTCGACTCTCTTCTTAGCAGTCTCGTACCCTTTAGTCATGGCATCGGACTTTTGATCACCTTCTACTTCTAACCCTTTTTTGTAGGCTTCCATAGCTGCTTTGGCATCTCCAGAAGCATATTTGGCCAACCCCAATCTAGAGTAAGCTTTGGAAAAGTTAGGGTTCAAGGCAATTGCTGCTTCGGCATCAAGAACAGCCTTATCGTGCTGTTGAGACGAAGAGTAAGCAGCTGCTCTATTTGATAAATATACAACATTAGTTGGGTCCAAGCCAATGGCTTCGGAGTACTTGGAAATGGCTTCCTCGAAGTTTCTGGCTGCCATAGCTCTGTTTCCTTCAACCTTTAACAAGTCTGCGCTTTCTCTAGTAGCACTGTCTACTTCTACAGTCTTGGCTGGAGTTTCGGTAGCAGATTCCGCACCAGAAACTTGAGCCAATAATTCACTTAAATCTTTACCACCAAATTTGCTCTTGATGACTTTTTCGTAGTCATCTTTGTCTACTTCAAAACCATCAGCAATACAGTCAATGGCGACATCCATTGATTCAATGTAATCTTCGCCGATCTGCTTGGTGGAAACTGCTTTCTTCAAGAATCCAATGATGGACAAGGCAATATCTTTATTAGAAATACTGGACATTGTATGCTATTTCTTTGATTGACTACTGACAGCTATAAATTCTAATCTATGAGGTTGCAGAAAAGTGAACATGGTGGGCAAATTGGGTAAAACACCCACGCCGCAATACAAGCCCAGAAAAAAACCACCCGCGCCGCAATACAAATATGGCAATTCAAGTAGACTGTGTTGATCTGGAGGAAAGTTTAGCTAGGATCGTTGATAGCTGAAGTTTCCGGTGTTCATGATCGATGATTGCTTTGTTTACGTATTGTTTCACGGCAAATTTGAAAAAATTCGGTTTGAGTTGAAGGAAATTGGAAATTTCTCCTGCAATCTCTTCATGATCTATTTTAATTTCACAGTTCAAGTTAAGAATTTGTTTAATCTTATCGGATTTGACCAATATCAATTGCTTATACCTTGCAGTTTTGTTTTTCACGATACTTGAAAAATTAAAGAAGGAGCTCGTGGCATCATCATTAGGGATATCCTCTGGGGATGGAATGGTGAATGTATTTCTTCTTGCTAGACTCGGAGCAGTTCCATTATGTTCAGGAGTCATATGGTCTTCGTAGGCTCTGATTTCACCATTTAGTTGCCTGATTTCCTTGTAGATTTGTTTCCAATTATTGATTTTCGCTAACACTTTTAGAACATTATTTATTAGTTCCACTAACGATAAATCTAGTTTCTGCACAAATGAATGCAATGTATTCAAATGCGAATCATGCAGCAAGTAGTTCCCTTGAATGCCGCTTTCTTTGATGTTTTCCAATTGGAAGTACTTCCTCAAACTGTCATCATATACAGATTGTAAATCATTTTGTTTAATGTCCGCGATCAGGATCAATTTAGTTAGCCTACCTAACCAGGTTTCGTACTGCTGCAAGTCTTTAATGCTAAATTTTAAAAACACTTCAACTTCATCGATATTGCTCAAGGTCAACTCCAATGAGCCAAGTTTTTCTTTTTGCAACTCCTGAAGTTTATTAATGTGCTGGATTAGTTCAAATGTCAGGTTTTCGTCTTTTGGCAAGACTGAAGATGAATTGATAAACTTTTGGAACAATTTCTCTTGATCTATTGTATTCTGAAATGTAATCAAAATAAATAAGCGATTGAGATTCTCTAGTAATCTATTTATTTGGTACTTGGGGAACATTGAAGTCATATCTGTTTTATAGTTCATCCAAAATGTGGTTTCGTCGGGGAATATCGTTAGCATATTTTCAAGCTTTGTTATGTATAGTATTTGCCTTAGCTTATCCAAGTAAATTTGGTTTGTTTCCAAGGTACTCGACTTCAAAAATATTACCCAATCTTTTCTATTGGGGTCATATTTGGCATTTAGTGCCACTAATTTGGTGTTATTTGTAGCAGGGAAAAAGTTGGTAATGAAATGTTCAAATACCCTTTGCTCAATCTCTTTGAAAGTGGCGTTTGAGTTATAAGACTTTCCATTCAGATAGCCAATATAATCAAACACATTGTAAAAGTTCTTTGAATCTTCAAAAAGAAACGTTAATCGGTTGTCCTTCAAAAGCTCAATCAACATCTCCAATCTGTTGTACTTTATAGATATAGTCAAAGGTGTCATATTTCGGTTATTTGTTTGATCGAGGTCTATTAAATTTCTTCTATCTGATAGTAATTCAGTGTTCTGCAAATCTTTCAAAATAACATGGAGCAAGGTATTTCCCATCTTATCAACGTGCTTGTTGAAGTTTATATTCCCGCGACCATACTTGGAGTAGAGGTTCTCAAAAACTTTCTTTAACAAACCGCCATAGTCTTGGTGGTCGTAACAGCGACACAAACTCAATAGAGGTGTATGAGAGTTCATATCTTTGATTTCCCAGTCAATAAATGACCCAATTGTATCTATGAGGTCGATATCGTGAAATAAATAGTGGCCAATGGTTCTGCCTGATGAATCTGTTGAGTTAAAATAAGCATATTGCTCTTCCGGAGTGCAATTTAAAAGTACTATCTCGACCAAGTCTCTACTGATTTCGTCACATTCCTCTATAATTGATGCCATTAACAACGTAGTGCTTGTAGTGATATTCTTATCGAATAATATATCGTCTATCGAAAACCAGTTCGGGTTGCAGGTCAATAGCTTCTGGAATATTTGATGGTTTCGAGATTTGATAGCGTACATCAAGGCACTCTCACCATTAATGTTCTTGCTCTTCAAGAAATGGTTAGTGGGCAATTCACCATTGGGATATTGTTTATTGACTTGGGCCAAAGTCTCTTCAATTCTGGAGTAATCGTTATTCTCGATTGCTGACCAAAAATCAAAGTTTTCGTACGATGACTTGACCAAGTCGGAGTCTTCAGATGAGCTATCTAGAGTGGTTGATAGATGGTATATTACAGCATCAAAATTGCTCAATATGTAATTGAATTGACCGTCGTTCGAATAGTCCAGCGAGTTGAAGTTTTTGATGTAGTACAAATAAGCTTCCAAATTGAGCACTTTAGCGTGAATAACTACCATAATCAACAACCCTATCAATGTATCGGCATCGATGATTAAGTCTGTACCTGTAGTATCGGTTAAAATGCTGATTGCGTTGATGAGAGTAGTTGACTTTTGTGCCAGGTTCATTACTGACGAGTCTTGCAACTTGGAGAGCTCTTCGATGGATTTCGTTACTCGTATTTGGAGAAGATTCATATTCCAAGGAGTCTGTGGCGGCATGTCTAGCTGGTTTAACGAGAGACAAGAGAGCTTTTCGTAGTTTTCCACCGTAAGAATGCGCATTGCCTCTTGGTCGTAGTCATTCTTGTCTGTGTTGGGGTAATTGAACTGAATCAAGAGCTGGTTCCATAGCTTGTCGTAGAGGTTCAATTCCACATACTCAAACACCAACTTGTTGAGATCCAACTTGGGATACAAATGCAAAATATGGCTTATCAAATCGTGGGTTTGTTCGCCGTAGGGGTTGTCTGGTCTGACGCTGTCCAGAACTATGCTAAATGCTTCGTCTATTAGCCGTGAAAACTCGGTTTTAATCGCCATTAATGGCTTTCTCGTGCTAGTATGTAGTAGACGGTACTTGCTATTGTTGTGGTGAAACAATCTATAGAACCTGTCAGAAACTACTGTTGATAGCATGGGAAAGTTGCGTAGTAGCTTCTCAAAAGTAATGGTATCGGCACCACCTGAGTCCGATGACGGTTTCAGGGCAACTTCGGTCTGGATACTCAATGTTGATACCGAAAAACTGCCGTAAAGTGAATCGTCTACGTAGATTAACATGATTTTACTGCCTTTAGGAAAGTAATCACGAAAGGTATTGATGTATCCATTGTGTAAAATAGAAAGTTTCAAGCTCCGCTTAAACCCCTTCCCTGTAAATACCATTCCGTTCTTTATGAGCACCTGTTTGTTATTTAATGTGGTGTAAATGGTCAGTTGTTGCTTCGATATAGCAGCAACAGATGAACTATAGGAAGTAATCTTGAGCACATGAGACTGAATGAACTCTTCATTGGTGAAACAGAGCTCCCGGAGCAATACTTTGCGAGAAGACAGCTCGGTGGCCGGGTCGAAGCATTCGTTTAGTACAATTGTTGGTGGTAGCAAGACGGCATAATCTGGGTGATGGAGACTAAGTTCATTAATCGTCAGTTTAAACGGTGCTTTGTTGTAATTGGGGTTGTTAAAGAGACAATTCAATAGCGGGTTGCACAAAACAGGAATTTGGGTTATTGGTTTATGGGGTGCTGCCATTCTATCATTGTTCTTTACCGTGGTTAAAATGATCTCGCAGCCAGAAAGATTAGTGCAGAAACATACATCCACAGCACCGCCTGCATATCTAAGTCGAGGAACTCCGGTACGGGAGGAAGAATACATGGTAGCGCCCGCAGTAAATTACAAACGTTAGGGACATATATTGACTATTGAATACTAATTGGTTTCTTGGGTCAAGGTTCTTAAGCCTACCGAGCCCGTGAGAATGCTAGGTTTGCTGCTGGTGACTGGGTACTGCACTGGATTGGGTTTCAATTCTGAAGTTCCGAAACCACCGCCACCGGGAGTCATAATGATGACTCTATCACCTTTGTTCACTTTAAAGGTGCATTTACCACCTAAATAAAGTCTTTTACTCGTACTTTCATCTGACGTAGGCTTTTTGATCCAGTAATTCTTACCTCTAGCACCATCTTGACCCCCTAATAACCCGAATGGTGCTAATGATCTTCTTTCCATAAGACACGAAACTTCAAGACCAGAGTATGTAAATTCAATGTCTCTGATACATCCATCACCACCCTTATGTAAACCATCACCACCAGATCCTCTTCTAACAGAGAATTCGTGCAAGATAATGGGGTATCGTTTCTCAAATAACTCGGAATCGGTGATTCTGGTGTTAGTTGTATGGCATTGCACTACTGATTGCCCGTCCCAAGTAGGTCCAGCTCCGGAACCACCACAGATAGTTTCGTAGTAACCAAAGGCAATGTTATTTTCCTTGTCACCAATACCAAAAGTAAAGTTATTACAAGTACCTTGTGAAGCAGCAGCAGCTTCGAATGCCTTCAACATAACATCGACTATTCTTTGAGTGCACTCAACATTGCCTCCTACGACAGCAGCTTCGGCAGAGGGACTAACAATAGAATTCTCTCTCGTTTCGAAGGTAATTGGCTTCAAGCATCCATTGTTCAATGGGATGTCAGTACTGATCAAACATCTTAAAACATACAACACAGCAGAATATAAAATTGCTTTAGGAGCATTTAAGTTACCGTATACTTCATCACCAGATTTGGTGAAATCAAATTTAGCAGACCCGGATTCTGGGTCAATGGTGATATCTAATGCAATGGCAGTACCATCGTCAAGATAATCAACGGCACTTAAGTTCTCTCCACCAAATTTCTCGTAGGCCAATCTAAGCAAGTTTCTTACAGCAACTTCGGCTGTAGATTGGATGGCACTCATGTAAAGTTCAATAACATCATAGCCAAATTCTTGTACCAAATTGTCAAGCAAGGTGATACCTTTATGGTTGGCAGCAACTTGAGCCTTCAAATCGGAAATGTTATCATTTAAAGTTCTTGTACCAGATCCTCCAGGGTGTTTCGCTGGTTCCTCAACCAAGATTCTCGTGATACCTGCTTCGTCAAACTTACCTTTGGTACACAATTTATGTGTAACAATGGCTGCACCTTCATCGTAAATGGTTTTCGAATTAGGAGGCATTGATCCAGCAGCAATGGACCCAATATCAGCGTGGTGTCCCCGAGAAGCAGTCCAGAAAATAGGCTTGTTATTTTTATCTAAAACAGGAGTGATAACCGTGATATCAGGCAAATGTGAACCACCAGCGATTGGATGATTCGTCACGAGCACATCACCCTGTTCCAACTTACCTTCCCAAAGTTTCATTTGCGCCTTAACAGCAAAGGACATTGCACCCAAGTGAATTGGAACATGGGGGGCATTTGCAACCAAATCCCCATTTATATCAAATAACGCACAGGAAAAGTCCAATCTTTCTTTGATGTTTGTAGAAATAGCCGTTTGCTGTAAGGTACGACCCATTTGTTCTGCAATGGACATGAATCTGTGACCAAAGACAGAAAGTTGAATAGGATCAACAACAGTTTTAGATAACTCCTTTTTGGTTTCGCCTTCAACTAAGAGGAAAATATGGCTCTTCAATATAACGGCTCTACTCTTTGGCTCCACTAAGATTGTTTGTGTGTTATCAATGATGATAGCTGGACCTTCAATGCTGTCCCCAACAGATAACTCTGGTAAATTGTAAACGGAAGCATCCAACCAGCCCTCATTTTCAAAGTAAATTGGCTGAACTGCTTCAGATTTAGGAAATTGTCTGATGGTGGATAAACTGTTATATTCAGCAAATGGATCGTGTTTCTGTTTGTCGTCACTTTCAACAATCAACAATACCTGAACATCGTCTACCAACACTTTCCGGTCCAATGTGAAGCCAAATTCGTTTTTGTGCTTTTGAATGAACTTCTTATCAACATCTACTTCCCCTTCGCCTTTTGGCACCAAAATATGGGTATCAGAACCTTGGTATCTCATGTTGACCAAAACTTCCACTCTTGTGGAGAAATCGGTTAAATCTTGTTCAGCATATTCAACATAGGCTTGCTTGACAAGTTCGTCAATTTTGGCGTCCAATTGCGGGAAGGTTTCTGGTCCATAAATAAGACTGATAGGTGCCTGTTTTTCGATGACAATATCAGCCAAAAGAATCCCATAAGCTGAAAGTAAAGACGAATACTTGTGAATGGCGACATTTGTGATTCCAAGATTCTTAGCTAAAGCAACAGAAAATTGACCACCGGAACCACCAAAACAAGCTAAATTGTGGTCGGCAGTATCAAAACCTTTTGCTTCCGTCAAGTTTCTGATTGGTCTAGCCATGGCTTCCACAGCAACTTTTAAGAAACCACTGGCAACTTCTTCAGCTGTCAATTGGATACCTTCACTGGCTTTGTCTGCATTAATTACCTTGGTTAACTCTTCGAATTTTTTAGCAGTGGTTTCGAAATCTAACGGTTGGTCTTGGTTCTTACCAAAGATCTTTGGGAAATATTCCGGTAATAACCTGCCCAAAAATAAGTTTGCATCTGTCACTGTTAATGGTCCTCCTTTTCTGTAGCAAACAGGACCTGGATCAGAGCCAGCTGATTCAGGTCCGACAACAAACATTCCGTTTCTCCAAAATAACATGGATCCACCTCCTGCTGCAACGGTAGAAATATCCAATTGTGGAGTCTGCAAAGCAACTTCACTAACAACAGTATCAAAAATATGCTCTAAAGTACCCGAGTATCGAGAAACATCAGTAGAAGTACCACCAGCATCGAAACCGATAGTGGCCTTTTTAGTAGTGTGATCGTAGCATGTTTCCCCGTAGCCAACCATACCACCAGCTGGACCCGACAAAATAGCTTTTAATCCAGTAAACTTGTACCATGGACATAACCCCCCGTTCGATTGCATGAACAACAATTTGTTGCCAAATGATTGTAAACCGCCTTCAAAACCGTCTCCAAAGCTCTTCACGTACTGGGAGATAACAGGCGTTAAATAGGCGTCTGCCACCGTCGAAGAAGTCCGGTTTACCATACCAATCATGGGCTGTAACTCATGGGAAACCGATACTTCAAAGCCGATTTTCTTACAAATCTGAGCTACTTGCGCCTCGTGCTCTGGATAAGCATAAGAATGCAACAAACACAAGGCAATGGTCTTGATTTTGCCCTGGGACCAAATTTGTTGCAATTGTTGAGTAATTTCGTCGTAGTTTGGTTTCTGCAAGATTCTAATGACGTCCCCTGTGGCTCCCTTAACCAAATTTGCGTCAGAATCGATATCGTAGGTCAAAGCACTACCACCACCTTCAGTAAAAGACTCAATGGTAACTCTTTCGTTGATTTCAAGCACATCTTCATACAATTTGCCTAATTTTTTTGCGGTCAAATCAAAGATATCCGGCCTAGTTTGGTTTCCAATCAACAAAACGTCTTTAAAACCCTTTGTTGTCACGAGTAACACGGAAGCACCTTTCCGTTCTAATAAGGCATTGGTGGCCACAGTAGTTCCCATTCGAATGCTCTTGATAGAGTCTAGTTTCAATTTTTGGTGTTTAGGAATAGAGATGCCGTGGGCTCTTTCAAGCACCCGTCTGATCCCCTCGGTAGGAGCATCGTCGTAGTTCAATGGATCAACAGAAAGAACCTTGAATACGTAATCTGGTTGGCCCGGTATCTTAGCTATAACATCACAAAATGTTCCACCTCTGTCTATAGCTATTTGAATGCCATTAACTTGTGCAACTGTCATGGTGTAGAGAGTTTAGTGTATACAAAAGAATACAAAAGTTAAACTTAAGTAATGATGAAATATGGGATTAATTGTGGAGGTCTTCGTAGTTTTATAGTAGAAAACTAATTGGAGCCTTCATGCAAATCGGCGTTTTGCAGCCAATCTCCGACACTACTGTGGATCCGAGCCATAAACGGATTTTCTACAAGTTTGTTAGCACGAAAAGCTTCGAATGGGTTCAAAATTGGCTGGTAATGTGATGTATATCGTTTATACACTGCTATGTAATTTCAAGGTCTAGTTGTTGAAATTGATGGAATTGTGGTAGACTTGTTTCGTGGCTACTCATTTGGTTCGCACTCTTCGGAGATTTGTACCAAGTCTCCGAAACTACTAAACATACAAACTAGCACGGTACTTTGTAGGACTATTCCGAACCATAGAAAGTGCATAACCACGGTGTAGCCTATGTTGGTGTTTATGTTGTGTTGTTGGGGCAATTTGTGGTTTTTTCTGTTTTCAAGATTAGTCTTTAAGAGAGTAAAGATTCGCAGCCATAACTGCATCGAGCAGTAGACCAATTAAGCATGCACACCATTATGCCTTCGATTCCAAGTTTATGGCACTGACCTTTTCTATGATGTTACCTAACGAATCATATTGGACTTCTTCTTCGTCTTCGTCTTGACTATATTCATCTTCATCTTCGTCTTCGTCCTCATCTTCGTCTTCATCTTCATCTTCGTCCTCATCGTCCTCATCGTCTTCCTTTATGATATTGCCTAATTTATCGTATTTCACCTCTACTATGTTTCCGAAGGCATCATACTCAACACTATCTTCCTCGTCTTCCTCGTCATCTTCATCTTCCTCTTCCTCTTCACTGAGCTCGTCTTTTCTATTTACATTTCCCATCATCCAAACATCACCTGTATGTGCCAATTCCTTTCGCTCTTTAGCTTCTTGTTCAATTTTATCTAACCATTCATCTTGAGCTTTTTGAATTGAATCGGAATCACTACACTTTTGATACACTTGGATCAACTCTTCGTTAATCTTTAAAAATGTCAACCCCCAACTGAAATTCTCTAACAATTGTTCTGCCCAATCTATGTGACCTACTATCGCAAAACAAGCTGCTAATGCTTCAACACAGTTTAATCTCCATGGTTTACCATAATTAACTGGGTTGGCAGCAACTAAGTACGGCAAAAGTCTTTCGTGCTTACCACCAATCTTATTGAATGGAACTTCGTCCAATCTCGCCCAGGAACATTCAACTACAGCTGCTCCATTTTCTTCTACAATTTGTAAATCATCAGGACAAACTACACCCTTTCCGTTGGGACTGACCACAACCCCAGCAAACTTCTGTCCAATTCTTAAATTCTTAATGAGCCCTAACCTTTCTAGTTTTTTACCACTACATCTCTTTGGATCACAATGGTCAAAATCCCACATTGCTAACTTGGTTGGGAAGTTACCTTGCTTGGTATTTGCAGTAGCACCAAATTCTTGTCTACCCTTCCTAGCATGGTGTTGTTTCGATTTATGTCCATTTGAAGTCCTCGAGGTTGGAGCTCTATCTTCTGTTGTTTTGTTTTTCCCCTTGGCCATGGTATATATTGTATATAGTTCTACCCTAAGTGACTCGTTTGTATGTTAGTATGAATTTTATTTTTCGATGCTCATCGCGATAATGCTTCTGCTAAAACCTCATGAGTACAAAACCACTTAATCCATAGAAGCTGTTTATAGTATGTTTATAGTAATTGTAACTGTAGATGTCGATGTGTAGGTCTTTACAAGATATTTAATCAAACGATTTTATTAATTTTAATATACAATTAATTATACAAACAATGGAAATAAATAATCTTAACGATTTTAATGAATGCAAAGTGCAATATGAAGAAAACAACCCAACCATAAACCATAACAGTGGTCTAAAGACCATAACTTTAATTTAATAAATTTCAATTTATAGATCGATCTAAAAGTCTTCATCGAATGAGAAACCAGATTCACCTTTTGGTTCGTTGGTTTTAGCCATAACCCCAGCTTTTTGGTAGTCAGAAACTCTCTTTTCAAAGAAATTGGTCTTACCAGCTAAGGAAATGTTTTCCATGAAATCAAATGGATTTTGAACGTTGTAAAGCTTTTTGTTACCTAAGGCAACTAATAATCTATCAGCGACAAATTCAACGTATTGGCACATTAATGTAGCGTTCATCCCTAATAAACTGACTGGTAAGGCATCGGTGAAAAATTCCTTTTCGATCTTGACGGCTTCACTGATGATTCTTTCAACAATTTCTGGGTTTGGTCTGTTTTGTAAGTGCGAGAATAATAAACAAGCAAAGTCAGTATGTAAACCTTCATCTCTACAGATTAATTCGTTGGAGAAAGTTAAACCTGGCATTAAACCTCTCTTTTTCAACCAGAAAATAGAAGCAAAAGAACCAGAAAAGAAGATACCTTCAACAGCAGCAAATGCTACTAATCTTTCTGAGAATAAGGCATCTTTGTCGTTAATCCATCTTAAAGCCCAGTCAGCCTTTTTCTTGATAGCTGGAATAGTTTCCACAGCATTGAATAAGAAATCAGATTCCTTTGGGTCTTTAATATAGGTATCAATCAATAATGAGTAAGTTTCCGAATGGATGTTTTCCATCATGATTTGGAAACCGTAGAAGAACTTGGCTTCAGCAATTTGAACTTCACCAGAGAAGTTTTCCACCAAGTTTTCGTTTACAATCCCGTCAGAAGCGGCGAAGAAAGCCAAAATTCTTGAAACAAAGTATCTTTCGTTTTCGTTTAATCTGTTGTTCCAGTCGTGTAAGTCCTTACCTAAATCGATTTCTTCGGCAGTCCAGAAAGAAGCTTCAGCTTTCTTGTACATTTGCCAGATTTCGTGGTATCTGATAGGGAAAATGACGAATCTACGCTTGTTTTCCAATAATAAAGGTTCGTTCTTTTCTTGTTCTTTAAGGTGCATTCTGTGGGCGTGGTGTTTGGCAATGAAAGCTTCGTGTTCATCGGTAGTTTCTTTGGCAGCAGCTTCTTTTTCTGGTTCGGCTTTAACCAATTGCGATTTTAACGTGTCAATGTTTTGTGTTTCATCTTTTAATTGAGCTTCAGCAGCTAACTTGTCGGTTAATGATTTACCTTTTAAATTGGATACATCCAAAGAAGAAATCTTGCCAGTTAAGCCATTAGTAGGGGTTTGTTGTACAGACATTGTGACGCGTAAATATTAATCAAATTATAAAAAGATAAATAATCGATAATAAAGAAGAAAACTAAACTAACAAATGGGATATTGCTGCTACTTATACTGCTTGAACTTAAGAAGAAACATAAATTAATAATCAGCAAGTAATATTTTTCTTGCACTTCGCGTTGTGAAATTTTCACGCTTATTAATTTTGTGGCAGAAAATATATTTCCACCGCGCTTTACTTCCGCCAGCACCATTTCTGCTACGATGGAGCTGTTGTTACACAGACAAGTTGAAAGTTAGTCTTACATTCGTGGATGTCAATGCGGTACGGTAACCATTGAGATCTATAGGAGTTGTATAGAGTAATAAACATATATGGCATTGTTGTGTTCGGGCTCTATGCTGCTTGTTGTTTACCTTTATCTATATAAGGGAAGTCGCGTTTATTTAGCAAGACGTGCCCTTCCAACTAACCATTGCACCACGTCTACATAACACGTATAACGTGTAATTAATTGTTATGTCGCCAGTGCTATGTTTGTTGCTGTAGTGATCCGAATCGGGATTTCCTTACTAAAGTAACGCAACTCCTGGTACTAAACTCCAGAAAATCTGGCTCGGACAAGCCTCTCACTTGTCGATGCTTTTACTAATGGCTGCAAGTGAGATGTTTTGTTTTCGGCGCCTCGTTTTGGTCTAGTGTGTAATTGGATTAGGAGCACTTACCTCAATCTCTGTAACAGAGGGTGTCCGTAATAGTGGGTGTTTATATGATTGGTTGGTGGTACAAAGTAGTCAGTTTATAGTAGTAGGTTCTCTCGTCGTATGCGTAGATCGTTCCTAGCATTCTATTTTTAGGTTCTGTTTCAAATTTCTGTTTCTTGGTTTAGCGAGTTTCGCATTACCAACTTCGTCAGGTAGCTGCATTATCTTATTAATCAGAGGGGATCATTTCCTGCAATCCCACTTCCCGTTTTGATCATAACCTGTAGTCATTACTAAACTCAAACAAATATATGATTAAATCTGACCACTAGAAACAATGTTGGTCAGTTATCAATATTATACTTACAAATTGCTGTTGTAACATTCTTTTTGGGCTGCAATTGTGCACTCAGTATTAAATTTGGTTTCTCATTTGTGGTGTTCCCAAAACGGAAGTTTGCAGCATTTTGGATATATGCCTTCCTATTGAGAATGGGTGCAAACTTTTATTATATTTTATGACACCGTAATATGAACAGTTAGACAAGTCTTTCTGGCATGACTATAGAAATCGTACAAAAATCATATATTGATGTAAAATACATTTTGAACATAACTTATAAAAACGAACTAAACAAATCCCACATCCTCATAACCAATTACTAACCGTTTAGTGTTCTATTCCTTAGATTCAGTAGAAGCACCATTGGAGTGACCATTGGAGTTACCGTTGGAGTGACCATTGGAATGGCCATTGGAATGGCCATTCGTTTGAGCTGAGTCTTCAGTATCCAAATATGGACGTTCACCCAAAACAGTAATTCTATAATGATGACGGGGACCAGTTTCATGTTGAAGGAAATCAAGTGTATGAGTGTGTAACAAAAATCTATTATCCCAAGCAATAACCGATGCAGCATCAGTACCATTATGCTGAGCTCTAACTTGAATTTCTGGATTATTCAATACATGACCCTCAAGGAATGTTAATACCGCAGATGATTCCTTTGGTTTTAATCCCTTGATTCTTTGAATAAAACCTCTAGAAAAGAACAAACTTTTTTCACCAGTAACAGGGTGAGTTCTGACTAATGGGTGTTCAGTAAATAAATCACCACTAACTCTTGCTGTTTGACCACCGACTTTAGCTCCCAAATTTTGATAGTAATTGGAATGAATAGCAGTCAATCCTTCCAAAAACTTCTGCATTATTGGTGATAATCTTCTGTAAGCTTCTCTAAGATCTATAAATACAGTATCACCACCAGATTTAGGAGCTTCTAATGCAACAAAGAAACTGAATGAAGCAGGATATTTTTCAAAACTAATATCTGAATGATATACCGATGAATTGTCGGTATGTTGAAATATATTGTCATATCTTGAACCATCACCTGGAGGTCTAAAAGTAACAAACAATTCTGGGTAACCTTCAATGGTGTTAGCAACTGGATGAATATGTAAAGGACCATAATATTCACCAAATTCTTTGGCGAATGCTGCACCTTTATCTCTAAAATCTTGGTCTCTGAAAACTGCCAACCCTCTAGTTTCCAAATAAAGAGCTAAATCGTTTTTACCTTCATCCGACAATTCACTTAACTGAATACCCTTGATTTCAGTACCAAAATTAGGGGATAAATCTGTCAATGTATATTTAGCATCAGCAGGGAATAAAGAACTAAATTTTGGATCACCTAAATGTCCCTTGTCATTTTTTGCATGATCTGGGTTTTCAGTTTGAGAATATTTACCAGCATCCTCCTTCCTTGTAGCGGAAATATATTCAGGATACTTCAAACTCTTTTTAAGCGTTTCAATATCCTGAGCATAATGGTATATGGCAGGAGGTTTTTCTCCTCTTTCAAGAGACAATTGGCGGAAATGATTAGCGATTGGACTGAAATGTTCAGAACCTGAAGGGGCGAAAGACATATTGATATCTAGGTTGTGAAAGAACTAGTAATGTAGTCGATATAAAGATTATTGGATCTTTTTTTTTTTTTTTGCAGCCATGCTGCAGTTTAAATATGGCTGCAAATCTCGTGGCAACATACTCCAGAAATATGTGGCACTTCTCCACAATTACTGAAATTGCATCAACTATGATAGAGTTTTATGATTAATTGCATGATTGCGCGTTGGAGATAAACGGCCCGTATCGATAAGAGTTCTTATACGAATTGGGCCCCATTTCCGAACTTATCACCAATTATTACTCCGTATGCGTACATAAAGTGTGGTTGTTTGAGGTCTAATCGGGGCTACGTGATTAGTAATTCCAATAGGAGCGGTAAAAGATATATACGAATCAGGAACAAGAGCGGCTATATCAATTCGGTTATCGGATACTTTTCAATTGTGATAATTGCCGAACTGACGACTTTAACTATATCATATGGTAAGATGGTGCTTAAATTTGGAGCCTGCACTTTATCCACCAGCAGATTTTATGAGCTACATGGATGCAACATAAATCATGATTCCCTATAAGATTTGTAGTGTTCGATTTTGTAGCATCACCAATTGATGATTTGATTTACTTCCAGCATGTACCATTAACTATAAAGTAAATTTATAAAAACATACTTAAGCATTGCGCATGCTGACAGGCAAATGCTGACAGGCAAATGCAGAAATCTATGCAAGTGTTAAAAAATATGCACTACTCTTACTTCACTAGTAGCGTTTACTCTATTGATAGTACAAGTTGTTATGTTCAAAAGACGTATATAGATCTATAAAATAAACCGCCTATCGGTAAAACATCTATAAAAAAGAATAAAACAAAACCTAATGATGTCCATTTTTCACTGAGAAAGAGTTACTTAAGGGACTAGAATTGTATTGACGCTTGAAATCAATTGGTGCACCTAATAATTGATCAGACGAATCCTTCAAATTGCCGGCTCCATGATTATTGAAATAAAGTGCCGAATCACTATCAACAAAAGGACTAGCTGTACCATCACTTAATTCAGATTCACTAGAAGATTCACGGTTGAATTGAATGCGTGGACTCGACACACCTTGATAGATGGTATAATCAAGGTTTGAATACAATTCTCCAATATTTCCATGTCCTTTAAAGCCAGATCTCATCTTTGGGGCTAAATATGTAACAAACATTAAACGCCAGTCAGATTGCGTCCAATTTTCTGAAATAGACAACTTTAAATTGTTACTGACTAATTCGTTAGCTTCTGCATTTGAAAGGTATTCATAATGGGGTAAACTAGGCAAGCCGAATAAAAATGATTGAGGATTAGTCTTATCACTAATCAAATGTTGAGGTCTACCATACAATTTGAATGCATCTATACATGGGATCAAATTACGAATCATAGTTTCAATAACTGGTACACCAGGATGGGTTGCGGGCATAATGTAAATATAATCCGTAGTAACAAATTGGTCAAAATTCTTGGAAATAAACGAAGATGAGTGGGATCTTGGAATAGTCTCATCTGATGATTTTGAACCCTGCGAGAAGCTTCGTATTCTACCACCAATTTTAGCTGGTTTTGCAATTGGAGAAGTGATCTCCTTATTAAATGATGATTCTTTAGGTGATGGTGCATTGTTGAAAAATGACGCAGTTGATTGAAAATTTCCAGAATGATTTCTAGAATGTTCGTGATGAGGAGATGATGGTCCTGGTGAGGGTGAAGACAGATGAATGAAGTTTGTTAACGAATGGAACGAATCAGATTTTTTCAATGAAAAAGTATGGCTTGGAGGGTATGGAGGAATGATATCGTCATTTGCAGCCAGTTGAAACAAGTAGTGATACTGTTTGTTGACGTAAACTTCTCCGTTCAATTTCATAATTGCATTGAAATCAATCATATTAGTGTGTTCGGGAAATACATTGTAAACATTTGATAACTTCGGAATATATACCACAATATTCTTTTTGTGCACTTTATCGTTTTTGTAGATTTCAATTCTACCCAAGTGCTTTGAGTCACCAGGAATAATCAACATATATAACTTTAACCATTTGTTAGATATTTGGGGAAGACGCAAATTAATCCATTCCTTTTTAATAAATCTTTGCTTTGGTGCTAATAAGATATGAATATCAGACAATTTAGACCCTTTCAATGAGAGCAACACTGCTGTATAAGCTTCATTTAAGGAAGTGTACTCAAAATTTGCCAATTGTATTGCTGCCACCCATTTAACCATATCTTGAGCAGAGTGAAATCTGACGACAATATTGTTGTCTTCTTGGTAGTCAATCGAAAATTTGATTTCATAGTCATCTTTACTATTTGCGATAATTTCGAATTTTGAATCAACTAAATTAATATATTTTGGTTTGAACTCATCGTACCCAGTCTCAACTGTGATTTCTTCATCTGATGGTCTCCAAATGGCCAACTCGTTACCAGTTAATTTTGCCTCCACTTCAATCCAGATTTTCTCACCATCAAAACTGCCTGGAACTTGGAAAGTTCCAATCATGTAAGTTCGCAATTTTTGACAATTTAATAAACTGATGATAGGAGATAATTGCGCAGGCAAGTTTTCATTGTTTAATTTGTTCTGCAAAATTGTAGATCTTGAACCAGATTCGCTATTAACAGATGGGTTCAACGATGCTGCATCAAAATTCGATGAATAGATCCTTGTTTGTCTATGTAAGCTGGAAGGAGTAGCCTTCATTTTGTCCGTCAATACTCTTCTTGGAGAAGAAGGTGCTGAATTAGTGGAAAAGTTCTCTGAAAATGAACGTCTATCTATCGTTGAGTCGGATTTTATTTCATCAGCATGATTCACTAATAAATGACTACTTGTAGTTGATGTAGACAGATTACGAGGAGGGGGAGCTAAGTCCAACTTAGATAAGCTAGAAGAAGAGTTTTGGGAATTTAAAGAGTTTGGAGATGGTGAAATTCTAGGTTGAGGGAGAGGTTTATTCAAATCTCCATAAGTTTTGCTGGAGGAACTTCTTGAATCATACTGTTCTGTTACTTCATTTACTTCATCGTATGGCTTACTTTTACCATCTGCAACGGAAGATTTAGACAATTTCTTCAAAGAAAATTTACTGGAAGGATTCTTTGAACTTGATTTGGAATTAAGAAAGGAAATGAGCGCCATGATATAAGTTGCTATATATTATAGCACCACAGACGGAAAATGATACAACAAATGGACAATAATCCAGTATAATAAAGCAAACGAATTAAGATAACCCCAACTGTTTATGCAAAACCTCTTTTAATAACGAATGGCAAAAAGAAGGCAAAGCAAGACAAGAAAAGGTAGCACAGGTCTATAACACAAATAACCTATATAGCCAAGTAACCAAGAAATTTTATCCAACACTAAAAAAAGATTTAGTAAGAATTAGTAAACAAAGCAAGTACCAAGTAAGGACAAAGAGAAGAGATACTATCAAGATAAAGAAGAATATCCAATTACTGAATCATCAAACACTGGCGGAAAAGATTTTGTGAACCACAAGAATAATCCGGTAAAGCTGGGAAATTATTTTCCAGCAAACGTTGATTAGAAAAAGCCTACTCAAACAAGGCTGCTCGAACGTGTTTGGCCAAAATGGAATTGTGTTGCCGTGTGTACTGTAGCTATTGATACGACGTGTTGGTATTGTTAGCCACTAGTATTGCTCTTTGTATCGAATGTTGCTCTAACATTGCTAGTCTGATGTACCTATTCTTTCTTTTGCGTTTTAGATTTATTACATCATTATACATACTGATAAAATTGGGATCACTTGAGTAATAACGCTTAAGGATAATGTTGCTTAGTTAATTAATTAATGACTTACTCTTTTTCTTTCGGGGGTTATAGATGTGAAATTCGTTGTTTGTTGTGTTTGTAGTTGTATTCTGTTGGGTATCTCTTTACTTTTGTAAATTTGTAGTAGATTTATCCTGTTTGTATCATCTTTTAATTGGTATGTAGGAGATTCCTTGATCGGCTATTGTAATGTCGCTTAATCGGAGCACTGCCCTCATGTGTTTTAGTTAGATCGATGTCGTGTATCGTATCCGTACGATTATCCCATTCCTGTTACTTGAAACTCTCGCTTATTCTTGAAATTTGTACTCCGCCCTATAATTCAGCCCTTCGAATTTAATCTGTAGTCTTTCGTAATAGTTATCTTGCTTTAATAAGATCTAGTACAATCCGATATCCCCGTAAGTTAGCCTTACCGGATATCGTAAACTTGAACCAATTTGAAACACAAAATTAATTGGTTATAGATTTATAGAGCAATGATTAGTTTCTTTGCGGTAAAACAATAGCCAAGTACTAAACAGTAGTAATAATGGCTGTAAGCGACTGAAATTCTCCCTAATCCGTTTTAATGCAAAATTGTGGCCAAGAGCAATTTTGTAGCAATCCAATTTCTCAGCAATTGCAATGCTATCTTTCAATAAGAAACTCTTTAGATTTTAGAATTAAGAATACTTACTATCTTTCAGAATAAAAGACAATATATACATAGCATTAATATATAATAGGAATAAACAAGAAATACAAAATAGCATTTAAATACTATTTTCGCAACACCTTTAAAGCTGCAAAAAATTATTTGCAACCACTCTTTTCTTAGTGGTAAAGAAGTTGCTTTATTTATCTCCCTTTTATTATCTCTATGTACAATATACACCAATACTTTGGATTATCTATATGAAATAGATGCTATTTTGCAGCATTGAATTTTTTCTGTTTGTGCACTAATTGGTCCAGGTTTACGATTCTACTATTAGGATTGTAATTTCTATAACATCTAGTGTCCTGTTTGGGCTACTCTACTACCTTTTCTTTTGGTCCTAGCCGAGAATTCGCTTCCGATTCTTTGACATTTAGTGATTTTTCGTTTTTCAGTACCATTACTTGATGAATATTATTTATTATAGCAACTTTTGCTGTCTAGGTTAATTGAATCAATGCTATATCATTGATATCCAACCAAAGTCATCTAAGGTTATATCAAGCACTGCTGGAAAGTATCCTACTGGTAAGTTGATTACTCACACCAAGTTTGTCTTAATTTCCTTAGAACACCTATTTATGGTCTGAACTATCTCGTTATTCTCAATTCTCAAATTAAAGTTTCTACATTCAACTATTTTATACGATTGCTCGCGATAACGTCTGTTGGTCTTTTACTATCATCTGATATTTATACCTAACAAAGTTGGATTTGGTCGCTTGATTGATTTACTGATCCATTGAAATTTTAGTGCTAGTTATTGTGCCACCCCAGTCAATGGTCATTGCCTATTCTCCATGTCATTTCTAGATCATGTAGATCGACCCAATAATTTGCAACAACCACATTTCATCTTTATCGTTAATGAACTATTCAACAAGTTAAGTGCTGTTAACAAGTTCAACTTACACGAGTATTCTTCCATATCTGATAACAAGCAATCGATAATTAGAAACTTTATCAAAGCGTTCAGAACTCATATTGGCGATGATATTTATCCTTGTGCCAATTTGATCTTTCCAGATAAGGCTGGTAGGTTATATTTCATTCGAGAAACCACTTTAGCAAGATTGATCATTAAAATGTACAGAATTCCCAAGAATTCTGATGATTACCAAATCTTGTTTAATTGGAAACATAGTTATAATAAGGCTAAAAAGTTCACTGCTGATGCAAATTTCTTGCGTGATTTGCCCTTGAGAGCCGCAAGAATCATTGCTAATAGGAGATCGTTGGAAGCTAAACTTCCGGATTCTCAAGTAGAAGAAGTTTCAGTTGCTAAGATCAATGAATTATTGGATAACCTTACGTCTTCATCTTCGGATGAGCAAATTGCATCACTAAAACCATTATTTGATAAGATATCTATTAGTGAGATTAGATGGATATTACACATAATTCTAAAGAAAACTATACTAGGCAATTTTGAAGCTTACTTCTTTAACGTTTGGCATCCTGATGGTTATAGATTGTTCCAAATTTGCAATAGCTTACAAAAAACATTCAATTATTTAATTGATCCTACAAAGAGATTAGATGAATCACAATTGTTCATCCACCCTATGCTACGTTTTAAACCCCAACTTGCTCATAAAATACTCAAAAATTATTCTGTTTTGGTGAAACAGCTTCAGGATTTATCTCCAATGGAAACAAACTTTCAACAGTTGTTGGAGAGAAATCAACTACAAGGAAAGTTTATTATTGAAGAAAAAATGGATGGTGATAGAATGGTTCTACATAAGCAAGGTAAGTTTTTCAAGTTCTTTTCAAGAAGGTTAAAGGATTATACATTTCTCTATGGTGAGAATTTTGAGCACGGCTCTTTAACTCAGCATTTGAAACATGCATTTCCCGATAATGTTGAGTCACTAGTTTTAGACGGTGAAATGGTCGCTTGGGACTTTAAACGAAACGTAATTTTACCTTTTGGAACTCTTAAATCCTCGGCAATTCAAGAATCAGTTAGACAATTCACTACAATTGATCAATATGAACAACAATCATCGTATCCATTCTTTTTGGTTTTTGATATTTTACATCTCAATGGAAAGAACCTAACAAACCATCCATTATTCTTCCGTCGCAATATACTAGACAAAATCATTAGACCAGTGCCAAACAGGTTCGAAATATTACCAGCAACATATGGAAGCTCCCCAGAAGATATTCAAAGAGCGATTAAACAAGTAGTTTCTGCTCGAAGTGAAGGTATCTTGGTGAAACACATTCAGCTGAAATATTTCATTGGTCATAGAAATCATCAGTGGATCAAAGTGAAACCAGAGTATCTTGAAAAGTTTGGAGAAAATCTTGATTTATGCGTTATTGGTAAGATACCAGCTATTAAAAATTCATATATATGTGGGTTGGAAGATGAAAATGGGGTATTTCAAAGCTTCTGTACTGTTGCCAATGGGTTCACGGTAGATGATTTTGATAAAATTGAGCGAATTACCCATGGAAAATGGACAAAATACGATTCAAAGAATCCTCCACCAAGAAGCATATTAAAGTTTGGCACCAAAACTCCTGATTTTTGGATCAATCCCAAAGATTCGGTCATTTTGGAGATTAAGGCTAGAGCAATTGACAGTCAAATAGAAAAGACCTACGCCGTAGGGACTACTTTACATAACCTTTACTGTCGGCAGATTAGAGATGATAAAACCCCCGAAGATGCCACAACTTTAAGTGAATATAGACACATGAAAATGCGTTATTCACAAAATGTCGATAACTCCCAAACAACCAATGTTAAACGTCGTAAATTGAAACAAAATTCACTAATAATTGCTAAGCCCAATGTCAAGATTCAATCTGATCTATTTAAGAATTTTAATTTCATAATTGCAAGTGAACATAACAACAATGGGGAGAGGATTACTATTGATGAGTTATCTTTATTAATTAAGAAATATGGCGGGACTGTGCTTCTTGGATTAAATAAAACTAGCCTTCTACAAACCATCATCATTACAGAAAAAGAGGTACCTACGTGCAAGGGGTATTTTGATCAAGGTTATGATTTAATAAAGCCTTGTTATATCTTTGAATGCATTAAGCGGAATTCAATTCTACAATTAGAGCCGGAGTTTGTTTTTAAATGTCATAATCCGCAAGATTTCTCATCTACATTGGATGCGTATGGTGATAGTTATATCATTCACAATAAATTTGGGAAACTTGCTTCTGAAAATTTTATTAAATTGGAAAAGGAAACATTAGAGCAGTATCGGGATGATTTCATCCATAATGAAATAAATGACTTGCAATTACCTTTGAGATACTTGTTTGCAAACACGAAATTCTACATTGTACACCTATCAGAAAAGTCACAATTGCAGTACGATTTGCTAAAGGAGAGAATAATCCGGTTTGGTGGGTTAGTATCAAGCAATTTCTTGGATACTGCCTACATTGTTGTACCAGATGAAGACAATCGTAGCGACATTTTGCAACTCTGCAACAAGATATCCAGAGAAATAAGTGAGAATCTACATTTTGGAGAAAATGACGTCATGTCCAAGATTCCTAGTATGATTACCGAACAATTTGTCGTCAAATGTATCCAAGAGAATGCCATTGTCGATCCCGATGACTACAAGTTTACCTAATATTCTTGGGAGCTCGTAGTTAATAAAGCCCACATGGAGCCAATTCAATTCTCTGAAGCAACAACACCCGCATCTACAAGATCTACAACTATTGCCCTTCTCGGATTAATTACCTTTACGTGGGTCTCACGCATGGAACAACTTGAAATGATGACCTGCACATAATCAAGAATGTCTTCGATTACTGCCTTATAGAATATCAACTGGAACGTAGAAAGAACCCATTGAGGTTTTGTAGCTTTTTGTGCTTAGTATTACAAAATGGTTGATTACAAGAATTGGTTGAAGGAACTCAGTGACGATACCAGAATTTCCCAGCTTTCTATTCCTGGAACCCACAATTCGGCCGCGTGCCATACTGCTTTACCCTCCGTTCAGTGTCAAGGGGCTTCTGTTACCGAGCAATTGAACCATGGAGTTAGGTTTTTGGATGTCAGAGTAGGTAAGCTCTTTTTGGGAGACAATAAGGACACCGATTTGCAAGTTATTCATGGAAAGTTTCCTGTGAAAATTCCATTTCCTTTGAAATTCACCTCCACCTTGGACGAAGTGTACAAATTCTTGGAGGAAAACCCTTCAGAAACCGTCATTGTTTCCGTTAAACAAGAAGGAAGTGACACCTGGGACAATGATAACGATGAGTTTGGAAAATTGATCTGGAATCTGTATGTGAACCCAAACAAGGACAGATGGTACTTGAACACGGATATTCCCAGATTGGGCGATGCCCGAGGCAAGGCCATCATCTTCAGAAGATTCGGTGTCAATGATGAGAACTTAAAGCAACAATTTGGTTTTGATGCTTCCTGGTGGAGTTACAACACCATTGAAGATGACCGTGGAGCATTTGTCGTGCAAGATTTCTGCGAAGTGAACTCGGTAGACGACATTCCTAAGAAGATTGAGTACGTTAACAGTTTATCACAGAAGGCCGAACAGTATATTAGCAGCAATAACGACAAATTATATGTCAATTTCACTTCTGCCTCCAACTTCTTTGACAAGAATTGTTGGCCCCAATCCATTGCTAACGCTATGATTGCCGCTAACATCGACAATGAGTTCAAAAAGGGTTCTGGGATCATTGTTTTGGACTACATTGAATCTGAAGACTGGAGAATGGCCAAGAGATTGATTGACACCAATTTCTCTTAGGTTGAGCCGGCCCAATTCGCCGTAACTCGGCCAAAATCGTGCCAAATCGGCCAATTTTTTCTCGCGTGGTCCTCACCTCCATGTGGACCAGATATGGCTTCTCTGGATCCCTCAGAGCCATTGTAGCGTTGTTGTATTATCGTGTGTCAGTGTTTGTCAAATTCAAAATTGATTTGTATTATATACAGTGTAGAATCTCTGTGCGACTATTTCACTATTTGAGCAAAGAAGACCGACTAGGAAAAGATTGATAACCATGTTTAGGGTGGTAGCGCTAAGAATTATCCAGCGACGGTGTTTTATCGGATCATTGCCGTTGCAAACAGTATCGCTAGCACATCATAAGTTGGTTCCATACGGTGGTGGACATGGTACTGGATATGGTGCTAATCGTAGTGCGTACGGTATACGGTATCAGTCTAAGAAATCAAAAGAAGACCAGGAACGAGATATCGACGAGCTTTCGAAGGAGGAAAAGAATATAAGGAAGCTTGAGCTCCAAGAACAGTTGCGGCGGTTGGAGGCGACGGAGGACGCCGAGGAGGACGAAACGGTGGAGATAGACAACAATCAAACGGCTTCGACGGCGGAAAGTAGCCGAAATGTAGATAGTTTGAAGCAGAAACGGTTTGACGATGACACTTTAGATCTAGAGAGCTCTGGTGAAGAGAATGAGGCGAAAAAATCAGACTCTTTGCTTGAAAATGGACGAAATACTGACCCTCAAACGGATAATAACACCAATAAACCCCAGGAAACTGACGAAAAAAACGGTCAAAATACGTCTGAATATCACGAGAGCCACCACAAGGACGAAGATGGAACTACCAGCAGCAAAGTTGGGTCCAATTTCCATTTTGATAACGGACCACTTTCGGTGCATCACAGCAATATAGAAACAGTACACCGGCATAAGAACTCAAACACGACCACTGTAGAACAGGAAATCACCAACAGGATCAAAGTAGATGACGATGCAGACAATATTGACGCCGCTATGAACGTTTTGGTGCAATCTGCTTCTTTAGCTCCAGGCAAAGCGTTTCCTTCTATAGACGAGAAGATCAACAAAGAAATCCACCAAGAGATTGACAACTTGCCCTCAAAAAAGGAGATGAGAAAGAGCAAGTGGTCGCGGAAGCTAGCACAGCATTTGGAGTCGCTCCAGGAGACGATTTTGACAGCTACAAGAGCTTTAAATGACGTTACTGGATACTCTGCCATCGAAAAGCTAAAGAAATCGATAGACAAGCTCGAGGATGAGTTAAGAGAGTCTAAAGCAAATGTCAAGAAGGCCAAAAAGGCGTACGGTGAAGCCATTCATCTCAGATCAAAATCGCAGCGTGAAGTAAATGAACTCTTGACAAGAAAGAGCAACTGGAACTCGCAGGATCTTGAACGGTTTACTGAGCTCTATCGTAATGACCATACCAACGAATTGCGCGAGAACGAGACACAGAAGTTGTTGAACGAAGCAGAGCTGCACGTAGATGGCATCCAGCTCAAGCTAACGCAGCTGATTCTTACTCGGTACCATGAAGAGCAGATCTGGTCCGATAAGATCAGACAGGCTTCGACTTGGGGGACGTGGGTAATAATGGGGGCCAATTTGCTCCTATTCATCATAGCAACGTTTTTTGTAGAGCCGTGGAAGAGAAGACGTTTGGTTGATGCTTTCGAGAAACAGGTGAAACAGACATTGGTAGGTATTTCCCAGGACGATAAAAATGTCATAGAGCCAGTCATGGACCAGATTCGCTACGAAAACTCTAAAGATTACGACCCTGCTCTTGAAGAGGTCAAGGATTTTGTCGGTAATTTTACATTTTCTGACGAAACTCCACCGACAGAATTTGCGGAAAGCAAGCCAGAGGACAGAAACAGCGATCAGTCTAAAGACAAAACGTATTTTGTTTCGTTTCGACCCGATAATGGCTGGAAAGGGTTGCAAAATTCCATCCGGGCTAATTTCAATGCTCTTGTTTCGAGCAATATCAGCAGGCTCCAGTTTGAGAAACTCGACCTTGCATTTATCACTGCATTCTTTACGTTGCTAGGCGGAGGTATAGGAAGCTTGGTGACTCTTTACTTTAGACATAAATAGAATAAACGGTCTAGATTATTTTGATTTTTTTGAGCGTCGTTTTACACGCTAGAACTACGAATTGGGCACAATAAACATCTCTCACTGCCATGTAACATCCCCAGTAGACATAAACTATCGTACAGCCTTACTCAATCTCTGACTTTTTGCAGCCAAAACTATACGGCGGTGCTACCATTTACCCCGCGCTACCATTTTCACATCACCACCATTTTATATCACGTGACTAACCTTGGTCGATTTGTTCATTATTCTCAATCGCTTTCAGTGGCGCTCCACCACTTCTTTCACCAACCATCATGGACGAACCGGTAGTTATCGAAAATGCCACCAACGTCTTGTCGCTGTTCAACGGCAAGCGGGCCGGTCTTCAGGACGACAGTTCCGATGTATATTTGAAGTTGAAAAAGTTACAAAAGGAATTGGATTTATTGCTATTACAAGAAGACTATATCAAAGACGAACAGCGCCATTTGAAGCGTGAGTTAGTGAGAGCACAGGAAGAAGTCAAGCGGATCAAGTCAGTACCGTTAGTGATTGGGCAATTTTTGGAACCAATTGATGAAAATACTGGGATTGTTTCTAGTACCACCGGCTCCAACTACGTAGTACGGATCTTATCGACATTAGACCGAGAATTATTGAAGCCATCGCTGTCAGTAGCATTACACCGTCATTCCAATGCTTTAGTGGACATTTTACCCCCAGAAGCTGACTCTTCTATCTCGATTGTTGGAGACAATGAGAAGCCCGACGTTACCTATGCCGATGTAGGGGGGTTAGATATGCAGAAACAGGAGATCAGAGAGGCGGTGGAGTTACCGTTGACCCAGGGGGACTTATACTCGCAAATTGGGATCGATCCACCACGGGGGGTGTTGTTATATGGACCACCTGGTACTGGTAAGACGATGTTAGTGAAGGCTGTGGCCAACTCTACCACGGCGTCGTTCATCAGAATCAACGGGTCAGAATTCGTGCAAAAGTACCTTGGGGAAGGGCCAAGAATGGTGAGAGATGTGTTTAGATTAGCCAGAGAAAACTCGCCTGCGATTATATTTATAGACGAAATCGATGCCATTGCCACCAAGAGATTCGATGCGCAAACAGGAGCCGATAGAGAAGTCCAGCGTATTTTGTTGGAGTTGTTGAACCAAATGGACGGGTTTGATCAGACATCTACTGTTAAGGTGATTATGGCCACCAACAGAGCCGATACTTTGGATCCAGCGTTATTGAGACCCGGTAGATTGGACAGAAAGATTGAATTTCCCTCGTTGAAGGACAGAAGAGAAAGAAGATTGATCTTTTCCACCATTGCCTCGAAAATGTCGTTGGCACCTGAAGCTGATTTAGATTCGTTAATTTTAAGAAACGATCCATTATCGGGGGCTGTCATTGCTGCTATCATGCAAGAAGCTGGGTTGAGAGCAGTGAGAAAGAATAGATACATGATCTTGCAAAGTGATTTGGAGGAAGCGTACACTTCGCAAGTTAAAACAGGCACTGAACATGACAAGTTCGACTTCTATAAATGAACTAATGAATCCTATGGTCATCTATGTATATTAATAAAGATAAATTATGAATGTTTCTGTAGCGGTATTTGTAAATGATTAGAAATATATTGTGACAATATTATATAATGATTAGGACAATCATAATAATTGTACAGACTATATTTAATATGAAATCGACGCCATAATCAATTATATGTATGCAATTATGAACTGAGCTTGTATATCGATAACCCTGGGGCCAAACTGGCAATATTACCAAAGTCTAAATGATCCATGTCTAAGTGATAAGTATAATGCCACACCTCCTCGAATGGTTGCGGTGAATCGGTACTGTTCAATTGCGTGTTGAAAGAAGCTGTCGGTGTGATTAAGTACACTGGCTGGTTTGTGTTTGCCAAAATATGTAATACATTCACCAACTTATCGGTATCTATGCCCATAGTATCCAAAACAGTGTTTTGTTTATTGCCTAGCTGGAAACTAGGATTCTCATCGTTAATGGTGATGAATTGAGTGCTATTAGTGACATCAGCCAACATCCAAGTGGGTGGTGAATATGTTCTCCACCATACTTGAACACCTTCAAGTTTCTGCTGATGAATGTGGTCTAGAGCAGGAACCACACCACCTTGATGGAAAATGCCCATTAACACGCACATGACGAGGTTGAATACTAACCATGAGTTGATGGTTAAGCTAGCCTTCCAGGATTTGCGTACGGGTTTTGGTTTATCTTTAAGTTCGTTTGTAGCTTTATTTTCAGACAAATCCAGAGCTTTTTCTGTAGATTTTGTAACATCTCTTGCGTCCTTTGCTTCTTTTGCTTCTTCTTTTGCTTCAAATTGCGACAAGTCAAAGCAAGATGCAGCTAGAGGAACTATAGGCATCAAAAACCGCAATTCTTGGTGGGGAATTAATGACATAATTAACAATCCTGAAACCATGGACACAAACGGCAAAGTCCTATAGTACTTATTAGAGAATCTTGATCCAAAGAGCAAGACCAAGCCTGGGCCCAAAAGTTGCGGTAAGTTTACTACCAAATGGGTGTAGAAAGGGTGCAATCCGTGATGTGCTAGATTTTGCGTTGAAGTGTTATAGATCAAATTGTTCCACGGAGTGACCACCCATCCCAGTTTAAAGTCTCCATTGAATCCCCAAGTGTCTATGGCGACACACGCGGCAGCGGTAGCAGCAGACGTGGTCAATAGTACGAACAAAGAGCCTGGGTGTTTCCAGACATACTTGAGAATAAACCAACTAGGACCCACTATAAACGCAGCAAAAGTGATTCTATTGAATAATGCCACGACAATAATCACCGAGAGTGCCACCAACTTTCTGTAGGAACATTCTGTATTAAGCTCCAAGTTTCTACGGAGATCGTTGATAAATAGTAATGTCACTAACAACAACGGTGTTTCTACGCTATTGGAGAACAAATGCGATTGGTGAACGAGGGTGATGTAACTGGTAGATACAAAGAACACCGACTTGATACGCTCAGGTTTAGTGGGTAAAAGTCTATATAATACGTAGTCTGTAATTAGCCAATTGATGAGGAAAAGCTTAAGTCTGAACACGTACCAAAGAGTCGTGGGAGGAATGTTCCACTGGAAGTAATTAATGAGCCAAAGAAGCGGTGAGTATATTATGTATAATGGAGTTAGGCTTCGGGCAGGAGTGGTTGTAAATTCCCACGGTATTTGTACATTGTACAGAAGGAGCCTTGAAGTCATTACTTGCAAAGACTGGAAGTGCTCATCTGGGTGGATGTAGGAATTGGAGGTGGCCAAGATGAACCTGGCCACGATAGATGCGATGTATATTGCTCTCCAATTGAACATGAAGAAGAAGCAATGATGAAAATAAGAATGAGACTATATATGTAGGTGCGATTATATAGAGAGAATAAAATAGAGAGGACAAAATAGAGAGGGGAAAATAAAGATAGAAAGAGCAGCTGTCGCTAGCTGAATCAGTTTGTGCAGCGTCTGGTGCTAGTAGTACTAGATGCTCAGTAGCGCGGGACTGCGAAAAGTTATCTAGGAACTAGTAGTCAGGTACGGTACGAAGCTAGAGAAGAGATAGAGGGGATCGTAGTACGTGTGTGCCTACTCTCTCTAGTAAATACAGTGGGCAATATGCAAGAAAGAAAGAAATAAAGAAAGTATTACGCGTATAAGTTCCAATATACAAACACAATTCTATTCTAAAAGATAAACACATATCAAATTCGTCATACTGAATCTTACCCACGATTCTGATGTTCTTCCTTCCAAAGAACACTTCCTACCCTCCAGCCGTCTCCATATTACATACGCTCTTCGTAAGCAGATCAAAACACTCATCTGGTTATGTGCAGGTCATGTGTCAAGTGATCGCATTGAGTGCCATCTGCGGTAATTCGACGGCAGGAAGAGGTTTGTGCCGGCAGGTTACCTGCAGTCTACAGAGAACGTTTTGAAGAAGATAGACGTGATTGCTGTGATTGGGGAGAGAAGGGTGTCGGAGGCATTGTCTAGTGAGTGTGTTGGTTATGGTGACCCAGTGCAAGTGTACAGCGTTGTTGAAGTGCGGCGACAGCGGACACAGAGCTCATCGCGTTCGGCTTGTTTAACCGATGCTTCGGAGTTGAACAGGTGGGCATACAAGCAAAGAAAGATGAGTATGGCCATCATTAGCACCACCAGGGCCAGAATTGCCGCAAAAAAGCGCCAAAACCACCACCACTAGCCTACTACACCCACCCCATCCATTCTATGCCCTCCAGCACTTCTCCCACCCTCTCCAGCTACCGTTTCTCCATTTCTTCGGAGACCACTTCCAGTCGGCTCCGAAGCCCACTGGGCCAATAACAAAGTGCGATTTCTCCTTCCTGCAGACAGCCCAGAGGTTAAAGGAGACGGACTCAATAAATTTTTTTATATCATCGAAGTAAATTAATTGTAGTTCAATTACATCGTAGACATGTTTAAACAATTATCTAAATCATCTGTATTTCCAAAGTTCACCAGATCTTACATAGCTGGTCAGTTCACCGGTAAACCAGGAGCTAACGGTAAATATACCGTTACCTTGATTGAAGGTGATGGTATTGGTCCAGAAATTTCCGAAGCAGTTAAACAGATCTACTCTGCTGCCCAAGTTCCTATCGAATGGGAACCAGTCGATGTCACTCCATTATTAATCGACGGTAAAACCACTTTACCACAACCAGCAATTGATTCCGTCAACAAGAACTTGGTTGCCTTAAAAGGACCATTAGCTACCCCTGTTGGTAAAGGTCATACTTCCATGAACTTGACCTTGAGAAGAACCTTCAACTTGTTCGCTAACGTCAGACCATGTAAGTCCATTGTTGGTTACAAAACTCCTTACGAAAACGTCGATACTGTGTTGATCAGAGAAAACACCGAAGGGGAATACTCCGGTATTGAACACACCATTGTTCCAGGTGTTGTGCAATCGATCAAATTGATCACCAAGCCAGCCTCGGAAAAAGTCATCAGATACGGGTTTGAATATGCCAGATCTATCGGTAAGAAACACATCTTGGTTGTACACAAAGCTTCCATCATGAAATTATCCGATGGTTTATTCGTTTCCACCGCCAAAGAAGTCGGAAAAGAATACCCAGATGTCAAATTGGACTTTGAATTATTGGATAACACCTCTTTGAAATTGACTGCCGACCCATCTGACTATAAAGACGTTGTCATGGTTATGCCAAACTTGTACGGTGATATCATGTCTGATTTATCTTCCGGTTTAATCGGTGGTTTAGGTTTGACTCCATCCGGTAACATGGGTAACAAAGTCTCCATTTTCGAAGCCGTCCACGGTTCCGCTCCAGATATCGCCGGTAAAGGTTTAGCTAACCCAACCGCTTTATTATTATCTTCTTGTATGATGTTGAGACACATGTCTTTGAAAGCCGAAGCTGACAGAATCGAATCTGCTGTTTTGAGAACCATTGCTTCCGGTCCAGAAAACAGAACTGGTGACTTGAAGGGTACCGCTTCCACCAAACATTTCACCGAACAAGTTATTGCCAACTTATAAGTGGGTTAATTCTACGGATTAATCTGCTTTACCATGTACGTTATGTTACTGAATTGCGGTTTAAATTAAATTTCCATATAGATGAAATCATCTCCTTCAATCTTATATACTTTAATAAAACTTAACGAAATAGAGAATGGGTGTAAGAAATAAAAATGGGTAATAGAAAATTAAGAAACAGAGAATTCGGGTATGAAACAGAGCTTTGGATGCACGAAATAGGTTAATGGCGATAAATTAGCTGCAAATGGCGCCATAGGCTTGTATTGCAACTAAAGCTACTAGTTTGAACTATGTTAGGTTATTTTACTAGAATAAAGAATTTCATCATTTTAGGACGTCTAACACTGACTTTATCAAATAGTGTATTAGGTATATAACTGTAGTGTAATGATATAGGTTTCTGCATATTAAACGATGCCAGCTTAGTTCGGGTCCAATCGAGCAGAATAGATGAAAAGATGCGATAAATAAGCAAGCACTAAAGCTTCTAGCAGGTATAGTTCATATTGCTGTTTGCAATTGTTTAGTGATTTACTGCTTTAGTGGATTTTGTATTTTAGTGATTTTAGTGATTTTAGCCATTTAGCCATGTAGCGATTAGTGCATCTAGTGGTCTCAGGTTCAGAGCCACGCACTAGTTGTGTAAGTTGGCTAGGGCCATATTTGTCCCCTCAACAATGGCTATGTGTTCTACCTTATGCACTCTATCCTCATATTCGTCCAAAGATTCTTCCTTAATAAGTGTCAATTCTTTAACAAGGATTGGATCTCCCTTATCGACATCTGCAATAACATAATGAATCATGACACCACCTTTAGTGATCTGACCTTCCTGTCCCGCTTTCCAGCATCTGTCAATTGCGTGGGTCCCTTCAAATGCGCCTGGTAATGCAGGATGTAAATTAATAATAGAAATGCCTGCTTGTTTCAATGGTTCTAAAATTGATGGAGATAAAATCAACATCCATCCAGCACAGACAATCAAGTTTGGTTTTGGGGTTGAAGAAATTATGAGTTGGGCTAAATCAAGATTAAATTGTTCTCTTTTACGCTTTCTTTCTTCTACATTTTCTTTAGGAATGCCTTTGTAGTATGATTTTAACTCATGGACTTTGGTTTCAATATTAGCGTTTTTGGCTCTAGTCAAACCAAAGGCATTAGCATTAGAGGAAATTACTTGGGTGATTTTTCCGTTCAAGTTTCCTTGGCCGTAAGCATCAATCAAAGCCTGTAAGTTTGAGCCACTGCCGGATATCAATACTGTTATGTTAGCCATGGTTGCAAAGAGGATATAATTGTTAAAGATTTATCTAATAGCACACTTGACTCGGAAAGATTAAAGATGAGGTATCACGTGGATGGACAAGATTACTATCATGTCGCACTAGGCGTAGAACGGGGTGGTAGTAAATTTACTGCGAGCGTGAGAATTATACAGAGATGAGAGAAAGAAGAACTGAATAGTGATGAAGAAGAACTGAAGAACAGGTTGATAAGATAATCGCCATACTAAAACCATATAGTCAGTAACAGTAGAAGTACAGAAATGGCAGTAGAAGTACATAAACGGCGGTGGAAAGTACCATACATTCATTTCCATTGCTCTCATTTCTCAACCAGTAGATTAGCCAGGCTCTACACGACTCTTTGACCAAGCTGGTATCTACTCAGGGCATTCCCACCGAAACTCCTCTCCAGCGACAGAATATCAACTAGGGACACATTCTGGGCTTCAAGTAACCTTTTCTTGTGTTTTGGTACCATGAATGGGAAATTCAGTGCAATTGAGTCCATTTCGTATTTTCTACTGCAGCTTAGAAGCATTGTTTCTATGCATATAATTGGGTCCATGCCATTACCATTTCCACAAGCCTGTTTCCACCATATTGTTCACTATAGTTTTGTCTACTATACCACTGCTCTGATGCAATATAGAACCAACCAACCAACAACAATTGGCCTCACCAATAATCTTTAACACCATTGTATGGGGTTGATCTGAAACGATGAGGAGCATGCAGGTATTGGTAATCACATTTACCCACTTCCCACAAACCTGAGCCAATCGCTCAATTACTAATAGATAAACTATACGATAGGAAAAGAGTGACTCTCACGGAGGAGGCAAACGGGTCATTATACGAGGCAAACACTAATCTACCATATCATTGGTAGCGCATCCATCCGCACCTATTAATGGCTATCTACTAATCTACAACCACTGTCAGTGGTACTTACACTACTTTCCCACTTTCTATAATCTAATATTATACCAATTCTGATACATTAATGCTTATATAGTACTTCCCCTGATTGATTTATAGAACTGAGCAATAAATATTATAGTATAACCTTGATAGATAATGTAGACGAATCCTAAAATGGCATGCACCGGGTAACCCCAATGGCGGGAATATTTCAGTCTAGCCTGAAATATTCACGCCAAATTTGAGTGAATGATATTATACATGAAAATTTTTCTGAATGGCACCCATCGTGAGAGTTGACGTACAGTAAAACAATTTTAAATTCTCCTTTTCTTCTTTTGAAAATTCATCAACGTTAGAAAAAAACTTTATTCAAGATGGGTATGTACAATTCTATAGAGTAATGGTTGAGGGTCAATGAGTACAAATTACGTTGTTTCCATTGCATAAATTGCTCCCTAAGAGCAGTTTTCTCTGAAGGCATCAATTTTACTGCTTACAACTGAAAAATTTTCTTCGCATCAGAAAAATCAAGTTAACTATAGTGAATATAACTAGTAATGTTAGTATATATTAAGATGTATTTTACTATGTGACTATTAGGGTTTTTATGTTCAAGGGATTTTTTGTTTCCAGGGGCTTATTGATACCAGGACTCAATGGAGGCTAATTGTGCTAGGAATATTGCCATATTTCAGGTACATTCGCCTCATATGTTCACCGATCTCGTACTAACATATTAGTTGCTTTCACTATGGAACAAATCCGTGAGTTGATGGACAAAGTTACGAATGTTCGTAACATGTCCGTCATTGCTCACGTCGATCATGGTAAATCCACTTTAACCGATTCTTTGGTTCAAAGAGCTGGTATTATTTCCGCTGCTAAAGCCGGTGAAGCCAGATTCACTGATACCAGAAAGGATGAACAAGAAAGAGGTATTACTATTAAATCTACCGCTATTTCTTTGTACTCCTCCATGTCTGAAGATGATGTCAAGGAAATTACCCAAAAAACTGATGGTAACTCTTTCTTGATTAACTTGATTGATTCCCCAGGTCACGTTGATTTCTCTTCCGAAGTCACTGCTGCTTTAAGAGTCACTGATGGTGCTTTAGTCGTCGTTGACTGTGTTGAAGGTGTCTGTGTCCAAACTGAAACCGTCTTACGTCAATCTTTAGGTGAAAGAATTAAACCAGTTGTCGTTATTAACAAAGTTGATAGAGCTTTATTAGAATTACAAGTCACTAAAGAAGATTTATATCAATCTTTCTCTAGAACTGTTGAATCTGTTAACGTTATCATCTCTACTTATTCCGACAAAAGTTTAGGTGATGTCCAAGTCTACCCATACAAAGGTACCGTTGCTTTCGGTTCCGGTTTACACGGTTGGGCTTTCACCGTCAGACAATTCGCCACCAGATACTCCAAGAAATTCGGTGTTGACAGAATTAAGATGATGGAAAGATTATGGGGTGACTCTTACTTCAACCCAAAGACCAAGAAATGGACCAACAAAGACAAAGACGCTGATGGAAAACCATTAGAAAGAGCTTTCAACATGTTCGTTTTAGACCCAATTTTCAAATTGTTCGCTGCTATCATGAACTTCAAGAAAGATCAAATCCCAACCTTATTAGAAAAATTAGAAATTGTTCTTAAAGGTGACGAAAAAGAATTAGAAGGTAAAGCTTTATTGAAAGTTGTTATGAGAAAATTCTTGCCAGCTGCTGACGCTTTATTGGAAATGATTGTTATCCACTTACCATCTCCAGTTACTGCTCAAGCTTACAGAGCTGAAACTTTATACGAAGGTCCATCTGACGATGCTTTCTGTACTGCCATCAAGAACTGTGACCCTAAGGCTGATCTTATGTTGTACGTTTCCAAGATGGTTCCAACTTCCGATAAAGGTAGATTCTACGCTTTCGGTCGTGTTTTCGCTGGTACTGTTAAATCCGGTCAAAAGGTTAGAATCCAAGGTCCAAACTATACCGTTGGTAAGAAAGAAGATTTATTCCTTAAATCTATTCAAAGAACTGTTTTGATGATGGGAAGATTTGTTGAACAAATTGATGACTGTCCAGCTGGTAACATTGTTGGTTTAGTTGGTATTGATCAATTCTTATTGAAATCTGGTACCATTACCACCAACGAAGCTGCTCACAACATGAAGGTCATGAAATTCTCTGTCTCTCCAGTTGTGCAAGTCGCTGTTGAAGTTAAAAACGCCAACGATTTACCAAAATTAGTTGAAGGTTTAAAGAGATTGTCTAAATCCGATCCATGTGTCTTAACTATGATGAATGAATCCGGTGAACACATTGTTGCTTGTACCGGTGAATTACATTTAGAAATTTGTTTATCCGATTTAGAAAACGACCACGCTGGTATTCCAATCAAGGTTTCTCCACCAGTTGTTTCTTACAGAGAAACTGTTGAAGCTGAATCTTCTATGGTTGCTTTGTCCAAATCTCCAAACAAGCATAACAGAATTTATGTTAAAGCTCAACCAATGGATGAAGAAGTTTCCTTAGATATCGAAGCTGGTGTTATTAACGCTAGAGACGATTTCAAAGCTAGAGCTAGAATCTTAGCTGACAAGCACGGATGGGATGTCACTGACGCCAGAAAGATCTGGTGTTTCGGTCCAGATGGTACCGGTCCTAACTTGGTTATTGACCAAACTAAGGCTGTCCAATACTTGAACGAAATCAAAGATTCCGTTGTTGCTGCTTTCCAATGGGCTACCAAGGAAGGTCCAATCTTAGGTGAAAGTTTGAGATCTGTTAGAGTTAACATCTTAGATGTTACCTTACACGCCGATGCTATCCACAGAGGTGGTGGTCAAATTATCCCAACCATGAGAAGAGTTACTTACGCTTCTATGTTGTTAGCTCAACCAGCTATCCAAGAACCAATTTTCTTAGTTGAAATTCAATGTCCAGAAAACGCTATTGGTGGTATTTACTCTGTTCTTAACAAAAAGAGAGGTCAAGTTATCTCTGAAGAACAAAGACCAGGTACTCCATTGTTCACTGTTAAAGCTTACTTACCAGTCAATGAATCTTTCGGTTTCACTGGTGAATTAAGACAAGCTACTGGTGGTCAAGCTTTCCCACAATTAATTTTCGACCATTGGTCTATCTTATCTGGTGATGCTACCGACCCATCCTCTAAACCAGGTTTGATTGTTAAAGAAAGAAGAACTAGACAAGGTCTTAAACCTGAAGTTCCAGGTTACGAAGAATACTATGATAAATTATAAGATGGTTATAATAATATTATAAAATCATTTAAAAATTTCATTTTTGTTGTTTATAGTCATTTATAATTTAGGTTCTGTTGATATTGCTGCTATAGTCAATATACTTGTTTTATATAACTAATTGTAGCTGTTGTTTAGTGATGTACTCTGCAAAGGGTCCATCTTGCATATTGTCCTGTACATAGATCAGATTTTTCACCAGGTTTGGGCCGATGCCGACATGGTCGACCAGTCACAGAGTTGAAATGAAATCAGCCAGTGGTTATCCGTAGTCCAAGATGTTAAAAGCAGTAAGGTACTGTGATAAACTACGCTTGAAACAGTGACAAAGTAGTGCATATTATTGTTTTAGTGAAAATGCCTTCGTTTGCAGAGCATACAGCTGCATGCGCTCCGTATAGCAAGCTAAGCGGATGTTAACGGTTTGTTTTGATGAAGTCCTAAAAAGGTCAAATTGGCTAGATATCAGAAGCAACGCGATAATTGGTCTAAGAGTGTGTTTGAGAGAGATTTCTAGCAATTGGTTGCAAAAGCGAGTGGTTAGCATCAGAATTCTGGTAATGGTCACAAGACCACGACACTAAGATTACCATTAAATAACGAAATACACTTCAATAGACAGACGTAAATAACGTCTGATCGTATAATATATATGCATCATATGAAAATGTAACTAGGAGCAACAACTGGACATAACCACATTGGATAAGTCAGCAGACACTGCGACTATTGTTTGCAGCCAATTTGTCAATTTAATGGCGAAAAAAGCTACAGCAATCGATAATTGCAAACTAGCAAGGTCGTAAGATAGCAAGAGCCACGCCTCTAGTAACTGACTAAAATGTTCAAAAGCCTTTTCGCCTCGTTGTGAAGACGTGTAGAATTTCATTATAAAAGAGCGCAATATGCTCGCATATCGGTTTCCATTAAGCCGCTCTCTCATGCAAGTAGTCAAAAATGACAGTATAGGAAATTGTCAGATTTTATCAACAAGATCAGTGCGACCAGACAATCTTTGCTAGTTATTGTATTTGTTGACCATAGAACTAGTTGGATACTGTGGGTAGATGCCCCTTACACTATATTCTTCTAGTGATACTACAAGTCTCCATTATGTAGGTAAATGTAGCAATTATTGAGATGTAGTCATTTCATTAAAGCCCCTGGCCGATGGTTCCGATCTGCAAGTAATATATGTACGCAATTTAGTATATATAGAAATAATACTATTTGATATATTCTTTTCCGTTTAAATTCCCAGGATTAACCAATTTATCGGTTTATTAGTTGGTTTTTGGTTAATTTCCTTATTGTTTTCATCGTTGATTTGTACTTGAGTTTTTCTTTGGCTTTGTATACCTTTCTGGCTGTATTTAACAACCTATTTCCAAGACTGAACAAGTATATTTGTATCTCTTGGTTTAATATCATTCAATCCTAGTGTCGATTGGTCTCATTTTGGTTGTGTGATCCATTCGATTGTACTCCAAGCAGTTTGTTCATTTCATATCACTCTGTCGATTATTGTATTGTTGCGTTCTGCAGTTCATCTTAGATTCACAACTAGTTCATCTAATTAACCCGTTTCATTACTCCCGATACCCTTTCATAGAATCTATAATATGGCCTTAGATTTACTGCAATTAGCAAGCGTCTGCGACGGAAATTACATAGTGACCCTGGTGTCTGTGTCGTCGCTATTAATAATATACTACGGATACAAATTATACCATAGCGACTACCACTTGAAGCATTTATTATTGGCCCTAATAGGACTCAATGTATGGAATATAATCCTCACAGTGAATAGTCCCCAATTAATCCTTAATTACAAACTCCTTAAGCCAAGTATAGCCAAAGACTTGGTCTATTGCACCATATTTGTCATCTCATTATTATTAATACATGCCTTAGCCATGGGAATACTTAGGCTAATCGATTATATCAATACAGTTCAAGTCAGTGACGTTGAAAAATTGGCCCATTCCGAAGATTTTCCTAGCCCCGTCAAAATGAAAACTTCCACATCAAAAAGCGTATCTTTCAATAAACACCTCGTGGTATATGACGGAGACTCCATCTACACTGCGCCATTAGTTCCAAAAATTTATAACTTTCACTACCAAAAATCTCGGTTATTTGTATTCATACTGGTACTATTGTGCTCAATAATCTTTTACCCACAAAGCTGCTTGTTGAATTCAACTAGTTATATCCTCAATAACAGCTTTTTTACATTCAAATTTGACCAAATTTACTTCAGTTTAATATTAAGTTTCATCATCGATTCAGTGATCAGTTTAGTTCGTTTTGTCAAATACTACGAACTTTTTCAAGGTGGTTCCTTCAGTTTATTATCCATTATTACAAGATTCATATGGACCTACCTTTCGCTCGTGTTGATTGGAGCTTTATGTTTTCTCATTGGCATTAATGATGTGTTAATCAATGTCTTATTGAAAAACAGCTCTTCATCGCTCACAGTTATCTTCATTAGCTACTTTAACCACGCCATGTCCGATGATGATTTTGTTAAATCATTTGCTACTATTTATCTTGCATTAACCGATTGCTGGAGCGTATTGACTGATCTTTGCTTTATTGTGTTCCCATTCTTAATTTGGTTCATTTTAAATGTAAAATTATCTCATTTATCTTAGTATATACCTATCCATATTTATTTATTAAACGTTATTAGAAATCCTGAAATTAGTAGAATATTTTGCAAGGTGCTTTTAAAATTCTCACTGAGTATTAATGATATGACTCCAGAGATGAAACGAAATATTGCCAGAACAGAGTTTCTAAATATTTGTCTTCATTGCTATTCACAATTGTCCGTATCACTTTCTTTTATTTATTTTGCAGCAATTACTAGTTTAGGTTCGCATTGAAAAGTTTGCAGCCATTTTCACTTATCCATTTTATATTTGTACATTTATTGCAAATTTTATCCAAAATAACATAAAGAGAGATGGAAGTAGGTAGAAAGAAAGAAACGAAACAGTAAAGACATCACGTAATTTTTACATATAAACATTTATTCACTATAACCAAACATAGTTGGGCACATCATGTTTCCCGATATACCATTAAAAAAAAACCAAATAAAATTTCACTAAACAAAAGATATCCAACATTGAGATAAACGCGGATTATATCAAGACTCGTTGATAATCAATTATGATTACTGTAGTAGAACAGCGGAGGGTGGGGAAGATCTCAAAATTCTGTCTGCATTAAAATGGTCTGCATTATGGCTGCAAAATTATCTGTGCATAATTTATGATGCCGATGAGGAACTATAGTTTTCTATTGACTGAATGAGAAAATTGGTCGGAGCCTTCTGCTTATGAGGGTTTACTGAAGATTAAAGTTGAATTTATTGAAAATTTTCACTTAAACGTATATCAAATATTTATATTCTCAAAACCCTATTCAAATCTACATAAATGAAAGATGTATTAACTCAAAAATAATTTAAGTAGACTCCCTCAAAAGAACATAACCTTGCATGTGATCTATTCTGGTGGAGGAGGACGACGATGAGTAGTTGGGTTGTACGAAGGAGGTTGGTGCTCTGGAAGTTCTGGATGTTGCATTCCAGGCAATGGTTGTTTAGATGTATCTTGAGGTACATATTGTTGATGAACCGGTTGTACAGTTGTCATTTGATTTTGCATACCACTTGCATTGTGATAAGGCTCTGGGTGTGCATTATAATGACCAAATGATTGGGCATAGTCACCTTTGGTTTGGTCAGTATATTGACTAGAGCTGGCGTAATTGACTGGAGGATGATAATTATTCGGTGGAGGTGGGTAGCTGCCATAATTGTAATTATTCTTTTTACCCCTACAAACAATATAAACGGCGTGAACGATTGAAGCGGGCCAGAATATAAGAAGCAATAATAAATTAATGACTAATTGACTGTCTGCACCTTCAACAATCAATACAGCTATAGGTGGTATAATAAAGGAAAAAATAAGTCCAAGGATCAATTCTGTTTTTCTATTCATATTGAATGGTATTCTAAATACTATAAATTTTTTGCAAATTTTGCAACTATTTGCAACAATTTACAATAATTTACCACTTTATATAATTATTGTCCACGATTCGTCTTACATAAAAGCCACCAAGTAAGTAGGGTTAGGATCTACAAAAGTAGTGGGAAGGATGCATAGAACAGGTCATGTTATACTATATTTTATTCGAAGTTGTTAATGCCCACACAGCTATTACAAATATCCTGACCGTAAATTGCGGGAACAAAGCTCTTAACCTCAAAAGAATATTCTAGGATACAGATGGTTACGAATCGAAATATTTATAGAAGTAGTTTGCCAATGGTTGCTAAAAGAAGGTGTCATTATATGTATGGTATAATAAGCAATATGTGGACTTCAAAAGGTTAATTGCAAAAAAGAATCAATTTTCAAGATCCTGTTACGTAACCCGCATTCAAATTTCTGGAGTAAATTTCATCTACGATTTTGATAACTACCGTCAAATCAAAGCTGTGGATCATGTTCAAGGCTTTGCATATATCTGTTCATTTTGTTCAGATAAAGGCGGCAAGGCTGTACCCTTTACGAAAAATTAGGTTGGACCAACTAGAGTGGAAAATATTGGAGATTGACACTGGGCAATATACAGGAAACGACTTTGATGCATCTACTTTCCAAATGCGGAAGCGATTGCTGCTGCAGCCTTTGTTCTTATCTTTAGACAATGACTTAAGGTTCCGCGCTATAGATATTTAAGTAGAACGTTATTTTCTGTTAAACCAAGCTGTTAATCAGATATATCAAGGTTTATTCATTGTCCTTACACTTCGATCATGGAAAGATTACAACAACTTTCGTTGCACGCTACATCTGCGACTTTTGCACCCATTGCACCTGCTCATCCTTTGGATCCATTATCTCCACAGGAAATCAACACTGTTGCAACTATTGTTAAGGAAAAGTACAAGGGTCGTTCAATTGTATTCAATACAGTTACTTTGAGAGAACCTAACAAGTCTGCCTACTATAATTGGAAGGATGACAATGGTTCCTTACCTCCTAGAATTGCTTATTTTGTGGTTACGGAGCAAGGTGTTGGAGAATTCCAGGAGGGTATTGTAGACTTAACTTCGCGTGTCTTAGTTGAAACAAGGTCTTGCAGTGGAGCTCAGCCTATTTTGTCACCTTCTGACTTGCAATTAACCGAAGAAATTGTTAGAGCTGATAAAAATGTCATAAAACAATGTGAAATTAGTGGAATTGCTGCTTCCGAAATGAAAAATGTATACTGTGATGCTTGGGCCATTGGTTACGATGAAAGATGGGGTGCCAAACGGCGTTTACAACAAGCTTTGATGTATTGGAAATCTGATGAGGATGATTCGCAATACTCACATCCTTTAGATTTTTGTCCAATCGTTGATATGAATGAAGGGAAAGTGATCTTTATTGATATACCAAATAGAAGACGCAAGGTTTCCAAGGATAAGCATTCAAATTTCCATCCTAAACATGTGGCCGAGAAATTTGCAACTAAAGAGAATCCTTCTGGGTATCGCCAGGATGATACTCCCATTGAGATTACGCAACCAAAAGGTGTTTCATTCACTATGGATGGTAACGTGCTTTCCTGGTCAAACTTCCAATTCCATGTTGGATTCAACTATAGAGAAGGTATCGTTTTGAGTGATATGTCTTACAATGATAGAGGTAATAAAAGACCTCTTTTCCATAGAATTTCTCTTTGTGAAATGATTGTTCCATATGGTTGTCCAGACTTTCCACACCAACGTAAACATGCTTTAGATATCGGTGAATATGGAGCAGGAAATTGTACCAATCCCTTATCATTAGGCTGTGATTGTAAAGGTGTTATTCACTATTTAGATGCACACTTTCCTGATAAGAATGGAGAGGCAACTACAGTCAAAAATGCGGTTTGCATTCACGAAGAGGATGATGGAATCTTGTATAAGCATTCTGATTTCAGAGACGACTTCCAAACTACGATTGTCACTCGTGGTAAAAGGCTTATCATATCACAAATTTTCACGGCTGCAAATTATGAGTATTGTTTATATTGGATTTTAAGACAAGATGGTACAATCAAGCTTGAAATCAGATTAACCGGTATTTTAAACACTTACATTTGTGCAGAAGACGAAGATATTGGACCTTGGGGTACGAGAGTATATCCTCAAGTAAATGCACATAATCACCAACATATATTTTCATTGAGGCTTCATCCTAGAATTGATGGTGATAACAATTCCGCTGCCACAAGTGATGCTAAGCCTAGTCCACATCCAACTGGTTCGAAAGAGAACTTTTATGGAAATGGATTTTATGCTGAAAGGACTACGTTTAAAACAGTTAAGGATTCGTTAACTAATTACGAAAGTTCAACAGCCAGAACTTGGGATATTTTCAATAGTAAGTCCATTAACGTCAACTCAAGAAAGCCGGCATCGTATAAATTGGTCTCAACTTTCTGTTCACCATTGTTAGCTCAAGAAGGGTCGTTAGTTCGTAAGCGGGCACCTTGGGCAGAATATTCTACAGAAGTCGTGCCATATAAAGACGAAGATCACGGATATGGTAGATTATATCCCCTGGGAGAGCATGTTGCCCAATGGGATGGAGAAGGAGTCGTTGGTATGAGGAAATGGATTGGTGATGGGAAAGATGAGATCGAAAATACCGATATTGTATTGTTCCATACTTTTGGTATTACCCATTTCCCAGCACCAGAAGATTTCCCAATCATGCCAACAGAAATATTTGATGTCATGCTTAGGCCAAGACACATTTTCAGTGAAAACCCTGTATTAGATGTTAAACCTTCGTATGCTAAGACTGTAAGAGAAGTTAAGTCTGGTAGCCAAGGCATTGATAATTGTTCCTTAAACGTAGACAAAACATCCACCTTAGCATTCAACAAAACCTCGTCTCAAGATTCGAGTTGCTGTAAACATTAAAAATCAAACATTATACATTAACTAGATCTATATACTATTACAATTATAATAAATATGGCTAATTTGATACTAGTAGGAGTCCAATGGCTGCAAAATATGCGACTCAGCTGCTCATCGCTTACCTGCATTTGGGTCCATCTTTATGCACAAGAGCTTCCAACAAGATAAGATACCCAGAAACAAGAAGAATAATCAGCAAGGATGAAGTATGTTATAGAGCATATGGAAGAAGGTTTCTCCGAGTGGGTGATTTTAGAATATAGTCAAATAATTCGGGAAGTTGGATGCAAAAATTTGATTTTAACATCTTTACCTGAAGGTACTACTGAAAAAGACATTCCTTCTAGATTATTGGATATGGGCTTACAATGGACCACTAGCGAATGTATTAATCTTGACGGTGGTGTTGATGCTACCAGGGTTTGTTTGCTTGATCCTGCTGCTGAAACAGATTTAGTTCCTGAAGACAACGAAAAGTTTGACTACTTTGTGTTTGGTGGAATTTTAGGGTCTCATCCAAGAATTGATAGAACCGGGATTTTAAGAAAGAAATACGGTTTTGCAGGTAGAAGACTCGGAGAACTTCAAATGACTACCGATACTGCCATTAGAACCACACAAAAAATCGTCCAAGATCAAGTAAAGTTTGAAGACATTAAATTCTTGGATTACCCTGAAATTAGATACAATAAATACGAATCTACCGAGATGCCATTCCGTTATATCACCGATAAAGATGGCAAGCCCATTTTACCGGAAGGAATGTTGAATTTAATCAAACACGATGCTGAACAAAGCATTGACGATTTATTAATGTAAGCAAAAGTTATATGTATTTTTAATATACAATGGAAAGTGCATTCATGTTAATATGGATTTGCTTCTATTTACTTAGAATAGCCTTCTTCAGCTCTACTGGAGACTTTGAACTACTCAATACCTCTCTCATGAGAAAGCCAGCCGTATCTTTATCTTCAAAATATGAAACATGGGCGCTTACTGCAGACACCAAAGATATATCAAACATACCTGGTGGAAGACAGTAGTCTACTCTACCGCTTCGGTTAATGCTAACAAGCTCATCAACCTCCTCCTGCGACATGTCTACTGGTTTTCGCTTCGAGTCGCTTTTCTTTTCAGTACGGACTAGATTGGTGACGATATCCCCCAATGCATTTTCATCGTTTATATCAGGCTTGACATCGCTGTCCTTCTTTTGTTTTTTGCTGAACCAAGTAGAAGCTTTAGATATCGTATCTGTTATTTCATCACTTATATTTGCTAACCCTTGAATCAGATTAGTAAACCCTTTAACGGCAAAAGGAACAATCTCTGGTTTGTATTTGGCAAAGTCTGGATTAATCAATGGTTCCATTCGATACGCAACGGGATCACAAGAATGGAATATATTGTATAGGTTTTTGCATCTTGGTGCCTGGATATGTTTATTATCAACAGGATCAAATCCTGGAGGTTGCAATGATCTTGAGCTTATATTGATTTGTCTCAATAATTTGAACATCCCAATAGGACTTCCCACACAAAACAAGTTTTCAATATCAAAACAGAGGTCCTTACTCAAGTCTACCTTTCCAGATTTATCAGACTGTAAAGATAGTATATCGAAGGAGATAGCACTACCTAAAGAGTGCCCCATTAAGTGAACTTTTCCTTTGAAGTTGGGATTTCTCTCCATATACAACTTGTAGACGCGATTCAATTCTTCTGTAACAAACTCATAAATTTGTTCCACATATCTTGGTTCATAGTAAAGCAAAATGTCCACCAAAACGTCGCCAACGATATTTCTTATAGGTTTAACCCCGTCAACACTGACATCTGATAAACTAGGAAATTTAAGTTGGCCGTTTTCATTCTTAATCTGAAATCTACTACGAGGATTGAAGTCAATCTTGTGTCTCCAGGTTATCGGTAGCACCTGGATTCTATTGTTAGACGTGGAAGCAGAATCTTCCGTGTCTTCGGGGTAGGCCAATTTTTTATATTGATCATCACTTTGATATACAGCCTTCATAGTGTTTCTCAATACATTAATACTGTGACTGAAGTTGATCGATTCATATTGGTCTCCAAGAATTTGACCAATACCATGAACACAAAGAACCAAATGATCAATCTCTCGCTCAGATTCGTTGGAGGTCACGTCTAGTTCGAAATCTGATTCCATGACTTGTTCCATTTGTTTGGCAGCCGTTTCCTCCTCTGCTTCTGGAGGAACGACTTTCTTGCCGCCTTCTGGAGTAAATAATCGGCTTATTTCCTTTTCAAAGATATCAGAAACTGCTGGTAAAGGATTAGAAGGGATATTGGAAAAGATGGTATCGGTTAAATCTGATGTGTATCCCCTTTGTATATACTGAACAGACATTAATGGCATCAACTTTAAACCCACGTCTCGAATGACTTTGATTTCAAACTTTGAGTTAACCGATTTAGGAAACATAGCTGCAGATTTCTCATCATAAAACAATAAATAACAATCATCGAGCTCAACCATATCATCTTGATCTTTGATATCAATTACGTCACTATCTATGCTATCCTTCAAATTATTGAACTGATTGACCAACTCCTTTGAAATGGAGCCAGTCTGCTGCTGTTTCTCTGCTCCAAAATTGAACGGCCGTATTCTTTGGTAACAACGTTCAATCTCTTTGGCTTTAGGGTATGCAATTGGTACTCCATCACTTGTAAACCATGTACCTCTACGAACTTCATACACTGGTCCTTCCCAATAAACAGGCGCTAATTCGAACTTTTCAAGGTCAACCTGAAATAGTTTATCTTCATTTACGTCTACTACTTTTGACATAGGCGTAGATGCATTCTTGGACTTTTGATACGTCTTTTCTAATTTCTTGGAATCATAATCTGAAAAAGGTAAGAATACCTCGGGCTCTTTTTCTCTGACGTAATTGCATCTTTCAGGTTTAGTATTGGGAACATCAGTAGCGTAGAACCACTTTACTCCAATGGGAGTACTCTTATAGCGCACGGCAGTCAAGGAAAACCGTCGAAATCGACATGATTGTATTGAATTGAACCGCAAATTCGAACTACAACGAAAAACTACCAGCAAATGATTCATTGCAGGTAGTTTCGGGAACAGCTGAAGAAGAAACTAATACTTAGAAATTGAGCTAGTTAGAACTCTGTATAATAGAGGTGTGTCAAAAAGCTATATGCACTCCAGGAACAATTGCATATGGCTGCAAAAAGTTTGTAAGATGTGGAATAGGTGCTTCGTTAGGTTACTCCTGGAGGTGGGAGGATCAAGTTCCCCTGGGGCCATGAGAGTATGGCTGCTCTCGAAAAATCGCCGTAATTAGAGGTGTTGGGGATTTTTCTTCCGATTCTTAGGTATATTGTTATCTGCTGTTGGCTAGGTATCAAGTGTTCGAAAGCTGCCGAGGAAAACAACTGTTTCAAGTTGATAGAGGTGACACCATTCCCGACGAAGGCTTCAATATCGTTTACTAGTAATGATATTGCCGAATATTTGTCGTAATTGCTATTCTTTACCACTCCGCGAGGAATTGGCAATATGGACAAGATTCCTTCGACAGCATCATACGAGATTATTTCGGGCGGTAAGATTTTCCCCAATGGGTCTCCTCGTTTCCACATTGTGAGTGTTTCAACGATGGACGCTAGTCCCCACCGCGAGGCTCCAGATATGAAGAGCCCAAGTAAAAGTCCAGAAAACATCAATGCTGTTCTACCTTTAGTCCCACACCCTGGAAGCAATATTATTGCCAAGATATAGTGATGTAAATGGAAGGAAAATCCCGGTATACTTGCGATTACCACCATAATTACGAACATCAAGCAGTAAAACTTTAAATATTTGGAAAGTTTACCTGCGCGCCAGACACTATAACCTTGAATAATGGCACATATCACCACTAGAACTATCATCAAGACCATGGTAAGGACTCCCCCAGGCTGTTGCGATAACCCTTCAAAACTAAACCGGTCAATTGGTAGTCTATCAAAAGTGATATTGTTCAAAACACCTACCCAGAAGAATGGGTACCAGCATAGAAACCGAGTGACATAAGAGAATTCAACCTCTTCATCTTGCAGACTTTTCTGCGTCAATGTCTCTTTCACTGAAAAGTGCCACAATACATAAAGTATGAAGCATGTAGGTAAAAACCTCTCAGCAGCTATGGAGATCATTTCTGCAAAGTTCTCTGGATTGGAAGGATCTACAGAAATAATTGGATCCATAGTCAAGCACACTGTCCAAAACCCAACTACACTAAGTGTCCAAAACATGAAGGCTCCACTACCTAAAAAGGCGATGGGGATTCCAAAAAGTATATTAATAAAAGTCACTGGATATCTTGGATCAAAGCAGTTTATAAATCCATCGTCTTTGTCCTTTTTAAAGTAGAACGAAGACTTGAAAAAGGACATAAATTGCAACGACTCCGCAACATGGTGTCCGGGAGCCGAAGGAAATGATGCCTGTTGCTTACTGTTGAAGGACAATCTTGCACAACCACCGTAGAGCGGTGAAATTAAGCCAGCATGTACTCCCGCTACACAAGGAAAAGAGTCTCCCCGATAGGGATTTGTCACTTGATTGTCATCAATTCTATGAACAATATCGTTACCTCCTCCAATATAAAAACCCCGGTAACTTATTAATTGATCTCCAACGGGAATCATGGTATATGCTTTATTCTGATCGCAAAGCGCCGGACATCTGATAACGATGTCTTTATCCTCGTCTACAGAGGGACATCTAGTACCATTTAAACCACATTGTTGATTCTTTCCTGCCCAAAGTTCGCTTGCTCCACAAGTAAGAGTCATGACTTCGGTATTTGCATCATTAGCCAAGTAGGGAATAGTAAAAAAGTACGGATTCAACCACCAGAGACAAAGTCCTAACCAAAAGAGAAAGTAACAGCCCGCTAGAGCGATTTTAATCGGTTTAGAAAACCGAGAATGAAATTTATCAGGAATCAGTTCCAACCAATCTAATTTTGCAATCCTAGGTATTGCATTATCTTGAGGGAAATCCGGTCCTTTTATCAATTTACGGAGCCAAACTGGCGAAGATTCTTCCGGAGGTAGATCGAGAAATCCACTCTCAATAGATCCATTGGCTGATTCAAGTGCTTGTTGCAGAGTAGATTCCATACCGAAAGACTGTAGTTGTATGTACTCTGCGGTAGACTTTAGATTCATACAACTGGGTTCAAAGATTCAGCCGCCAATTAGTATGTGATTGGGCGAAAGCAAGTAGAGCTTTAGAGTAATAGTACAAAATATGGAGAGTAGATTAGAAAGAATAGCTCTTATAGAATGAAAAGATACTTCGCGAATAATTGCTTTTAGTACGAAGCCTCGCTTAACTGCGGTAGCATAAGCATAAGCAGTTGCTGCTTGGTGGTTGCCGGAGTTTTCTACGAGCTGCCGCGAAGTACCGCGAGTACCGCGACGATGGGGAAAAATGTTAGGGTACAGCTAGTTCGAGCAAGAGATTACTATTGAATCAACTCTCTAGAATTATGGTATTGCTAAATTGCTTGAAGGGTATAAAAATCAAGGTGCTTACGCTTACATATAGTCTTTAATTAATTTTATATTTATAAAAAGTAAACATTACCCATACTTAAGAGACAAATATAAATCAAGAAACAAAACAAAGTATTGCTTTACCCAATTTACCTAAAAACAATTGACAAAAATATATTATACAAATTAACCGCGATGCTTAATGAAAATACTAACCGGAACACATGGTACATGATTCTGGATTATCTATAGCACATGCAATGACTTTTGATGAGAAAATGTCAGCTTCAGATGGCTCAGTGGTAGTGGCTTCTGCAGTTGTTTCATCCTTCTTATCATTGATTTTCAAATCGGCAATGGAATTTTCTAATGATGTAGGTTCAGTAGATGTAGATCTGGTAGTATCAGGAGAATCGTCGTTGGAAATATTAGATCTAGCAACATATTTTCTCTTACCTAATTTTTCAATGTTTGAACTTGAAGCAATAGTTTGACCAGCAGAACTTGCAGATTCTTTATCAACTGTAAATTGAATAGCAGCTGATGCAGCTTGAGTTCTTAAGTAATACATACCAGTTTTCAATCCCTTTTTCCATCCGTAGAAATGCATGGAAGTTAACTTACCCATGGTAGGATCTTTAATATGAATATTTAATGATTGAGATTGATCAATAAATGCAGCTCTATCAGCAGCCATATCAATTATATGCTTTTGTGAAATTTCCCAAACGGTTTTATATAATGCTTTAATTTCATCTGGAACATTTGCTAATCCTTGGACGGAACCATTATTAGCAATAATATTATTTTTCATAGCATCATTCCAGATTCCAAGGTTAACTAAATCACGTAATAAGAATGGGTTAACAATTTGGAATTCACCTGCTAACACTCTTCTGGAATAAATGTTCGAAGTGTATGGTTCGAAACATTCATTGTTACCTAAAATTTGCGAAGTAGAAGCAGTTGGCATTGGGGCAACTAATAAAGAATTTCTAATACCATGCTTGGCTAATTTTTGTTTTAAGCTATCCCAGTCCCATAATTCAGTTGGTTTTCTATTCCATAAGTCGAATTGTAATAACCCTTTAGAGGCTGGAGAACCTTCATAAGTTTGATATGGACCTTCTTTTTCTGCCAATTCAATAGATGATTCAACAGCACCATGGTAAATAGTTTCAAAAATTTGAATATTTAATTCACGAGCCTCTTGAGAGTCAAATGGTAATCTTAATGCCATGAAAGTATCAGCTAAACCTTGAACACCTAAGGCAATTGGTCTGTTTCTCATGTTAGAATTTTCGGCTTCTGGAACTGGGTAGTAGTTTCTGTCAATAATTCTATTTAAATTACGAGTAACGACTTTAGTTACTTCGTGTAATTTTTCGAAATTATACCATAATTCATTCTTGTCTTTTTCCACAAATGAAGGTAAAGCAATTGAAGCCAAGTTACAAACAGCAACTTCATCTGGAGCAGAATATTCAACAATTTCACAACATAAATTGGATGATTTAATCATACCCAAATTCTTTTGATTGGATTTAGCATTACAGGCATCTTTATATAACATAAATGGAGTACCAGTTTCAGTTTGAGCTTCTAAAATAGAGTACCATAATTTTTGTGCTTTGACAGTTTGTCTACCTTTATTTTGGGATTCGTATTTTTCATACAATTGTTTGAATTCATCACCGTAAACATCGGATAAACCAGGAGCTTCATTTGGAGAGAATAAAGTCCAGTCACCATTTTGTTCGACTCTTTCCATAAATAAATCTGGAATCCATAAAGCTGGGAATAAATCTCTAGCTCTAATTTCTTCTTTACCATGGTTCTTTCTGATATCAATGAAATCAAAAATATCCGCGTGCCATGGTTCTAAATAAAGGGCAAAGGCACCTGGACGTTTGTTACCACCTTGATCAACATATCTGGCAGTATTGTTGAAAACTCTTACCATTGGAATAATACCATTTGAAGTACCATTAGTACCAGCAATATAAGTACCAGTAGATCTAATGTTGTGGATATGTAACCCAATACCACCGGCAGATTTGGAAATTAAAGCACAGGTCTTTAAAGTATCATAAATACCTTCAATGGAGTCTTCTTTCATGGCAACCAAGAAACAAGAGGACATTTGGGGGTTTGGAGTACCAGCATTGAAAAGAGTAGGAGAACCGTGAGTGAAGTATCTTTGCGACATCAAGTTATAAGATTCAATAACTCTTTCAATGTCGTCACCATGAATACCAATAGCCACTCTCATAATCAAATGTTGAGGTCTTTCAGCAACTTTACCGTTGATTCTCAAAAGATATGATCTTTCCAAGGTTTTGAATCCGAAATAGTTGTAAGAAAAGTCCCTATCGAAAACAATAGCCGAATTCAATTCGTCTGAATGTTTTTGCACAATGTCCCAAGTTTCTTTAGAAATCATAGGAGAATGTAACCCGGTTTTAGGGTTGATATATTCGTACAACTCTCTACATACTTGGGAAAATTGTTTAGTGGTTTGTTTATGTAAGTTAGAAACGGCGATTCTGGCAGCCAAAATAGCGTAATCTGGGTGAATAGTGGTCATGTAAGCAGCAGTTTCGGCTGCTAAGTTATCCAATTCAATAGTATTGACACCTTGATAGACACCTGAAATAACTCTTTGAGTAATAGCAACAGGTTCAACGTGGTCTGTATCTAAACCGTAACATAATCTTTGGACTCTGGCGGTGATTTTATCGAATCTCACCGGTTCCTTATGGCCATCCCTTTTTAAAACATACATGATTGGAAATCGCTCAATAGAAGATAGTAAATAAAAGTAAATTTAAAATTTTCTGGGAATGAGTTCTTATAAATACGCGCAAGACGCGGTGGAGGCAACAAAGACCCGTTGAAAATTTGGTAAACACTGATAGCAGAGGTGTGCGATGAGAGGAGGTATGGTACAGGTATATTGAGAAAAAGAGTTGCAAAATCGTCAGATATTCGATGCTAGGGTGATATGAGCAATCTAGATATGTCCTATGGGTTTAGAATGGTGATTTTGGGTAACTTGTAGGCGAATGTTGGTAAATGTCGTTTCCTAATAACACGGTCTTCTATGCACAAATATGAAATTAGACGTGTCAATAACAGACGTGTTAGTACCAGACGTGTTGGTACCAGACGTGTTAGCACCAGATCTAACCATCACATACTGTTTAGGATAACTAATAACCAAATCGAACACTTTACATTGTTTACATTGTTCGGTTCATCTATTTACTATTTAAATTAAAAAGTTCATTTGCATTAAGATACATTTTATCTGGTCAAAACCTGCTTCGCATATAACCCTATTGGACAAACAAGTACTATGGCTTCGCACTAGTAAAATTCTATGGAGGGTGTGCGTACTAATATCTACTATTCTCCTTTAGGGCTCTTTTACTTGTGCTACAATTTCGTAAGTGTATCCTGGCTGAAATGTTAGTAATGTAAATCGTTCTATGACGTTATTGTCTTGCGTAGATGAGTAGATTGGATGGCTTTTGCGTAGTCGGAATGATTAGAAATCAAATACCTCTGTTAATCTTTTTGCAGCCATACAGGAAGATGTACTGCAAAGGGCATTGAAATAAACACCCACTGTTGTTCATTTGCTCGTATCCGGAAGTAGCATATAAATGGCTATTTGTGTACTATACAAATGACCATTTGGTACTTTATATTACAAAGTGTATTTGGCATATAAATAATCAAATCTGGAAATGCCCCAAATAATAGCACACAATCCTTATGCATAGTCTCTCTATAATTATTCAGTGCATCGTATATGCTATAAATCTCAGACAATAGTATTACCAAATTATATATGAACAATGTAAATGAACAATGTAAATGAACCATTTAGTGATAGTTCATATCTATAAACTCAAAAGTTATTTATTTATATAAAGAAATTCGAATTATAGAGTGGCTAAAGACCAATCATTGGCTGCGTAGATTATTCAGCACATTTGAACTACAGGAATGTGAATTGATGTCGTACATTCTACTATCTATTCAATAAATAATATTCGTATAATCATTATCTAAATTCAGCGAGCACAATCAAAACTCAATCATGAACCCAATCATGAGAATTTCGATATTGAATGCAGTCTAAGACCCTTCTAGCTGTAAGCAAGTCTATTTAGATTCTTCTTTTGATAAATCACTAATGGTTAGTACGTAGACATATACACAATTAATCAGAATTGATATTTAAATCTTCTTTGTCACTCATACGGTGGGTCTTAAGCACCTCTTAAACACGGACCAAAGATTACAATCATCATATGAATTGATATCGCTAAATACATACTTAATAAACTTCTCCAAGTCAAAGTCATCTTCTTTCGATTTAGAAACTGGAGCTGGAGTTTGGCCTGCGGCTGGTACGGATGCCTTACTGGATCTTGGCCAAGCAACAACAGCACCAACTGAAGCTAAAGTAGCAATAGCAAGCTAATAGGTTAGTTTGAATGTGCACAACCGGACTATGGTAACTAATGAACTTGTGTAGGCATAGTACATGGAACTATTTTTACTTCCTTCTGCTACCTCTCAATTGATACATACAATATGAGAAGGAACTTGTCTTCCAAAGATAGTGTAAGCAGCAGCCATAATAAACAATTTACTAGGATAAGAGAAATATATTCATTTTACCAACAGTTAAACCATAGTAGTCGTGTCCACTCAACGATATTGGAAGAAGCACAATAAATTGCAACGAAAAACTTTTCTTATATACCAGGTTTGACCGACTGCGGGTATTGAAAAAGTTGTACTAACCCGGATTCCTTTTCTTCTGGGGCTCAAGAAGATTAGGGCAGCGAGTATAGTATAGGCTGGATGGACTACATTGGGGTTTAGATCTATTAGCTTGAATCGAGATAACAAGCTGACTCGCATTAAGGTTCTGTTAGACTAACTGCTTCCGGCACTACCATTGGATCGCACTACCATTGGATCTGGTACCGAGATCGTATGTGCATTACACTGTTCGTAATTGGTACCAGACTTGAAAAGTTATTAAGGGAAAAGATGAAAGTAGGTCAAATGATGTGAACGCTATTAAATGATGTGAAAGCTATTAATTACTGTAGTGTGCGATTAAATACTGTAGTGTTAAACACGGATCTAAATTTCTGACGTAGGACTGTTCTGGTCAAAATTCGCATCAAAAATTTGTTTTTTGCACCCATTGTAGATAACTGCAATTTCGTATGCACCATATTTGGTTCCTTCTCTTTTCAGAAAATCTGTTTTATAAGCTGCATAATATTTCATTCCAAACCGTCCCTGTCGCTTGTTAGTTTTACATTTCTTTCTAACTTCTATTATATATTTGCTAGTATATACAAACCATAGTACAATATTGAAGCTCGCCTCTGTCATTCAGTTTCGTGAGCTTGTCGCCAATAATTTTCAACTCTGAACTCATTTAACACCTTAAATACATCGTCCTCATTCTTCGTTTTCATTATACTCCATCTCTTGAACCGAAGGTTACTTATTTCTCCTTCCCAAACCAATTTGCATTGGTTGTTGCTATAATCTTGTAGTTCATAATCTTCTGGAGCATCTTTAGGAACAATATTTTCTTGCCATTTAATCCGGTTCAACAATAACTTTTTGTAAAATTGTATATTCTTATGACTTCCTTCTACAATAATCAAGTTGAATTTGTCATTTGTTAGACAAATTCCCACTAATTCCAATTGCTTGGCATTAACATCAACTTTGTACATATGTTGTGGATTCTGGAGTTTGTCTACTTTAAATACCGCCGTGAATAATCCCTTTTGCAACTGCTCTACGTTCTTATTATGAATTTTTTCGTGCCTTTGCTCTTTAGTTAGTTTTCTCGCTTCATTCGCAAGTAAGTGCTGCTTTAAACGTTCGTCAACCTGTTGTCGAACTTGTTGTTCCATCGCGGTCGGGTCCTTGATAGCCTCATTTGTCAAAACGCTCATCAAGTTCGATAATTTCACTTTTGGTGGTGGTGGAGCATCCAACCCCAACTTGATTCTATCTTGCTTAGTTTTCAATTTCGCTTGTCGCTCGTTTCTTCTCTTCCGTTTCATCTCTTTTTTCGTCAAATATATCTTGGTATTATCAATTGGCTTTTCCCATGTAGGTGGTAACAAGATGGGGTGTTGAATATATATTGAAACCGGAGCATTCTCATCGTCAAGAACCACATTTTCTTCAGAGATATCATCATACGAGTTCACTTTCAAATATGGCCTATCCCACCATTCTATAGCGGGAGGATACTGTGGTTTGAAGGCATCTTCTCCAAGATCCTCATTTGCAGCCAAACCTTTCGCTTTTGTCTGTGCGAACAATTCTTGTTCTTTTTTCTGCTGGTACAATTTTTCGCGTAGCTGGTTCCCTTGTGCTATATATTTTCCGTGCTCATTGAATTGTAATGGCTTTGGTTTCCTTTGTCCTACACTGTGCTGAGGGTCCAAATAAGGATTTATGGCCGTAGGATCAAACCATTTCCGTACATTCTGTTTTAAAGGGTTACTGGCAACAACGGTAGGCTGCACGACCTTCCGCAATAACGGATGTAGCTCCACCCCTAAACCTTTACCATTAGAAGCTTCACCATTACTTGGACTAGACCTTGTTCTCAGGTCATCTCGCTCCGATTGTAGCCGTTTTTTCTTTAACAAACGTTCTTTGGTTCGTGCAATCGCATCGTCTCGATCCTCACTTCGCCTTCTCCCGAGCCCCGATTGCTTCATACTTAATGATCCCCGTAACCAAAATAATCGCACCTCATTAACTTACCTCTTATTCCAAAAACCCATAATTTATAACTTCGTGTCCTGCATATAACCAAACGAGATTTTCCCATACAAATCTAAGCAGAAAGTTGCTAATCAAATATCTTAATATATTGGCACAACAGTCAATACATCAACTTTTAGACACTATATTCCAAATACGTTCTATACTTGCACACATATATATACTGACTCCATTGTACTTTTTTCGGGTAATTTTTAGCCTATTTTGTACCGCATTCCCTTAGTCATACCAATATGATCATTAACAGGAGAGACCATTTAGAAAGAATGGAAATGGCCAAGCCGTTGAAGTCTTTAATTGACGACCTCGAGTCGTGTCCATTAGAGCAGTTCCCCTATCGTTTGAACGAGAATTTAGTGTGGAATCGCCCCAAAGGCGATTTGCTTCATTGGGTCCAGGTGTTAAACAGAATCGATGAAGTGTTTGAAAACATTATTTCCAAATATGGTTTGGACGAAGAGTATGTCAAGTTGACGCTATTTTCTTCTCAAGACCAATTTTTGGCGGTAGCTTGTTTGGACTTTACTTATACTTTGCTTGAGAATTCAAAACCGGACCACGACCGTCCCATTTACTCTTCTAGCGAGCGAATCTTCGACTTAATCAACACCCCAACCATTGACGTAAGATTGAAAGCTTTGGAGGTGGCAGTGCTCATCGGAGAGCGGTTCACGAGGACAAATTCCTCGAAGTATGCTGCTCCCAAATCGAGCAAATCCAAGGTGTTACAGATTGCCCATTCATTCCCACCTCCAGTTCCAGCAAATTACAGCCAAAAGCACCAAAACAGCAACAAAAATAAAAAGAATAGCTCAAGTAGTCCTACTGTTATCGGAGACAACTTTAGCTATATCGACACCATAGCAAGTAACAAAAAGTATCCGTCAAAATGGAAGCACATTAACTATAGTTACTTCAAGTCGGTTATGGCGGTGAATTCAGACGATCTGAAGAAGGAGATCCAAAATTCGCCTGCCAAACCGGTGAAACACGATAAATCTCTCGTTCGAAACGAAGGGATCGCCTCGTTTGTTTTATCAGAAGAGGCCGTTCGTAAACTCTCTTTCGAGCAAATACTAGACAAAGCAAGCGAGTCGGTTCCCAAACAGTATTGGTACGAAATCGGTCTCATTGCTGCTAACGCAAAAGCTTTCAATTCGACCTCTTTTGAATCGATAAAGTTACGTGAGAAAATATTGAGATTGAAGTGTTTATCCATTGCATTCATTACATGTATGTGTAATTCCAATTATACCTCGTCAAAACTATTCGAAACTGAACCCTATACCTTTACATTTTTAGTTGACTTAGTCCTGCCAGAGAATTCTTCTACCGTTCCTAAAGAAGTATTTGCGGCTGCATTGAGAGCTCTTCAGTGTATTGCTCTCAGGAAGTACTGGTGTAGCGATATTATTCGGTGCATGGGTGGTAACGTCAACCATGGGATATTATTTCAATGCATAAGACACATACGCAAAGCCGTACAAGATAACGCTGATGACTATCAAGAAAACATATATGTATACTTTTTTGTCATTTTGCAGTTTCTAATAAGCACTAAAAGTTCCACGTTGAGATTAGCATCTGGGGGTCTCTTGCAAGAATTGATGGGGTTTTTTAACATTAAGACGAAATACAGAAGAACCTGTTCTGCTGCAGTGAAACTCATTGCTATATTCTTACTGAATTCCCCAGATTCAATTGAAGATTTTGCTAATAAGGATGGATTTAACTTAATTATTGAAACACTCAAGTATGAGATTGATTTTGCTTTATTGAACCCTGAATATGACGGAGGTGCACCTAAAGATGCCATCGTATACTACAGTATAAGTTTCAGACAAGCTGAATATATTCTGAGTTTAATGAAACTAGTATCTGAAATTATTGAAGCAGATTCGGGAGACAGATTAAGAAACCTTTTTGATTCGCCTATTTTGGAAAGCTTCAACAAGATCTTGACTAATCCTCACATTTTTGGACCCAATATAGTAGGAGCTACTCTTGACTCAGTATTTTTCATTATTCATAATGAACCTACTGCATTTGCCATATTGAATGAAGCAAATGTTATTGATACTATTCTCAATAATTACCAAGACTTATTCATGCCTTCAGGGGACTTATTAAAAGCTCTCTTAGATATATTAAGTTCGATTTGTTTAAACAAAGCAGGATTAAAGAAGGTAATAGACAAAGAGATTATTCCCATATATTTTAAATCATTTTATATGGTTGCATATGCCAAAGAATTGGTTAATTCGGATGAAAGCACTAGTCTTGGTAGCTCATTTGATGAGCTCGGTAGACATTATCCAGTCCTTAAACCTATAATCATGGAAGAGTCCAAAAAATTAATAGAAAACTTTTCATGCTTTGTGAATAGTAATCTTCAAGGTATTAGGTTTTACTCATCCAAGAATGGATCACTATACCACAGTCCTGAGGACACTATTGTGGAAAACGAAGAAGGTTCTACCGAGATTGAAACTTGGGATACTGCTGATTATGCCTATGTGTTGGATAATGTTTCTTTTTTCTTGGGTGGATTAATCCCAGAAAGTGGCCAATGGGGAAAGGATGCTATGGAAAAGATCAGTTTTGATTCTTGGGTTTCATATCTTACGTTATCAAACGCTCCTTACGATTACTCACAATCGAACGGTGTGTCTACCTTGTTGGCGATCTTGAAGTATTTTGATGATGAGGACAAAGACTACGGTCTCCCTGTGTTGGCAAAGTATCTTAAACAGCTGTTGAAATCAGAAATTATTCAAAACTATATAAATTATGAAAACACTGAAATCAGCTACTTTACTAGGTTCGAAAATGACTCATTAAGAGGAACAATACTATTAAAAGAATTGAACTCGCTTAATCTGTTATTATTCACAATAACCGAAATCTACATAAATCCAAATTTAATGTTCAAAGAAAGGTATCAACAAGTTGTTGATATATTTAAGGGCGAAGATGGTCTTCGCGCACTAAGTGATCTTGGGCTATTACTTCAGCGTAGTATAATCGAAGAGACTATAATCAGATCGAGTTCCCCTAAGATAGTGGTGCAACAAACTGAACCAATTTATGAAACTTTTGTCAATAACCCAATTCAAATATTTGCTGAAGATCCTGCTAAGAAGCCAACTAAAAAGGAATTCACCAGTGCCGTTTTCAAAAACACTCTCCAATTGAGATATATTAATTACTATTTATCAAATCAGATAACCACTATATTTAGCTGCACTGGTAGAGTTTGCATGCATAAACATCAAGATTATACTCAAGAAACATGGAGAAGAGATTCTGTCGAAATTACATTGGAATGTGCCAAAATCCTCACAGCTGGCTTGCAGAGAAAATTCAACAACAAATATTATGAATTTTGTTATCTTTTGGTCATGTCCAATATTTCGTTGTATTGTGTTTCCCAAAAGGAAAGGAGCAGGGAAATCGTACAGACATCTTTGGTTATTGCATTGGTGCAAAGCGGTTTTTTTGAAGTATTGAAGACTAAAACGCAATATATATGGCATCAATTGTTGATTCTGGACCCTGAGCTGGTTCTGAAAACGAAGGATCTCAAATACGTTAGTATGGAAGAAAGTAGTATTCTCAAAAACGCATTAAGTCAAATGTTAATGATATTCACTAGAATTGTTAATTCAGAGAGTTATCCTAATTTGCCTGTTTCGAAATTATATTTCCATACGGAATACGGTAAAGAAGTCGACACTAAGGTAATTTCTGCAATTTTAATACAAACGAGGTTGGTAGCATTTGATTTATTATCTGATGTCATTGGTCCTCGTTCAGAGTTAGTTACTACTTTGTCAAAACACTCCTCTAACATACCTTCACCTATTATTGAACAAATCATTAGCATTACAAAGCAAGCTCTCTTGGGAAAGAAAGAGGTAAAGGATTCGGAATTTATTCCATTTGATGTGGAAAATGTATCTCCTCCAATCAAACAAGTCAAGTGGTTGGTAAGTTTAGGCATGACTGAAGCTCAAGCAAATCTATATTTCAGACACGGACAAGATTTGAATGATTTCAGTAAGAAAATGTGGCCAGAGTTCCCTCAGCTAGAAATGTCCTTAGACGAATGGAACAAGTTTGCAGATACAATTGAGTCCCGTTCTCAAGAAGAAGACTTCAAATTTCTTTCTAAACATCCAGTTTATCGAAATGAGGAAGATCTTCAATTACTAAGATTTGAGGAGAACGAGATTTTCATTGAAAAGTGGATCCGTATTAGTAAACTCTATTCTAAATCGGTTAACTCCATTGCAGAATTATTCACAGTGATATGTAGCGACATGGACGAAGTTGTTCACAAGATTTTTGATCATGTCGTTTACTTAGTGGAAGTCGAACATGAAAAAGGTGATGGGTTAGCCCGTACATTGAAAGTTTTAAGTTCGTGCTTGAAAAATGAAAAAATATCCAACAAGTCACTGGTTGTATTTGAGAAACTCATGAACTTCTTTGTATCTGAAATCTCTGGGAAACCAGAACTGGTTAATGAACCTTATTTTGCACCTTGTTGTACCATTTTAGAACAAGTTCTATTATATAAGGAGATTCCACAGGTCGAAAATACTACTCACCAATCTCTTAAGTCGAGTGATGTTGTCGTTCCATTTGTTATTGGTGAAGATACAACGCAAAAATTACTTGATGGTATCATAAAATTCTCTGCTATTAAGGATTTTGAATCTCTCAACGCAGTTACGAGAGTATTGATATTATTCGCCAAGCAATATGATAACTGTATGAAGATTGCAGCATCTCCATTGACAAAAGAAATCATACAGTCACCTAGAGTGTTTTCAAAAGAATCTGATATTAATACCGACAATTTGAAAACAAATATTGCGATTTTAGTAAGAAGATTCTATGAAACTGTACCTGTTTTGAAATTAATCATGACAGCAGAAATAAGTACGCTTTTCAGTGGTCCATCTAGACCTAAAAGAGACTTGCAGTCATGTTTACGTGATACTTCTGCACTTGTGATGCGGGACCTGGATGCATACGTTGATGTGATTTCGAAAGATATTCGTTTAGATGGCTATGACGGCACTACCGAATTTTATGGAGGAAAAATACAGGTGGTCAAAGCTAAGAAGGAAGAAAAGGTAAGCGAAGATGTAGAAATGAAAGATGTTTCAGCCGATTCAGCACAAGCTGAAGACACGCAGAACTCTCAAAAAATCGTCGAATCTACGGGTATCATTCAAGTTATTTTAATCGAATTAATGGAAGTAATTAAATCTGATTGGGTCACGACTCCTAAAGAAGACGAGAATAGTGAAAAGGAAAAGGAAAAGGAAAAGGAAAAGCCTAATAAAAAGAACGATAAAATTGAAAGATCTGAATTGATTAAAAATGTTAACTTTTCTTATGCATGCTTTTTGATTCAAATTATCACCGAGCTTGTTGGTTCCTATAAGCAGGCAAAACTTGAATTCTTGACATTTTCAAAGAAGAAGAAAGATGAAAAGTTAAAGCCAAGATCTACAGCATTAAATTTCTTCATTCATCAATTAATTCCTACTCATCTGCTTGAAAAATCCACAGGACCAGAGTATGAAAGAAGGTGTGTTATTTCATCTATTGCCAAATTTGCTATTTTAGGATTTATCTCGACACCTATTGTTGATGAAGAGAATAACCCAAATGGAAGAAAAGAAAACTCCGACATGGCATTTATCAGAAAGTATTTTGTTGATATTTTGCTGAAAATATTAAACGAGACCGTAAGCATGCAAGCATTAGCTATTATAAGATTTGGGAAAATTTTAGATATCTTAGATTTAGTGAGCTTAATGATCTCAACCAAATTTAGAGAATCTTGTTATCCTGTGTTGAATAAAAATGCTGTCAAGTATGATCAATATTATATTTCAAAGTCTCTCCTTGATAAAGATATTCCTACTCAGATTACCAATATAATATCTGAAATTGACTTGAACTTTCCTGAAAGTGATAAGGTAACAAAAGCTGCTCTTAAGCCGTTGATATCTTTAGGGAGGGCCAAAATTGAATTTCAAGAACTTTTCGAAGGCGATCATCAAGGTGAAGATGATGATGATATCATGCCCGATGATCTGGACGACAGAGAGGAAACTCCTGATTTGTTCAGAAATTCCACACTTGGAATGTACGACGTTGAAACAGACAGTGAAGAAGTTGATGAGGATGAACTTGGCGATGGTCCACTTGAAGTATTGATTTCCGATGAAGAAATTGTGGAAAGCGATGAAGGTTCCTCTGGACTCTCGGATCTCGATGATGATTCAGAAGATGAGGATCTTGATGATGGTTTTGATGACCGAGAAATTGGAATTGAAGATGATAGCTTGGATGAGGACGATGACGAAAATAACTCAGACGATTCTGTGATGATGGGTGACATAGAAATAATTGATGAATTTGATGATTCGGGAATCAGTGGTTCCGAGGTTGATAGTGAAGATATTTCAGAAAATTCTGACTATTTTGATGAAGACCAAGGAGAATATAGCAGTGAATATGAAGATGAAGAATTAGACGGTTGGATTGAGGAGTTTGAAGACGATGAAGCCAATATATCCTCCCATGAACAAGAATCTGAAAGAATCGAAGATACTTTAATCCGTAATAGAAGGGACACTGGAGTAAGACGTGTTGACTTCGAAACAAATGAAGATTCAGATGAAAACTTGTCTGAGATTGAGTCTGCCCTGGACTTGGAAATCATTCAAGACTCAGGTAACAACAGAAGACTAGTTCCGTCTGGAAATATTTTTGATGATAACTATCGATCTGCCCCTTCGCTCACAGCGTTACTTGATTCCTTCTTAGGAGAAGCTGGTGTTTTAAGAAGCACATTGCGTATTGGAGCTGAGGGTCGGGAGTTTGACTACCGTAGAGGTATAAATTTTCCATTTGATAACTTGGTTGATTATCATGTTAGTACAAGCAAAGAATCTAATGTTCAATTAAGCCATATGTACGTGAAATCAACTAGAGAACGTTGGATTGACACTAAGAAATTATTTTATCCGAAAGCAAAGGATGACATTGTTTTCCGGATTATTCCCGCAATTATTAATAGAATTGAAACCCCAAGTATTGAATTGTTCAAAAAGAAGAAAGAAGAGATTGAAAAGATCAAACAAGAAAGAGAAGAAAGATTAAGGAAGAAAGAGGAAGAAGAAAGAAGAATCAAAGAAGAAGCTGCAAGGGAAAGAGATCGTAATATGAGTATTGAAGCTGGCAACGAGGTTGAACCTGTATTTGTACGTATCGGCGACCGTGAAGTTGATATAAGTGGTACTGATATTGATCCCGAGTTTTTCGAAGCTTTACCAGATGACATGCGGGAGGAAGTTTTTACCCAACATGTTACTGAAAGAAGAGCGAATGCAACCAGTACAGGTGAAGACGCTCGTGAGATTGATCCCGCATTTCTTGATGCATTACCTGACCAAATTCGTGAAGAAATTCTCCAACACGAGTCAATGGCTCGAAGATTTGCTTCTCTTGAAGACAGATTTGATGATGATTATGAAGCAGTTGGAGAGGATGAATCCCAAGACTCAGAACGGGAGGTGGATACCGAAAGTGTCAAAAAAGAAAAACGTAAATCAAAGGTTTTCTTCACACCTCTAGTTGATCGTCATGGTATATCTTCGATCATTCGTTTGCTTTTTGCCCCATTATCATTAAACCAACGTGAAGTTATCTACAACGCATTGCATTATTTGTGTAATAATAAGCATTCAAGGATAGAAATAATGGGATTATTGATAGCTATATTGTATGATGCTCTCATCAACAAGCGTACCACAGATAGACTTTATTCGCAGATTTCGGCTAGAGCATGTGGACAGAAAGATTCTAAGCAGTACAAATCGCCATTTGGTAGTACTATTACTATTATAAGTATACAAATCGTTGAAGCATTAGATTATTTGTTGGACAGAAATCTTCACTTGCGTTATTATTTGTTGACAGAACATGAAAATCCATTCATTCAAAAGATCATTAATAAGAAAGCAAAACTTGAAATTAGTAAAGATAACAAATATTCCATTAACTATCTCTTGCGTTTACTTGACAGTTCGATTGTTAGAGAAGAGCAAGTGTTTATGGATATACTAGCTAAGGTGCTTCAGGTTTCTACAAGACCATTGCATGTTTTGCAAAAGATTAAGGAACAAGATAAGCCAACTCCATTTAATCCACCAGTTATTCCTGACAGCAATTATCGTCAAATTATCAACATTTTGACTGCAAACGAATGTTCTAATACTACTTTTAGACGGACTATTAGTGCAATGCAAAATTTATCGGTTTTACCAAATGCCCAAAAAGTATTTTCTTTGGAATTATCGGAACAAGCCACAGCATTGGGTCAAACAATCATTGATGATATTGCTTCCTTAACTCAAGAATTAAAAGATACCGACGGTTATAACACTGAAAGCAAGTCTTTTATTAAATTCAGCAGTCCTTCGTCTGATCAGGCAAAGCTCTTAAGGATATTAACTGCTTTAGATTATATGTTTGAGACTAAAGAGAAAGAAATCGAGGATGATTTCAGTAAAGAAAGTGATGTTCGTGAAAAGGAAATTAAAGAATTAACTGGTTTATATACAAAGTTATCTTTAGGAAAACTCTGGGATGCATTGTCTGACTGCCTAAGAGTTTTTGAGCAAAAGCAAAACTTGATTAATGTCGCTACAGCTCTTTTACCTTTAATTGAAGCTTTAATGGTAGTATGTAAGCACAGCAAAGTTAAAGATTTGCAAATAAAAGATGTGCTTAAGTACGAAGCCAAAAAGGTGGATTTTGCAAAAGAACCACTTGAGAGATTATTCTTTTCTTTCACAGATGAACATAAAAAGATTCTTAACCAAATGGTGCGGACAAATCCTAATTTGATGAGTGGTCCCTTCGGTATGTTAGTTCGGAATCCTCGTGTTCTTGAATTCGATAATAAAAAGAACTACTTCGATCGTAAATTGCATCATGATGTCAATGAGAACTCCAAATTATCAATATGCATTCGCCGTGATCAGGTCTTTTTGGATTCATTCAGAGCCTTGTTTTTCAAATCCAAAGACGAGTTTAGAAACTCCAAATTGGAAATCAATTTCAAGGGTGAATCTGGAATTGATGCTGGTGGTGTGACTCGTGAATGGTATCAAGTCTTATCGAGACAGATGTTTAATCCTGATTATGCTTTATTCACGCCTGTTGCATCAGATGAAACAACGTTCCATCCGAATAGAACCTCTTGGGTAAACCCAGAACATTTATCATTTTTTAAGTTTATTGGTAGAATTATTGGTAAGGCTATTTTTGATAATTGTTTCCTCGATTGTCATTTTTCAAGGGCTGTTTATAAAAGGATTTTGAGTAGACCCGTATCATTGAAAGATATGGAAACACTTGACTTGGATTACTTCAAATCGTTAATGTGGATGTTGGAGAATGATATTACCGATATTATAACTGAAGATTTCTCTGTTGAAACTGATGATTATGGTGAGCATAAGATTATTGACTTAATAGAAGACGGCCGAAATATTCCTGTTACAGAAGAGAATAAGCACGAATATGTGCAAAAAGTTGTTGAATACAGATTACAAACATCAGTTACTGAACAAATGGATAACTTTTTAATTGGATTCCATGAAATCATTTCCAAAGATTTGGTATCAATTTTCGACGAACAAGAATTAGAATTATTAATATCTGGGTTACCTGATATCAATGTTGAAGATTGGCAGCAAAATACTACTTATAATAACTATTCTGCCTCGGTTGAGCAAATCCAATGGTTCTGGAGAGCAGTCAAATCGTTTGATAACGAAGAAAGAGCAAAATTATTACAATTTGCAACTGGTACATCAAAAGTTCCTTTGAATGGGTTCAAGGAACTAAGCGGAGCTAACGGGTTCTGTAAATTTAGTATTCATAGAGATTATGGATCTACCGACAGACTACCAAGTTCTCATACATGTTTTAATCAAATTGACTTGCCAGCGTATGAATCATATGAAGAATTGAGAGGAAGTTTACTATTAGCGATCACTGAAGGACATGAAGGGTTTGGATTAGCATAGGGCTAGTCTCGAATAAAACTTAAATTCAAACTATATAAGGATGTTGTATAAGTCTAATGTGTACATACTATTTATTTAATTAACAGCGTTACAAACCTTCTCTAAATCAGAAACATCTGCCAAATTACTCACCAATGGATAGTTCTTCTCATTTTCAGCAACAACGTAATCATTTAATAATCCACATTCTTCAAACATTGACTGTGGACTAATTGTAATTCTTCCCTTTTTCTTAAACACATATTTTGTTACCGAAATACAATTAGTCTTCTCCTTTTTACCAGAACCAGAAACAAATTTCGAAAGCACAAATACCCATTTTGCATCCCAAGCCAAGATTCTTGATTTAATGTTGAATGGGGTGAAGACATTCAATTCGTGTTTAAAAGTTGATTGCACAGTAGCAACGGGAATAAACGGCAAATTAGCAAGAGATTTAGATCTATATTCTCCCGTAACATTGTCATAACTATTAAAGAGAGTTTTCTGTAATACTTGACATACTAATTTCGTCCTTGCCATATCTAAATCAGCGAAATAGGTGGAGTTTGATTTATGTAAATACATATCGATTTCTAAAGGAGAAACATAGGTGTGATAAGTAACCCAGGTGAATAAATCATTTACATTCTTTCCCGTTATACCAAAGGTATTCTTCTTACCATTTCTATTATAAATGTATCTTGGAATCACCAATGCCTTAATCACTGCACTATAGAATCTAATAAAGTAAGCAAAAGGTAATGTCTTAATAGTAGACACCAAAAAGAGTACTATCAAGTACTTAGAAATTTTGTTGAACATTTCACTACAATTAAGCTATATCTTGGGCAATTGATAAGAAAAAGATCTATACTGTATTAATAAATACTAACGCGAGTATTTCGTTCTAATTTAAGAGTGTTTTTCATGAAACTACAATCGTTATATAACATTGCGATGGCTGCGACTACTATCACTATCTACATGTCCGAAATGTGTAGTCCGAAATCCACTGATTCCTTAATGTTGGGGAATACAATACCTCGGCTATATTCATTGTCTGGGTAGATTGAAGAGGAGCAGAAATATGCTACTATGTAGCCAATATGTACATGTTTACGGAGACTCGAGTTTATTGCCTCGGGTTTTATATCATTGCAAAATTACACCCTACATCCTGTTCCTGATAAGTCTATATTAAAGTTTGCTTATTAAGTAAACGGCCGTGGCGAGATCGGCGAATTAATTTTCCCAACGGCGGAATTTGAAAGTTGCAGCCGATTGGTGTACAAAGTAAATGCCTCAGCATCTCTTAAACGAATGAGGTGATTCCTGTTAAGCAAAACAGGAATAGGTTAATAATCATCCAGATAACTGTCTTTACTAATGTAATTGGCAATTGACGCAGTATTTCTAATTATTGCTAATATTGTAGCCAAGTGGATCGGTTAAGCCTTAGTAAAGGTTCCTGTGGCAGATATGACATATTTGCAGCTATCCTGTGAATATCGACCCTATTTGTTGGTCCTTTTGCCACCATCTCGTGCTGTTGTACTGGTTGTATATACCTGGTAGTTCCCAGCAACAATAGTGCTATACATTTACATTTCGATTTTCTCCATATATCTAATTTTCTCAATATATCTTTTTCCACATATCTGTTTTCTGATATTCTACATATATCTTCTGTCGTTTACATATATTGACCCAGCCTAATAATACATATTTTCTCGTTAGAAATAAATAATTGTTTTCTGAAAAAATGGACCTTCTGTTGTCCAATTCAAACTTTGTCTCTTCATAGTTAACATTCCCAGCATAAACATAGAAATGCTCTGACAAAACTTCCTTTTTTCAAATAACTTTTTCCTTCCAATATTGAACGCAATATTGAACCTAAAATAACCATAATTTTTAATTTTAAATATTTGCAAGAAATGAACCCTTTTTGTCTAATGTTTATCTACTTAATACGTTGACTTGAAATTTGCAATCATTCTTTTCAATGTGATTGACTAACCAATCATCCACATTGGCAAATTCCAACTGACACATTCTACACTTTCCAGCTACCTTGCCTCTTTGATCTTTCTTAGTGCCGTTTGGATATTGGAAATGGATTGCCTTTAAGTGATTTTTAAAGGTATCGCACCGAGAGAATATCCCAGTGTTGTGGCAGCATTTGTCATGCAAATCGTCTTCGGAAGACGAACCACTAAATTCATTCGTATTCAATTTTTTAAACGGACATTTAAACTGTCCTTTATCACTGCCAATCTCTTTCCAGTGACACTTAATGTGTCTGAATAAATCGTTTGGTCTAGCAAATCCACGCTGGCAATACTTACAAACATGAGGTCTGTTAGTTGGCTTCAAATGGGTAGATTTATGAGTAGCCAAATTAGAAAAGAATAATTTACATTCAGGGCACTGTCTCTTTTTTCTTGGTTTCCAAGTTTTTTTCAAAGAAACCTCATCATCTGAAGCGGTTGGTGTAGGCGAAGCAGGAGAAATGGTGACCGGGGTGATGGAGGCGATGGGGTGAAGCAGGTTTTGGCTAAGACTATGGGTGTGACCATTCAAAGGACTGGTGGAGTTAGGCAAGAGAGGCGCATTTAATGGCGACACTGGGCCGTTAATAGGTGCGTGAACTGGTCCATGAATTGGTGACACCGACAAGTTTGTGTTACCCTCGGCTGTGGTAGAAGGTAAATAATTTAATTTGTGGTACAAAGGATCGGAAATCGATCTCGACCTAGATGCCGACCCGTAGTCTGAAATGGGAGAAACTGGATGTAATGGAGCTTGGCTATAATTGGCTAAGCTATTTACATTATTGTAGGAAAAAAAAGGTTGGTAGTTAGGTAAATCCAAAGAATTTATCGAGGGCAATTTATTTTCATTAGACAACATAGAAAATTCAAGATTTTAATATATACAGCAGATTTATACCCTGTTTATTGTAGTTACCAACTTATTCAGCAATTTTATGTGAATAATATTTTTAGTTGCTTGTTCGAACTAAGAACTACTATACAAAATTACAATAGACACTTTGTAAAGTAAAATAGATGTTTGGAAAAAAGTAAAACCGCACTACCAACAAACTTTGCGGTTGTTCGAAGGAAGATTCGTCTATATATACTGGGATAAAATTATCTCGAGCTGGAGTTAATTATCGGTCTTGGTTTGTAATTTCAGCCGTTTCCCCTATACGTCCCCCTTTTATCGGGACATTACATCTGGTGTTATACAGGTGAGTGGATTCTCGAGACCTGGGTCACAATACCATAACTTGCAAAGGAGGCTCAGTATATGGCGTGGTAATAGGGTTGGGCTATAGTGTCGATTTGTAGCGTCTTTTCATCATATAGTAGCATTGAACCGGTTGGTTGACTGTGGAGTTTGAGTGATGTTCAGGTTAGTTGAGGGTTATTAATTGTAAGTGAGCGAAATATCTATCCAACTTACCGACACAGCCGTACATATTTGGGATGTTCGGCTCAAACCCCTTTGCTATCGAGAATAGGGGTAATCGGAAATATCTCCGGATTTTAACCGTACATTTGTTTAGCGAGCTTTTGTAACCGAATTAGCAGCCGAATTGCAACAAAACCGACCAACACTGAGAATAGAACCGTCGGCGACAGCAATGATCATCAATTACCTCGAGCAAGGATTAAACCGCATTCTCCAACCGTCAACCTGCCTAGGAGGATGCTCCATTTATCACCGCACCACTGGTGGATGTGCTGGTTGCATGCAGGGTCAATATTGTTTCTAATGGAGCAAGTCCGCATTTATTGCTGTTTCCGTCGAAAGCAAACCCCTAGGGCGCTATCATACCACTGTCTCAACAAAAGGTGGCGATGTTGTGTGCTACTGCTATATGGTGGTTCACCTGCCTCACCAGCTTCTGCCTCTTGCTGTTGCTGACAAAACAGGCAAGTCCTGCTGAGCTGTGTGCAGTCAGCCTCATAGAATCCTGATATGCAATGCGCTTCTGTACAGTTACACACTATGCTGTCAACGATTGTCCCCGATTACTCCGTGGCCGTCCCCCATACTAGCCGTGCTTACCGACCTAGCCAATAATCTCGCGTTTCTCTCGGTCAATGAGACACATTGATAAATCGGTTCGTCGCAATGTAGATGGTGACCTTGAGATGTTTGACGAGCATAATTTTATTGTTTCACCGCCAGAATACCAGTTCAACTTGTTTTCTTGGTGCCTACGGCTTTACTAAATGTAGTTCTTCTTAAAGTTGCGCTTAGCCATCATCCACGTGATTGCACCACCTTTGTGCTAACATACGGACGTAAAAACCTACGGTACGGGTATATTCGGTAATTTGTTATATCCGTAGAAATTACCGAATTCATCTAGTGTTCCAAGTTTGCAGCCATTTCTATTACGACTACAATTTACAATAGCACCGAGAAGCCATGCAAGCTCGTAAATATACGTTAACTCAGCAATGATAAAGGTTGCAAGGACTAGAAGAAGCTTCGGTTACACTGGTACGGTTCACTTCGCTACAAAACAATGACCTGGCCCAACATTGTTTGTCTTGAGCAATATCCTGCAACTCAATAGTGTAGCTATTCTGTTTATATATCTGGTTTAGAAGGGATGGGCTATCATTGCTGTTCTCTGAGGTTCTATGTCGCCCTATAGATCCAACAACAACCGTCTTTCTACGGGTCTGGGTTAGCAGGATTGCTTCGACGGTTCGAATTATATTTAATAATTAAGATGTGTGTATTGTATTCCGGAAATATCGATATATATAATTACATCAATTCATCATTGATGGTATGAGATATGGGGAACCAATTAAACTTTTCTTGATCTGACTTTTTGTTCAGTTTGAGATGAAGAAGAGGTGGTGGCTGAGGCAGGCTTGGCGACATCCTTGGTGGTTTTCTTGGTACCTTTGGTCTTATAAACTTTAATATAAAATGAGATGAATAAAACCAAGTATGAGGTCAAAATCAAGTATCCAAAAGCGGCAGCAACTTCAGATCCGTAACAGTCCCCAGCATTTGGCAACCATGGGAAGTATGAAGCCGCATAGTGCGTATAAGTTGCAAAATATACGAATACTAAATCAATCAAGAATTGGATGATTTGGAATCTAGTAACCCATTCTTTCCACCATACTCTAATACCTCTAGCACTTAAGAAGTAGTACCAGTACATTACAACATGGACACCTAAGTTAAGAGTAATTGGCACCCATTCGACCGAGGTACTCCCGGTCAACTGAGTGTAACACAATAATGCGGTAGCACCGTGGTGGTAGGTGTGTAAAAATAACAACTTCTTCTTTTTTAATACTAAAAATACGGTATCAACCAATTCGTAGAACTTGGTTAAGTAGTTCAAATAGTAAAGCGTAACCAATTTTGGGGCAAAAGCGTTTCTGTGGCAAATAGCGTAGAAAAGTCCATGGTGATACAAAATTGGTACCACTTGTTCAATAGATAATAATAATAAAACTAAAGAGATCAAGGTTAAAGCAATATTATGTAACTGAAATAAAAAGTTCAATTTGAAGGCTGGAGCCTTGAGCAACAGCAACAAACTTCTACCACCAAAGATAATGATATAGTAAGCAATGATTATGCCGATAGCATGGTAGCCATTAGCTAAGAAAGTTTTATGGTGGACGAATTCAAATTGTTCAGCAGGGTATCCAGCGAACTTTTCAAAAACAAAGGAAAAAATCGGCCAAAGATGTAATCCAAACGGTCTATCGAAGGAAGGAACCGATACTTGGAACAAGCTAGAATCGCCGGAAGCAAAAACACTGGAAGCCATTATTGACGCTGGTACCGTTAGATGAGAAAGAAAAGAACACTTGTAATGTAATAAAGTTTTTCACCGCGTCCATGTGATAGCATCAACACAAAGTTGCTACTACCATGCGGCCGTAAATATAGCTAGTCCCGGTCGCGGGTTAGTGATAGCTGGCATCAGCCTAGGAAATGTCCTGGTGCACTACCGGGGCCATCGCAGTAATACCGGTACTACACCCTAGGCTACCGAGGATACCAAGCTTAGGAAATAAGCGTTGTAGCATGAAGCAATTATAGATGTAGGAGGTCTTTACAATGCATATTCTCATTTAGCGAGATGATGAGTAGATTAGCGAGGCTATTCCATTTATTAAGCTGCACCGGCTATTGGCGGGGATATGTACAGTTCAAGTAATAGTAACTTAAGTGTAGACTGATTTTATAGATTGATGTAGTAGTAGTCTAATTGTGGAATGATTAAGTAGTCTTGATGTAGCTCTTCTGTTGAATTGGCAGTGGTTTCCATTTCACACTACTAGTACAGTAACTTATTAATTGTACTCAAACAACTTGCGATAGCTTAGAGGAGCTTAGCTGGTTAGGAGCTTAGGTGGAGGATATTTTGACTCCAAAGATAAAGATGCATCATTTGACTCTACTACGGGGGGATCTACTTGAGATACAGACGATTGCAACGTCACATTTTACTAAGATATAAACGTAGAGTTCTACAAGAGATACATATGATTGTAACGTGACATTTTACTAGGATATAAAAGTAGAGATGCATTAAATGAGTAATTACAGACCGATTTCTCAGTAAAAGTCATGCTTGTTCATGTTAATTGAGTATATAAAGATTAATTTGTCGATTTTGGTTTCAAATTTAAGAAATCAATGGATATGATAATATCATAACCATTTTCTTCACAAGCATACATTGCTTCGTGTTCATTCGAATGTAAGAACCGAATATTTTCCCCGATCAATGTTCTCTCCAAATTCGTAGTATGTAAGTTTCTAATTTCAATGAACCCTGGCTCAAATGATAAAATATATGGAAAGAAATACGCCAAGTTTTGAGGATTTCCTTCCCAGCTAATAAACCAATCATGACTTATTCTCCACCCATTTCTATTAATTAAAAATACAAATTCAGAATAACACAACATGAACTCTTTGTCTAACCGATGAATTGCTAACGGAGTAACTGTTTCTTTCTGAATTGCAAAATCTAAAGAAGGATCAGCTTCATCCAAAATTGGCTCTTTTTTACCTGTTTCAAGAGATAATATCTCCCATCCTTTAGAACATCCAACGCAAATTTTCGTCTTCAAAAATGAAATATTAATTGGATCACTGCTAAAACTAACTTCCCGTATTTCAATCCGACGATTCTTATTCTTTGGATTTCTATCAAATGGATTGGTAGGTTCGAATATAACGATGGAATGAGTTCCAACTTTGCCTCCACAAACTATTAATTTCCCATCGCAAATACCAGTTTTGAAAAATGAAATATGTGTAGCTAGTAATTTACCTGATTTAGTGTTTTTGGCGTGATCTAATGAATCGATACATGACAAATCAAACTCATAAAGATTCTTATCAGCTAATACTAATAGTTTGGAATACTCGACCAATTCTTCGATTTGGGTGACGTACACTTTGGAAATAACCAATGTTGGATCACTAACAATCCTTTCATTAGATGTCATGCTGATGGTTCTCACTGTAGAAATCCATAATCCAGTATCAGTACCATACAAGAGTTTTTTCCCACCATAACATGGAACAGCACAATTGATCTTGTTGGACCCATGGAATTTTCTAGTTTCAAATTTAGTTAAGGAAAACATATCATGTTTTTCGATTAATTTCTTTTGTTGGTTGTAAACCTGTTGCAATAATTGATTTTGCAAAGTCACGTCTTCGGCAAACAATGATGTATGTACTTGATTGCTACCCAACCCCAAGAAATTAATTTGATATTTAGCACTAGAATTTGATGATGTACCAATATAGTTAGATGTTTCAATTCGGTTCTTAATTGATGTATCAGATAAGATTGACATTCTGTATCTGTGGTTCATGAGTGTTCTCACATTAGGGATTTCAATACCACTATTTATAAACAATAACGAAAGATATATTGGTTTCTCAAAAACCTTATGCTGTTCTCTCTTGTTTTGAATTTTATGCTTCACAAGCAAAATGGCATGTTCAAATAAGTAAACATCAATCTTTTCATTATCTCTTTTCCTACTTAAAGTAACTTGATAAATGATCCGATTGTTGTAATTCAATTTGAAGTTGAACCTATTTTCTAATGTTTGCTTACCCAATAATCTGTGCAATACCATAACCTTATGACGATCGGTGGATTCACCAGTTTGAATATTAATTTTCACTAATATCTTTTCAATCTCTTCCTTTGCTTTTAATAAATTTTTATAGTCTGGGGATTCTGGCTTAGTATTCTTGAGAATTCCATTAAGCAATAATTGATATCTTGCCGGTCTTTGAACCCCTTTCATTAAAAATGACGATAAATCTTGCTTTCTTGACTCAGGCTTCTTTTCGATAGCCTCCAAAAATCTTGCATATTTCATATTCACTTGTTGCTGTCTTTCATGTTCAAAAGAGGCAAAAACCTTATTACCCGAATATCGAATAAATGGGTCAAAGGACCCAACGTAGTCTAAAAACACATCAGCGAATGTCTCGATGACGGGCTTTTGTTGTTGCTGTCTTCTAGTCAAAGCTTCGGACATTGATTTGGCTAATCGTAATAAATCACCAACACCTCCGAAAACAGTATGGATAAATGTTTCTCTTTGGTTTTCAGGAATGATATTGTTAGCTGGATTTCGTAATGGCATGATATAGAAATCAGTCATAAACTCCAAATCTTTCACGTAATCTCTTTGAGTGTAAATGAACTCATAAATCAATTCTTGTCTCATCTTTTCTTGCTTGTCTAACTTGTCTAAAACCGCTTGCAGAACAGTTTCATGCCATAAAGTTTTAGTTTCTTCTTTCTCATGGAATGATAATCTCGAAACTGCCCTACGTAAACCACCCTGTGGTTTCAAGTTTAATCTTGCTTGTTGTTCTAACCTTCTTGGACATGCAATAGAATAACATAACCTGTTTCTCGTACAAGTTGGTGAATAACAATCTGTCAATATAGTAAACACCCCATTAACCCCGGTAGCCTCAGTTGCGGATATCTTTGGCGGAGAAACCAAAGTAGAATTGGTGCTGGTCAATTCCTGAATATGAGCGTCCACAAATGATCCATGCTTTGAATTGTTGGCACTGTTTCTTCCTGAACTTGGGTCTTCTTGATAGAATTCCATATCATTATAATTATGACTGAATGAAAACACTTCATGCACTGAATCACGTAATCGATGTTGGTAAGTTACGTCGTGGAAAAACTTCTGTGCATCCAACGATCTCCCCAACAATAATGCTAGGTTTCTGTCGTTGGTTCTGATGATTCGACAAATAATATCAACTGACATTTTCCCAGTAAAGGTATCGTGATACTCTAACCCATCTTTGGTATTAATTGTTAGAATAATTGATTCTCTAAATACTTTGGCTACCTCCGACAAAAGAGCAGGATATACCAATGGTTTTTTAGAAGTTAATGGCAGCATCATTGAAGCTTTAGAAATCGTGCCAGAGCTTGCAACCCTGTCCATTTTGTTACCAATAGTCAAGCTTGTCGAAGAACTGTGCTTTTTAGTGCTGAGGGAGGACAACTTTGATATGGATGAAAAAGATCTCGATTTCGATGATAATGAAAATGTATGATGAACTGAGCTGGTGGAATTGTTTGCACTGTTTCCCTGGCCACCTCTAATTGCATTATTGTTACCATTTGAACCGGTGCTTGGTCCTTTCAGTTGTTGGTATTTCATCGATGCTGAGTTCAAACTGTTCGTGCGATTTTCTTGAGTTAATGGAGTGCTTGAATATTGCGGCATAGATGGCGAACTAACGATTCTTCTGGCTTCGGTCTGATGCATTGTTTTCTTTGGAGCCTTCCTATTGTATTGATCTATAGGATACGGAGGGTTTGCGGTGAAATTTGAACGATTGGTCGACTGAGTCTGGGGAATAGTTGGAGAGGCTGTGCTATTATCGTAGGTCAAAGAGGAAGCCGAATGGTTTCTCTCCTCAAAGTCTGGGTAACTTGGTGGAGGCTTTCTCGTGGCATGATGTTGTTGCGGCTGTTGGTTTTGCGGCTGGTGTTGCGGCTGTTGATGAGGCAAGTTCTGGGGTGGTTGCTGGGGAAAGCTTTGAGACTGCGGCGTAGGCCCACCAAAAGATGGAAACTGATTAGGAGCAGATGCTTGAGGATTCACACCCTGTTGAGGACGACGATAACTTTGCTCGCTGTTCTCTTGTACATGACCAAGAAATCCCGGTTGCTCGCTATTAGAATACTGATCGGTATAGCGCGGATTGAAGACAGGTTGTCTATTATAACCGGGTTGGCTATAGCCAGATTGGTTGTTATAATCAGGTTGATTAGAATATCCTGGCTGGTTTGAATAATTTGTTTTACTATTACCATAACTTTGCGGAGGTTGGTTTGCGTTTAACTTTTGATTTGCGTAATCCTGCTGAACTTGACTAAAAGGCACAGGCTGTTGCGGAAGCGAACGGGATTTATACGGATGAGAAGGCTGCTGTTGTTGGTGCTGCTGTTGCTGTTGCTGTTGGTATTGCTGCTGCTGTTGGTGATGATGTTGTGGATAATCCTGATGGTATTGCTGTGGGCGGTGGTTTTGATTCAACTGATCAGTCTGAAGCGCACCTGGAAGATCTTTAACGATTGCATTTGACGGAAGCGAACGAAAGTTTGAGCTATTTGCATAGGGGTCCAATTGGCCGGCAGGAACCGAAGGATATTTCCCACCATTGTGATTCGAATCACTGGCCACATTGTCTGAGTTGGTTGCGAGAGACGTATAATTTGAAGGTAGCAAATGAGGAGGTAAATTAATGCCCGACAGCTTGGGATCAATATAGTTGGAGTTATTCGTCATGTAGCCTAACCCGAACCGTAAATCACAAGATACTTAGCAATAACCTACTATGAAACTAAGCAATTTTCAAAATTATTTTTGGAAAATTTTCGAAATAGTGAAATTCAAAATTTGCAAAAAATCCTGATAAATTTTATTGATTAAAGAATTGTCGCTTCAAATTCAACTAACACCGAAAGCTTGATACGGTGTATACGGAGCTAGCAGTATATAGTGGTGTGTTACCAATTGAATTGTTCTTCCCTCTAAATATAGTTATTATGCTACCAATAAAATCGCCAGGTGCGGGTACTGTATGGATGGGTCTTGGAATTCCTTATACGTATGGTATTGTGATCGTTAAGATTGCCGTAGAGGTGGTTTCAGAAAGACAGGATGAAAGTTATGGCACTGTTTGTGATGTGAGAGCCTTGTGGGGTTAGTTACCTTGTTTGGCTTTTGCTTCTGATTATGCGGATTCACAGGAGTGTTATTAGTTTTTGATGTGTTTTACCCTGGAGGAGAAATAGATCCTCTCCTGATATGGATTTCTTGGTGATTCTGGTTCTTCTGATTATTTCTTTTGATTTTTGACAGAATTCTGGTTTGTGGTTGTGTTTCTGTAGAAATATTCCTAGTTTCGCTTGATGTAGGAGTATATAGGATGCTTTTGAATTTCGTTATCTCTTTATCTCTAATCTAATCTCGCAGTGTCCGATTTAAATCAATGGATCTCCTTGGCCGATTATTATTAAGCCCCTGATCTTATCTCTTATCAAAAGTATTAAACTGGATTTTATATCCGTTGGGATCCGCAGGTACTGCTTTTCCTTGATCTTAGGTTGCAGCATTATACCTTTCGCAGTAGTAATATCAATTCGTCTTCACCTTGTTGTGTTTGTTCTGTATCATAGAGATCACTCTTTTAATCATAGAGATTCACTATTGTAATCTTTGGATCCCACCAACTATGGTCTTCTGCTTTTATATATCTCTAGTTTATAAGCGATTCTTAAAGCACTTTGCTTCCTAAATTTGCAGCCAATTGTCATTACTTTTATTCGTGTTGCGTTTTGCTACTGATTCTTTCAGGACTCTTATATTTAGTAATACTGATCAATTTTCTTTGATTAATTGGGATTTTTAAGTGTATTTAGAACTTTTATAGTTTTCATTTAAAAATCAAACAGAGTATTACCGTTTCATAAAATTATTACAAATTCTTCAAAAATCTTCAAAAAATCACCTTACTTCTCTTAATTCAATCAAGTCTAAAATCAATCAAACTGTAACGTTGCATTATCTTCTACACTATTCTTTGCCTTGTGTTGGTACTCTTATGCTTGCCTTTAATATATACACTTTCTATTTCTTTCGATATATGTACAAAAAAGGTCCCTTTTTAAAACTGTCTATTCAAAAAATCCTACCTCTTCAACCACTTCTATTTCTTGAGATATATTCTCATTAAAACGGCAAATTCACCACTTACTCTTCTTTACTCAAACTCGGTTTCTCATTTTGCAACCATTTTTGAGGCACAATCCAAGCTAATGTCGCAAAGATAAAGCTCGCACGACATTTTTCACGACATCGCTTGCGGCAGCCAATTTCAATCCGCACCCATTTCACCAAAGTCTATATACCACTACTACTTCCACACCACCCCATCAATTGACCATGCCTGCCTATCATTCTACTTTTTTGGGGGAAGATTCGGACTCACGTGTCGTCGGTAACATCGTTTTGTTACCGATACACACCCAATTCAGGGGCCCATCATACCCTCCCCAACAAGATTATGACATCATTGAGGAGGTTTTAGATTTGTTTCGAGCTAATTGTTTCTTTAGAAACTTTGAAATTAAAGGAAATGCCGATCGGCTTTTGATTTATGGCATCTTGTTTGTTTCGGATTGTTTATCTAAGTTATCTAAAACAGTCAATTTACGAGAAGCCACGAGAATTTTAAGTAACTTATCTTTAGACTCTTTTGCATTACCTGGAGATATAGGTTTTCCTCTTAGTAATTTGTATCAACCTCCAAAAACCAAAAACGACGGAGATTTGTTAAGGAGTTACTTACAGCAATTTAGACAAGAGTTATCTGACCGGTTATTAAAGAGAATCTACGCCGATGACGAAAATACTCCCTCCAAATATTGGTTGGCATTCACCAAACGTAGATTTATGAATAAAAGTTTATAGTTTAGTATATAGTGATAAACGAGTTATGTAGCGGACTGGCTCACCACGGGCTATATTACATGTAATGGGGTGGTACTGGCGAACCAGTGGCTAAGTTTCGTCTTTGAGACGAACTAGAGGGATCCACAATCCCACAGTGCGTCTATACTCTATATACTGTGGGCCAAATATCTTATGGATCAAGAACCATTCTTCAAATTGGATGCGAACGGTAAAGAAGTGGCCGAGGATGAATACGTTCGCAATCAAGTTGAGCCAATTCTGTAACAACACCTCGATTCCAACGGCAAATAACCAGAACCCGAGGTAAGAAGGGTGCCTACACCAGTGGTAGATGCCGTGGGTTACCAAGACATGGTTTGCGGCTGATTTGGTTTGGATGTGGTGATTGAAGGAGCTACCGCAGGTTCTCATTGCTAAATGACGAATGGAAATGCCGCTAAACACGAGAAAACCTCCTAAAATGTGTAATACGGTGCCCCAGGGTCCACTTAGTACGATGTTAATACCATAGATTCTCGCTAAATTGCTTCTTTGGAGCAAATACTCCCAAATCGATAGGAGTTGCATGAACCAAAAGTGGCCATTTCCTTTGTTTCCGTAGATTAAGAACGATCGACTGGTCACTTGTGTTGGTTGGTATCGACAAGTGCAATAGAATTCATTTAAATGGTATACTGTCAAAATCACTAGATACAAGACTAAGTAAAAGTACTTGTCTAGTGGAACCACAAGAATCAGCATTAAACCGGTGCAAAAAAGTGCTCCTAGTACTGAGGACACTAGTGCGATCTCAACCAACGAGTTCAATTGACAATTATACGACATAATTCATGTTTTTGCCAGGTAGTCTCAATTGCATTTATTTGATAAACCTTTATAGCGAGTCTTCTGATAATAAAATGCGCACTGAGAAAATTATATCTAGTCATTAATTGAATCAAATTGCAGCATGGTGCAACAGTACGATGTGGCCAAAGTTGACTTGATTAAGGTGGTAGCCAAGTCGTTTGTGCTTGGGGGATGCTTACTGGTAAATTTGGCGTTGATTTTCTTACAAATGGCCGAGTTACTACCTATTTCGCTCTATTTGGTCAATATCTACCTAATCTTTTTGTGCATATTCCACCTTTTGGAGTTTGTTTCTACTTGTTTGTGGAACAATAGTCAAGTAGATGACGATTCTTTCATCTTGGAGGACTACCAAATGCTTCTAGCTAATTTTGTCGCTATCTTGGAATATTTGTTAACAAGAAATGTAAAGCCTTTTAGTATCACTGTATGTTATATAGGTATAGCCATAGTATTGGGGGGACAGTTCATTCGGACTTTGGCTATGTATACTGCCGGAGCTTCGTTCAATCACTACATTCAACGAGACCATCAAAATACCCATAAGCTCATCACTAGCGGTGTTTATTGCTACATACGTCACCCTAGCTACTTTGGGTTCTGGTGGTGGTTCATTGGCCTACAACTCATGGTCAATAACATAATTGCTTTGGTCGTAGGAGGCGTAGTACTTTGGCGTTTCTTCAATGCCAGAATAGAATATGAAGAGGCTCTTTTGACTAAATTCTTTGGCTCAAAGTATATAGACTACAAGAATTCTGCCAAAACTTGGATTCCCTTCATCAATTAGTTCGCATCAATGTTAACTATACGGTTATGGTGCATAATGTCTAGGAGCTTTTTTGACAAATAGAATTTGTCTACTGGATTTCATTTAGAGATGATAGTTTCTTCTAGCTATATTCTGGGCCATTGTACCCATTTTGTTTCAGAAATGCTCAGAAACGTTAGATATGATCTAACACTATAGGCTGTTCTAACTCTATAGACTGCTTGGTTATGATCCCTCGCACTCTGTTATGAAATATGCATAGAAACATTATAGGTGCTGGAAACAGTTAAGACTGCTATACTTTCCAAAAAGGGCAGTCTTCTCGGTCCTTGCCAATATTCATTCTAACCACTGCATATCTTATCTAGATAGTCCAAGACTACGCTAGACATAAAATAAAGCTCGTTAGAGCTCGTTATACCAGTCAACTCTCTAAAGACAAAACATACATATTTCTCATTGCTATTCGCATTCTGTAATATACAATTAAGCATAGTTTTACTGCTTCAATCTACAAGTCTCCTATCTTGTATATCTATTATAATCTATATTAAGTGCTTATTTTTCAAGCTTTGGATTAACTCCGAATCCATTAACGTTTCTATACATCATAACCCCATCTTTACCGTCTACAAATTGACACATTCTACCCGATTTCCACAAAGCTTTCCACATATTTTCGTCAGAGAACATGTAATGTTTACCCATAACCTTCTTGATGGCTTCACTGGCTTCTCTGGCGTTGTAAAATGGAATTCTGGAACAGTAGTGATGCAAAACGTGGGTTTCAATGATATCATGGAAGAAAAATGGACCGACAAAGCCAAATTCTCTGTCAATGGTGGCAGCGGCTCCTCTAGCAAAGTTCCATTGGTGAGCTTCATAATGGGCCATCTTTGGGTCGGAATGTTGCAAGTAAGTGATGAATACTAACCAGTGGTTGGTTAAAATGTAAGGCAAGAACCAGTTAACCAAGACGGAAAATCCACCAAAGTACTTGTACCAGGTGTAAACGGCGAATAATTGCAAGATAATACCCAAATCAGACAATAAGATGAACCAATAGTCTTTTTTGTCCAAGATGACGGTGGAAGGATGGAAATGAGACTTTTTGAACCAGTGGACTCCTTCGTGTGGTTGACCTGAAACGTTAGCGAAAAGGTAAATGATCCAACCACCAAGTTGTTGGAAAGCTAATTGAGCCAAGTTGTAAATAGGGGCATCTTCCAAGATATCGTGGATAGTGTGGCCGCCTCTGCTTTGGACGAATCTTTCTTTGGTCTTTGGAACGAACACCATATCTCTAGTTAAGTGGCCGGTGGCTTTGTGGTGTTTTGAGTGGGAGTATTTCCATGAGAAGTAAGGAACTAATAAGTAGGAGTGTAAGACCCAACCGACGGTATCATTGACCCAACCGTAATCAGAGAAAGCTTGGTGACCACATTCGTGGGCTAAAACCCAGATCCCAGTGCAAACAAGACCTTGGAGCCATACGTAGGCACCCCAGGCAGCGAATCTGAGAAGCTGGTTTGGAATTTGGGGAATGTAAGTGTTGGCAATGTATCCAAAGGTTACCAACATGAAAATGTCTCTAAAAACATAGTAGAACGAAGTGGTTAATCTTCTTTCGTAGGTGTGTTTTGGGATCACTGATAAGATGTCCTTGATGGTGTAATCAGGAACTTCAAAGGTGTTACCGTAGGTATCAACAGCAGTTAAACCAGTCTTGAAGCCTTGTTCTTGAAAGGAAGCAATATTTCCGCTACGGTTAATGATAGTAGAGGTGCCCTCTTCACCACCAAGGTGCGATGAGGTATCAATAGTAGACATATTCACGAGTGACGAACAAAGAGTGTCTAGAGAAGAGATAAAACAAATTTAATATTTTCGCAACCACAGGGTTTTTCTGCCCTTATATAAGAAATTTTCCTCTGCCAATAAAAACACAATATTTTCTCACAACCTAATCAGATGCCCCGTATGTCAAATCAAAGTCCGGTAGTAATGCCAACAATTGAGCAGTTTTTCCTATGGAAAGTGCACGAGATGGGAGCTCGTAAACGGCTGGTTCGAATGGTGTGACATTCGCATTGGGTTTATCATGGTTTAATGGTGCCGCTTCAGTGTTGAATCGGGTGATTGTGTAGGCAGCTGGGGTGCTAAAAAACGTTGAGCCTGTGTGCCCGCCAAAAAAATTCAACCATTTCTTTTGCAGAAAAAGAAATGGCATGGGTTGATTTATCTGTTTTGGGATAGCCAGGGCCGTGGAAGGGTTTTAGGCTGATTTGCGTTTATTGTATAAATTGTATATATTGGTTGAAGGGTCTAGCACTACTTGTAAGGGGGTATAGGACTGTCGTGGATCTGGTTGTGGTGCTACTGGTGTATAGCCGTTGCAATTGCTAGTCGCTTACAATTGCCTGTCTGCAGCACCGCGGTAGAAATCTTCGTTATGCGTGCGTGCTCTGCGTGTTTTGGGTCGTCAGTCTGGGTGTAAGGAGGGCGTCATTCTACTCTGGTACTAGGCGCAATTACTATCTACTGGGTGGTCACTAGAAATCATCGCTAGCAGGTGCGGGAATTTGGTACGGATCAATCCTGGTTGGGTAGTAACGGCGTATCTTGGTGGCTTATTCCCATTTCTTTTGCCAGTGGTCCCGGCAAAACTCACCGGCTGCAAACTGTCCCAGTAGCAGTGAGGGCATATGGCGCTATTTGGCGCTATTTGGTGCAATCTGGTGCTATTTGTTATCTAGTGCTATTTGGTGCTATCTGTACCCCATTAAGTTGCTTGGATTCCACATGTAGAATTCGTTGGCTATATCCTGTACGCCAATCCACACCTCGCATCTTTTCTTAGACGTATTATTATATGTACAACCACTGACACGTTTGGCCATAGATAAGCTCAATTCTTCCTCTTTGTTCCTGCAATGGTTTATTCCACTGCAAATAGTACATTATAAGCCTTACGACCCTATCTATTCCGGAGCCGTGTTTTCTTTTGTATAAATTATCGTAGGTACCCCAAACCCCGGTTAATGTTAGTTTTACTTAGGGAAATGCATCCATTCGTCCCATTTGTTGGATCTCAGTGCAAAACCCCTGTAGCAATTCCTATGCTCTTTACCGCCTATTTTTCCAATTTATTGTTTCTGTTCCTGGGCATTCGACACATACACTACTGATTGGCATATGAGGTATTTTCTTAAGACCTCGGCAAGAAGTTTCTTATGTAGACACAATCTAAAACATCTACTACCGTTTTCGTATATCTACCCCAATTATAAACTACTATCGTACTTAGAAGGATATACTATTTTTGCTCGTCTTTTCTGAGAATCTTGTAGGCATTTTTGTGCTACATTTCGTAGTATAGAAATGAAATTGCTGCTATAACCTGTATGCTATGATTATTTGCTATATACTTACATATAAACCAATCTAAAGGGCCCTTCTAATCATCTAATATTGGATAACCTTGTTGTGTTCATATGAACGTTAATGTCCAATCTATCAGCATCCTCTTCAATTTTCTTCAATCTAGCATTTTGACTCTCTACCTCAATACCCATTGTTTGTGCTGTCAGCTTCAATTTTTTGGCATATAATCCAATTTGGTCAAGATTAGTGGCCAATTCTTTTTCAATTTCATCATCTTCAGAATCGTTTTCAAATTGATATCTCTTAGCAGCAAGCAAGTCTTTTTCACCACGATACTTTTGGTGAAGCTCGGAAGACGTAGCATTGTTTGTAATCCCTTCTTTAATTCTTTGCTCAGATCTGTACATTTCGGTCCTGTTTTGTTCTCTCATGTATTTTTCCATAGATTTCTCCGATTTAATTTTATTTTCTTCATTTCTTAAACGAGATTTCTTGTTGAATGGATTCCCATAAGCTGGAATGAAGATAGACCGATTAAGTCTATTTAATTCACTGACTTTGGAGTCTGCGATTTTCGTTTGTGTGTCTGCCAATAATAAGTTTTGCTCAGCATTGTAAAGACGTTCGGATTGTGAACCTAACATCCCAAGTGTGTTTGTTGCAGAAGCGTCAGCTTCTTGGGCCATTTTTAATGTATTTCTAGTTGATGCAATTGATTCTTGTTTTACAAATCTAATATCTTGCCTTATGGCTTCAATTTCCTCGTCTTCAGAGTTTACTTCTTGTTCTTGGGGCAAATCATCAATCTCTAAATTAAGATCGTCTTCTTCAGGCAATGCATTCAAATCAAGAGTAGCGTCGTCTCCATATAAGCTTTTAGGCTCTCTTTTTGCTTGAGTTGAAGCTCCAATTTGATGCGAAGGCATTTTGTTCAAATCAAGAGATGATTCTTCGTCATAATCTCGAACTCTTGGTTGAGGTTTTGCTTTTGGTGTTGCCGAGCCATATGGATTAGCACGACGCTGGGTCGAGTAGGGATTTGGTGCATTACTTGACTGGTTGTAGGCATTTGAATTTGATGTTGAAGATGGATTTGAGTATGCAGATGAAGTACCATATGGAGATGCTTTTCCTGAACCATAACCATTAGAAGAATTACTGGTATTGGTACCGTATGGATTTGATTGATTAGATGAAGAACCGTATGGATTTGATTGATTAGACGAAGACCCGTATGGTGAATTATTAGATGAAGATCCATAAGGTGAGTTATTACCCATATTATTATTACTTCCATTGTCATTGCCGTTGGCATATGGATTACCTCCAGTAGTGTTTAAATTGGCACTAGCATAAGGATTAACAGGAGCAAATCCCGGCTTCCTTCCTGCTCTCTCTTGAGCATACTGTTTGAAGGCTCCGAACTTCTCTTCCCTTGTACCTGATGAATTCGATTTAGTAGTGATACCGGATTTGGTCAAGCTATCACGTAACTCTTGTTCCGAAGGATCCTTTTTACTGAATACTTTTCTTAATCCCATTACGCTGTATAATATATGATATAATTATCGAATATAAACTACCAAAAGGATTAGTTATGGTTTTACAAATTATATTCTTTTTGAGTACTAAATTATTAGCATTTAAAGTGTGTCAAAATGTGCGAGTAGAAAGTCGTGTACCACCATTTCTAGAAATCTACTGCCAGATTCCTAATCCAGTATGCAGCGATACAGGAACAAGTGACTACTGAAGAATCGGTCTGGCTGTGCTAGTCATTGAAGAAAAAATCTCTCAATTTATCACCGACAAGATATACTCAACGGGGATATATGCTTGGAACAGTAAACTCTGGAAATCTAAGACCGACCGATTATGAAATTATTAATCACTAGAAAAATCACCATCTAATACGCATCAATAATATATGAAGCATCCATGCATGAAAACCAGTAAATACTAAAGATAAGCTGCAGTAAACTGTAAATGTTCTAAACTACAGCTAAATAACGTAGGCTAACAAGATTATTAGTAAGAGCTGTGATGTAAACTATTATTCGAGAGTAATCTGAATCAAACAATGCATACTACAAGAATCTTCAAATTGGCATATTAAGCCAAGGTAATAGATATTCTAATGTAGAACAACTCATAAGCTAAATAGATGTAAAATATGAGGCTTCTTTCAGAAAGTAGCGATATTCACTTGCACTGCATATACATTATCCACATACTGTGCTCATGGGTTAATTTTTGCTGTATATTCAAGAGGAGACGGTCCCATTTGTCAGATAAGAATATTACTGGGTTGTTTACTGATTCGGGTCTTCGATTAGATTTATAATTGCGATTCATTTTCTTATATTTGGACTACCAACTCCAAGCTTCATCTTGGGTGATGATTACACCTTCAGTAGTCAAGATGAACGAGTGTCTTTTTCAGAAGATCATTTTTCCTTCTTGTTAACAAGTTGACTGATATGTAGTTTTAGTTTATTGTAATACCTTAATTAAGTGGTCTACGCCTTTTGCAGCCATCAAGCTGATAGCAAGTTTCTTATCTGCAGTCTTGGATGATAAAGTCTGCATAACGTTTGGCAACACTTTAAACCAATTTGCATGGTAATAGAAAAAGGCAACAGAAAATAGATATAGTTGATAAATAATAAGGTTTATAGATAGAACACGTAGAATAGCTTTGTAATTAATAGATTTGGAAAGTTAGACACTTAATACAGTGTTTCCTAAAATATTGTAAATTGTGAATTGTATATTGTAAACTGTAAATTAGGGTAATTAATGTAGACTTTGGACACAAAGATCCTCCAGAGAATTGACACAAAAAGCTACCTTCTACTACAACAAAATCTGCAACAAGTTCTCTACCACATGTTGCATGGTTATTATAGGGGTAGAAATCCTACAAAGATAGACACTACTACGTTAAATATGGATTTACAGGTTTTCATAAAAACAAACTGGACCACAATTACACGAAACCCAATAAGGTTTCGGGTGTTTTGCATCTACCCCTCTATGGCTGCATTACCCTCCGATGGGTTAACTCTATTGTTTGAAACTCCGGACTACACTCTGAATTGCTACTCGAATCAAAATACCTAAATTCTCGGAGCCGAGACCGAACTTCTAAGCAATACCTTATCCAAAGAAGTTAGATGCACACTGCTGATAATAGAAGTCAAATTATCGGCATTTTCCAATGTAACCCCACCAAAAAACTGACTTGCTCCATACTGACCCCATATTGACACTGATGACTATAACTTCGAGACCGAGGAAACCACTTAATTTCGACTCTGATAACATCACTACTGCTAGCACCGTCGCACTAGCCAGTCGCATCTGATACCACCACGTCCCAGTAGCTCTCTCGATAGTAAGCGCGATGATTGGACAGCCGCACGCGCACCTCGGCGGTTGCCATGAAATTGATCCTACTCTTTTGGACCATATTTGGAACCATGTTGGGCCCCAAAAGCGATAAAACTAGCTCTATTACTGACAATCTCAAGCCAATTGCAATTCAAGATCACAGTCAGCCTATGCTCTTTGCATCCTTCCTACCGTTTTTTCCCTTTCGTCCATGGCTAGTCTTTTTTCGCATCAAAAAACCGGCATTGCCTGCAGACAACGAGGATGACTTTGCGCACTTCTGCTGCAGCTTGCCAGTGCAGCTATCGATATATATATAACCATATTCGTTGAATTTTTTTCACGCTTAGTAAAACCATTAGTATATTTGAGTCACTGCAATCATGTCTAGCGAACAACAAGAGTTAAAGAAAAAACCAGTCAACTTCAAAAACATTTTGTTAGGGGCAGCACTTAATATGGCCGAAGTCACTACTTTGGGTCAGCCTTTGGAAGTTGTCAAAACAACCATGGCCGCCAATCGTCAATTTACCATGGCACAAGCCATTGGCCACATTTGGTCTCGGGGAGGTGTTTCCGGGTTCTATCAAGGGTTGATCCCTTGGGCTTGGATCGAAGCCTCCACCAAAGGGGCAGTCTTACTTTTTGTGTCTGCAGAAGCTGAATACCAGTTCAAACGTTTAGGAAGTAACAATTTCGTTGCTGGTATGATGGGAGGGGTTTCTGGTGGTTTGGCACAAGCCTACTTAACTATGGGGTTCTGTACCTGTATGAAAACCGTGGAGATCACCCGTCAAAAACAGGCAGCAGTTCCGGGAGTAGTGCAACAAACTAGTTTCCAAGTATTCAAAGACATTTACGCCAAGGAAGGTATCAGGGGGATCAATAAAGGGGTCAATGCCGTGGCTATCAGACAAATGACCAATTGGGGGTCAAGATTCGGTCTTTCTAGATTGGCAGAAGAAGGGATCAGAAAATTTACTGGTAAAGGTGAGAATGAAAAATTGTCTGCCCTCGAAAAAATCGCATCCTCCGTAGTTGGTGGGGGGTTATCTGCTTGGAATCAACCAATTGAAGTTATCAGAGTGGAAATGCAGTCAAAGACTGCCGATGCAAACAGACCAAAAAATTTAAGTGTTTTAGGTGCTGCTAAATATATCTACCAAAATAATGGTTTGAAGGGTTTATATAGAGGAGTTACCCCTAGAATTGGGTTAGGGGTCTGGCAAACCGTTTTTATGGTGGCCTTTGGTGACATTTTCAAGAGAATGTTAAATACTGAAGGTACTGGCCATTAGAACAAGGTATGCTTTCAATTCATTAATTATCATTGCTTGATTTTGCATCAGGCGGACTTTTTGTGTTATTCTATGTAGATGGATATTATTCCTAGAGAAGCAATGTCCATTTTAAAATCATGTTAGTTCTTCAGACGTATAGACGTTATTGTAAATTAGCTTTATATCATATATATTCAAAATAATACGTTTAAGAGTATGTGGGGGATGTGCGTAGAATGAAGTGGGGGATGTGCGTACCATGAAGTGCGAATGAACTCTGAGACATGGTATAAAGGAACTCTGAAATAAGGTATGAGGGAAGCTCTGAAACTTTGTATCTGAAGGGAAATTTACCAGGACTCTTTCGAGAGACGGTTAGACTGCAAAATAGACGAAAGTTTTCGTTTCAAGCCCTAATTTAATTCTCTACACTTTTTATATCATAATCATCTATCATTTTAAACATATTCACATTGTAGAAAGAAACTAAGCGTTCAAGAAAGCTTCGTGGGCTTCATCGTATCTTAAACCTTGAACTGGGGTTTCCTTACAGATCTTATCGATGGCAGCCAAGTCATCGTTAGTTAATTCAACGAGGGAACCTAAACTCTTTGTAAGCTTTTCTTTAGTAGAACCAGAAGGAATTGGCACAATTTTAGAAATGTTAGAAATACCTTTGAAAGATTTGTTTTGAGAAACAGCGAGGATCCAAGATAAAGCCAAAGATTCTAAAGAAGTATTTTTCTTTTCGTGAGCAAAAGCATGTAAGTTCTTGACTAATTTGATATTGTTTGCGTAACTTTCTGGTTGGAATTTACCCAAGTGTCTTCTGATATCACCTTCAGGAATGTCATCTAACCAGGTGTCAGCATGATCAACAGTGTAATCAGTCAAATAACCTCTACATAATGGAGAGTAAGCAATGACAGTAACGTTGTGTTTGGATAATTCTTCCAAGATACCGTTGGAAAGGATATCTTGACACAACAAAGACAATTCCAATTCAACACACGAAATTGGAGCAACAGTAAGAGCTTTTTGAATAGAGCCAATACCGACTTCAGATAAAGAGATCCCGTCGATTTTACCGGCTTTAACATAGTCGTAAATGTAGCCAATGGTGTCTTCATAAGCAACTCGGTTATCTACTCTGGCGATTTCAAAGATCAATTTAGGTCTGTTTTGTTTGTCAGATGGGAAGAAACTTATAACATGTTCAATTGCCTTTGTAATGTTTTCTTTAGAGCCATCTGGACGCCAGTCTGCACCAAGACCACCTTTGATGGATACAACTAATTGACGGTTCTGTTCTGGGGTGTTGGATTCAACAAAAGCTTTCAATAATTTCAAGTTGGCATCGTCTGGACCATAGAATACCCCACCATTGAGCAAAGTAGTACCAAATTCTTTGTGTTCAGTAACGAATTTCAAAGTTTCAATTTGTTCACTTAAAGGTTTTGGGTTTGGAGTCCAGGTCAATGACATGGTACCGAAACCAAAATTTCCAGCGATTTCAACAGGTTTAGACATTGTATTAATTATAGTAATTGAGGTAGTTGTAGTAGTAATGATAAAGATGAAAATTGTGGAATTGGAGCAGTAGTGAGTGTATTTATATCGTTAGAGCGCTACCATTGAGCTCCGGAAGTAATACTAACTTGGAAGAAAATATGTCAACCTGCAGAAACTGACAGTTAGCTTCTCGGCCGAAGCCCGAATAGGGACTTTGGATATACATGCTTGCAATGATGCAAACATTGAATTTCAATAGATGATGGCCTAAGGTGGTTGATTGCTAGCAGTTGCTTGCATTGAGGGATTTATGGTTCGGCCGATAGTTTTATCCACTAGGTTATATTGTCCTACATTACTAATTCTGTTGTAGTTTGGAGGCCCAACTGTACTTGAAGGCTGTTCAATGCATACTTTTTGAATAAAGTATTCATAGATGCTAGAGGTACGATATACTAGACTACGGGTGGCGGTAATTAGTCCCAATAATCCGATACTGGTACTATTGTATTTTAAAGGTTTTATTCTGTAGCACTCTATTGTAGTATTCTAAGCAGTGATAGTGCTGTAGGTCTGACCGGAGTTATGGAGTTAACGGACATTATAATGAAATTTAGGGCATCATTAATCGTAATTGGGGAATCAACATGAAAAATGGAAAAGATCAAGAAAAAACATTATAATGCGGCTCAATATCAACCATTAAATTAATCTTGAGTCCAGTAATACTATAAGATTATCTGCATTCTTACTTCTTGAATTCAATGTTAGTTTCCTCTCTGAAATTATTGGCTTGGTTCAACGGGAAACAACTTTTTTTGTGGTTTCTTCTTCATCCATCCTTTGTGGTCCGGTACTGGTAGATATAGAATCTTGAAACACTGCGAGTCACTATTGGAACAATTTCATCACTTATTACATCTCTTTTTGGAAAATGGTTATAGAATTTGTATGTTAATGATGGCTGCGAAACTAATTATTAGAGTATATGGAAGTAAATGTTCCTCGATCCATATAGAAAATACTACGTCTAAATACATGTATGGAAGTGAAAATGTTTTGGTAATTAGATCCTGACGTAAGAACACTCTGGATCTGAATTCGTGATATTGATATCCACTAACGAAAAGCCTGTCGAATACTTACGAATATTTTCTAGGCAATCTTTGCTGCACCATCCTGTCAAGCTGCAAAGAAAGATGGTAGCACCACGGAAATCAATATTAAAGCATCATTGAGGTGCAAATAAACAGAATAACAGTTCATACATGGATAGAGTCTAGTTCTTACAACAGCACTTAATCGGATTGGCATGTTAGTTTTGCTATTTGTTTCAATTGTATGCATCTACCTGCAGGAACCATTCGAAGTGTACCTGTCTGCATCTGAGGTAGATCTCTAGCGAAGGCTAGAAAATACGCCTCAGCTGGCTATACTATACAATAACAGAGAGGTTGTGACAAAAACAGACTACATAGAATTATTCGAAATTAAATCTTTATTATAACTTTTAATATCGTATAGAAGTCAAACATTAATTAAATATTATGGCAGTATTGATATGTAGTATCAAGTTATTATAAATCTGGCGAGAAAAACTGCAATGGCTATATTATATTGCGTACAATGGTTTCTTAATGGTTTCCTTTTGGTTAGTTCCCCGGAACTCCCCATCTATCATAACAATATAATCCAGCTATTGTTAATATTAATCCATACCCTTGTAATCCTGCTAAACTCTTCCCTTCAACGGCAAAAGCCACCACTATTATGATTATTCTTTTCATGATATTGGCAATTGAATAGTTGATGGGACTCATTAACCCCAAGATTTGAAATGCTAAAAGTGACTGAAAAAAATGCGCCAACCCATTCAAAAGCATCAAGGAAAATATGGATACTGTCATATGTTTTAAGGAAAATTCTGACAATTCGGAAATGAAGTAAATTGGCAATGTAAACAAGAATCCAATTAAGGAGCAGTAAAATAAAATGGTCAATTTTTCCAATTTCTTCTTACCCTGTTTATTTTCATTACTCGGCAAAATATCCTGCTTCTCAATAGTAAGGGTATTCTTGGAGTAAATATTTTGTGAGACAAATATTACCATGGAGGTAAATGCAAATGCGTATCCGGTATAATGACCATTTTTCCCTCCTGGTTTGTAACAGGTTAACATGATCCCTAAAACTAAGGGGATAAGGGTGATATAGGTCACTCTGGAGATATTTTTCTTGAAAATGATTCTGTAAATTACCACGGTGGTGATAGGGGCCAAGGCCTTAATAGTGTGGACAAAACTGATAGGAATTAAACTAGTGGCCTTGTGCGAAGTTAAATGGCCAATAAACTGGAAACACCCCATGGGCAAGGTAGTGGAAATAATTAATTTTGTAGGCACAACAAACTTGGCGATCGATATGTCTTTAGGGATTACTCCCTTAGGAAGGTAGTTGACGTAGTCTCTGTTATACGATAATACACCTAGAAATAATAAACAAAACACGCAGTTTAGCAAGAACTGGATCTGCGTAAGAGTTACCGAATATTTGAATTGGTTTAATATCAACTTGGTGGAGTTGTTGGAAAAGATGGATGCTAAGTACCAATTCAAGCATAAGATGGAGATTTTCCAATTGATGGGTGGTAACCAAGAACCGGAGTTTTCAGTGGTGCTATGGTTGTAGCTGTCTACAGGCGAGCTTACCTTACTGATTGGAGGAGACGGTAACTGAAACTGGCTGAAAGGTATTGGTTTTGGTTGGAATAGTTTGGACTTGGTAGTAGCATTGTTATTGTTTCCCAAATGAGATAGATTTGTGGACGAACTGTTGGGATTTACAGACGTATTCAAGTACGTGAAGTTATTCATCGCTAGGTGACCGGAAATATATAAACGAATGTGCTGACAGCCTTAGTCGATGAAGATGAAGATATGTTTATTGTATTTTGGTTAGCTATTTTTATCTCAATTTTTCCGCTGGTGTGTATGAATTGCTTTTTTTTGCAAGTCTTGCCCATCGCTAAGGCACAGTCGATAATAGCGGAACAATTGGCTCGGTGGAGCAAATGAGCCATTCTGCAGCTTGCTAGGGCTGCGATGGTGGTATTGTGTAGAGTGAGCTTGTTACGGTAGATTGCTGTGAAATTTGGCGGTATGGCTGAACCATTTTACTGCGTGCTCAGAGTGGAAAAAATATATTTGACGGAATCAAGAGGCCCATAATCGATCGTTCCAATTATAGGGAGCTATAAAGGATATATATGTATTGGTTAATAGTTTAGTAGTTTAGTAGGGTAGTATGGTTCACTGGTGCATCCCACACAATTCAGTGGCTCTGGCTGCAAATTGTATGTTGCTGTTCCTTTAGTTCTGCATCTTATCACTCGAGATTGCGGATGCATCTACCTACGTATTTTGTGCTACAATGTACCGTGTAATACGCACTGAAACTCTTACCATTCAATTCGATTTTGACTATACTATATACACGTAGAATGGTTAAGGTAGACCTATAAAACACTTAACAAGTTAACATGATAGAGTTTTTCAGTACCAATTCAAGTAGTTACTTAAAACATACCTGGCATACCTGGCATACCACCAGCTGGAGCAGCTGCAGGAGCCTTTGGTTCAGGAACGTCAACAATAGCACATTCAGTAGTGGCTAATAAGGAAGCGACACCGGAGGCATCAACTAAACCGTTCTTAACAACCTTGAATGGATCGATAATACCGGAAGCAATCATGTCAGTAAATTCACCCTTGGCAGAATCGTAACCCTTGTTGAAGTCTGGTTCGTCGTAAATCTTTCCAACAATGACAGCACCTTCTTCACCGGAGTTTTCGATGATTCTGGTGGCTGGTTTGACAATAGCCTTTTTAATGATTTCAACACCCAATTTTTGGTCAAAGTTGGCAGCTTTATCTTTGACTTCATCCAAAATTTTGGTAGCCTTGATCAAAGCAGTACCACCACCTGGTAAGATACCTTCTTGAACAGCAGCTCTGGTAGCGTTTAAGGCATCGTCGTATCTGTCTTTCTTTTCACCAACTTCAACTTCGGAGGAACCACCGACTTTAATAACGGCAACACCACCAGATAACTTGGCTAATCTTTCTTGTAATTTTTCTTTTTCGTATTCAGTGGTGACCGGGTCTTCGATAGCAGCTCTGATTTGTTCACATCTACCTTGGATGTTTTCTTTGGAACCTTCACCATTCAAGATGACGGTGTCTTCTTTAGTGATGGAAATGGAACCAGCAGAACCTAACAAGTCAATGGTGACGTTTTCTGGTTTCAAGTCCAATTCTTCAGTGAAAACGGTAGAACCGGTCAAAATGGCAATATCACCTAAAGTGTTCTTTCTGTTGTCACCGAAACCTGGAGCTTTAACGGCACATACTTGAACTTGGCCTCTTAACTTGTTCAAAATACAAGCAGCCAATGCTTCACCGTCAATGTCTTCAGCCAAGATCAACAATGGTCTTCTGGTTTGGTTGGACAATTCAAGAGATGGCAAGATGTCTTGTAAAGAAGAAATCTTCTTTTCAGATAATAACATCAATGGGTTTTCAAATTCAACTTTACCAGATTTGGTGTTGGTAATGAAGTATGGGGAAATGAAACCTCTGTCGAATTTCATACCTTCAGTGACTTCTAATTCGTCTTCCAAGGTTTTACCTTCTTTGACGGTGATGACACCTTCCTTACCTACTTTTTCCATGGCATTGGCCAATAAAGAACCAATATGAACATCACCGTTGGCGGAAATGGTGGCTACTTGAGCAATTTCTTCAGAGGTGGTGATTTCCTTCTTGTTTTGCTGTAAAAAGTTGACTACGGCTTCTACAGCGGCTTGAGTACCTCTTCTCAAGTCCATTGGGTTACATCCAGCAGCGACGTTTTTGACCGATTCGGTGAAAATTGATCTACCTAAAACGGTGGCAGAGGTGGTACCATCCCCAGCACTTTCATTGGTCTTGGAGGCGACTTCTTGCAATAATTTGGCACCCATGTCTTCGAATTTGTCTTGCAAGGTGATTGATCTGGCTACAGTGACCCCATCCTTGGTGATTTTTGGCGAACCGAATTGTTGTTCGATCAAAACGTTACGTCCCTTTGGACCTAAAGTCACACTGACGGCATCAGCCAATGTGTTGACCCCCTTTAAGAGAGCAGCTCTTCCTTCGACTCCGAACTTTAATTCCTTGTGGGATAAGTTACGGACAAAAGTGGTGGAAACTTTTCTGAAAGCTGTTTGACTTCTCAACATCTTGCGATACGAATTTGCACTTGTTACAATCTTGCTTAGTTACCGGAACTTTGACAGATACAGTGCTATATATATTGCCGTTGGGTCCCAAGAAAAATTTTCCAGAACGTTCGCAGCGGGCGAGATCACGTGACCACTTTTTAGTCACAGCGCGGTGGGAGTTGGGTGTGCGGGCTGGAGGTGGGTTTCGAGGATGGTCGAGGTGGGCTAGGCGCGCGTGGGGTAGGTGCTGGATCGGGGCGGTGGATCGGGGTACAGGGAGCGGGATAGCGACCGGGTTAGTGCTGGGACGTAGTTACTTCGAATGAGCTCGTTATTGTTCTTTTTTGTTCTAGTTTGTTCTTGTTAGTTCATATCAATTCTTTTATTCCTTGTTTAATTCTTGTTCACTATTTTCCTTCTCAATTTTAGATTGGCTTCAAATAAGTGAAAGCGATTTTCAATTATTTGACTCTACCTTTGATAATGAAGAATGGCTTGACTGATTATTGTTATTGATTGATTGATTGATCTATATAGTACATTCTCTTCATTTCTTAACTCTTAATCGTTCTTATATGCTAATTGAGATCTTTTGTATAACGAACATGGATCTTTAGCTGTATTTATATTCTTTGGAGTAAATCGTTACTGGTTGTGTACTCAACATCTATAATATTATTTACCGCACTTAATATTTTTGTCTCAGCTTGAATACTTTTCTCCACATTTAGCTTCAACTTTCAAACTTTTACCATATTTATGTTTCATTTGTAATACGATTCACCACATTTACGTATTTTTGTTTCATCCCTAATATTATTTACCACAGATTTCAATTGTGATCATTTTCGCTATTATTTGTAGGAATTGACAGTTGTGTTCGTATTAGCTGTACTAGTATGTTTCAAGTTGGTTTTACCAGACATTTCATTATGTTTTATACCTTGTAGACAATCCACATGTCTTCAATTTAAGGTTCAGACTAAAAGGTCATAATCGCAGGTAATAGGGCTCTTTAATGAGTAATGGGAGTTTCACTTTGTGTGCGCAGAGTAGGCACAGCAACAAGCGATGTAAGACATAGAACGAAAGGATACAAGTTCTTGGTGAGTTTATCTTGCGAAAGTTACCTCACCAACAATCGAATATAACATCACTACCCCAGTAAACCGGCCAAGCGCATAAATTCGTAAATTCGCAGCCAAGTGACAGTGAGAAACTCAGATTTAAATTGGTTGCTGCACCTCGTGGATACAGCACAGCGCTATACACTCGTAACGTCATAACAAATTGTAGCTAGAAGTATAATGTAAACGTTTTCTGGAGAGGCTCAAGCAGCAGAAAAATATTAGTTTGACAGCCTTTGTCATAGCCGGAAACATTCTAGGCGGAAACAAGAAAATATTACACGGGGTTGTGGTCGTTCCTCCGATATTTTTTAATTCTCGGTTTAGATATGTCTAATCGTCATTGATTGTGCTTGGCCTATCAATTGGCTGATAAAATTTCATATCTCATTGTGCATAAAATAACATTTGTAATTCATGAGCCAGTATTTCCTATTGTTTTTTTCATTGATGCATCAGTATCTTTCGAATGCTTAGCTCCGTTACTCTGTTTAACTGTTCTGTTCTACCTTGAAGGATGGTTTGTTCTACAATTTGACTTATTTTGCATCCATTAAAACCCATACCCATAAATAATCTAATATACAAAGAAAAGAAGGCTTAAAGCTAACTAGTAGGAAAAATAACCTTATTCGACTATTTACCCTGAATTAACTTCTTAATAAAATTGGAGTTTTCAATAAAGTCTCTTTCATTCGACTCTCCAACTTCCTCTGATTTCTTAGCTTCATCCATCAAAGGCAAAATACATAACCATCCAGTTTCAGTTCTGAAATGTCTTGATAAAGCGTCTGATCTAGCAAACTTTTTACCACAGCCCCATTTGGTTACACCATCTTTCAAATAGCCCTCGCATTTGAAGTTCTTGACTCCATCATGGAGCAACTCATGTCTCTTCTTATCATGCGATCTAGCAAACAGCTTGTTACATTTACAACATTTAAATGGCTTATCAGTAGAATGCGTCTTCATATGAGATTTTAAATTGTATGGTTTTTGAAAAGTTTTCGAACATACTTCACATTGGAAACAAGGAGAGTCTAACTTGATTGGAGTGTCGCTCTTCTTTCTTCTCTTACGTTTTAATGATGGAGAAACAGTGTAGGAAACAAGCGACGAGTAGTCAATTTTGAATGGTTCCTTGGAAAGGGGTGAATGATGGGCATGGCTCGCACTATTGCTTTGTAAAGGCATGTACAGATGCGATTGTGGTTGAATTTGAAGTTGTTGATGAAGAGGGTATTGCTGATGAGGCACATACAGTTGCGATTGCAACATTTGTGGTTGTTGATAGTAATGTTGGTGAGGAGAAGGGATCATCTGTTGTACTAATCCTGGGTCCTTATAAACAGGAGGAAGATAGTATGGTGATTGATAGTTGGAATATCTATAATATTCAGGATGTGTGGAGTTGAGGGGGGTAGTGTAGTTTGATTGGGGGATGAATATCAGTGGAAGCTGAATATCAAAGTTGGGGTTTTGTTGAGACATCATGATCATAAATCGCTGTTTGGTTGTTTAAATCAATTCAATTTAGTTGATTGATAAGAGACGAACCACAGTGGGAACAAACAAACGTGACACAGATTATAAAGGTTGTTACACGGGCTGTAATACAGATTGCACTACAACTTCAGTAGAAACAGATTATAACGATAGAACGGTACTGACCTGAATTCTAAACAATACCAGTTAGCCTTACTATAGATCTAGAGAGATAAAATAAACTCAAAAATCCTTGGCAAATGTGTCAACTTATATATTGATGCATTGGAGAAATATTTTTGCTAAAGATGGCGGAACTAAAAAATAATGGTAAAAAATAATTGTGAGGGATTTTTGAATTTACAATATTATCTAAACAAAAATGATGAAATTCATTACCTTATCAAGGATACTTCTGTTAATCGACGGTGGATGGTACCGGTGAGTTTATTCTTAATTTCCATTGATCCAGCTACTTTGATGCCAGTACTGGCATTTATTTGACACCCAAAACTTCCAGGCTTGTATTGTAATCGTAATACTTTGGCTTATATATTGGTTTTCTTGGCACCGAATTCTCCCATAAAATTATTACTCGGTTAGGAGTGTACAGACTGTCCCTCCGCCCTGGAACCAATAGATAGGCTGATTGATAATTGAAATTAAATTTGCTACGGCCGCTTGGTGCTATACAAGGCTTATCCAATGTTAATATATACCTTACACAGCCACTATATATCTTATATTATTTATATCGCTATTGATATTACGTTCTTTGGCAGGGGGTTCCTTCCGTTTCAGGCAGGAAAATTTCATTTCCACAAAATTATCTGCACTTGCTTTTTCACCGCCACTCAATTATTCTCTAAGGTGTGCCTATGATGCATTGAACTATCAAAATTTTGACACATTAAAAGCCCACCCAAAATCTCTTGGCACATCGAATCTGGGGTTTAGTTTTCTATTAGTGCTAGCTTCGACACATTACTGTCAGTTTATTCATAACAACATACCTAATCTATTTAGATGATACTATAGTCCTATAAATATTGTATGGCCATCGATTAACCATTTTCGTATATGTATCTTTATATATATTTTTTTAATGAGGAGGTTTGTGAAACACTATTCAACATGGAACAAATGACACTATTTTCCAAAAACTAATAGTTTAAATGCTTCACATTTATGCCTATGCCGGTAAAGGTGCCGCGGACTTAATTTATTAATTAAAGTAAGCCTAGATGGATATTTCGGTATCGCCAAACCTTTGTGTTCAAAATTATTTTCTGCCGCATATGTCCAACATTTTTTGATGATGAACTGTTTTTGAACTGGGGCAGAATCCGTATTTTTTTTAACGTAATAAATATATTAAGCATGATCTGATTGTTAGTTCATGTCATATGTCTATATCTTGTTTTATAATAGTAGCAAATCTATTTGTATGTCCTCTGTGAATTTTACTGGTAGTAGGCTCATTTGGTGGTTTATTCTATCCATGTGGGCTAAATTTTAAAATTCTTTGTGTCGCGTAATTTGCTCATATTTTTTACCCTTTTTTAAATTTGTTCTAGCAAATAAAGATAAGCTGTGCAGCAACGGCGGAATATCGCAACTACCTCCACAGAGCCGTAAAATTCTGAAATACTTGAAATCATTGGGTATCGATTCGTTGAGCGATTATCGATGATTTTCCATTTATGCACCGCATAATTCATGCAGACTTTAAAGGGCATCTACTAAAATTACTTTCTGTGAGATTTAGCCTTGACTAAATAATCAGCTCATTACAACCAATGGAAAAGAATTTATGTGCGAAAGCCCACTTATATGTTTTGAGCTTACTTTCGACTCAATACGAACATTTAGTAAATTAAAGTTCATGGCCCATTCTATCGTAATATCCATGCATAGTTGAATGTAGCAATGTTGCCTCAAGCAATGGAATTCGTAATTCCTGTTGCACATTCACGAGTTGCGGCTCTTCTGCAAATTGAGTACCGCTTGCATCGATTACGTTCTCAGATTCGTCAATGTTACGACAACGTATTTGAACACTCCAATTCGGCGAATCTAAGGCGGAGTTCAAACTAACAGTTATATATGGGACCAATCTAAGTGTATATTATAGTTTTCATGATCTGCTCGTGAATGCCCCGGTGGCACAATACCTTAAAGCCTCAATGTTGCTACTAATTGGCTACTTACCAGGGTCCATAAATTGGTCCAGCTATACGCATTTATTGTGTACTACAGAAGTGAAAATTAATTAGCCACTTTTTATTATTATGACTCGGTAAAATATATGCTTTTATATAGCTAAAAGTAAATTGTATAGGAAAGGTCCCTGTAAGATTTTTTCAGACAGTTTTTTATATAGTGATCGCTCTATTTTAAAGGCTAGCTGCGACCACCAGATAAGCGCATATTGACATATTTTTCAATGCGGCTGAAGCTTCAGTTGGTTAATATTTAAAGCAATTGAAGTATTTGCTATGTAAAATACTACCATGTCTATTAACCATGTCAGACGATAGTGAATCCATTACCAAATTTAATTCGGTGGAAACCAAAGGTGTCGACGAAACTTACGAATATGTTAAGAATTGCGAATTGGAGTCGAGTTTAACTGATAAGGAAATAAGTAGAATTACTCGAAAATTAGATATTCAAATTCTTACACTTCTTTGTATAATTTACTTCCTCCAATTCCTCGATAAGTCGCTTTTGAACTATGCGGCTGCAATGGGAATTAAAGCCAACTTGCATGGAAACCAATTTGCAAACTTATCCACCATGTTTTATGCAGCATACATCTTTGGTGAACCGTTTGTGGCATTTTGTTTACAGAGGTTCAGATTATCCTGGACTTTGGGTTTATTTGTATGTTGTTGGGGTGTAGTAGTTGCTTGTCATTCTGCTTGCAAAACATACGCTCAATTAATGGTAGTACGTACCTTATTGGGGATTTTTGAATCTTCTTCAGCCGTAGGCTTAATTATCATTTCTGGAATGTACTATTCAAAATCCCAGCAAGCATTTAGAATGGGGATTTGGTCGGTCATGGCTGGGACTGCCACTATTGTAGGAGGTTTATTATCTTTCGCTTTTCAACATGTTCATACTAAAAGGTTTGCTTCCTGGCAAATTCTCTTTCTAGTAATGGGATTGATAACTTGCGTATTTGGAATAGCAATCATCTTTTTCTTACCAGATAATGTTCACAAAGCCAAATTTTTGACCGAAGACGAAAAGAAATGGGTATTGTCTGTAGTAAAACAAAACCAAACTGGTACTAAATCAAGTAAATTTAAGCTCAGTCAATTGAAAGAGTTGTTTTTCGAAGATAAATTTACTTGGTTATATTTTTTGTTAACTTTGACCTCACAAATCGTAACAGGAGCTATTGGAACATTTAGTGTGACTGTTACTTTATCTTTCGGGTTTGATAATTATCAATCAGCATTATTACAATTACCCATTGGTGCTCTTATCATTATAATTATTTTAACTGCTACAAAATTGGTTTCAAATTACGGTCACATTACATTGATCTTAGCTTCGATGTTTATTCCTACAATTGTAGGGGCAATTGTATTGGTTATTTCCCCTAATAAAATTGGAAATTTATTGGCATTATATTTATTGTACCTGGGCTCGTCAAGTATTACTTTGATTTATGTTTGGATCAGTAGTAACACAGCTGGAACATCAAAGAAGTTTTTCCGTTCAGGGTTAACTATGATTGCCTTTTCAATTGCTTGTATAATTGGGCCACAATTATTTCAAGCTAACTCATTACCACACTATCATCCTGCAAAGATAACCATTTTAGTTACACAAGCTGTATGTATTCCTATAACATTATTTATTGGATATCTTGCTAAAAAAGAAAATCAACAAAGAGATGAAAAGTTTGGCAATATTGAAACTCCTGATAACTTTGAATTTTTAGACTTAACTGATATTGAGAATAAGAAGTTCAGGTATGCTTACTAGTACTGGACTGTTACATACTAATTAATTTTCTTTACTAGACTTTCATGAGGCGTCATGCATACATAAAAGTAAATTTTGCAACCATTTTGCAACCAGACACAAAAACCCAGACACTTAATAGGGAACAACTAATATAGATTAATACGACTAATATACAAAGGATAATGTAATATATCACCGAATGTTCAAATATTGACTACCAGTATTGTAGTGATATATTTCCTTCAGTTTCGGACCGGGTTAAAATAGCTGCTTTTGCATCATTCTGAAATTACTACCTTTGTATGATTGCATATGCCACGATAGAAAAGAGAGGAATCAAGTTTCACCAAATTATTTAGTGAGAAATTAACATAGATGTTGTGGCTGGTATGCAGATACCACAGGAGGTTCTATACGTATAAATAATATCACCTTTTTCAGCCTCTATTGTCTTGGACAATTGACATTACATCATGCAGTTCAAAAACTACTTAGGTAACAACTGTGGTTGTGGATATCTACTCTCAAGCTTTGGAAACACAATAAATGGATACACTTTGTTAAATAATTCTTAACTGTTCAGGACCCGTGCTAATGACAATATAACTGTTAAATATTCGCAATATAGTCCACAGTTACAAACGTATGGAATTTCAATTAAATTGGTATTATTTAAACTCATTTAACCGTATTTCGATTGGGATAATATCATTAGTTTGAGCTTGCACATTTTACACGCGATAACTTTCAATTTGGTGACTTTTGCAAATTTTAAAAATGACCAACAAGGAGAACAAAGTCGTTCCAAAACTTTATACTGTCTTTACTGCCAATTCTAGAAAGGCAACAATTATATTAGAACTATTAAATATCGAATTTGAAAATCATTATGTCGATATCTTCACCAATGTTAATAGAGAACCTTGGTATTTAAAATTGACCCTGATTGGCCAAGTTCCAATTTTCATAGACAGTTTGAATGATAAACCAATTACCATTTTTGAATCAGCTGCAATTTCGCAGTTTATTGCATACAAATACGATACTCATCACAAATATCATTACCCTATTGATAACTATTTGTATTGGCAACAATTAGGATGGCTCTCATTTGAGAGCTCCACATTGGCACCAGATCATTTTGCATTATACCGCATTAGATTATACGGCGAAACCAATGACGTAATTATTAACAAAGCCATTGCTGGTGTTAAAAAGCAGTATAACGTTCTTAACAATAGATTAAAAGAAAATAACGGTTGGTTAGTTGGAGATACATTAAATATTGCTGATGTTGATAATTGGGCAATTGTCAATGAACATGATATCATTAAGGTAGATCTCGACGAATTTGAAGCTTTGAAAGAATGGCACAAAAAACTCGCATCGATACCAGGATTTCAAGAGGGTATTAAATGGGCAGAGAAGAAACAGGAAGAATTTTTCAGCAAGAAGAGTTAGATACTGCTGGAGAGTTTATTGCCCAGGACTATTGACTGGTACCTTAATTGTTGTAGATTTTAAGTTTAGAGATAATATATGATTGCTTTACTAAAAGTAGAAAAAATCACAGGATTTCCGAGGGCCACATGGAAGTCTCTTCATTTAGGTTTGCAACGAGTACAATACCACATTTGCTATTAATTCCCCGCCTACATGCACTCACTAGCAGAGAATTCCTCTATATAATTTTTAATCGCCGAAACTAGCTACTAATCACCTAAAGGAGCATAATTAAATTAAAATTTGCCACCTAAATTCCCTGTACAATTCTGGAAATTTCTTTCAATATCTAAAACCTGCAGTGAGGTACAGATTTAAGACGCACGTCAATGCAACTAGAATAGTATTTATACATGCTATTATCTTCGAAAGATGAACGGTTTTGTTTTCAGATCTCGCATTGATGACTTTTGCTACCGATACTTTATCTTTTAAAGCGTATACGTATAAATCCAATCGGACTCCGATTTCTATCTCGACTGAAACCATACAACTAGTTCCTAGAGCTGGTGGTCAATATGGTGTTGACAAAGACAATATTTTGGTCAAAGTTCATTCTGCTGCATTGAATCCTGTTGACCTTGTATTCTATAATTCAGCTTATCCGCTATTAAGTCATTTCCTTCTGCCGCAAGGTATTGGTAAGGACTACTCAGGTACTGTGGTAGATATTGGAGAGAATGCTTCGGCTAAATCAGGATTGAAAAAAGGTGATGAAGTATTCGGCTTATACCCTCATGTATTTGCTAAAGGTACCGTTTCAGAATACATTATATTGAATGCTTTCAGCAGTACTGATTCAACAATTGCAAAAAAACCATCGAAATTAAATTTCAATGAGGCTGCAGCTGTTCCGTTGGTTTATGGAACTGCAGACCTTATGATGAAAAACCATGTATTATCTGGCAAAAAAGTTCTAGTATTGGGTGGTGCTACGTCAGTTGGAAGATATGTCATTCAATTGGCCAAAATTGGCGGTGCAAGAGAAATTGTGACAACAAACTCATCAAAATCAAGTGAAATTGTTTCAAAATTAGGTTCAAACAAGCAAATAGATTACACAGCCCAAAAGTCTATTTTAGACCCTGTTTTGAATTCAGTTAAAGAGTCTGGTGAATTTGATTATATATATGATACTTGTGGTAGTAGTGATTTGTTTGGGGAAATAAAACATATCTTGAAGCCCAAATCTACTGGCTCGGCCTATGTGACTTGTGTTGGTGATGTTAAATATTCATATGACAATGTTCATTTCTTGGGGGTTGTTCGTCCAATTGGATGTTCAGTAATCAGAACTATATCCAGTTTGTTAGGTCTCAGCGGAATCAATTATAGTGTAATTGCTTTGGCTGCTGGTAAAGAATGGATCGAACGGGCTAAAAAATTAATAGAAGAAGATAAACTCCATATCTTCGTTGACAGCGTTTACCAATTTGACGAATTTGACAAAGCTTACGCTAGAATTCAATCAAATAGAGCTAACGGGAAAGTTGTGATACAAGTAGAGTCTAATTGATACCTCTACATCTAGATTGTTTAATTTCTAATATATAAATCAAAACTATCTATAAGTTAGCTAGGGTTCAAACCTTGGATTTACCAAAGGCTCCCTCAGACAGTATTCATCTTCTATCTCAATCAGTATCAAGTTAGGTGGACAACCAGTTTGTTTGTATATCAGACTGATTTCATCTCTACTAAGTCTAATTTCAAATTCTTCAAATTCTTCTAACGGGATCTCGTATTTCTCAGCAATGTCTGCACTAATTTGGGGGTATTGAGGTAAGAAGGGTGGAGTATTTGATATTATATACTCAAGATTACTGTGTATGCATCCATTTATTCCTTGACCAATACTTTCAAAAGTATATTTCGATGGTTCCTCATCACTAGTATACTGTAAGAGCACAAGTTCAAGCAATTCAGACTCTCCGGGGGGAAATTGTAGATGAATTTCGTCAGAAATACCAGCTGATAATTCTAAAGTTTTTAGAGAAGAAGGCAATTCTAATGGCAGCCTTGCAGTTAAAGGTAAGTTGATACCCTTCAACTTCAACCTTGCTAAATTAGCGAAGTCCCTGAAGAAAATATTAGGTGAAATTCCACTTGGAAGAACCAAATCGTGTTCTTGATCTTCAGAAGAATGGGACTCATTTGATATAGAAAGTTCTTCAATTCCTTTGGGTATGTTGAAATTCAGAATATCAATCTTTTTGAACAGGTACAAGATCAACGTTTTAAGTGAATCAGGAAACCGAACACACTTTGTACAATCGGATACTTCCATCACCAAGTCTTTTAGCGTTGAATTATCATAAAAGTTTATATCGTAGGCTGATAGTTTTTTTAGTTCTAACGATTGTATGCCACTAGGAATTGTGATAGAATCAGCAGTTGATTCACTACTTTCTAAAGTCTTCACATCATTTCCTCCGAGGCTATGTGAGTTAGATGGAGAATGAGATAAAGTAGTTGAAAAAGAAGCATTTTCAATCAATGATAAATGAGAAGAGTCTAAAGTCAACTTCGTCAAGTTGCTATTAACCAGGAGATTCGAAATAGGATTATCTGCCAATGTTAGTATTTTCAAATTAGGTGCTTTTATGCAAACATTTGTCAACTTATTTGATCTTAGATCTAATTCAGTTAATTGCTGCAAATTCAAGAAATTATCAATTTCAGAAATGAGGTTATTAGGCAAGTTTAACGTTTGAATATGTTTGTTCAATTGTGGAATCTGATCTAATTTTGCACGACAAATGGTCAAGTATTGCAATTTTTCAGGTAGCTGAAGATTCTTGGATGGAAATACTTCAATTTCATTATCAAATTTCCAGCTTTTAAGTTCCAAATGTGTAATTTGATTTGGAAAATTCAATATGCAATTTTCAGAATTCAAAGTTATTTCGTGGATTGAAAGCTTCATCAAAGAAGGATATCCAAAAAAGTAATCTGTTGAATTAGATGAATCAAAACATGTCAAACTTAGCTGGGAAAGAAATGGCATATGAATGTTCCAATCTGTGCATGATCTTACTTGTATTGTTGACAAATTTAATGGGAACAGGCTATCCAAGTTCACATTGTTGAAATTCAACTCTTTCAAGTGAGGAAATTGTTGTAATTGATGTAGCAACTCTTCAGGAAAGACAAACTCATTTTCTTGAATCCAAGTTAACTTCTGTAAGGAAGATTTACTTGCTATAATCAGATCAATGACGAACTCGGCATTCGAAACTTCTTTAACCACAAGTTGAGTTAACTTTTTCAAAGGAGAACATGAAGTATCAACTGTACAATGAACAAGAGATAAAGATTCGATTGAAGATGGGAGATTAGAAATTTCGGTACCCCAACCTTCTATAAATACAGATTTTAGGTTGGTAAATTCGGGGAGTTCTATTTCCAATTCACAACAAGTTATAGAAAGTTTGCACAAGTTTGGGAACTGGTTTAAAATTTTATCAAGATTTGATTTCTGGAGAACACAATTTATTGATATTTCTGTGGTTTTCGAGCTTATGAAATCATTTGGAATAACTAATTCTCGAAAACTGCTCCATTCATCACAAATGAATTGTACAGAATTAAATTTATAATGATACTTTTCAATCAATTTCGCATAACTAACATGATCATAAGCAGAAATATAAAATTGAATATCGAATTGATGTAAATTCTCCAAGATATTCAACGCTTCCGATAATTTATACCAACTTTCTCTTTGAACTTCTACATTATAATTGGAATGATTATAAATCTGTATAGAATATGTTTTCTGTTCAATTAATTTTCGCACATTTTTGAATCTCTTATCGTCTTTGATAGCTTGAAATACATTGGCTATATCATTCAAGGGTAGATATGACAAGATAGTCTCGGTTATCTCCAATGGTAAAGATTCCATCATGGCTTAGTTGTGGAATAAATGGGGCAAAAATGTCAAATTTCCTAAAATGTCTTGTGCATTTTAAAGATTGCTCCGGGGTAAACGTTACCCTGTCACCATACACGCTTGAAGTACGTGTGATCTGTTGTTGATTTTTCGGAACTTGCTTTGTTGTTTGTTTTCCAGGCATCACCAACTGTTGGCGCATAAATCATTCGTAAATCAGGGCTGCAGGAAAAGCCTCGAAATATTTTTTAAAGATAACAATATCCGTGGAAGACATGATTTTGACATTTCAATGGTATGCAAGATGAGAATTATAGAATCATAGTATTGTATTAAAGAGATATTATGTTACAGTATGGTTGACCAAATTTCAGCCAATTTCAAAAACAATAATCCAAGCAGCAATGTAAAATCCTGTTCGTAAATGATGGAGCCAAGCTTGGTTCTACACTGTGCTTTGCAGTTCACATCATATTTGCAGTGCCCGCTTAGTTTTGCAGTGCTCGCTTCTATTCACATATTTGATATAAACGTGTAGCAATGCAAGAAATAAATTACGTTCAAAATACTGTGAAATGTACGTTATTTATTTTTATGTTTAGTTGTTGACTATTCATTGTCTTTCTGCAGTATGAATATTCATTTGGGTTTAAAGTACACACATTCTTAACTCCTAGGGTTGGGTGCTCTGGTATCACTCCTCAATTGATAATGGTACCTTAAATTCTGCAAAATGTGAATCACAATTTTATATGCAGTAGTATGTTTTATAACCCATTTGAAGTGAAGATATAGGTAAACGAAGTGTACTTAGAGGTGTAGTTTGCAATGCTTCAATTTAAGATGCAATTGAAAATTGTAATAGAACTAGATACTGAATTATTAGATTATGTCTTCAATTATAAAGTGGCCGATGAATTTGAATACTATAACCCAAACATACCAACCATATCGTATTAGTGCTTCATCATTCGCCCAGCAATTTTGTTACTTGTTTCCCCAAGAATTAATATTGCATTCAAAACCATTGATTATTTAGCAATAGAGAACAAAAATTTGACAGGCATTGTTCATTTCTTCTGAAGCTCTGAAAATTATATGCAGATTGCTTGGGTTTAATTACGGATCCATACCTTGAAATAATTCTCTAATGTGGAGATGTAATGTAAGATTCAGACATTAAGTGAAGACCCTGACGGCGTTAATACACTCTGCATAGTTATTAAGGGAGTGAAATAGTGTCACCACTTCTTTGGAAAACAAAATGTATCAAAAATTGAAAATGTGTATTGTCCTGTCCATTTTAGGTAATGAGTCTCGAACATTTACCACAATTAAATGGCTGCAAAATTTGGTATAAATACTAGTCAAGTAATTTAGATAAATATCTTACATGACTCGCAACAAACTAACAATGCTGGAACTTATTGTTACTATTCTGCCACTTAATCAAACTTTACCACTTTCTCAATTTGATGGAGTATCATTTTCTTTATTACAAAATTCCATAGTTCACAGTTGTGCTATTGGCAGTTGCATGTCATTGATGTTACTTTTAATTTTAAAAAGTAAGAAGCATGGGTTCATTTATTGGTTGCACATGGCTTCACTTTCTAGTTTAACTTTGAGATCAGGATTTTATTTAGGTTACTTATTAAGTCCATTAAGTACGATTAGTTTTATTGTGACAGGGGTTAGTGAAAAAAGTTTAGTATCGGGATTTGTTTTGTCTATTTTTACCGATATTTTTAACATAATTTTAATAGCATTGCTTGAAATTTGTTTTACCTATCAAATTTCCGTTATGTTTCATTCTCCGAAACATAAAACAATGGGATTTATGCTAACCATTGCATTTGCTTTATTTTCCGTTGTAATAGTGATTTTCCAGATTGTTGCAGTCATCAAAAGTAAGGTAGCTGCCCATGATGTTTTATTTGAAGGCGGAAACTCCCAAGTAGCCTCATGGTTAATTAATTTACCCATAATTCTACTTAGTATCTCCATCAACTTAATGAGTCTTGTGTTAATCATAAAGCTACTCATTGGTATTAGAATTCGGAGATACCTTGGCTTAAAACAATTTGATTATTTACATGTTTTACTAATTATGTTCAGTCAAACTTTCATCGTTCCCACAATATTGGTTATAATTGAGTACAAAATAGGCAAAGGTAATAATTCAATTATTCATACAATCGCATTGACCATTACTGTACTTTCATTACCTTTGGGATCTATGTGGGCGCAATTGGCTAATGATCAACCAGTACTCGAAACTAGTAGCTTAATGTTATACACACCAAGTATTAGAAGTGATAATGAAGAAGAGACAATGATTGGCATAGATGAAAAACAAATTCCTCACGATATAGCTGATATAATTAACGATGATAATTTTCACGAGATGAAAATGCATCGTGTGAGTAGCACTTTTATTCCTGATTCTATCTAACGAGAGTAATATTACAATTGATATTTTTAAGTTTATAGTTAATAATTTAGTGTTTAAAATATACATGAAATTAACCAGGTTTTCATCTGCAAGAATACAGCTTTTTCACCGTAAACAAAATGAAACGTAACAAAAGTGTCAATGCTTCTATAATCCGCGTCAAAGTAACATGATTGTCCGCAGCATTAACCTACATATCTCATCGCTATTTTAAAGTTAAAATGTTGCACGATGAAACATTGCAGAAATATCATCCAGTTTGGCAAAAGAAATTTCAGCCAAGCATAACTTTACGAGAGAAGACTGAGGTGGGGGCAAAAGAGGAGCAAGTGTCAGCTTACCTTAATTGTTGGGTTGTTACCCATGCGTCTATTTTAAATATCTAACCAGTGTCAAATTTAAAAGAAACATTCAAAGATTCAAGGGCTTTTCCTTAAGCCAAGATTCGTTTTTGTAGATCTTGAAATTTTCTTGCGTAACGTTTTAGGGAAGGTTTACGAAATTGTTCTACATGTAAATGCACGCAAGCATATACTGTGCTGATAATAGTATATTTATGCATGAGAGCCTTTTGTAAACTCGATAGAGTCAAGATGAAAAAGTTTCCAGCACCACCAAGTGTCACATAGGGTTGGCAGCAATATCTCCTACAAATTATATGCCTTGATTTGATAACTGTAGAGCATAGCATATATGGTGTTGCATATACTGTAAAACACGTGATCGAAATATCACATAGTAGAAATCACTGAGTACATTAGTAACAAAACTGGACTACACATGATGTTCCGAGAGAAACCCAACGAAGGGTGATGAAGGAACGTGAAACTGTCAACAAAATTAAGCAAATACACATGTATCGAAGGCGTGGATGCAACAAATTGAACGTACGTATTTGAATTCATTTCAAAATCTTAAACGGGTCAACAACAAACGCTTACATAAGTGAATCATATGGTTACAGGAACAAGGAGGACATATTTTATGGTTAACAAGGTGGCTGGAAGTCTAGCGACTGTACATCTGGAACGCTAGCGGTAAAATAGTACCACCAGGGCCGCTGGTTAGCGGGAGTATATTTCCTTGAACCGAAGGTGATTCCGAAAAGCAATACATAGTCATAATAACCGATATTATTTCTGCATAGATGCATATCCTTAAAAAGAAATGGCGTGGGTTGGAATGTTGTTCCCAAAAGAAAACTGTGCTTCGGATAAGAAGAATCGGATATGAGTTATTGGCAAATGGCACGGTGTATTACAAAATAACATACCTTACTTTAGTCGACCATTTTTAAATAGAGTTAGAATTTTCTCAGATATACTTTTGGTTGCATAATAATCGTTAATCTGACATTAATTCTTTCGGTTAAATATACTGAAATTTATTTCCGAGTCAATGCGAATAAAAGTAACCACAGCAAAGTTACACAAAAATAATTGATAATCAAAAATTTGTGCCATGTTATATATAGGATATGACTACTGCGAACCATGTACAATTACCATCTTTTACCCTAAACGACAAGGCTACTAGATTTGCGATATGTCAATCATAAAACTACCACAACGTTTACAGGCACATATTGTTGCCAATATGCAGTAATTAATTAAACTTTCTGTGGAAAAATAGGTACATTTAGAATGGATGGAAAGATATTAGATTTCTGAAAATGATAAGATGTAGAGATAAGAGATGAGATGCGATATCGCTAACGATTAAAATGTTGATTAACACAAAGAATTCCTTCGCTGATTTACACTATCCTGAGATGCAATAATGTGGATCCAAGAAATTCACATGAGGGTACATGTGGGGAAGATCTGGAGTCCATGTATCACACAACGGAGTTTGAGAAGCAAAATCGTAACGGCATAGGAGAAAAAAAGCAAAATATGGTATTTAACAAAGACAATAAACCATTGTGTGTTAGATGTGATTGAATAGAGGAGAATTTACAATGGTACAAGAGCATAATATGTGGAATCACTACATTTACAGAATCGTGAATACGAGGACAATTGATCCCTGAAACGGCGCAGGAGTAGTGCTCGAAGTGGGCTTTCGTCATCTGTACTATACGGATATCTCAATTCTCAATACAATCCTGGCCTGGATATAGCTACTCCATTGTTTGAGTTATAAAAATTACTTTTATAACGCATTGTAGTATTTTATACTACATACTTCTAGTTTTAGTAATTCTGATGAGGGGTTTTCGCAACGGTTGATCAAATAGGACGTATTTACGACCGAGAAGTAAATCCTTGCCCAAAAGTTAAAGGAATTGGGGAATTTTCAGTTTTAGTGCTGGATTGGCTCCGCTACATCATCATTCATTGTAGACGCCTCCAACACTCAATATCAGTTGGTGGTTGATTGAATCGACGTCATTCTCGATTGTCACCTGCATTTAACCTGAACCATAATTTTGTTTAAAATCAAGGCTCACAATTACAGATAACATGGAAGCGGACGTGACACAAATTGACATGAAAAACGACACAAAACGACGTCGAACGACACCAAAGAAATGCGCCGGAAATACGTGAAGCAACAGTTAACCGGAGCCCAAAATAGTAATTACCGGAGCCAGCAAACCGGAAAACATCTACAAATGTCCTTCATGACTAACAAATAGTAGGTATTGCCCTGGTTACACCACATAGATATAATTGCAATACATGATTTATAATCCCGTTAAATTTTCCCCACAGAGATTCTCACGTGCTATTACCGATAATTGTGCATATTTATTATTGTGACAATAAGTATTATTATCGCAAGTTTAAAATTATTTTCAAACCTAAACGCAAAATTATTTTTTGATGCAAACAAAAAATAATTTCTAGAAAAATTTAGGTTATATACCACCAAGTGCCCTAGTAAGCCTAGTATTTGGACTAGTATACATAGTGGAATATCGTAGTAGTGTATCGTAGTAGGATATCGCAGAAGGATATCGTAGTAGGATATTATTAATATATATACTACTATATATATACACTATTTTTTCGAAAACGAGTTTTGAAGTATATTTCAAACTTTTCGTTTTCATTATTGCTTCATCGAAGGATCGTTCCTAGCACCACAAGTACAACAAGAGCATCCCTAGCATCGCATTCCGCACAGTATTACTGGGTTGCATCGGTAACCCGTAGACGATCCAATCACACAAATACATTATGGCCTTTTCCATCAAACGACACTATAATCTACATAACCATCAGAAGACTGTGCACATTATACCCTCACTTGATGAGTTACTTCAAGACGACACAAGCTGTGGGTACTACTCGAAGCTGAATTTCATCGAATATCTCCAGTCGATTCACTGTTTAGAGAACTTGTCCTTTGTCATCGCAATCAACAACTATTTGTTGAGTCCATCAGTTTGGAAATGGAAGATCATTTACGAGGAGTTTCTCGAGAATAATTCCATTAATGAAATAAATTTACCAGGAAACCTCAAGACTAACGTTTCTATATCGTCCATGCCTGATATAAACCTATTAAAAAAGTTCAAACGGATCATTTACGATGACATTTTGTTGGACTTGTACAACGAGTTTATCAAGATCCAGAAATCAAAACTAGCATCTGTCAACCCTAACATCGTCTACAGAAGAAAGTCTGAAACTTTGTCTCCTGACATATTGAACACATCTAACAGTCAGCAACGCGGCTTCAACCAGCCAATACATCCGGGGAACAGTCCAGTTCACTGTAATCCAAGTCTTGGCTCTGACTTTTCACCTGTCAAGCTGAAAAAGCCCAGTCACCGAGAAATAGACGAGTGGAACAGCTGCATCTCACCAAATCGAGCTCCTGTTTGCAGCAAAGTGTTTGAGGATGATAACGATACGGTGGAGACCGAGTTGTTCTCGAGAAACAACAGCACTGGCTCATCTAGAGGAAGCAGCATCGGCAGCTTTGTAGACGGGTTCAAGAATCATAACTTCATCAATAAGTTGCGGTTCAGAAGGTTTAGTGATAAGCACGAACAGACATGAACAGACGTAGAGGTTGCACATGTACATAATATTTAGTTGCGCCGTCTATGTCAGGAGTATGCATCTAGGCCTGGATGATCTAGGAAAGCTGGTTAGAGAAGAAGGCGGTAACCTTTAACTTGTAATTTTAGCCGTTACCACATGGCTCATAATTCGCACCCATCGGACTTGAGCATATCCGGAGCAAGCGCACTAGCATGGTCAAAACTACAGCAAGAGAGACAATTAGCTATGTTAAACCAGAGATAACCTAAGTTTAACGTCTTACAATTGAATGAATGACAAGAGAAATTTTCCAGCTCTAAAACACTGGAAAATAACACGGACTCATGCATAAACAGAAACAGAAACCCCAACTTCAGCATTATTAACTAATTAGCAATAGCTACAGAAGTCGGGCAATCACCGGTTAGCACATTCCAGCGTCAACAAGAAGGATAATATTTCCGAGCGTTGAGCAAAGAAACACTACAGACGAACAATAGAGTTCGGGAATAGTAAATTGGAGAAAAATATATCAAAAAATTTCCGATTACTAGGAATATTTCCACATCACTTTGAGTGAACTAGCATAGAAAGTACATAAATTGCATTGGAAAGGTACGGATAGAGGAACTTTATAGAATTAATAAATGTATATTTACTGACAATTGTAATAACAGATGCCAGTCCTTCCATAGTCCAAATGGTCCTTACAGCACAATAAACTAAACAGACAATAGGAAGATAGTGCCAACAAGTAACGCATTACTACGCATTACTACTGTTAACGCATACAGCAGCACCACTGTACTACCGCTGGTTTCGTTAATCTATTAATAGGGGTAAGCCCAGTAAACGTAATGATTTCATCGTATTCGTGGCTAAAATAAATAGGTCATGCAAATTACTAGTTAGGTGCGTAGCCAAACTTTCCACTATGTGGCATGCATCCTGCAGGATACCACGAGCCCAATGATGTGCAACACCTATACCAGGTTGAGAAATTTAATATAGAGTGACAATTATTTAGTCACAAGATTACGAAGGTGCTAGTAACAGGCAATAATATATGGCCTGTTCAATGTATTCAATTGCACCTTTGCGCAATTGCGTTATTCATTCTGTGTTTGGATGATCTTCGTGTACATAATTACAAGTTTTGCCGACCGTTATATAATACCAGCCAAGTAGTATGACTTTACAGAACTAAGCGTAAACCAGCACCATGCCATATCCTCGTAATGAATACCTCGGGAGGTGCAGTGAGTTGACCCCTCTACTTATTGGCTCCTAACTATGGCTCTTATCTTCCATACAGAAAAGCTACATACACTACCCGTATTCAGCACAAGATAAGAAGATGCGTCCTTATTTCATCACAACGTCACAACGTCACAAGTTCATAACGTCAACATAACAACATAACAACATCGCCATATGCCCCATCTCTTCCATTTTCTCTCTTCCATTTTCATCTTCCATCATTGTTGTAGTTAAATATTCTCCATTCAGCTTCATTACTACTATATATTTTCAATTGCTTATTTGTAAACATCCGTGCCTTCATTTCCTCTTTGTTGTCTACTAATTCGGTACTTTAACAGTTATACTTTACGTATTTACGTATGCAGCTTTTTCCGCTTTGATTCGCCTAGTATATGCAATGGATATTCTTGTCTGCATACTCATGAGTGGCTTTAAGTTAGACTCTATATAGTTTTGATTCATCCTTTTGTTATGGCAACGTTAGTTCCTGCTTTTTTCGTATGTCTTACTAAAGAGAGCCGTACTTTGCAAATTTCTTTGCATTTCGACCATCCAATCAATAGGCAGACCTTCTTGTTAAATATATTTATATATACTACTTAGTATCCCTATTTCTGGGTCGTAAACCCATATTTGTGCTAAACTTTAATTTTGCGATTTTCATGGTGCTACATCATTGTAGATACTTTACCACAGATTTGGAATAGAACTATCATCATTTCGCGGAAGATAGCATGGATCAGCTATACACTCTTCAAAAGTTTTCCAAAGCGTCAAAGATAAATTCTAGTTACCTGGCTGCAAATATGCTGTGTATTTAGCCATATGATTACCAAGCCGCGAAAACCTTGTTCTTCCGTAACTGTACCACTAAAGAATGAAATCACAACTCAGTAAAGGAAGGAATTACTACCTTTACTACTACTTGTATTTTGAAAGGTTATCTCAATACAAGTACATATTTCGGACAGTCCTTCGGTAAATTCTCCAAATATCCTCTTCCATACGCAAAGTAGTACCCGTGAATTTACCCTGCATCTTTTTACTTCAAAAATGTACCATTTTAGTAAGCAACTAATCAATACTACTTTTGAATTGCAATCATAAAAACCTTTCTCTTTCCAACTCTCCCTTTCGAGTTAATTCGATATATTGCACAGTACTATCCCCAGATAAAGTCAACGGTCGTTGTACATTAATAATATGGATTTTAAATCTGCATACGTCCATATTCGGAAATATTCCCGAGTTATGCATAAAATTCATAAGCGGCTATTTATAATCCTGCCTCTTTAAATATCGTAGATGAGTAACAGCTTCATTTGTCAGTGAATCATCGGATCATATAAGTATCGAATTGCTTTATGGTAGCATACTCCAAGTCTTTTGCTTAATATATTGTGGTATTCATGGAACATAATTCAAGACTTGGACCAAGCTCAAATTTCCTGGGGTTTAATCCACCTCGTACCGACCCTTCCATATCTTCAACAGTTGTCATTTCCGACCATGAATCGCAGACAATTCCTCCCCAACTGAATATCCATACGTGTTACAATACTGACGTTCCAACAAAAAATAAATGGAGAGTTATTGCGTGCGTTTTATGGGCATTTGCTTTAGGCTACAGTGATGCTATTCCAGGAACAGTTTTGCCTCATATTGAAAAGTATTATAATATAGGATACTCTTTAGTATCTTTTATTTTTATTGCAAATGCCTTGGGTATCATAGCCGTAACGATATTTGCTCATGAAATCGAAAAACGTATAGATAGACAACATATTATGGAATTAAGTTGTTTTCTTTTAACGTTCATGTATGCTCTTGTTGGGACCGGTACATCATTTCCAGTAATCACACTTGGGTTTTTCATTGGTGGGTTAGGTACTGGTATAGGTATACCTCAGACTAATATATTTCTAGCCAGGTTTGATAAAAAATCAAGTTATTTGTCTTGGTATCACGGCAGTTATGGAATTGGTGCCACATTGAGTCCAGTTCTTAGCACGGTTGTAGTAAATTCGGGGGTTAGATGGAGTTACTTTTATTTCACACTAACTGGAATTATGATTTTTGTTGGACTCTTTTTACATTACTCATTTGATGATGTGGAGCAAGATTTAGAACCGTTTGATATAGCGAATTCCAACATGGAACTAGTATCACAGCTGTCGAATGAACAACCCTCAAATACCGCTAATTCACATATTCAACAATCTGTTAATCTCGTATTATCTCAAGCAAACGAACGCACAAATCCAGCGTCGAGTATCTCCAGGTTATCTCAACTCAACCAAGTCAATGTTACAACCTCTGACATCCAACCAAGAAATCATATTAATACAAATGAAGATGTTGAATTGTCTCATTTAAATAGAATTCTACAATTGTCTTCCACGAAGCGTACCAAAGACAGTGACATAATGAAAATAGCCTTGAAGAATAGAAACACCTGGCTCTTGTCACTATTTGCATTTTTCTATCAAGGTTCTGAAGTGGCACTAGGTGCATGGGTTGTTACTTTTCTACTTGATTACAGGAAAGGGAATCCTAGTTCTATGGGATATACTTCATCTGGTTTTTGGGCTGGTTTGGGTATAGGAAGGTTGTTTTTAACGAAGGTGCTTTTCAGTTATATTGGAATCAGAAGAGGAGTTATTATATGTTCGATAGTTTCGCTCGGTTTATCCATTTCAATATGGGTTATACCAAATGTAATAATATCCGCTTGCTTAATTTCGATAATTGGTATAACTAGTGGACCGAATTATCCATTAATGGTATCGTTTACTACAGTGGATGGGTTGCTACCACGTAAGATACAATTGGTCACCATGTCCATAATGATAGCATTTGGGTCAATTGGTGGTGCATTATTCCCATTTATTATAGGTTTGTTAAATCAGCGAGTGGGAACGTATGTGTTATTCCCTGTGGTAATAGCTCTCTATGTTTCGATGATGAGTATTTGGATATTGCTTCCAAATCCAGAACATCACTTGAGACATGGCCTGAAGAAGTTTGCCATTTTTCAAAAATTATGGTAAAAAAGCTAAAAAAACTGGATTTATAGTTTATAGAAGAAGAACTCCCTCGATATATAATTATTTATAGCAATTTTGATTTTTTTGATAATTGAAGATAGTTAACTTCAATATATAACATTTTAGAATAAATCTAAATTAAACTAAACATTATTTTACAATAATTAGGTAGAAAATTTATTAGAGAAGATTATACACTAACACAAATCTTACAAGTAACTGTATGTTGATGTTCTAAACTAGAGAGAGTTAGAGGAACATTTAAACATTACAACCTCACTGAACCGTGTGAGCTATAAACTTGTGATTAATTTTTGACACATTTTGCGGTTCATAAACCGAACGATAACAGGTTTCAATCGTGAAATTGATGAAAGTACCACTCAAAAACAAATCAGCTTTCTATGTACGATAGATTATATCCTTTAGTTCTATAGTTGCCATTTCTGGTTTCTTTAGCATTTGATCTTAGATATTCACCCCCTAACGAATTTCATTTCTTAAAACAATACCTACATAAATACAGCGAACAGGAAATGTAATAGTATTGACGATTTTACCACCAGCAGTAATGACAAACGATTTTACTTTGTTCATAATTGAAATAAAAGACATATATGTTCCAAATAATTTGAATTTGGGACAGATGAATGATATTTATAGTAATGCACGAAGGTGGGGATGCAGATATTCCTGCGCGACCTGCATTTTCAAATAGGTTAGCTGTTATCAATGTCAACCTTTTGCCGCGTAGTGACCTCTTTAAGAGTCTATGAATACATTCACTAGGAGACTATAAGTTAATAGAGAGCACGGGCATAAAGATCATTAATTAACAGGGTGGCAAATTGAGTTCAATTAGGTTATTTCATGCAAAAGAAGGTTTAGATTATGTCGACTATTGCATAATACTAATTGCAGTTCTAGAAAGTACCAATTTAAGAAGGTCATTTTTCCAACAAAAATACATACAGAACTATGATATGGAACCATGTATTATGGAATCTTCAATATGATTCATCTCAAGATGAACTGCGTACCAGTATAAAAAAAGAATTTCGTCTACTTCTAAATTAAGAATTTCCTATTCTATAATTTTTTTGCCTCAAATTTACGCAGAGTCGAATATCGCCGTTCGACTTTTGATTGACAGAACATATAAATCGGTTTGGTCTGTAAAAATAATGTAGCATACGAAATGTCTGAAATATACTTGCTCTCGTTTGTGAGTGGTCAAATCACATTTGGTTTGTATGTTATTTTGCCATTATTGGTTTCACATGTTGGTGAGACCAACCATACATGACCTGAAAACCATAGTCATATCTACCTTCTACCCAACAAGTAGACCAAGCAAGGTAGATCTGGCTGCAAATTTTTGCTGCAATGAGGCTGTGAATGACGGATGACTGCATGAATTTCGTCATACAAAAGTCCTGACCATATGCACGACTTCATCTCCTGATACAAACGCACTTATTAGCAGCTTAACGGAACATTTAAGATCTTCTTTAATTTACATCTTCTTTAGTATAATCATGAGTCCTTACGATCCAATTTCAAGCGAAGAGCCTCCATCATACCGCGACAATGCTAATTCGTCAGAACAGGGCCCAAGAGTAGACGGGGACAACATTCCTGATGATTTCAAGTATTCTGTAAACGTTGCTTCCTGTGAATTATCCATTAGACAAATGTTCCTTAGAAAGGTGTACTCCTTATTGACAATGCAAGTTTTGGGAACGGTTATTGTAGGTTATATAATCAGATCCAACTCTTCTGTGCAACAATGGTGTTTGAACAACATGTGGTTGTTTATTGTTTCCATAATAGGAGCAATCGGATTTATGATTGGAGCCCATTTTAAGGCCAAATCATACCCTAGTAACGTTTTATTTTTAGCCGCATTCACCTTATGTGAAGCATACGGAATTGGACTTTCATGTTCGTTGGTCGAGTCAGATATCGTTATCCAGGCATTATTGCTCACCCTTATCATATTTATAGGTTTGACCCTATTCTCCTTCCAGACTAGTTATGATTTTATACAATGGCAAGGTATGTTAAGTATGGGGGTTTGGATTTTAATTGGGTGGGGTTTCGCAATGATGTTTTTCCCCCCTAGTTCGGGAATGAATATGGTATATTCAGGACTAGGTGCAATCATGTTCAGTATTTACATCATAGTAGACACCCAGATGCTTTTGAAAACCTCATTTTTAGATGATGAAATCATCTTCACCATCAAACTCTACTTGGATGTGCTCAATCTTTTCATGTTCATATTGAGATTATTATCGAGAGACGATAATTAGACTGGTTTGTATATTGTCAATAAATGTGTTTTGCAACAATTATCTAATATGTACTATTTAATATGTACTACATTTGTAACGAATTTACTCCATTTCTCCGTGCATTCCATTTTTAGTGCGAATATAACTAGCTTACATCCACACATCAAATACACTACTCTTTCTTAACAAAGAAGCACATCTTTGTTCCCTTTGCAGTAACTAATGCTTTTTTCATTTTTGGTAGTGGGATGCATAAATACTAAATACTTCGCACAGAGCATCATTTTCTATAATCTTTTTTATCTCTAGAATAATCAATTGCTCGTAAACATGGTAGCAGAACCCGTTCAAGCAACAGTGGCGACCCTCAAGAGTCTCTACTACCAGTCAGCGGATTTCTTGACCCAACAACAGAATAATTTCTCCAGTAAATTAGAAAGTTGGACTGGTTCTATAAATGATCCAGTGCCACTCATTCTGGAACCAAAATCAAGTTTGCAAAGAATTACTGAACATATAAACCGCAATGCTTTGTATTATGGTGCGGGAGTAGGTTTGTTTGGTGGATCTCTATTATACTATTGCAAATTCCACCACCCACTGAAAATAACCAGACCCCAGCAAAAGCGCAGAGTTCCAAAGTTATCGAACGGAGCTAGAAGAGATGTAGTTCTCGTGGTGGGGTCTCCTACCGAGCCTTTGACGCGATTGATCTGTTTGGATTTTGAAAAAAGGGGGTTTATTGTATATTTGACTCTCTTGGACGATAAAGACATCAAATACGTAGAATCAAATCCAATCACAGATGATTTGAATTACTTAAATTTAAAATGTGGTGACAAAATCGGTACTACAAATAATCTTGAGACTCAGCTTTCAAAATTCAGCCAGTTGTTGAAATTGCCCGTAATCCCTTTCCCTGGTGCTGAGTCTCATACCTTAAGCTTAAAATCAGTAATATTTGCACCTTCATTATTCTACCCTATCGGGCCAATTGAGAACATTTCCATAAGTTCGTGGTCGAAGATTAATGAGCGGTTTAATCTTTATCTTATGATGCTAGGTTGTGGATTGGTCCAAATAATCAGAGACCAAAAGGCTAAAACCATTTTAATCTACAGTAGTATAGTTTCGGGGTTAAACATGCCATTTCATGGCCCCGAGACAATTTTCACTAACCAATTAAAGAATTTGTTCACCACTTTAACAAGAGAATTGAAACCTTTGAATTTGTCGGTTACTCAAGTTAAATTGGGTAATTTACACCTTTCAAACCAAGCTAAATCGTCAGAATTGAAGATTTCAAATATCGTAAATTCAGAGTTATCTAGCTGGAATAATGATATAAAGAACTTATATGGCACGGCATTTTCAAAAGCGCAATCTAAATCCAACCCAATTAGAGACACAGGAGGAAGAGGAACCAGTTTAAAAGAACTTTACCATGTATTGTTTGATTTGATTTATTCCAAAAAGAGAAATCCTCCTGTTGTATATTGTGGTGTAGGTTCAAGAACTTATGATTTAATAGGGAAAACATTCCCAGACTCTTGGTTGGAAATGTTTATTTCTTAATAGTCGTGGTCTTGCAGCCATATCTGCTATATATATCAGATGTGTTCGGTGTTTAATCGATCAAGTGAAGTCTTAGGGGGTAATATTTTGCTCTTAGGGAGCTTTTGCTCGGGCATGGGAAATCAAGATATAATCCTAGAAAATTGGGCGCAAAACATGATTGAAATTTCACAGTAAGCAATAAAAGTTCTTCTGCTCCATGTTGGTCCTTTTTTGTGACATTTGATAGCTTACCTAAAGTAATTTAGCCCACTAAGATATCACCCAACTCATTTTGGGCTAAATTTATGTTAAATCCGATTTCAAAGATTATTCGATCCCAGAACCGCTACGATGAACAAACCAATTATATAGTGTTCGAATCTAGGGACAACTCCCATTACATAGTGTTCCAGTGCTTTTTCTTGTATTCAATATATCATTCGCTCACTATGGTAGCCCTAATAGAAAACTATTTTGGCGCATCGCACGACCGGTAAATTTTAGTATAAAAATCCAGCGATGGCCGCAAAAAAACAATCAAATTCTTTTCTCTACGTCTATGGTTGAAGATTTGTTATCGAAGCTTACACAAAGGCTCTTGAGTCATTTTTGCTTCGGGGAAAGTCTCCTGCCTGATATGCGGAAACGTAGCAAGTTCATCAACTTGTTTATAGCAATTTCTTTGCACAGCTATCTCGTTAGTTCATAGAATTAAGAGTTTATTTTATTAATTCATTTGAATCTTGTCTTTTAGCTCTGGTAATCTAAGCTTTTGTGCGATTTTATGAGTGATGCGAGTTAGCTGTGCAATAGTTTTGCTATATAATTCCTAATTATTCTTTATTGTAATTAGTGTACGGTTACTTGTAATCATTCGGCAACGGGATTTTGTATCCTAAACGATAGTTATTACAAATGATTCTTTTAGAATTAACCCAATGGAGCTTATTCTTGATCCATGGACGTCCCTCTTTCATTAAAAGCTTGATATCTAATTGTAATGTTGAGATATTTGCATAGTCGAATATGCCAAGTTTGTACTATTAATTAATGAATCAATTTCAGGCGAAATTGAATATTATTTAGTTATATTTTACTATTATCTAATGATGAGACAATCAAGCAAACATAGAGTCAAGCTCTGATATATTTACTTCACAGTCTGGAAAAATGGCTGGTTGATAAATTAGGACGAGAGTTGCAATTTTTCTGATAGATTTAGTAAAATTAATTAAATAGTGTAATTGATTAATCTGATTAAACCTTTGTTTAGTTATTTGCTAGCCGAAGGTTTATGAGTAAAGAAGCTTAGTACTTGAGCGAGAATTTATGGATAAATATGTAATGTAGTATAAGAGCAAGGCATACGTTCTGTGCGAAACAGATGTAACTTATCTCTATGAATTGATTATGAACGGTAACCGATGTAGATAACGCTTTCAGTAACTAGTGAAAATACCTACAATGTCTTCAGTAAGGTCTAATATTAAATATTGGTAGTGCGATTTATTGAATGTAACTATTACATGGACTACAGTAAACTATTTACTAACAAATATCATCGATTAAGCATTGTGGAAACTGTGTCATCGTCATTCGTCTTCAACGTAGTACCTAACACTCCCAGTTTCTGCTATGACACCTTTTATTTGAACCCTTATGGCCCAGTTTCTGGCTATGATGTGAAACCGACTCGGGCCAAAGTCTGATGACTGTGGAGGGGAACTTTATGGCAAGCTATGTATTTGTAGCTGAAACCACCCCTCATGGGTCAAGATGTTCATATTTCAATATAATACATATCATTCATATGTGCACAATTTGGCGGATGAATACACCAAAAATTCAATTAATCAACTTTCCAGTGGTTAGTGATACCGGCGTCTCTATTACCACTCAATTCAACGGCATAGAGAAAAAGGGTGGTGCCCATATTGATCCAGTTCCAGAACTCGGTGGGATGCACTATGATATCGACATCGTTCCACCAAAAGATCTTCAACTCTGATCCCAATGAGCCGGAGTATCCCAACATCAAATGGGTATACACTGCTATAATAATACACGGGGAATAAGCGTAGATTAGCTTAATTATAGTGCTATTTTTCCAAGTAGCACCAGTGGAGATGTTTGCTGATGATAGGTTTGTTTGCAGCGGTCTTGGTGTTCTTGGAGGGGTAGTATGAGCATTATGATATAGGCTGGGGATGATTTTGGTGGCAGCATAAAAGACACCGATTCTATAGATCAAATTGACCATTAAGGGGATAGTCAAAATGTGAACCGCCGTGATCAAGTATTCCCAGATGGTTTTGCAAGTCGATGGTAAAGTGGATGCTAAAAAGGGAATAAGCTGCGATAAGGTCTGCAAGATTTGTGGGTGCAATCTAGGGATTTCTGTCTTAAAATTGACGGTAGCTTGGTTGAAAAGGTTTGTCAATGACTCGGAGGCTGCTGACAGCAAGATAGGGAACGTTTCGTACACACATTTGACGATATAAGCGAAAAGTAAAGACGACTCAATAATAGACCCTCTTCCACTGACGATACCGATGATACCGATACTCACGGTGATGGTCAACACGCTCCCCAACAAACTAGCCTGTAAGATATCGATGGTGAAAGGGAAAACGTAGATTCTGTACAAGAAATAGAGGGCCCCAGTGATGATGGAGCCAGAAGTGACCAAGGAAATAATGAGCCACGAATCCGATTTATATCGTGTGAACCAATTAATGGTTTGTCCTATGGCCTGGATCAACAATAAACTACAGAATCCCTCCAAGATAGTGAACACCGACGTAGAATGACTTAACAAAAACTTCCACAACGATACCAACACAAAGTTCTTTGAGCCAAAGTTGGAGTAGTAACTAAGAAAGTACGTCAATAAACTGGGAATAAGAAAGTGTTGCACGTAATACAACCAGCCCAACCATTTGAAGTACTTTGAACGTCTGGTAAATAAACGTAAACTGGTTAAAACAAAGTAGGTTAAAAACAACGTTAATGAGTAAGATAGACCGCACTGAATACCTCCGACATCAAACGCCAAAGGGATGGTTAAAATCACCAATGAGACGTAGAGGATGTTACAGACGATTCGGGCCAATCGCTTCACCTTGATTGGTAACATAACATGGGATTTCAAGAAGAGGAACAAAATATAGTATCGTCTAGCGCTGTGGGATTTTTTCTGAAATTTTTCTCACACTATACAAAATTAAATTCCACAATTTTCACCTTTTGCCGTCGGTGGTCAAATATGACTGCTATGGCCGTTTACGGTACGGGGTGAGGTTAGTGAGTGTTGAGAGTCTGTGTACCCGTTTTCAGCGAGCGATTTGAGCCATTTTTGAGACTGTAGCGGTTTCTGGAGAAATCGAATAAACAATGACACGAGAGTAAAATGGTGAAGTGCTGTGTTTAGTCCTATAATGTAGTGTAGTTTGTAGTGTGGATTTGCAGCTATCTGGTGCTCGAAGCTGCGATCTCTAGGGGTTCTGTACCATGAAATAAAGCACATTTCTCTCTATTTTAGTACCAAAACAACATCGATATCAGCAAAACAACGCTAGTTTTTGAAATCAGGAGCTAGAGAGACTCAGATATCTTCTAGAAGCATCAATAGTCAAACTGGGCCGAAAGAAAATCTACATTTGAGCTAAGAAAACTTTCTGAACCCTATCACACACAAATATCGTATTTTGGAAATATATAAAGACAAGACTTTTTAACCTTCACAGGTTCTAACTCGATGGAATCGGAATCTGCGTCGATCCCAAACGTTTGAGAGCCTTTTGGTTCCGCCCAATTACATTTTTCGTAGTTCAATCAAACTTCACCGTTCCATTCTTTCATAAACTGGTCTACATACTCTTGCATGTATTGATGTCTTGCAGCTGCCATAGCTCTTCCTTTCTCTGTATTCATCATGTCTTTCAAGAGAAACAACTTTTCGTAGAAATGGTTTATCGATGGTCCGTTTGCTTTCTTATACTGTTCTTTAGTTTGCTTCAAATTAGGTTCTACATCAGGCAAGTACATGGGGTTTCCTTTAAAACCACCGAAATTAAAACATCTGGCAATCCCAATGGCTCCTAATGCATCAATACGGTCAGCATCCTGAACTATTTGTAATTCAATAGGCATTTCTTTTACGTCGTTACGGTTTTTAAAGGATATATTTCTAATAATGTACTCAACTTGGTCAATTACTGAGCCTTCAACGTCTTGTTTCAGTAAAAATTCTCTTGCAACCCTGGGACCGACTGTTTCGTCACCGTTGTAGAATTTGGCATCAGCAATATCGTGTAACAATGCTCCCAATTCAACTACTATCATATCACACTCATAGTCTGACGCGATGGTTTTGGCCAATTTCCAAACTCGATTAATATGGTGCCAATCGTGTCCGCCTTCGGACCCTTGTAATTGATGCTTTACAAATTCAATAGTATTGTCCACTAAGGTCATTTTCTAGCTATATCTATCAGTATATATACTTGCCGTACTTTGGTTCACGCGATTCATTTTTTATTTGGCTGCAAAATCTCACAAACTCAGAAAATAAAATTTCAGCACCAAAATTCAAACCACCAGCAAAACAAAGACTGTCCTAATAGTTGCAATGCAATCATCGGTAGCTTTCATGGTAGCCATATTCGACGGCCGTATAGTTTTATTCTGTTGATATCTTCAAAATTGTATACATATTTCATTAAGGTTGAGGAGAGATATAGTGGCCAAAACCCACCAATTTTGCCCAAAATGAGCCCAAAATGAGCCCAGTTTCAAGAAATGAGCCAAAAAACTCAACCACATTCACCAACCTGTGCCTTCTTCACCACCACCCTTTATTTCAACCAGTTGCCCATAATTCAAGAAACTCACGTGACCACTATTCTCAGTATTTTTTCTTAGTGGGGCATAGATGAAGCGATGAGGTTGCAAATTATACCTAGAAGCAAACTAGACATTGATGACAAAACCACGCAAAAGAGAATCTAAAGGGTCCTCTGCGACCGATTCGAACAAGCGAGCCAAACATGGAAGACTGGCCATGAGAAATGTCACCAGAACTGCCAGAAGACCAACATATGATGCAGTAGAGGAATCAGTGCAAAATGTAGAATCGATTGAAGATGCATCTGATGAATCTGAAGAAGAACAAGAAGCCGAATTGGACCGTGAACAAGCATATGGAGCTTTACTTACTTTATTGAAGTCAGATCATCCTGGAACCAAAAGAAAAACCTCCAAAAAGGAAGTAGATATAGAGGTAGAAGATGAAGAAGAAGACGACGAAGAAGAAGAGGAAACTGAAGATAAAGAAGATGACGATGAAGTTGCTGGAGCAAATGTTCTGGATGAAGAAAACGAGGAAGAAAACGAAGAAGCGTTTTCAGAGGACGAGGATGAAGATGCCAAATTAGCAAACGACCCTTTCGAATCTCATTTCAATTTACCAGAAGACAGTTATGTCGACAGCCAACAAAAACTAGTTGAAGAGAAGTGGGTTTTACTGGACAAAGCATCATACGAATGTGGATACTCTTCTTTGACCCATTTACCTCAAGGTACTCCTTTACCTTCAACAACCAATCCTATGAAATATATCAAGAATAGAGTGAAGCAGACGAAAGAATACCCTGAGTCTTTTTCTGAGATTGACTCAGTAATATGCAATTCAATGTTTAACTACCAAGATATTAATTACGCATACAAGCACTTTCAGAACACTTCGTACCGTAAATTGTACTTGATTCATGCACTTAATCATATCTTCAAGACGAGAGACAGAATTATCAAGAATACCACCAAGTTACATCACATCCAGGAACAGATCAAACAGGGCAAGCAGATAGACGAACCAGAGTTCAGAGACCAAGGTTTTACTAGACCTAAGGTGTTGATTCTTTTACCTACGAGAAATGCTTGTTACGAAATCGTAGAACAATTGATTAAATTATCTGGTAGTGAACAACAAGAGAACAAAAAGAAATTTGTGGGTCAGTTTTACTCAAAGGATGTCCCTCCAGATAACAAACCTAGCGATTTCAAGGACACTTTCAAAGGAAACAATAACGATTTCTTCTGCATGGGTATTAAATTCACAAGAAAATCGGTAAAGTTGTACTCTTCATTTTACTCCTCTGATATCATTGTTGCATCTCCAATTGGTTTAGCTATGATTTTGGAAAATCAGGACAAAAAGAAGCGTCAGTACGATTTCATTTCCTCCATTGAAGTGTTGATTATGGACCGTGCAAACCAAATTGAAAACCAAAATTGGGACCATGTTAGCACCGTCTTGAAGTATGTTAACAAGATTCCAAAAGATTTCCATGATGCTGATTTCTCCAGAATCAGAATGTGGAGCATAAACGAACAAGCCAGACTTTTCAGACAAACTTTGATCTTCAGTGAGTTCCAAACACCAAACATTAATAACATTACCACCAAATCTCAAAACTTGAGCGGTAGAATAAAAATTAAACCTATTTTCACAGACAAGACATGTATTATGAATTCAATTGGGTTAAAAATTCCGCAGGTTTTCCATAGATTTGCCAGTGAATCACCCATGACAGACCCTGATGCTAGATTTAAATTTTTCACAAATACAATTTTACCTTCACTTATGAAATCAACTTCTTATGAAGATGGAATACTTATCTTCATTCCTTCATATTATGATTATTTGCGAATTGTATCTTATATGAAATCAAACACTAAACATAATTTTGCTGGTATTGATGAGTATACTCCCCAATCCAAATTAGATAGAATCAGAAACCAATTTGTAAGCGGGAAGATCAAAATTGTCCTTTACACCGAAAGATTGCATTATTTCCGTCGTTATGAATTGAATGGAGTTAAATCTTTGTTCATGTATGGTTTACCTTCCAATCCGATTTTCTACAAAGAGTTTATTAGGTTCATAGGAAAATCTATTTTCAAGCAACTAGTTAACATTGATTTATCGGTGGTCAAAGTTATTTATTCAAAATGGGATATGGTGAGTTTGGAACGGATAGTTGGAAATAAAAGAGCTCCAGTCTTATGCAATTCTCAAAATGAAATCTATGAATTTAGATGAAAAAGTATATATCTAACTGTACATTAATATAAAACATCAAAGTATTATCTTTAATTTCAACCAACTAAAGCTTTCGTACTTATTCTAGGAATCTGCAATTGGTGCGTATTTTGCAGCCAAAAAAATACCCCCTAAGTACCCAAACAATTTCTCTCATCAAAAATATTTAGACTCTGCTCTTAAAACATGAAATTGCGATCTGTCACATTGGGCAGATGATTAATGGAAACAATTACCTAAGCTTATTAATGAACATCAACGTTAATTCTTATAAACTACTTTCTTGCAATCGAATTATTTAACAATGCAAGTTCAGTCTGGTTTTGTTACAGGAGTTTCTCTTATTTTCGTTAATGTCATATAACCTAGGTACTAGGGTCACTAAAGGACAAGAACTCTATTGATGAAGGTACTTCGAATAATCAAGCACTAGGATAAAGTTAATGCAAGGTTCATCAAGATATGCAAAGCAAGTATATTTGTGCGGAAGATTATGCAAGCCCCCAAGAATAACTATAAAGAAGCATAATGTACGAATTGATTGAGAATCACCAAGAGCAATGCACAAGTTATCGTAATGAACAAATAAGTAGCGACTTTTTACTGCATGTCACTTATACATCCCTTGAAGTTTCTTTTGCATAAATGTCATGGTGCCGTTGCTATCGATCCTTGAACACTTGATCTTATAACCGAACTGTCCTTAATATAGTTTCTCACTATCATTGAAGTATATCTTGTTATCATATATACTTTTTATAGGGTTCCTTAAATTACCAGATAAGAATCTGAGAGCTTACTTTGACCATTAGTCGTAGAATGTATCAAATTTAGATATATCTCTTGTTATTATACCTGTACAATGGAAATAAAGGTTGAAATCCGTGTTATCTTCTTTGCATCAGTTACCGGCGATAGAGACAGCACAAGGGCTCATAAAGTACATTTTTCAGATACTAGAATATTCTGTCACTAATGGACACAGCACAACTTATTTGACTCAAAAGCTTGATATTTGATGAATAAAGCTAGAGAAAGATGGATTAAACATCCAAAAGATTTCACACTTTCCTAAATGCTATTTATAAAATTCGATAATTTCATTAAAAAAACAAATCAGAGGATTGCAATGGGTATAAGCTAACTACAAACGCCCGCTGATTTCCTTAACGAAAAGAGGGTACGTTGCATGAACAGCTTCTCCAATGTGAATGGCTCGATCAAGCTTCTACGACATATAAACCGAGTGAGTGATATGCATAAATACTATTACTACTTTGGGTCAAAAATGCTCGTTTTGCATTGATTTAAGATAATTTTATATTTGATTTATTAGCTATCTATTAAGAATTCAACATATTTACATTGCTGAGCTATATGGGCAGTAAATTCAAGTATATAGAAATCAATTAAGACTACTTGTAGCTGTTGTAGCCTCTCTACTACTCAACTCGTGCCTGTTTCACCTGGACCAATTATTATTTCTACGCTGGGGGTTCAGAGGGGTCTAAAAATAAGTTCCCTCGGACTTTAACATCTAATGTATTGACTGGATTTAAGCGTCCCCGTTTGCGCTTTCACTTTCTTCCATACAAGAGCACTTTAAACCCGATCAGCTCATTGCTTCGGTACCATAACGCTCAACAAAACTTTCACTTATAGCCGATAATCCGGAAAATCTATCTGATCATAATTGAAAGCAGGGATTTGATTTTTGCATTTACTTTTTTTTATATTCAATTTTCAAGAAAAATGATATAAATCCAGGCCAAACAATACCCTGACTCTATATCTACTTAATGATATAGAACTTTGTTAACAAACTTCATCCATGAATATTGATGTACAGAGAACAACCCATGGAGTTAGTGGAGTTCTGCCCCACGCAATTTTTTGTGCAGCAAGTTTGTGCAGTATTTTATGCATAAAATTCTCTGCAAGGCAGATTTTTTTTGCACCCAGCCTAAAATCCATGGAATAAACCCCATGATTGATAGTGCGGGTTACCAGCATAATATCGATATTAAGATTTACTCCTTGAGGATTCTGGGTTATCTAGCATGTAGGGCTGTATTATTTTCTAGCAAATGTCTACAAGAAATTTTAGATTTGTTACCCCAACTTTTCAGTTCACAACTGAAGTAGGTATTTATAGCAAAGTATTGGCAGCAAGATGAAGTAGTAAATCATTAAGCAGTGCAATAGTTTAGTCAATTTAATGTCTTCTATCAACTCGGAGTCTCAGTACGAGAAGCATAATGATTCGCAAGATTCCTTAGCTCCAAGTAAACTTCAAATTTGTGGAAGTGGTAATGAATGTGTAATTATTGGTGGTAAGAAATATTACCGTCATGAATTATATACCGCATTCGCTGGTACTTTGCAAACCGAAAGGTATGCTCCAAAACCAGTACATGAGTTTGCAAACGCAACAGCTTTTGGGTTTGCTGGATTTGGTGTTACTACTCTCACCTTGGGGTTATACCTTGTTAATGCGAAAGGTGTGGTAACCCAAAATTTAATTGTTTCTTTAGCAATGTTCTTCGGTGGTGTCTCTTGTTTCTTAGCTGGTGTTTGGGAATTTTTCATTGGTAACACATTTGCTTGTACCGCATTTACTTCGTACGGAGCATTTTGGTTATCGTTTGGAGCAATTTCTATCCCATCATTTGGAATTGCTGAAGCATATGCAGATGCACCAGATCAATTAATGAATGGAATTGGTTTTTGGCTACTCGGCTGGATTATCTTTACTACTATGTTAACGACTTGTGTTTTGAAAGCTACGGTCGCATTCATTGTTACTTTTACATTATTAGACACCACATTTATTGTCTTAGCAGCATTTTACTTTACAGGTAATCATAAGATTCAGGTTGCAGGAGGAGTGTTGGCTATAATTACTGCATTCTGTGGGTTATACGTCATGATAACAGGTATTGCTACTCCTACTAATACTTATTTGCGTTTCCCTGTTATTCCAGTTCCAATCTTAGGAAAGCAAAAATGCAAGGATGTATAAATGTGTCTATCTGAAATCATGTGGGGGCATGATTTCTAGTAGATTAACAGCAGGTATGTTATTAAGTTTAGTTTGATTTATTTAATCGTGGTATTAATACTTTCTAATTCTATCCAACATTACTGATTAATGTTGGTTTCTTTTTACTCTCAGACGACCTACGAGCTTATTTATTTAGTTACTATTTATTTTATTTATTTATCAATTTATACTAGGGCATATATTATCTGTAGCGCACACATTTTATTCACTTATGCAAATCTTTTATGAATGTGACTGTACTTGTATTTTTTCTCATGAACGTAATGAATCTGAGGGTGGTATTTGTTCGCGGCGTCTACCCTGGTTTCTAATTAGTAAATAGTTTTCTTGAATCCTGTTATCTATGTATTCTTTCTTTGTCTATATGCATTAATAGCATCCATATAAAGTACCGATTCTATACGCAGAGGTTCAGGCCAAGAAACTGGGGATTGTTTGTTATTTTTCATATATTGCTTTTTATAGACAGTTTATCGAATATTTTCTATCGATTGCATTCATACAATTTTTCATTACATTCATTCAATTGCTTTCCTTCGATTGCTCCTCTTGATTGCTTTTTACAAATTTCTTCTCTTAAGGTCAGAATAGCAATTTCCCTTCGTAGCATTATTTGCAGCGTAAGCAAAGATCCACAGTAATCTATTTCCAGCAATTTCATTATCAAAAAAGCAACCAAAAGATAAATTTCGAAATATACTGGAAAAACGTCAATTTGACTAGCATTGAATATGTGATATGTACACAAGCAATATAAGAACTATTTACTTCAGAGTAGTGCCCTTTCTAGAGCTAAGAAGAGGTGCAATCATTTGACTCCAATACTGCCACTACGGATGGCACATTAATCAGGAATGCGATATAAACTGTGCGCTATAAACTGCATTTAAGCTACTCATTATCTCAGAATCTTTGATACAGAAAATACCGTCACACATACCACAAGACAGTAAATATTGATTACAAAGAGCGGTATAAACGAACAATGCTGTTATTAATGACGTGCAAGATCGCAGTACAAAATGACTAAATTTATTAGCTTTTTGCATCTAGTTACTCAATGTGTTGATTGCCATTATAAGACATCCAATTGCGACATAGGGACTCAATCTTTCGCCGATTCTTGCAAATTTCCAAAACACTCCAAGTGCCCCCAGCTTTCTGTTGTCCAAAATGGATGGATAGGTTGCGTGAATGTAAGTACAAGTGCAAATCAACAAAAGAATCACCTGAAGTAACGATTGGAAATTAAAAAGTGCCGACATATTAAAGTTGTTTTGATGTCCAATAGATAAATAAGTGTAAACAGTTGCTACACAAATATCCAAATCATCAATAAATTTTGGCTACGGAAAAGACGTGTGAACCCTAATTTATATGCAGGTGGTGGACCTGGTTCACTAGGTTCATTGAAGTGAATTGTGGAAGGCTGTGGATCATGGTGTAAGCTGGGATACTAGGGCTGGTATGGTGGAAATGTAATCAGGGTATGAGAGGAGAGATTGTGCGTTATGAGTAAATTTTCACATAGATGTTTCATTGCTGCCACAGCAGTATGCCAGACTGATTAGCGGTGTAAATGTGTGGTATCAGCGATTACCTTATTTCAGGCACCTTATGCAGCGTAGACATGCGATTCCCACATTCTTACTTTCACTGGGATTGGCTCACAAAACATTATAGTCAAAAGAGGAGGGATAGAGTTGGTCTAGTATTTTAACAGTAAAACATGGTAGCGCCGCACTTAATTAACCCATTCGGATGAAATTGTAGGGACATTTCTTGTTTCCAGGTGGTATATTCTTATCCGCAATGTTTAGCACGAACTATCAATTTACTTCACGTCCAGTGTTCTACCGCGTAATAGCTGTTTTCTAGCACCACTTCCCTTTAGCTTCGCAGTAAGTTAGTGCCATTCGCAGTAAAACATACAGTTGGCTGTACTAGACGCCTCACGTGAATTTCTTAAATTTTCCAATCAACTTTACTATGGAAGTAAACTATTTAATCTTACTAAACAATCACTTGTGACCACTTCTTGTCGGTTTTTTTGAGTCGAAAGTAACTTCCAAGTGCAAATAACTTATTAATGGCGCTTTATTCCGACGATCCCTTTCAAATGGACGAAGAGCTACCTTCGGAAACAATTCCCAAGAAGACCAATAATGGAAGCTCTAACGATACTACCGAAAGCTATCAAGGTGATATTAAGCGAGAAAATGCGTTTGGCTCGGATGTAGTTCCTAGTATAGCCGATTTGAGTGATAATAATGTAGTACTCGCTATTTCAAACACAAGTAATAGTGCTGAACTTTCCATTGATACCCTATCAATTACAGCCAACGACAATACCGCCATACTACCCAATACGTGTCGATTAGGAGACATTTCGAAAGTAGAAAATGCTGCAAATCTCCATGCCAATAATCACATCAAAAGCATCGACCAGAACCAAGATAAGAACGAACTGAAACATAGTATTCAACATGATAGCAATCACCCTATAAGTGCCGAATGCCACCCCGAAAGCACCCACACAAGCAACAACCAAAATACTCTCAATCTCAATAACAAATTAGTACGATCGCTATACAGAAATGATGATATAACGACCACAGAAGACGAAGAGGCAAAGTTCGATGAAGATGCCGACGACAAGTTGGACTTGGCCCTACAACAGAAACTACAGTTGGAATACGAAAACAACTTGGCCAACCTAAAGGATCAGCCTCTAACTCCTCCCGAAAACTTCGCACCGGTGATAAATAAAATCTATCGTTCTTCATTTCCGCAACCGAATAACTTTACTTTTCTAAAGACATTGAACTTGAAGTCCATTTTGTGTTTGATCCCAGAAGATTACCCACACTTGCAATCCGAGTTCTTGAGAAGAGACAACATCAAATTATTCCAATTGGGCATGTCAGGTAATAAGGAGCCTTTTGTTAAGATTTCCAGTGAGTTGATTACAGAAGCTGCCAAAATCGTATTGAATCCTGAGAACCAACCAATTTTGATTCACTGTAATCGTGGTAAGCATAGAACTGGTTGTTTGGTGGGAGTGATCCGACGTTTGCAAAATTGGAGCCTAACGTTAATCTTTGACGAATACAGAAAGTTTGCAGCTCCGAAGGAAAGACCCATGGACCAACAGTTCATTGAGTTGTATGATGATACTGAAATCGTAAAATTCGCACAAGAGACGAACTTGTTACCTCTTAAATGGCAATGACATGAGCCGATTGTGCGGAAGTTGATGCAAGAGGTGTGAATTACACATATATAGGATATTAGTGGATCTAGTGTTCTAAGGAAGTGCGATGGACTTCCAAAATTGGTCATTGTGATGTTCGATGGATTTTTTTGTTTCAAAAGCTTACAGAGCGTGAGAATGATGGAAAAAGTACCTTTCACACAAAAATGAACGTCCGTACTCTTTCGTTCATCTTCTACAAACTGCTACATATAGATAGAATATACAAAATAGAGAATAATGTTAACTAGTATAGTGTAAAATAGTTCTACGACATAAATATAAAAACTAAATTATATATTTGAGAAAGAAATCAAACAAAGCTATATAAATGAGCTAGAATCAATAATTGGAAATATTTAGGTGGCTATCAATTAATCAAAATTTCTAGTGCAAAACTAAACTAAATAAAACTTGGTTGTAGTAAATTTGAAAATTCGGCAACGATTGTCAATGAGTGCGAATAGAAGAGTGCTAAAGTGGCTTTGAAGCGGTGTGACGTCAATTCATAGCCAGCTACAAATTAATCTAACTTGTTTGAGTTTAAACCACAGTAAGACTGTTCTTTACCACATGAAACACCACAATTAGTCAAATTTTAATTGCTTTAACGACCCAGGCCAGAAAAATTTCACACCGTAAAGAGAAGCATTTCCAAGGGCGAATACACTGAGAGCTAAGGGGGAAATTTTGCCATGAAATACTGCTGAAACAGAAGCTTTACCATTTACAATGACATACAAAGAAGACCAAGCAAAGTTGAAGCCGGCAGCATTGACGGGATCTCCGTCAACAGACATCCAAGAGCCTAACAAATTGGCAGCACCAAATGTGAAACATGATAATCTTGTTGGCTTTAATGCCCCAGGTTTCAAATTTGAAACACCATTTGAAACGGTTGATTGGGTAATTCCTTTAAGTAATAATGCTGTACCGAATACTCCAGCAGGAATAGGTGAAGTTCCTAAATCGTCTGCTATCTGAAACAGCTTCCGACTACTAATCAATGACATTAATAACTTTCCCCAACATTTTAACATTGCTTCCAAGTTTCACCTACAAATAGTGCAGTAGTGCATATAGTAAAGTGGCTGCAAGATTTTCGTTTTGCACCCAAAAGCGTATTCTATCGTGAGAGAGAAGTGGTTTTCTATTTATGAGAGGGAATGGTTGTATATGGTTATATATGGGATTATAAATGAGGTGCTACGTTATGTGATAGTTAGTTGACTTTTTTTTCTATTTTTTTATACTTAAGATAGTTCAGTTAAAACACATGTATCGCATGAAAAGTATCAGTATCAAAAATCTTGGTAACAGAGAGTCACATTAAATACCAATTGGAGTAATAAACAATGATAAAAAAAAAATTCAAATCCAAACTTTCAAATCTGGCTAATACACATAATATGCAGACACTTCGTTATATAGAAAGTGAGCCTTGTTCGTCTTCAACGTCTTCCGCAGTTACTGTGCGAAAAGCTGTGTGTGATGCAGGTTGAGCAATCTTTTCTTCACATTGCACTTCGCTATAGCTTTCGTCAATTGAGATGTCATCATCTTCAGAGACATAGTCTGGGGTTACCGCTACTGGAATTCTTTTAGGAACACGAGTTGGTTGAGGAGCTGCATGATTCACAGAGCCATTTTGCTTGCCATTTTGCGAATTAGTAATGCCGTTATTTGAATTATGGTAAATTCCTCCATTTTGGTTTGCGTTACCATTTTCTTGAATTACATGATGTTCTGAATTGCCATTGGCGTATTCGTTTCCATTATTTTCAGATTTTTGCGGGTCGCTGTCGCAGACCCCACAAAAAGATTGATAAAACTGGGGAATATCAATAGTAAATACTTTTGAAAGGAAAAGCTTTGGAATCTGAACAACTACACCTTTATCGTTATATTGAGCAGAAATATTCTCGAAGTCAACTTCTGAAGGGAATGGTAATCTTGAAGTGAAATTTCCATTGGATTGTACAATGGAGATTTTCAATTCATTTTCAATCTTCAAATAATCAATTGAAATATCTTTTTGCTTAGCATGCTCACAAAGAATTTGAACGTAATAGTTGTTAAAATCACGGTGAATAGTCATCTTTGGAATCGAAATTGGGTTGTAGACAAATTTATCTTGACGAACCAAAGTCTCGGGCTCCTTGTGATTGTAACGTAATAGCTCAGAATCAACTGAATTATTATACAAATAGCAAGCAGGACGAGGATTATAAGTAATATATCTTACATCCCCAGGTAAGTAGGTAGTACTGCTTGAAGGTTCTACGGTATACCTGCTATGAGGTGGTACGGCATGTCTTCTAACAAACCGTTCATGTTGGTGATATGAACCAGGATGATAGAAGTTTGCAGCGTCAGCCTCTAAAAAATTGTTTAAAATTGCGATCATAGTAATTGTTTTTGGTGTACAGCTTATTGGTAAATAATTCCGAAAACTCGTTTGCCACCAAATTCATCTACTTTATATATTTTAATCTTAGATAAGTCATCATCGGTTGCAAAAAAATCGCTGCACCTTCTAGAAAAAGAACGCTATCGAAATCTTCCCAAAACGGCGGTGTTTTTCGGTCACGTGACTCAGAAAAAAGCAATAAATTAATACAATTTTATTAATTTTAGACAAAAATGCATTACTTGCTTTTTAGCGATAAAAATTAATAAATTAGTCGGCGATGATTGGTATCGCTTAGAACCGTGAAGCATATTCCATGCATATCTGTAATTCTTACTAGAACTTTAGTCTTGCATTAATGACGATGAGATAGAATTTATGCATTGGTCTAGCTTATGTGTAGGAAATAGTAAACTAGCCGCTTAAAGGTGGCTAGTACCGGCAGCCGTTTGTATGTGGCTAGCGTAGAATGTTTAGCAATTGATTAGTAAATGTGTGACGAAAGGACCAGGAATTTGATTTTAGAGCATAAAGTTTGTAATTTCCGTGGTGGCTATGTCTAGCGGGAATATTCTAGTAGGAATGTTCTAGTGGTTAATGGCTGTTTCTGACGAAAAACCGTGCTGGATGAATTTGATATACAGGAACACAGTATGTTAAGGGGTAGTTTTAGTAAGAGCTAAACTTTACATTATGCAAAATAGACCAAATCTATACAACCTAGAGGAAAAGAACAAAAACTAAATAAAAATTACTATCAGAGCAACAATTGTAGAAAGAAACCCCTGTTTCGCCCGTTTTTCGAAGTTTTCTATTTCGGTGCTCTATTATTTCGGAGTTGATATTTTCTCGGGGTCGGTAGTTCGGAGTTCAATAAACGAATCAAGGATAAAACTACTATCGGTGGGGGTTGCGGGAATATAGTAAAAAGTGTTTTCTGCTTTAGTGGAGAACATTCCAAAAAAATGTAGGAATATGCATAATATGCATAAATGATTTTTCAGATCTTTGTAAAATTTACAAAAAGACTACATTTCAATATTTTCACTTTCTTTATTAACTATATACTAAACACTAATATAACAAGGAGCAGATAATATCTCTTTCATCAAAGTCAGTAGACATCTTTCTGGCTGGCTTTGCTTGTTCTTGATGTTCTTGTTCTTGATGTTCAGGAGTCATGGTTAACTTGTCCTGCATCATTGGTGCTGCTTCATCCTTCTTAACAGAAATATGGGTATCCATTGGATCCATGTTGGTGGTTTGAGTTTGACGTTTAGGCATTATAAGTTTCACTTTGTACTAAATAGTTATTGCCAGAAAATTGCTATGGAGCATCATCCCTTACCCTTATATACTCTGAAGCAATGTTATCATGTGACGTCTACCCCATACTGAACGTATACGCAAACTTAATGACTAGGGAGAAGAGGAGGGGTTATCACTATAGATTATGTACTGTGAGAGTTTGTTTTCAATTGTTGTCAATTGAAACTAATTGGGATATTGCTCTAACCCCCTCTTGAATCTATGCTCTTGTTGGTAGGTTGTCTTCTTTATCATGCGAAACCTAGTATAGCGCAGCAGTAGTGCATCTTTATCAATTCACTTCATTTTTGTAAATTTTGAATTAGAAGGAATTAGCAACGCTACCACGGTTGGTCAAATTGACCCATCTCTAGCAATGCAATCCAATACCACCAATCGTTTCTGGCCAATTTGTAATATAATATCAAATAATTAAATAGTCATGAATGTTACACAAAACCAAAAATTACTAATGTTACACAAAACCAACGTTACACAAAACCCCAAGTGGGTGCAAAATCAATATACTAAAAAGATACCTAAACCTGCGATCTAGAAACGAACAACTTGAATGGAACTGTGGGCCTAAACTGCGACGAATCACACTAAATTGCCATGTAAGTTGCACTTTTAATTTTCTAGTTTTTATATTTTCAAAAGCAAGCATATCAGAAGTGTACCTTATACGTTATGTAAACCATTACTGCTTTCTACATAGAAAATATCTTGGTAGTAGATCTACGAGTACTTGCGGTGATTATGTTTGTAGAGTATTCATAAAGCTTGATATAAAATTAGTAATAAACCTCTTAATTTTCAGTTACTTCTGCAATGAACTTTAAGATTTTCTCAGTACAGAATCCTGATTTCCAGATGGACAAATCATTGTTATAATCAATTGTTTCAGAAATAAATAACCCAATATGAACCCCCTTGGGATCTACAACGATTCTTTCAGGGAAGTTCTCCTTGTAGTTGACTTTTTCAATGAATTTGAAAATTTGGTCTAGCAATATTTCGTATTCACCAAACACAAATAAACACTTTCCCTCTTTAAACACAGGTATTTGCGTCCAATCGATTGTAGAGAAGGTAATATTAACAAGGGGATTTTCTTTATCGTTTTGAGTATTTCTCACGTATTCTTTTCCATAGTAGTCTACAGCTTGATAAGTGAACACATCTAAGTTAGCATTGGTCTTAAAAGACCCACTAAGGCTCACATTTGTAACGTCCAACCAAGGAGAAATTGGAATTATACCAGCTGGCCAAACTGGATTTGGTTTTTGGTGTAAATGCTGTATTAAATTTACAGTTAAGTTACCACCAGCCGAATCTCCCATTACAACGATATTGGAATTACCTTCCTTTGTGAGTTTGTCATAGAGCTTTGAAATTTCGTCATATTGTTGTGGGAAGACAGCATTTTGAGGGAGCAAAGAGTAATCTGCAATCAAAATCGATACTGGTTTATTGTAGTCCTTCTTCAAAACACGGTACAAATTAGCAAAATATTCTACAGACATATCCTTCAATTGAATTGCAAAACAACCACCATGGATATACACTACAATTGGGTCGGTTTTACTACGATTTTCTACCCTTGTTAACCAAGTAGATTCACATCCATCATTTTCGATAGTTGAATAAACCTCACCAGAATTAGGCAAATCCGATTGTGAATTCAAGTTTTTAGTAAGTTTCAAAATCAAAGAGTTGACAGAATACGCATCAACAACTTTTAAATCATCTAACAACAAAGCACCTCCCATATGCTGAAATACAGTGCATTGGAAAGTACGTTTTAATGATTTACGGATGAAATCATTAGTGAAAACAGTACCAGTGGTGAAGTATTGCACAGTAGTAATGATCAATCTCAAGGGTAGAGTTGCTAAATGTTTGAAAAATGTTAAGGATAACATGGTTATGGAGAATAAAAAACTGATTTGAAATCAAGATTGGTGTTTTATAGTAAAAACTAAAAATAAATGCGCAAACCCGGAATCGAACCGGGGGCCCAACGATGGCAACGTTGGATTTTACCACTAAACCATTTGCGCTTTTTCTGAATTTGGAACAATTTTAGAGAGACTAGTTATGTGCCGATATAATAAAGTTTGCATTTCTATGTTGTACTTTGTTTTTATAAGTTTATACCAGCATGTCTGCTATACAAGCTCCAAACAACATTTACTGCTTTGATGCCAAAATTTCTGGTCATGGCTAAATGATACAATTTGTATAACATCAGACTACCCTAAACGCAAATGCATCTACGTCATTCCACAAAATCAAACATAACATACAAATTCTACATTCTTGTTACACAATAATATACATATATTAAACTCTAATATACAAAAAAGAAATAAATCAAAGTCAAGAGCAAGTCAACTACACCTGGTTAAACTTAAGATCTTTCACCTCTTAATCTTCTAGCTAATTGGATATCTTTCTTTTGGATGGTAACTCTCTTAGCGTGGATAGCACATAAATTGGTGTCTTCGAATAAGGAAACTAAGTAAGCTTCAACAGATTCTTGTAAAGCACCAATAGCAGAGGATTGGAATCTTAAATCGGTTTTGAAATCTTGAGCAATTTCTCTAACCAATCTTTGGAAAGGTAATTTTCTGATCAATAATTCAGTAGATTTTTGGAATCTTCTAATTTCTCTTAAAGCAACGGTACCTGGCTTATATCTGTGTGGTTTCTTGACACCACCGGTAGATGGAGCAGATTTTCTAGCAGCTTTAGAAGCTAATTGTTTTCTTGGGGCTTTACCACCAGTGGATTTTCTTGCAGTTTGCTTAGTTCTAGCCATGTTAACTAATAGTAATGTTAAAAAAACTTTTCCAGAAAATGTCTAAATCCATCATATTTATATAGTTGGCAAATTGTCTGTCACTAGGCTATCATAATAAACAGACATATACCATAGGTATCGCGTGAATCGTGTCTGTTTTGGTTGCGGAATATTTTTTGCAGGTATCTTCTCTAACCTTTTTCTGCGACAAAAGTCACTATTTACCTTAGGTTTGACTGTTAAGTGCCTGAAAAAGCGTTGTTACCAAAGTAACTTGTAAAAATTGAGGCTAACCTGTAAAAATCCAGTGGACTGTAGTTTACGCATGTTCACGGGTAAATTCGCGTCTGATATTTCCAGTAACTTTTCGCACTAGCAGAAGTAACTTTCTCGATCCATGCACTCGCGAAAAGCAACTTTTGGCGTCACAAGATATTTAATCACGCTTCTGACGATCACGGTAGAGCGCGGCTTACAGAACTCATTGAAGGCACTTCAAAACATACAGCAAAGTTAACTTGATATAAATATGTTGCAAAACTCTTCCTTGTGAGTTATATTTTTTTTTTTATTAATTAATTAATTAAATTAAATAACAATGTCTGGTAGAGGAAAAGGAGGAAAAGGTCTTGGAAAAGGTGGTGCTAAACGTCATAGAAAAATCTTGAGAGATAACATTCAAGGTATTACTAAACCAGCTATCAGAAGATTAGCAAGAAGAGGTGGTGTTAAACGTATTTCCGCTTTAATCTACGAAGAAGTTAGAGTTGTCTTAAAATCCTTCTTAGAAAACGTCATCAGAGACGCTGTTACCTATACCGAACACGCTAAGAGAAAGACTGTTACTTCTCTTGATGTTGTCTACGCTTTAAAGAGACAAGGAAGAACCTTATATGGTTTCGGTGGTTAAATTCTGTTGATCAGATCTGTATTTGTATAGTAGATATATGTTGTGAAGAAATTTCGTGAAAATTGTTTTCTGTAGATTGTAGAACGTCTGTGGCCTTGATAGTGTGTAGACATGGTAGTCTGTAAACACGGTCAGTCCATATCTTTTGCCACAGTTGCATTGCTCTGGAAACTAATTAATTGGTTTGTGGCAACTTTGGCTGCAAAAATGTTTGTTTTTGTGTAATTTTAAGCTTGTTTTTGTGTAATCTTTGCTAGAACCAAAGAATTAAAGCTTGTTTGGAGTACCAGACACATCTTAATGCTTTACTCGTTATAGCTAAATGACGCAATATCAAGATTTGTTTGGACTTGTGTTACATTACTTGTTTCCCCTAGTCGCACAAAAATTGGATGGCTGCAAAAAACCATTTTGTGTAATTTGGAGGACCGAGGATTCTGAAGAAGATGAAAGACGTCCATATGATACATATGGGTCCAAATGGTAAGGTATACTCAATATTCATACACATTTGTTAGTGATACTTGATGCTACCTCAATTCCAGGATTTCTATTAAATTTTTTGTCTATTAAATGTTCTATCCTATCTATTATTACGTATGCCAATCTTTGCTATAGGATAAAACTTCCTATTAAATGCTCAGTTGTATCAGTCTTCGTAACGCAAAGCACTATCAATCCAACCTTCTATTACAGAAGTACTTTGCATTCTTATTAGGAGCTACTTCCATTTCTAATCGTTTTTCTTAGTTATATCTTCTATCACTGAAGCTGCTCCTAATACTCCCCCGGTCGCTAAATAATTATCTAGTCTTTCATCAATAATTTTCTCCCATTCATCCAAGTCAATTGTTAAGAATTTATCATAGTTATCGTTAGTGATTTTAGCAAAGTCCCGAATATATGATCCAGATGCGTTTTCAATGTCCAGATATCCATCAGGGCATCGGCATCTACACCCAACTCCATTAGCCTTTGGTTTATCAGGCTTTCTCCAATACGACTCTTGATAGAGTTTCGTTTCAAGCTTTGATAATTCATTTGATTCACCACGGAAATTCTTGTTTGCAACATATTTCTTACGATTCTTTACAGAATTAGATGGACAATGTACCAAGTTTGAATGCCTATATCCAATGTCTCGGAAATAGTGTATTTCTTGTAAATTAAGCATCATTCCAACGGCTAAAGAATGAATTGGCGCATCTCCCCATCTTTCTTTGTAGAACCCTCCACTATTTTCAAGGTGATCATAATACTTCTGGTAAGTAGGCGAAGTAAATAGATCAGTCCTAGCAATTTCGAAATTGGACCAAAAATGGGCTAGGTTGTACTCTTGTTTATCTATTCTATCCTCATATAACATTGGTCTTTTCTTCGCATTTTTGATCAATTTGGACATTAGTTCCGTTTCATCAAAAACTGCAAGATCTTTATCTGTCTTCGCCATTTCAATGAATCGCCTCATTACGAGCTTTTCTTCCAAACGCTGCAAGATATCCGATTTCGTATTTAAACCATCGAAATCATAAGTATCAAAATTTCCCGAATCAGATTTGACGTATATCGGATCTTTCAAGAATAAATCCCATGCTGAACCGGTTTGTATACCGTTTTTCTTAATAAATGATAAGGTTTCTCTAAATAACCCAGGAATAGTATAGTATAATTCCATGATCATCACATTAAAACCATATTTTTTGCCCGATTTTTCCATTTCAACGAACGGATCATATGTTATATCGCAAAAGAACTCCACATCAGGCTCAACTCTCCAATACCAGTCCAATTTTTGCACAAGAGGATGTCTGAAGAATGCTCCAGAGTAAAACCTGCACATTTTATGATAGGAGGCGAGGTTTCCATACATGATTCCTCGATCCCCCTGCTGATTTATATGCTCCTCAAATTCGCCTTGATCAACATTTTCAGGGAATTCCCAATCCTCCTTCGCTATAGAGCCGAATTCAACCTTCGCATTGGTATACTTAGAAATGGTCAGTTTGAATTCCTCGGAAAAAGGTTCGTCATTTATAAAAACCCACGGATAATTAAACCACTGATTGAAATGTCTCTCTAATGAGATCATCGATTTCACTACATCGTTTATTTCATTGTTTCTTGCTAGTACTACAAATGCCGCATTCAATCTCTTTTCAGGCTCTGCAGGAAGCTCCCTACACCCAGATTGAAATGGCGCATCGATTTTGTTTGAGATATCCAATCTACTTATAGGTAATTCATTACCATTAGTTTTATCTCGCTCAAGACTAATCAATTGGTTTTCGATATCAGTCTTGAGTTTTAAGTCAAATTTTTGTAAATCTTCGAAAAGTGCCACATTTATAGGATCGTAATCATTTAGTTTAATCCATTGGGCTATACAAATATAGCAAAAAAGAAATATAAAAAATCCGGTGGAAACCCATTTTATTAGTTTACTATGGTAGCGAATAACTGCGGCCAACCAACGGAAAGCAACCTTCAAATAGTAATTTAACCGATGCATTGATAACCATGAGCCATGGGGTTTATGCTGTGGTTTCAAAAAACCCATTTCGACTCCAGTTCTTCCGAATCAGCTATACTTCTAGTAAAGAAGATGAGTATCGAATATTCCGTTGTCTAATTTTCGTTGCAACGATTATGCAGATTGCTTCGCGAACAAAGTTTTTGACAGCATTTTTAATTTTACGCACTAAACAAAAATGTACTCTGAGCTCTATTGCTAACATCGCTAATGGCTAGTGTACGTATATATGGTTTAAAGTTAGCTGATATCGATCTATTGCTAACTACTAAAGACGTATTATAACTATTGTATAGATTTTAGGATTTTGCAACCTTGATGCCTAATAAAGACGTGTAACTACCGTAGCCATTTGTGCTTGTATAATAGTTAGCGTTGCTAAGTCGTCAGCACTGAGATGGTCAAACATTATAGAACCATCAATTACTCATATACATGAGATGCTATAAAAATACATAGAAATACATGTTTTCGACTTGTTGTCTGCAGACTCATAGATGTGATAGCTCGTCTGGGATCTTATTATACTATTCCCCGTTCATTAATGTGTGCTACCACAAAAGTAGTCGTCTATATCCAGATCTATAACGCAAGCTGTCAGAATGCTATTGCATTTCTTTATTCGACTTTTTCGATGAAATTCTGCCTGTAATTCCATAATTATCAACTCTTGATTGTAGCTTCCATTACCAATTCTCTGGTTAAATCTATGGTTATTTTTTCGTGATTGCGGATTTCAATAAATTCAAATCTTCTTGTAATTCCTCGGGTTTCAAACCTTGTACTCCGACGAATTGTCTATGTGAACCTCTGGTATTTGGTTTGCCGTTAAGTTTATTTTCACCCGATAAAAGCAAACTTGCTCCACCATCTTCATTGTGCATTATAAGGGTATTTAATGCATCATAATCTTTATCACTTAGATTCGAATCGTTACCACTGCTTATTCCGGATAGTCTGGTTGAATTATTATTGGTTACACTAGATGAATTTATTCCTGAAGACAATTCATCGTTAGAAGAATATCTGGTAGCATAATGCCGTCTTCGTTTCAGGGCAGAAATGTATCCATTGCTTCCAAAATGTCCCCCTGAAGCAGCTGTGGTAGAGCCATTGCCTATTCCATCTGATAGGTCATCCGCTTCTCCAGTAGTAAATCGCGAACTTATTTCTCGCTTTCTCAAAGATCTTTTTTCGTTCAAATTGATGGCTGCCGCATTCAATGCTGCCTTGGTTGAATCATTAGAATTCCATGAATTCGCATTCACTAAATTTAGCAACAATTTATCTTCCTTCAATTGTTTCACCTGTAGTTGTAATTTATCGTATAACTTTTCCTTGATGAGCTTTATCATCTTATCTTGGTTTTCTTTCGCCCTGATCAAATCATGGTTATACTCCTGCTCTACTTGCTTCACTTGATACTCTTCCCATAGTCTTAATCGTGTCAACTCATAGTCACGGTCTATTTCTAGGTTATTTCTTAACGTCAATAGTTGCTCATTGTTTCCTTGGTGGATCTCGAGCAACACTGATTCAAGTTTGCTTACGGCTAACTCGTAAAACTGGTTTCGTTCCTCTATGAAATTGGTTTCAAGGTTTGAAACACGAACATTGATTTGCTGACGCTTTCTATCCCTCTTGCTTAAGCCTAAAACATGGTTAGTACTCTTCCGCATAATCTGAAACACAAATAATCCACTTCTTTCTCCGCCGGTCCAAACGCCGAAATGGTCTTCTGTTGACATTGTCTGATAACGTAACCTCGCAAACGGTCCAGTTCAAGCGTAAACCACAAAGATGTCGTACCAAGTAGTGACAATCATTTGATTACGATGAAGTCATTAGCAACGGGTTTGGGTCCAGGGTGAAAAATACCTCGCAGAGGTACTTTCATCAAACAAAAAACAACATACTGTCACCGGATATGCCGTTCCGCTTCTGATCGTTCATTATGGCTAAACAGGTGGTCGTTGAGGCAAATTAGACAACTATTTCATATCGTTATTAAAAATAGTTTGTTCCGGGTAAATCTTGACGATGGAAGCCCAGCATGATATCCTGCACCGAACACGGGAACTGTTTCCTGTATAGTCCCCACAGTATGGCTAGTTTGTTGAATCGGGTAACGACTGGCAAAGGTCCGATTGATGGCGTTCGTGAGTCACCTGAAGGAAATATAAGTTAGTAGATCGACTCTATTCAGCAATTATATCACATTCAACCACAAAAATCATATTCAACCACAAAAATCATGAGTTCCACTGCCAAAATCGAACATTTAAAACAGTTACCCTTCAGCGACGGCACGTTTACTACCACCGGTAGGATTACCGACCCGATAATATTTTCCTTAGCTAAAGATAGTAGTAAAAAAGTAACCATATTTCCCGTGCACGATTACACCCAGGTTCCTCCAGGGTTGTTGCAAGTTATCGAAGAAGAATTCAACTATGTAGTAGAAGAAGGCATGACTTATCCGTATGACAACCCCATGCATGGGGAAGAGTTCATTTCGTATTGGTTCAAGCACTTTGTAGCCATTTTAATCGAGGGAGAGTACAAAGAACTTCCTCAGCTAAACTATGAACAGTATAAACAAATTTTCCTCGGTAATTTCTATATCAAACCCAACTATGTAGGTAGATGCTCTCATGTTTGCAATGGAGGATTCATTGTTAATCATGAAAAACGGGGTTTGGGCTTAGGTAAAGAATTGGGAAAAGTTTATCTAAAATGGGCCCCTCAATTAGGTTATGTTTATTCTGTATTCAATTTAGTGTTTGAAACTAATCCTGCTAGTATGAAGATCTGGGATAGTTTGGGTTTTGAAAGAATAGGTTATGTTAAAAACGTGGCCATGTTGAAGGGAATGGATAGATTAGTTGGCGCACATATGTATGGGAAAGATTTACTATTACCAAACTAATCAACAAGCACAATAAATAAAGTTTGCAAAATGTTTAAAGCATGGATTTTGCAACATTAATAGCCTCCTGCAGATATTCACGTCAAGCGTTAGAAGCCCTGGTGTGTAGATAAAGTATATAAAGACCAAATAAAGCTTATTTACTGTGTACTCTATGTTGAAAAGTGTGTAATCTTCCTGAAATAGTTTTCACCGTTATTAATCGAGTTTTAAGGGTTCTAATACTCCAATTAGGGAACCAAGACTGCTAATTGCGACCACCAAAATTGCCGCACCAGATCAATGGCTGCAAAATTAATAAGGCTACGTAGTATTCGCGTACTAGCAATCTTTGCACATCATAGATAGTCAACCACACAGTAGATATACATGTTGGAAGTCTCTCGACTTGCTATCTATATCTGATTCAAATATCCACTGAACCAGTTCTAAAAGCTTAAAAATGCTCTAACATCAACCTTGCTCCAATATCAATATTTTTCACGACTTTATATTTTTTACATCTTCTTGCTCCCCAGGATCTACACAACTTCCTCATAACATGCAACTAACTCTATCTCATACTGCTAGTTCATGTGTCTTCTTCCTCTGGCTAAAATCAGGGGTTACCCTACTCCCTAATAAATTACCTGCATATAGTCCAACGAACAAATCCAGCGTAAATTTGAGTACCTCATCATAGTAAACAACATTCCACAATATACGCTATAGTTATCACTATTTACTGCTAGTAAGTTCCCTGTTGTTTAGTTAAAAAATTATGTCAAATTTCGACGATAGCATGCAGCCGCATTATCTGCGGCCGCATTTAGAGTTTAATGTTGCAAATATGATCCAATGCTACACCGTCTTATTAAAGGATGGACAGACTACTGCTACCATATACCCCATCAACTCTATTGATCAAGTGCCGCAGAGCTTGGTTGGGTTTTTGTGTGATGAATTAAATATGGAAATCGAACGGGGAGACACTTTTGCTTTCTTTGATAATTTACTATTACACCAATTCCAAAACTATTGGTTTAATTCATTTGTAGGTATTATGATGTTGGGGGATGCCCCCAACTTAAACCATGAGAGACAATGGGAGAAGGAATGTTTAGGGACTTTTTTTATTAAATCGTATCATCCTGGAAGATGTTCTCATATTTGTAGTGGTAATTTCTTAGTTAATGCCGGTATTAGAGGTAAAGGAATCGGTAGAACTTTGACCGATTGCTTCTTATCTTGGGCTCCAAGACTAGGCTATACCTATTGTTTATTTGATTTGGTTTTTGAAACCAATTTGCCAGCAAGAAGAATCTGGGAATCTTTGAACTTTAAACGTGTAGGAAGAATCAAATCAGCTGGGATCTTGAAGGGTCATGATCAAGCTATTGATATCTTGATTTATGGTCGAGAATTAATTAATAATAGCGACCCTGCAGTTGGTGCCTATAGATTTGACAAAATCAAATACTATTTAGAAACAGGTAGATATCCTGCCATGGCTGATCGTCAAGAGAAATCAAGATTGAGATCAAGTGCATCGCATTATACTTTGCAAAATGGAAAATTGATGTTAAAAGGTAGAGAAGTCATAAGTGACCCGGTACGGCAATTACAGATATGTCAAGAAGTTCATTTACAAAATCATGGTGGAATCAATAAGACCACAACTACAATCACAGAAAAATATCACTGGACAAGAATTAAAGATACTGTAGCCAGTGCAATCAAAAACTGTCCTGAATGTCGTGATACCTCCAAGGATATTTCAATCTCGAAACGTAATTTGGCTGCAAAGAAGTCGTCCACTGGTGGACAATCTGGCTACACGAACCAACAACCTTCAAGTAATATCAATCAAAGGAACGATGACGTAGAAGCTATGGTTGCTGCAGTGCAGTTGCATAATATTCCTAGGAATGACACTGATGCTCTCTTAAGTCACGAATTGGCAGGATTGGATGATAATCTTATTGCGGTGGTTGAAGAAGCCCAAAGACAAAAGCAAAATCAACAACATCAGTCACAACGTGTACATCATCAGCAACATCTGCTTCTGAATTATTCGTCTGCTGCAAATGCTTCTAATAGTTACTCATCTTCATCAAATAATGCGAACTATTCATCTACTAATAACCTGTCCAATTACTCGCAATATCACCGACCCGGTTATTCATATGAAGTGCCCAATTCTAGCAGGAAAAATAGAGACGATATTCCGGTTGATCCAGAAGTGGAAAACTACTCTCATTCAGTTAACCCTAGCGGAAATGAAATTGAAATAGCCCAAGCATTGATGCATTCTCATACTGATAGTAACAATACTTCTCAACAAAATGAACGTAACGAATCATTATCTGAAAACTATGATGAAAACGAACTGCAACATATACCTGATGACGAGGCTAATATGTTCATTAACTCCACGAATGAATAAAGCATGCTTATAAATAAAATTGCAAAATTTGTCTGTACTATATTGTTTAATTTAAATTATAATGAAATAGAATTTATTAAGTAAAAATAATAAACAAGTCAAAATATACACAAACAGACCATAGCAAAATTAAAACTAATTAATTGAATTCCCCCGAATGATTAATTAGCCAACATTAAAATGACCCTCTTTTTTTAAATTTTTAATTAATAAATGATGAAAAGTAAATCTATAAATGTTTTGGATTGAACGTAAAACAAACTTTTAATTGATCTCTAAGTAGTGTAACAATTCCCCAATCGCTCACCTAAATTTAAAAATCAACACCAATAACCATGGCTAAGAGAGCCATTCTAACGAATAAACCGTATCTCATTTGTCTGAAATAGGCAGCTCTTTGGTCAAAATCGACTTCTTCACTGATTTCATTAGTTCTTGGTAATGGATGCATTAAGCACATGTGTTGCTTAGCGTGAGCTAAGATCTTATTGTTGACGATATAGGTGTCTTTCAATTTATGGTATTGTTCTTTGTCTTCGAATCTTTCTTCTTGAACTCTGGTACAATACAAGACATCAGATCTAGCAATGATTTCTGGAGTCAAAACTTCAGATTCTTCAACTAACATACCATTTTCAACCAACATGTTCTTAATACCTTCTGGTAATGATAATTCTTTTGGTGCAACTAATTGAATTCTAACTTGGTAAAGTCTCAATAATTGACATAATGAATGAACAGGTCTGCCGTATTTCAAGTCACCCATGAAGGTTACAGTAATACCGTTAACGGAACCTAATTCTTCTCTAATGGTGAATAAATCTAATAATGCTTGAGTTGGGTGTTCTTTGGATCCGTTACCACCGTTAATAATTGGAACTGGAGAATACTTAGCAGCAATATCAGCAGATTCTTCAGATGGATGTCTCAAGACAATGGCATCAGCGTAGCATGCTAACGATCTAATGGTGTCTTGTAAAGTTTCACCTTTCTTGACTGAGGAAGTATGAGAATCGACAGCAACAACTCTACCACCTAATCTTTGCATAGCAGCATCAAAAGAGGATGAAGTTCTGGTAGATGGTTCGTAGAACATGGTAGTCAAAACTCTTCCTTTCAAGATATCCAAAACACCTTGTCTTTCAACAGACAATCTCATTTCTTGAGCAACAGTGAATAATGAGTGTAAGTCACTTCTGGTAAAGTCTTTGACAGACAAAACAGAGTTTCTTAAGAAAGTGTTGTTCTTTCTAATGTAGTTGACCAAAGAGTTACCTTCACTCAATGAAGTTGGAGGTTGAGAAACTAATTCAGAACCTAAACTTTCAAATTCGGTTGGTGGTTGTTTGTTTTCTCTAAATGATGGACGACGAGCGGCATCGTTGAAAGACATTCTAGCTCTCTTGCCTAAGGATGGAGAGCTTGGGATGGTGGTAATAGAACTAAATCTGTCTCTTGGTTGGATCTCGTGTTTACCTAAAGCAGATTCAACCAAAATGGCACCGTCCAAACAGACAGTAGTACCATTCACAGTGACTCTATCAATTGAACCAGTCAATTTCTTGTTGTCGAAAACTGGTAATAAGGTCTTGTTGGTGGAAGAAACGAGTCTACCTAAGTCAATTTCAATGGTAGCATCTTGTTTTGGTAAGTTGAAGATGGCGACTGGGTTATCATGGAAACGTTTAGTAATATCGTCGATGGTAAGACGGCCGTCTTGAACAGCGCTCAACAATAATGGGAGAGCTTCGTTGAAACCTAAGCCTGGAACGACAGGTTGTTTGGTAGCTTCAGCGACCAAGTAAGGTAAGATGCCAACGGAGAAACAGTCGATATCTTGTAATCCTTTCCATAAAGCCTTTTGGTCTTCTTCAGTTGGTAAGAATGGTAAATCAAGGTCTTTCTTGGATAAGAATAAGGAGTAAACTGAGACGTCACAAGTAACTCTCAAGCTCTTTTCCTTGGCCATTCTAATCAAGTCTAAGTCTTCCTTGGAGGAGACACCAGTAATGTGGATAGATCTGTTGTGTAACGAGGCCAATAACAAGACAGAGGCCAAGTCGGTGGACTTAGCATCACTGAAAATGACCTTGTTTTCTGGCCAAGAAGCGAAATGAGCAGAAATGGATGAAACCTTAGAATTGGCTAAATCATTGAATGGCAAGAACAAGGCTCCGGCATTGACAGCAGCTTCAGCGATTTCGGCAGCGTTGTTTTCATTTGCAGCAACAGAAACCGAGAAATCAGTGTATGAAGAATCACTGGCAGCATCAATAGCATCAGCTAAGCTTTCAAAGTTGGTGACAGTAGAGCCAGTTAAGGTTTGAGGCAAGAAAGCATTGAAAGTGAAACCAGCAGACAAAGCAGCCTTGGTGGTGGCTTCAATGTCTTCGAATGATGGAACAAATGAAGTAATGTTGACTAAACCAGGAAGAGTAGCGGTCTTGTTGGATGATTGGGCATCAATGTTGGAAACATCCAAAGAGATGTTTCTTGAGATGGCTTCAACCAACAATTTGGCGTTCTTGACGTTGGTGACTAATGGAACAGAGTAATCAATGGCCATACGACGAGTTTCGTAACCTTTAGACATGTAAGAAGCTGGACGTCTAAATCTGTTAGCAGAAGGCAAGTTGACGTACAAATCAATCAAGTTGTTAGCTAAATGTTGACTCAAGGAGTACTCGGAGTTTTGGTCGTCGTCCTTGGTTAAAACTTCTAAGAATTGAACTGGGATATTGTGTTCTCTAATGAAATCAGCAGTACCGGCAGTAGCGAAGATCTTGAATCCTAATTCGTGCAATTTGGAGATCGATGGGAGTAACTCTTGTTTTTCCTTGTAAGAACCAATGGAGAACAAGATGTTCTTCTTTGGAAGCTTGAATCCGGTGGAAATCAAAGCCTTTAAGTATGCTTCGTACTTGTTTCTACCGAAACAAGCAACTTCCCCGGTAGAGGCCATTTCAACACCCAAGACTGGATCAGCACCAGCCAAACGAGAGAAAGAGAACTGAGGAACCTTGATGGCACAGTAATCTTCTGGCAATTTTTCACCAGGGTAAGGAGTGAGAGGCATGCCCATAATGGCTTTGGTGGCCATTTCAATCAAGTCAGTACCAACAACCTTGGAAATGAATGGGAAAGAACGAGAAGCACGAACATTACATTCAATAACTTTAATGTCGTTATCTTTGGCAATAAACTGGATATTGTATGGACCAGTGATATCCAAAGCTTTACCGATCTTGGCGGTAGCTTCAACGATTCTTCTAACGGTTTCTGGGTCCAAGTCCTGTGGAGGAACAATCAAGGTAGCATCACCAGAGTGAACACCAGCGTTTTCAACGTGCTCAGAAACAACGTGCATGATCATCTTACCATCTCTGGCAACAGCATCCATTTCAATTTCCTTAGCGTTTTCAATATATTTGGTGATAACAACTGGGTAATCTGGAGAAACATCTACAGCTTGACCTAAGTAAGAAGCTAAATCGTTCTTGGAGTAAACGGTGTTCATAGCAGCACCAGATAACACGTAAGAAGGACGAACCAAAACTGGATAACCAACTTTATCAGCAAAAGCTTCAGCTTCGTCAATAGCAGTCAATTCCTTCCAAGCTGGTTGATCGACACCGATTTTGTCCAACATTCTTGAGAATTTGTATCTGTTTTCAGCGGAATCAATCATTTCTGGAGAAGTACCCAAGATCTTGACGTTTTGACGGTGCAAGGTCAAGGCAATGTTGTTAGAGGTTTGACCACCCATGGAGATAATAACCCCAGAAGATTCTTCGAGGTCATAGATATCCAAAACTCTTTCCAAATTAATAGTTTCGAAGTACAATCTGTCAGCTTCGTCGTAATCGGTGGAAACGGTTTCTGGGTTGTAGTTGATCATAATGGTCTTGGTTCCGTTTTCACGTAAGGTTCTAATGGCACGAACAGCACACCAATCGAATTCGACGGAAGAACCAATTCTGTAGACACCTGAACCCAAAACAATAACCCCATGGTCGTCGAATTTGACGTCGGAGGAGTCAGCATTGTAGGTAATATACAAGTAGTTGGTGAAGGCTGGGAATTCAGCAGCAACAGTATCGATTTGTTTCACGAATGGAACAACCCCGTTGTCCTTTCTAACTCTTCTAACTGCAACTTCGTTGGAGTCCAAGAATTTGGCAACTTGTCTATCTTCAAAACCGAGTTGTTTAGCTTGTCTTAAAACAGCGATTGGAAGGTTTTCTAAGGAACCGAAAGAAGCGATCTTTTCACCGAATTGGATCAAACCGTTCAATTTGTTCAAGAACCATTTGTCGATGTTGGTCAATTTCCAAACCTTTTCGACAGAGTAACCTTCGGATAAAGCGTTGGCAATAGCGAACAAACGTTGGTCAGAAGGAGTTTGCAATTCGTTGTCGATATCGATGGACATTAAGGCTGGAGTTTGGTTGAAACCCAAGTTGTGGTAATCAGTGGATCTGATAGCCTTTTGGATGGCTTCTTCAAAGGTACGACCAATGGCCATGACTTCACCAACAGACTTCATGGAGGAAGATAACAAAGAGGAAACTCTGGTGAACTTCTTCAAATCCCATCTTGGGATCTTTACAACGACGTAATCCAAAGAAGGTTCGAAACAAGCACAGGTTGATTTGGTGACGGAATTTTTGATTTCGTTCAAAGGAATGTTCAACCCTAATTTGGCAGCAGTGTAAGCTAATGGGTAACCAGTAGCTTTAGAGGCCAAAGCTGAAGAACGAGACAATCTAGCGTTCACTTCAATGATACAGTATTCCTTAGAGAATGGATTCAAGGCATATTGAATGTTACATTCACCAACAACACCTAAGTGTCTGATAACGTTAACAGCAGTGGTTCTCAACATGTTGTAGTCTTCATCAGACAAAGTTTGCGAAGGAGCAACGACAATAGAGTCCCCAGTGTGGATACCAAGAGGATCGAAGTTTTCCATGTTACAAACAGTGATACAGTTGTCGAAGGCATCACGAACAACTTCGTACTCAACTTCTTTCCAACCTTTCATGGAACGTTCCACAAGAACTTGTGGTGACACAGCGAAAGCCTTGTCACATAAATCGACCAATTCCTTTTCGTTGTCGGCGAAACCAGAACCAAGACCACCTAAAGCAAAGGCAGCACGAACAATAAGTGGGTAACCAATGGCATTGGCAGCAGCAATGGCTTCTTCAGTAGTGCTGACAGCTTCAGAACGAGCACATTTCTCGTTAATTTCGGCCATGGCACTAGCGAATAATTCTCTGTCTTCGGTAGTGATAACGGTATCGATTTGAGTACCTAAAACCTTAACACCCAAGTCAGCAAATTCGTCCTTCAAGGCGATACCGACAGATAAAGCAGTTTGACCACCAAAGGTACAGTAAATACCGTCAGGACGTTCGTGTTGGATAACTTTACGAACAAAGTCTGGAGTAACTGGCAAAAAGTACACCTTATCGGCCAAACCCTTGGAAGTTTGGATGGTAGCGATGTTTGGATTGATCAAGATGGTGTAAATACCTTCTTCTTTCAAAGCTTTGATGGCTTGGGAACCGGAATAATCGAATTCACCGGCTTGACCAATGGATAACCCTCCGGAACCAAGAACTAACACTTTCTTGACATCAACCTTAGGGTGAGCAGCACGGTTTTCAAGTAAGTTTCCTCCTGGGAAGGCTACTTGCTTGTAGACACCAGTTTTGTCGAAATCTGCTACGGCATTAATGAACACATCGAATAAGAATTCGGTATCTCTTGGACCAGGAGTAGATTCAGGGTGGAATTGCACCGAGAAAAATGGTTTGGATTCGTGGTAGATACCTTCGTTGGAGCCATCGTTAGAGTTGACGAACAATTCCTTCCAGCCTGGGGCCAAAGTGGTGGTGTCTACGGCATAACCATGATTCTGAGAAGTAATGTAACAACGGCCAGAAATAGTGGAGGTACAAGGAATGTTGTGACCACGGTTACCGAACTTCAACTTCAAGGTGGAAGCACCGGTGGATCTAGCAAGCAATTGGTGACCTAAACAGATCCCAAACACTGGGGTCTTGGCTTCATCGATAACTTTTTGCAATCTAGCGACGTTTTCCTTCATAACGGAAGGATCCCCAGGACCGTTGGAGATAAACAACCCGTGGTACTCTTCTTTGGTGTAGTCGTAGTCCCATGGCACTACGAGCAATTCTACACCTCTTCTGACGAAACATCTGATCTGGTTGTACTTCATACCTACGTCAACAGCAACAATTCTGATAGGTTTACCATTTTTGTCGAGTCTAACGTTCTCTTTTGGCTGGTAGAGCACTGGCTTGGTGGTGGACACTTTGGCGACCAAATTCTTCACATTAGGGTCGTCCCATTCTGGGATATCGAAGTACTGTTGCCAATCGTCGGTAGCCAAGATTTTTTCTGCGGTAATGTTCGACTTTTGTAAGGCCAATCTCCCTAAGGTGGACCCACGGTCTCTTAACCGTTTGGTTAAAGCTCTGGTATCTACACCATAAATAGCTGGAATACCTTGTTGTTGTAACCATTGGCCTAAGGAAGACTTGGCCAAGTAGTGGGAATATTCTTCAGTGTAATGAGCGACAACTAACCCAGCAACATGGATTTTGTTCGATTCAAAGTACTTTGGCAAAGCAGGAACATAGTCATCATCTAATAAATTGGTGTCAGGAACACCGTAGTTACCAACCAATGGATAGGTGATAACTAAAATTTGGCCCTCATATGAAGGATCAGTAAGCGATTCGGGATAACCCACCATACCGGTTTGGAAAACAACTTCACCGGCAATGGACTTAGCAGCACCAAAGGAGTAACCTTGTAAGGCGATTCCATCATGGGTTTCCAAGGTCATCAAACGATCACCGGTGGACTCCATTGGTGGAGTAATGGGTTTAGATAAAGAAACAGTCGACATGGTAATAGTATGGGGAAATGCAAAAAAGAATGAGAATTAACTAATCTTGATCCACGATGGGGGAAAGCAATGAATCAGATAAGATAAGTCAGACTTAATGGTTAGTAAAAAAACAAAACAAAACTTAAGTTTTGCGATGAGGTGCGATGAGGTGAAAAACTGTCCGAGATGAGGTGAAAAACAGGAGAGATGAGATGAAACAGGCACACAAGCAAAAAGCCACCCAAACAGACAGACACAAACCGAAGTAGGGTGCGAATATACTAGATCAACGACAGGTTCATACTACTGAAGTGTGCTGAAGTGTACTGAGGGTACTGAGGTGTACTGAAGTAGATGGCTTCAAGTGTTCACGGGTCCAGGGTGTTCAGGTGGCAGTCGCTCCATCACAGTGGCTAACTATTACGAAATGCTACAATACATTTCTTTCTCAACATACTTTAGCAATTATAATGGGGAATTGATAATTGTTGAGAAAGAGAGAGAAAGAGAGAGAGAGAAAGAATAAAAGAAAAAAAAGGGAAAATAAACGAAACAAGCGTGATTCACTTCAAGGCAGACTTCCCCAATATTTATAGTATGGCTCCATCTCAGCTCAGGAAGCACCCTAACGAAAAATTTTCATCCGTCCTCGACCTAGCCTCGGATTTCGCCCGCAGCTGCATGGGTAAGTCACGTGACTTCAACAGTTTTTTTCCTCTCCGGATGATAGCATCACCGCTGCTGCATAAATTATGCACCAGAGTTTTAGGGCTAGCTGGATGCTCTGGTAGCTTGTAATGGGAGTTGTGGCCTTATTGAGTAGATTTAACCAGGTTCTCGGGTTAAATCGTCTGTGCTGGTGTTGGTGTGCTTTTCGTGTTGAATTTAGCTCTATTTGCTGTTCTCCAGACACAAATTCGACTAGATGCATACTATGCAAAATAGATTTTTTTTTGAGAAAATAATCTAGCAGGCAAACCAGCTTACGATGAGTAATAGTACGAGCTGTATACCTGGTGATGAAGTAATTGCCAAGTTATTAGGGTTTGCTAATGGCATGTCTTATCATGATGTAATTCGTTGGAACGCTGGTCGTTTTCGGAAAATTTTTGTTACTAACCGCGATGAGTTCGATATTTTTGCAGCCGATGTCTAATCAAACATATGAGACGTAGAAATCACCTATTTGCCTTTAATGAAATCGCTGTTTCTAGTTTTATTTATATGTCCCATTGTATCCCTGTGTTTCTTTTCTATCTTTTTACTTTTCTATCTTATTCTCTCGTTGCTGCCAGAAATTTAATGTAGAATTATTTTGGAAAACAACTTATAGAAGCAACGATAGTGGCCAAAGCATTGTAAGCAAATTTGTAGTATGCTGGTGTAGCTCCAGAATCCAGAATATTTGATTGGAATACTTTTAGATAGCTGAATCCTAGTTAATGCTTAGACTAGGCTCGAATGGCCAGTACTTTCTGATGATTTCATTTTTGTGTCACATTTGTAAAGTAGCTGAAAATGGAGCGAAAGAATGTACTATGCTGAATAATGAGTAGAATTATCAATTGGGAACAATAGACTATGTAGGATATTCAAATTGAGAGCCTTTAGTTCGATTATGTATTGTTTGACTCTTTTAAGAATTTGTGATTTTCAAATAAATTGTATAAAATCTAGAGAAATTATGGATTGAATGGAAATTATAGAAACTTATTGATATTTTTAATTTTTGCCAGCGTTATCCGAATGCAAGTTAAAACACATATAAGGAAATGAAGCGCAAGATGGAGTTACCCCTTTGTGGAGTTTAAGTTAGAATGGTGCCTAGGACGATGTTCCCAATTAGTGCATGCATTCATGCAACACTTCCAGATCGGGCGATTGCGAGAGTCTAATCTACAATAAGTTTTTAATGAGCAAAAGTCCCTGAATCTACATTGGTTCCAAGTTTCGAAATAAGATCGTGAGAAAGATCCTACATAAGCGTACAATGCACAAACAACTCATCTACAGTTGTTACTGAATAGTCTTATCACCTCAGCCTAAAATAATCATCACCACGAAGGTTTTGTCCCACAATTTCGTCTTACCATGATCTCGCCTCACGAAGGCCAAAACTCACGAAATTATCCTTAGCGCCATCTACACTACACTTTCCTCTCTATACTTTGTCTGCTACACTTTATTAACACCTCATGGCCCAAACGATCGCCCGTCCTAATCTGGAAAGAAATGCGCACAGCAGAGAACACTTCTGCCTACATCAGCCTACATCCAGCCCACATCAGCCTACAAACTACACCAAACGGCCCAGTCCTACACCCATCCCTTACCACCACTATCACCCCTTACCACCGCTAGTTATCCTACCCGCTTACTCTAGACCCACCTCTCTATACCACCTCTACCTTGCTCATCCCACTAGGAGCGCATTATCCCAATAGGGAAGGAGATGCGCACTTCTATCATCTGAAAAGATCTCTACCTACATCGAAACCACAAACACCCACCACCAAATTAGCCGCCATTTTCGCCCAACACTCCCAATCCTCCTCCACTATCTCCCGCCTGCTCACACCTCCCACACCTCCTCCAGCCCTCTCATTGGCAGTCTCTCTGGAAACTGGGCTTAAACTATTAATCCTGCACACAATCAAAGGCATCAAAAACCATTCTTCTGCACCGTTTTAACTTTTAAACCACACAATCCACCCAACTCAAATTCCATACTTTGGGCATGTTACGATGAAAAGAATCGCCGAAGTCTTCAGCAAGCTCAGGCACAAGCGGCGTGAGGTCGAAATAGGCTATAAAACCCGGAAATTTCTCAGTAGAGTGGGTGATATCATAGGTCCCTATGTTAAGAAGGCCATTCCCAACTTCAGAGTAGCCCATTTTGCTTATATAATGACTATGGTGTTCCTCGGTAGTGTGCTAGTGTATCCGTGTCACAATTTGAAGTATATTGATGCCTTGTTCTTTACTTCTGGGGCCTCTACTCAGGCAGGTTTGAACACAGTAGACGGTAATTTACTATACTTGTACCAGGGTATTGTGATCTATATTGTCACAGTGTTGACTACGCCGATTTTCATCCATGGATCGTTGCTTTACGTGCGATTGTACTGGTTTGAACGGCATTTTGACAACATTAAAGAGCAGTCCAAATTGGACCATAAGATGAGACGGTCGTTAACGTTGTCTGCGTCGCGAACACATACGGGGGAAGTGACTCAGCGGAACACGGCGACGAACCAAGGACTTGGATTTGCTCAGAATTCACGTCCGACGAGTCCTGGTCATGATGCTACCGAGTCTACTTCGTCAGACATATATGAAAAGGAAACTGAAGAACCAACAAGCGGCCACGCAACAGGAAGCAGCAGTGGCAGCGATGTGAATGGCGAAAAGACCGCCGTTCAGGGCGATGGGATCAAATTTGGAAGCTTACCGCATCCTCCAACTAGAGATAGAAAAGATGTAGACCCCAGTGATATGTACAGATCGATTGCTATGCTTCAGAATAAGAACCAAGACGATCACCGGTCACAGTCAGTGACGGACGACGATGTTCTCGTCATCAAACCGCCTACAGAGATTGAAAAGGACGGAAACCATGCTATTTACACCAAGAAAAACCCCCTTGGACTGACACAACTCAAATTTAACACACCGCTCAAGTGGAAGAAGAAGAAGAAGCGGCTCCGAAACAAGTGGCCCAAGAAATTGAAGCGTACCTTCAGTCACGGAGACTCTACTCGAAACGACGAGGATATGCCTGACAATGAAGAGGCTTCTATCGACTCAGAAAATGAAAACAACAGCCGAAATAGAGATATAACATTGCTGGACGGAGAAACACACGATGAGCGAGACGACGACGAAGAGGAAGACGATAACGATGACGACGAAGAAGAAGATGATAATGAAAATGCCATTATTTCCGACGACGAAGACGATAACAACGATCTCGGCAACCAGCTGTCTTCTGACACGAAAAAGGCCACTAGCAGTGACAATTCTTTGCACAGTCGCAAGAACTCGTTCATAAACTCGTCTGCTATGCGTAAAGTTGTGCAACAAAAGAGAAAGATGTCTTCCAAACTTAGGCGAAACAGCTCCATGATGTTTGGTGAGAGTCGCACAAGAACCAACACCAACACAGATGACGGTGATGACGAAGAAAGTATCGAGAGCTATAATGGACTCGGTAGAACCATGACCTCCAATTATCTTTCCTACGTTCCTACGGTGGGGAGAAACTCTCAGTTTGTCTACCTTACTGAAGATCAGAAGAAGGAGCTAGGTGGTGTAGAATACCGTGCCACGAAGTTGTTATCGAGAATCTTGCTTATATATTACGTAGGGTTCCATTTGATGGCGATGTTAATGTTTTTGGGCTACATCAATATGCACCCAAACTACGCTGAAATAGTACGGGTTCAAGGTATCTCGCCCAACTGGTGGGCGTGTTTCACAGCTCAGTCTGCGTTTAATGATTTGGGCTTGACGCTTACCTACGACTCCATGAGTTCGTTCAATTTATCCACTTATATCTTGATCGTTGGGTCGTTTTTTATCGTTATCGGTAACACTGGGTTCCCTGTGCTCTTGAGATTCATCATTTGGATCTTGTTCAAGTTTTCCAAGCCGTTGTCATCATTTAGAGAGTCGCTAAGCTTCTTATTGGACCATCCACGGAGATGTTTTACGTTACTTTTCCCTTCAGGTCCTACTTGGTGGTTATTTTTCTTCTTGGTGGTGTTGAACGGGGTTGATTTGTTGTTATTTATTGTGCTTGATTTGAACAATCCGTACTTGACACAAATACCTCTTGGACACCGAGTTTTGGACGGGTTGTTTCAGGCTTTCAGTACGAGAACTGCCGGGTTCAGTGTCGTCAACATTTCCGACCTTCACCCTTCGGTGCAGTTGGCCTATGTCATCATGATGTATATCTCGGTGTTGCCAATTGCCATTTCTATTAGACGGACAAATGTCTACGAAGAACAATCGTTGGGTATCTACTTGAAGGACGAGAGCATTGAACCAGACTTGGAAAAGACACCAAAGACTTACATTGGGACCCATTTGCGGAACCAATTGTCATTCGATTTGTGGTATATTTTCTTGGGGTTGTTTATCATTTGTATTGCCGAAGGAAGCAAAATCGACAGCGACATCAATTTCACCATTTTTGCCATCTTGTTTGAAGTAGTGAGTGCTTACGGTACAGTTGGTTTGTCTTTAGGATATCCTGGAGTAAATACTTCGTTGTCCGGGAAATTCACTACCCTTTCCAAGCTTGTTATCATTGCCATGATGATCAGAGGAAGACATAGAGGGTTGCCTTACACGCTAGATCGTGCCATTATGCTTCCTAGTAATAATATGAAAAGACACGATCGATTACAAGCTGCACATGCCATTAGACGGCACCAATCCATGGAAAGAACCAATACAGCTGCTTCGAATTTGCTGGAAGGAGGAGAAACCAGCAATTTGTTGACCCGAGTGTTGACTTTGGACGATAATCTCTTTAGACGGCGGAAGTCTACAACTGGCAACTTGCTACATTCATTGACCCGTCCCAATCATCTGAGAAGGAACAGTACAATGTCCAACGAGAGAAGAAACTCGGAAGTGTAACACAGGGTCCCAGGGAAACACTAAAATTATATGAAGAACTTCGAAAGAACTATCTGAAAGAACTAGCTGAACTACAGCTAAGATCTATGTAAGAGTATATGGGATATAATTTGTAATATAAAAGACTACATGATACAAAATCATGAATGAAATGTGACATATTGACTGTAATGCGCATGAGCCATTATGGTATTTTTCAATTGAATAAACAATTTATGAGCTTCTAATTAACACAATAATGAATTTACTCGGTAATTCTTTTCTCTAATGTTCACTGTTGTCTATTACATATTTCACTACAATTTTCCGTTAATTTCTTTATTCTAATATACAACCAGATTTACCTGAAATACTATACAAGGAATCACAAATAGTTTTTTCTATTCGCAGTTCTGATGAATCTTCTTAATTGCCATTCTACATCGGCATTCTTATTATCTAACAAGCCCAATTTGACCTCGTAGAGTCTCATTTCGAATCTAGGCCCGATTTCACTCAATTCCACTCCGTCTTTCGTTTTTACATAAACATGATGTCTCACTGAGATATAATCATCGTTGTTGATGAAGGAAATGACTCTATTCCCTTCATCCTTGACAGAGGCAGTCCGAGGTGGGAATAAGTGCTTCAAGACCTGCACGACTCTCGAACCTAACTTGGTGGTGAAATTTTCAAAAATTAAATGAGGATAAGATTCTGAAACATTACCAATATCCGTCAAATCATGTCTTAATTTAACATTATGTAAAGTAAATACTACAGACGGTCCATGGGGGAAATGAGACAAAGTAAGAGATGTTGGCACCCCTCTGTGCTCGTGTAAGATAATCAAATCACTAATTTGCACTCTATTACAGGTTTTGACCAAGTCTGATATGATATAGTTCCCTCTATTTAATTTTAATGAGTTAGGAAACATCAATTTGATCTCTTTGGAAAATTGCAAAAGCTTCACCGATGGGTCTCTAGAAGTGGTGATGATGATCTTAGGGTCGGATATTCCCGACATCATCGAGTACTCATCGTCTATTTGTAGTTGTTCCGATTCGTCGTAGATATAATCGGCCTGTAACTTTTCGTCTTCTGCGATGTCTTTGGAGAGAGGTTTACCTGAGGCCAAAGCTGCCTTCAATTGTTGTCTTTTTTCGATGAGAGACGTCTCTTGCAACTGAACCGACTTACGGTAAAGATACTCCCGTCTCTCTCTAGCTTGCTTTCTAATCATACTGGCTACGATGGGTAAAGAAGATATATCTCATCTCGCTCGCTCCAGAAATTTTGTGTGCGATGACTTACCAATAAAGTGCGAATGCTGACTAAGCGATGGTCAAGATGGAGCGAGTGAGATGAAGCGAAGAGCTCGTGTGAAGAGGAAATAGGGGAGAAGAAGTAGTGTGGTGAGTATGGTTTATTCGGGTGGATAAATAGAGTGGTTAGTCGTTGTAGTAAAACTGTTTCGAATGGGTCAAAAAAAGATGCTGTATTAGTGCAATTGCGTGTGAAACATGATAGAGATGATTAGAGTACTGATTGTTTTAGAAGTGTTTCAGAGTTGGTGGTAATTTAGTGACGTACGGTCCCCAGACTGGTCCGTTTAAGAAATGAAGATTCTGGGCCGTTTAAGGAAAGTCTCAATGAAGGTTTTGGGCCGTTTTAGAAGTTTTAGAAGTGCTCGACAAAGAGATACTCAATCGCGAGAGAAGCATACTGAGGAAGGAAGTGAATGTGCTCGATATGCGTTGGAATGGTGCTGCAAGTAGTAGAGAATCGTGTGGAATTGTTTAGTTGACTTATTGAACTTTGAAGAATTTTGCTTTCATTTCAGACGTACGGAATTTGTATAGGAGGTGTTGGATTTAAGTGTCTATTTCAATCACTTAGTGAGCAGATAAAGGGCATTATCTATCATATAGTGGACTCGCTGCCAATGGAGCAGTGGTACTTTGTGGAAAGTTCTATTTATCTATTTGTCTATTGATTATGATAGAGTTGCGTGGATAGGATCGTGTGAGGTGGTTCGGTTAGAGTATTTGCTGTGTTTCATTAAGCTTAGTAGTAACTTGGATTATCTCATTTACTCAGTGCCAAAGCTGTTTCACTTAGAGTATCTGCTGTGTTTCTTATGGGTTGCTGGAACCATCTCATTTACTCAGTGCCTAAGGTGTTTCACTTAGAGTATCTGCAGTGTTTGTTGCTGGAACTCCCATCTCCATCTCATTTCATCATTCTTATAGCAGAGAAATCGTGTCAAAATAAATACTCATGTATTTAATACAATTATAAAACAATTTTCACGATTGATATATAAATATTAAATTAAACCATGATAATAAAATAATAATAATTTACTGAAATAAAATCCTTTCCTACTATAAATTCCTCATATTATAGTCACTTACAAGGTATTGTATTGCAATAGCTCAATGCAACACTACCATAGTAATACAATGTCGTAATTTCCCTTCGTTCTTCATACATTCTTTTCAAATGTATCGTTAAAATCAAGCAAAACACTTCCGCTCTTCATACCTTGCCTCTATTCCTGCAAGGTACGTCTTCATGGTGATTATATATCTATACTCCTTGTATTAATTCCTGTCATTTCTCCCATTTCTTTCCCTTTCTTTCATTCATTTACAGATACAATAGCCTTACTTTGTGGGTGCAATGCTAGTAACGGCGGAATCCACTAATAGTTGATTTCCACCTTTGTATCACGCAAACAATCACCCATGCTACTACTAATTAAGCTCTGATTGTCGCTTTCGGCGTCATTTTCGTCGCCAGAAGTCTCTGGCGATAGCATGAAGTTAGACTTCACTAATGGCAGTTTTTTTGTAGGAATTACTCCTGCGGAATAATTCGAATTAAAACTGGGTCTTTTTTTGGCAAATTCGTCATTATTGATCAAATCAACGTAGGAAAAAAAGTTCAACGATGATTTTGAGCCCTTTAACTGACTACATCTCTTTTGGTTACTAGATACATAAGGTGTGGAGTTTGACAAATCTAACCCAGAAACTGACAAAACAGAGTTTTTTCTAGATCTACCTAAAGCTGATTGCAAACCAGCCACTGAGCTATTTCTTCTTGAATACACCATTTCTACTTCGTCCAAATTCGTGTTGTTGGTAAAAATCGAAGTGGTAGCGTCCAAGGTGGAAGGAATATAATCCTCCTTGCATACACTCAGACTTCTCGATAAAGGCTTTATACAATCCTGAACCGAGCGCTCAAATATTTGTGCGTGAGCGGGTGTGGGTAACTCGTCAGAGTCGCTGGTGATGGTGTTGGGAGAAGCAGTGCCAGAGCCTACGCTGGAGCCCGAGCGTAAGCCTGACATGTTGTTAGCATTGGTGATCTTGCTTCTTGCATTTGTGTCGGCATTACTAGTGTTGGTGGGACTAGTAGTTGTGATAGAGGCACTGTCCCGGCACCTTTTGTCGTTAATGTCAATGCCATGCAAACCGACTTGATTTAAATCGGCAAAAGGAGACTTAAATTGACCATGGTTCAAGTTACTAGATACTATATGACTCATATTAACTACAAAAGCGATTTGATCTCACAAAACTTCCCTACAACTGGTAAAAACTAACAAGAAATTAAAAACCAAATACTTCCAATCAATTTTGTTCACCCGAATTGAAATTACCAAGAAATATTTTTTATCTACATTTTTTTTTTTATTTTCTAAAACAAACCCCCACTTGTCCTGTAGATAACCAAGAGTGTGTTACTAATTGGGGATTATATTTACCAAGTTCAAACCTTGTCTTGGGGTTTGGATGGACAGGGATTATTGTCTGTCGCTCAATTATTATCCGACAAATACCATGTGTAGTGACAATTGTCTGGCAGCAAATTGCCCTTTTCCCACCGTCCCACCGTGTTGTTGTCGTCTATATTAATCTCGCCAATTGTTGGCTGAACAACTGTCTAGGGTTGTCGCACTAGACAGTTGAACAATCACCACCGCGCGGTCAAGGTATTGCACAATCGTCACCGGTTCAGGCTAAAGTTTGTGTATCCTGTTTAGCCCGTGCCTCTATCCAGGAATGTCCTTTTGTCGCAGTGGATGAGATATTTACTTTAGGTTATTGGTGCATTGACTGGGAATGATGCAATGATGCATATATGCTGACAGCTTTCCATTTCGATATTTGGATGTAATGCTAACAATACAAAACATCTACCACATGGTATACCACTGGGAAATTGATCTGGGTTGGGCCCGTGTGTGTGTGTGTGTGTATTGGCCCTAACAACTGTCTAGTTCTGGTATTCGTACTTGCAGTGGTCATTCATTGAGTGGAATTACCCTGGGGTATCACATACGGCATATAACCTTATATTGCCGGATAATTTTTTGGTGCCATGCGGTTTGGCTCTAGCAGTAACTTGATACTGTCGTATTCTAGTGAAGGGATGATGGAGCTTGCACTGCATCTTGAGGCGGAAATAGCACCATTTCGAGAGATCACACTACATTGCTATCTCTTGATTGCTTCTGCTACTAACTATCTATTGTTCACTGGTTGCCTTTGTGGAGTGCAAAGTTGTGAGGGGAACTACCTTTGATCCTTCACAGTAGTAAGCGAACATTATAGATAGGGTATATGCAGGTGCTGACAATGAGCACAGGATATGTCAGTTCCACTCAAGTGTGAGGCGGACCAAGTGATAAGAAGAGCAAGGGCACTTATTGTCGTACTGCCGTAGGACGTTCAGGCGTTTTTAAGTTTGTGGGAGCATGGAATGTATCCTGGTGCATTTGACATGGTAGCGCGGCACAACTTTGGGGGAGTTGCAGGGTAGAGTAGTGGGGGATGAATTTTGGCGGATAGGATGGAGTCAGAGAGATGAAGTCAATGTTGGGTTTGGATGGGGCAAGGGTGTTAATTGTTCAGGTTTTGGAAGAATCAGCTCGATTCTGGAGCCAATTGGTCGTGAGGTATGGAATAGTGGTAATCAGGTATGTAAGAGAGGTGCTCCTAGCTGTAGTAAGTACAGCCATGGTACAGCTGTACTATGGCGTATGGTTGATCCAACATGGCGACAGACGTTTTACCGTTGTGCAGACAATTTGTAGCGTGCTACATTACTGGGTGTATCTCTAGTATGGCAGTAGTGTAGACTGACAAAAGCAAGAGGAAAGCGTTGGTACAGTAGCTAGCCAACTACGACCTACCATTGCTATGTGTATTAGGGGTTCTAGATGCAAAGAATGGCAGTAATTCGGCATTTGGTCGGTAGAAGTAGCAGAAATAGAGAAATAGCACGATGCAGTAAAATAGCCTGTTGTGCTTTCCTTTCATGCGGAACAATGGTTTCAGCATTAGGGAAGCTTCTTTCGCAGAGTTGTAGATTTCATGGTCATCGACTCGTGGGTATGATCGCACAAGCGCTTAGTGATCACACATAAACACAATGTTGCTCAGTACTGTCTGAAATTATTGGTCATGGAAGAAAATTTTCATATGCCTAATATGAAAGGTTGGCCACTGTTTCAATCAGCATAGCAATGCGTCCGAGGAGGAAACAGGATTTCAGGCTCTAGTTGCAACTTCTAGCTTGTAGAGAGTAGAATTTTGTGGACAATTTGCTGAAAGTATTTTGCTCTGGTTTTAAATTTCGCAGCCATTTGCAGCATTTGTTCGCCAACCAAAAGAGGCAATGTGGGAACTTTTTCTGTAGTTTAGGGAAATAGAGCATAGAACTCATTTCTACTGGTTAGTGTGTGTTTGTTAGTCGACACTGTGGTAATGGTAAAGATAAGGGTCTATTAGACCAAGAATAGCTCTTTAATGGTGGTAATTTGCATCGCTCGTAGTAAATCCATTCTCTCGCAGTAAGTTTACACCGTGTGCAGTAAGGTCTACGCGAGAACTCGCAGTAAAATCACACACTTCACAGTAAGTTTGGACCTACATAGTAAATTCACACAGAGAAATTCACTCACTTAAACAGAAATTCACATACTGTACCTTTACAGTTAACACATAGTTAAATCACACATAGTAAAATCACAAATAATAACCCACACATAGTACACCCATACACCTTCATAGTAAATCCACGCACTTTCACAGTAAATTCGCACTCTATTACAGTAAATTCACATTTGCCGCAGTAACTTCCCACGCACTCGCAGTAACTTCCTACCGCACGCTCCATTTTCCCACCGCACGCTCTACTTTCCCACTACTCACTACCCTCTAAACCCACCGCGCACTTCTTTCTCAAAAAGTCCGCACTAACATTTCCTCTTCACATCACCTTCATCCCATTACTATGACCAGTTTCACAGAAACTAACCATAGTAATGGCCCCCATCTACCGTTTGAGCTGGCTCAAGACAATGGTGTCCAAACAAAACCAACATTGTCCAATTATGGCGGAGATACCCTAGAATCATGGAATATCCATTCCATCAATATCACTGGAGAACCATTTGTAGACACAACCCACTCCGAAGCCGATCTTTCTCGAATCAGAAGCTCGACATTGTCGTCCGGAGGCGACCAGTACATGATTCCTCGCTCAATAGCGACACAGCTATCGTCTTCTGACTTTAGCAGAAACAATCCTGAAAGCCCTACCTTCATGCTTTCCGACCTATTACTGAACCTATCGTTGAAAGAACAGGACGAGTACTCCATTGTGGCCAAAGGAAACGACCTAGTGACTTTGTTCCAGCAAAACCCGGCCCTAAAACACGATATAGTCATCAAGAACTTCATCACCAAAATTCAGTTTCTCTTTTACCACAAGGTCTCAGAAGTACGCGCTTTGGGCTACCGCTTGCTCCGCTACATCATCACCGATTATGACAGTCTCCAGATCCTTATTCGGTCTAAAATATTGATTTACATCATCGTCACCATGAGCACCACCAAATCGAGTCTCACAGAAAAGGAACAGGCACTCAAATTGATACGGGAGTTCTTGAATATCGAAAACGGAGCCGATAACCTTTCCATTGGTGTAATCAGATCGCTTGTAGCCATCATAGAGTACGAAAATACTCCGAACGAATACGATAGTTGCTGCGAAATCCCAGAATCGTTCAAATGCACCTGTCTAGAAACCATCTGCGAGATTTCTCTCTTCAAGCCGGAGTTGATCTTCCATTCTGGTGCCTTTAAGGTTATGCTTAACAAAATTATCGACGGAAGTATCGAGATTTCCACGAGTTGTTTGATTGTACTTTTCAACAGCTTGGACCAGCCTTTCGCACGGAAGTTTCTACGGAACGGTTACGATCTCATTCTGATCATCGATGTGTACTCAGAAGAAGGAAAGGTCGACACAGCAAAGCTCCAGCGTATCTCGTTCCTTTTGACGTGCTTGCTCAAGAATTTCAATGGTCTCATGGCGTTTCTGGTAAACAACTTTCAGATCTTGAAAGCCCTCTTGGCCAACTTGAAGAAAACAAACTTCAAAGTGCGCGATTACATTATGGACGTTATCTTTGATGTTTTGCGAATAAAGGACTTACCTTGGTTGAGCACAAGTAGCATTTACGACGTTATCGTCGTTTTCAACCAGTCTATGAATAGCAGTTCGCACGAAAGCACACCAACATCTAGCGATATCGATTCATTCACAGATATGGACATCCAGGACGATTTAGCGACCACCTTGGCAAACCATTACCGTGGTCTCCTCACATTGATTTTCATCAACACCGATTTGATGGTGTATTTGGGAGAAATTGTAGAACAGAATTTGAACGAGGCAAACACAAAGAAAGCTACGCTTTTGCTCACCAATATATATACCTTGGCCCACAAACTACTACCACCAGAGCTATTGGCGAACAAGATCTTACTCCCGCGAAATCCGTACTTATTGCTTGAGCTAGAAATCTCCAAGAAACCAAAACCCATTGCCAATCCTATGGCTCTCCAAACAAGTTTAAAAAATATCAGCATCAAATCGAGATACAATATGGAAGACGAGGAGTTCAAGACCCTCATAAATAACACCAAGATTCTTGCGATAAAAGAATTTGAGCTATGGAATTGGAATCAGATTCTATTCTTAATTCAGGGCCCATTATCGAACCCAAAGAGATTCGATGAAGTCTTGGAAAAGTTTCCCAAAGTGCTTAAGCGCTTGATGTCATTTTACCGTCCTTTCAAGTTCAGATTTTGTAATATTCCGAGTTCCAACAAGCTAGCGAGCCAGTATATCCATGTTGGCTGCCAATTGTTTGAGCTTTTGCTCAACCTAGACAAGGGAACCAGGTACTTGTCAACCAATAAGATTATCCCCCAGTTAGCAGAAATATTCACCCAACTTGATCCAGCTTCCGGAATCACAGCCAAGGACTTTATCCTCTCCCAGAAAAGGCTAGAAACGACCGTTTCTGTTGGTTATTTGAAATTTGTGGGAATCCTAAGTAGTTCAACATCGGGCCTCAAGATTTTGGAACAATGGCAGTTTTTCCACATTCTACATAATATTGTTGAAACCACTGCCTTTTCGGACCACAATAATTACTTTTTGATGAATTTATTCAAGTATCTTGACTTTTCTGTCGATTCTCAGTTTAGAATCGTTCTCTTAAAGAGTATTAGTGTCAGCAACAGAAAGCTTCGGTTTCATATCATCAAAGAGCTCATGCCCAAGTTGATTTTGAAGAAGGATTGCCAATTCTTTGTCATCAGAATCTTGGTGAATAACCTATTTGACGACAATTTAGATATTGTCAAAAAGTCCATTGATCTCTTGGAAGATCATTATACGAGGAATTCCTTCAAGGACTTGTCACACTTGATTGAATTGAAGCCACCAATACAAATCTTATCGAATACTCTTGCCGGAAGAAACTTATTAATCAATTTGTTGAAGGTACCCAACGGATTCAGATATCTTCTCTCAAATGGATTTATTGAAGGTGAGTTTAACAAATGGAAAGACATTCAAAACTACGAGTATTTGCACAAGATCGAGAGCTTGATTCATAAGAGCATGTTTCCCTATGTGGCGTCACAAACCAAACCTTACAACGGCAGACCCAGGTCGAGTTGCTACCTCAATTTCTTCAAGAACTTGTTAGAGACCGAGGACGGCTACAATTACTTTTCCAATTACTCCCAACAGGAGTACCTCGAGCTGTTGATCGTTCCTATTACTGAGTTTCATCACAGTTTGAAGTTGGAAGACGAATCAGTGTACACAATTCTTAATGACAACTTATTCAAGAAGGAGAACATTGAGCTTATTAACACTATAAAACAGAATCTCTGGATCATCGGTAATATAGCCTCAGGGAAATATGGAATCCAGCTTTTGGATCCAATGTCGAACAATGTCAGCACCAATGTCATTTCTATCATAATTGACCTATTCTATATCTGTCCTATCTGGCAAATTCGAGGTTTGTGTTTCTACGTGTTGGGGATGATGACCGCAACGATTGAGGGAATTGAGATTCTCGATGAGGTTAACTGGATAAGTGTGCTTGATCAATACGGTAATAGTAAGAGTGTTGTGTATCCCAAAGACCTTATTAATCTCTTCAATGTTGAGCTGTGTAATCCATACCGCGACATTAAGTATTACTCGATTTTCAACGGACAGGGTACTGAAGGGAACGACTCCTTGGTTAATGATGACGTTGAAGAAGACGAAGAGTTTATTTATTTCGATAATTCACGGAAGATTAACGAAAGAACCATTCTGTTGATTAATAATCTAAATTCTGTGCTAAGTAAAATTGAAAGGAAATCTATTAAAGAGCTAAACAAGATGAAGAAAAACATGCCTAGTATTTTCAATGAGAACTTGCTATTGTTTCTAGAGGTGATTAAATTAATTGATAAGGGTAACTTCAATTTTGAGAAGAGGAACTATATTTTAGAGCTCTTCCTTGACGATTCACGATTGTTGGAGTTGTTGAACAAACGACAAAAACGCCATTAATAGACATGCTGGTGCATTACAAGTGTATAGATATTTGTATATAAGACATGCAAAAGTTTTAACTGTCATTAGTAGGGTGCCTGCTTTATTTAAACAGGAGATCATGAAAAGTTGGAAGCCATTGCTAATAACTGACCCGTTTAAGGTCTTTTATATGATGTTGCATCTCCAAGAATTTGGAGTCTTGGTATAATATTAGAGGTCCTCTGACACTCTTTCTATTGGGGCCATTCTTACGTTAAATGACAAGCGTTTAATTTAAAGTTTTTGAAAATTTGGAGAATTGACGGTTTTTCTTCTGAAGATATCGAAACTTATCGAATAGAATGGAAGAAACATTCTCTGAACTATAAATACACTATTCTTTATTACAGAGCACACCTTTCTTTATTTAGGCCATTCTATTCGTTTCATAACTTATTCGACCATGTTATTCATTTCAGAGCCTCACTCAACTCATCAATATTTTAGTTCGTCTTCTTCTTCTTACTGGGTTCAGCTGGCTTCCGTTTCTTCTTCGCAGGCTTCACTACAGCTGTTTCTTCTTCCGCTACAGGCCCATCGGTGCCAACATACGCCAGCACCAACCCAGTAGCAGGAATCTCCACCTGCTGGAAGTCTGTCGCTACATAGTCTCCGCCATTACGCTGAATCCAACACTCTGGCTGCTGTGGATTCACCTCTATCGTGGTAATATCGTCGTTAACTAACTCAGGAACACTCTCGCTGAGATAAAGATTGATATAATGCAATTTATTGACCTCGGTATCATCATTCAAGTCAAGTAATGGAGTCAAGATCTTCTCTAATCGGGCCGATTTGCCGATAATCTGCTCTATACGGGCTCTATCCACCGTTACTTCGTGCGAGGGCTGCGGCTCCACCTTGGAGATCATGTCGAGCAAGGCATTGTTTCTCCGTTGGAAATATGCTAAGGTCTGACGTTGGTACTGTTCTTCTTTAAAGAGCTTTTGTGATATTTCGTAGCTAACGTCGAATCGTTGCTGCAATTTGTCGTATAAGTCGCTGTAGGCGATCTCGGGCGATTCAGCGGTCGCAGTGGAAGGATTAGTGTCTGGTACAAGTTGTGCTTCTGCCATTGCTAAAGAACTACTAAACGCAACGCAACGCAAAGAACAAAGATCAAAGACCTGAGGTTTGTGTACTGCATTTAAACAAGACAAAATCACCAAAACTTTGTCACTTTATTATGTCAGTAATGGTCACTAAATCCAGCGCTACCATGTATACCTACTTAGCACCACCCTAAATACGCGTACGCCAAAAGTTTCTTTACTAAACACCCCAAACCATGTCCATTGTATCGTTGCTTGGAATCGAGGTTCTTAACAACCCAGCCAAGTTTACCGACCCATATGAGTTCGAGATCACATTTGAGTGTCTTGAGCCCTTAAAAGAAGACCTAGAGTGGAAGTTGACCTATGTTGGTTCCTCCAAGTCATTAGACCACGACCAAGAGCTAGACAGTATCCTCGTAGGGCCAGTTCCCGTCGGTGTGAACAAGTTTTTGTTTCTGGCGGAGCCTCCGTCGCCAGAATTGATTCCAGCGAGCGAATTAGTCAGTGTTACCGTGATTTTATTGAGCTGTTCCTACGCAGACAGAGAGTTTGTCCGTGTAGGATACTACGTAAACAACGAATATGACTCGGAAGAGTTACGGGAGAACCCGCCAACCAAAGTGCAAGTGGATAGGGTTGTGAGAAACATTCTTGCTGAGAAACCCAGGGTAACTAGATTCAATATTGTGTGGGATAATGAAGACACTGCTAATGATGAGTATCCTCCGGAACAGCAAGTTGAAGAGGAGGAAGAGGATGAGGAAGATGAAGAGGAAGCTGAGGAGCAAGATGAGGGCGCAGACGAAGGTGTAGATGAAGAAATGGAGGAGGAAGAGGAGAATGAAAATGAGAATGAAGAGGATTTGTCTGAGGATATAGAGGAGGAGATAGATGTAGAAGTGGAGGAGACTGAAGAGGTTGTTGATGGGGGTGTGGAGGAGAATGCTGAGACGAAAGTTGAGGCTAATGGCGACAAAACTGGTGAAGATGGAGGACACACCCCCAGAGATAAGTAGAGGAGAAGAGAGAAGAAGTAAGCAAGAAAAGAAAAAATAAACAGGAAGATACGAATCTGTTACAAGAAGTAAAGAATAGTAGAAGAATGAAAAAGTAGATGATACAAGTGTGAAAATAGTCAAAGATTTCCTACAGTACTGCTTGAGTAGATTCTTAGTTAATGTGGAAGTAACTGAACTAATTGTCAGTTGCGTGTATAATAATAAATGTTATAGACCGAGCATGCTATAGATGAGTATGAGTGCACAGCACCCAGAGGAATATCAACGATATTCAATGCAGAGGTTTTCTTTAAAGAAAGTATTGGTAATGAGCCATCAGTCAAGTAATTTCAGAGAACAATGTAGAACATAATCTGACAACTCATTGTGGTAAATAAACAGAATAAATTCTTGTAAATGAGCAGAATTTGACAAATAAGCATTGTAAACAGACATTTGTTTCCTAATAAACAGAATCTCTCAATTAAGTTCCTCAATCAAGTTATTTAAGATCTGGGAAACCCGATGAACTGTGTCCATGTCGAACCAAAACACATCCGACTCTTTGAACCTGGCAATCCATTTATCAGGGTGCCATCTTATTCTCTCCTGTTTAAGGAGCTCTTTCATATCCTGCTCATTTATGAGCTCGTAAAACTTCAAGACGTCGTCCTTAGTCACTAACTCATTGAGTTCCAGTACCGGTAAACTGTCCTGGACATGGAATTTTGGCGGGAGAATAGGTAGTTTGGTGGAGGCAAAGTAATCGAGTCGTAATTTCTCGTTGTAGGTCTGACTTGTGTTCTCTTTGGCTGGCCCTAGATAGGGATCATTTATTCGCTTGTCCCCGATATGTACGTCTTTGTTCTCGTCCATCAATCCGGCTGAGCTTACAGGAAACTCGCCCACGATCTGGTACTTTTGAAAGTTAAAATCTCCTTGGTTATACGACTGCTTCAACCGTGCGGATGCTCGTACGGTGGACGCAGTGGCAGGCTTATAGGCAAACTGAAAGAACGGCTTGTTTACAGGCGTAACGTAGGTATATTTACCAGAAGCATTTGCTTCTGGTGGAGGAGAAGGGGCCCGAGAATTCGCTGGAGTAGATTGCGAGATTGGCGTGGATTGGAGGTTGGAAAAGAGGGTATTGTTCAATGGCGACGACTTGATGCCATCGTCCTCATTGAGGTCATAGATGTCGTCCTCGTTATCGTTTGCATGGACGTCGTTCAATTTGTTAAGCATAGACGTTGCTGACGTTTTAATGGACGAAGATAAGTTCAACATGTGTGTGGTATGGGTCTTTTCCGACGGACTTTCGCCTTTAAACCGCAACTTTTTCCGCTTGGGCTGCTGGGGACATGGCGTGGAGTCTGAGAAACTGAGCTTAAGCGAATAATTCGAGGTATTATTGGTGATTTCCATGTCTTCGTTGGTAGCATTCATATCAGAGTCATTGTGCCGTTTTCTCGAATTTATGAACACAGGTGGCGTGCTGTGAAGCGGTAGTTCGTCTGCGTCGTCTGTGTCGACTGTTATGGCACTGTGGAAGGGTACAGAGCTGTTTTCACTACGGTTCTCATCGACCTCAAAACCGTCATTCTCGCCCTCTTCTTCGACGTGCACTTCGTCTGCATCCTGGCAGTAGTAGTCGTCAAACTGGTCGTCATATTCATCGGTGTTATCGTACTCATTGCTGCCATTTTCAAGCGAATGGTTCGCACTATTCTCATCGGATTCGTGAATGATCTGTGAATTCAAGTGGAGATTGTGAAACTTGGACATGGGCGACGAAAGTGACACATTTTGTTGTCCGGACAACTTATTGGTGAATAAAGGCGTGGAAGCGATGAGATCGAACGATGTTTCTTTCTTTGGTGTGAGTAATTCGTCATCGGAATCTTGTTTATTATGATACCATTTGGTAGGAGACTTACTGGGGACTCTGGTACGAGCTGAGTCGCTAGGAAACTTATCCAGGGACGGGGAGACGGTGGGAGCGTTATTGGAAGTAGGCTGTAAATTGGGTATTGACGTTAGCTTATTGGGTAGACTCATTTTGGTTGTGAAAAATCAATTTGTTTCGAGCTTTGGTGTCGAAGTTACACCAGGAGCGCTGGTTAGTTTGTGTGAATTGTGAAACAAACACCGCAATATTTACTGATGGATGGCGGTGGTGTAATGGTTTGTTTACGTTGTTTATGATTTTTGTTTTCACAAAGAATGATAACATACTGCATATAAACTGTTTTTTTTCGATGGTGGTGTGACTTGGTAAACTTAGTGCGGGTGGTGGTAGTGGTGGTACTACTGTCGTAGTAGTGGTCGTGGTGGTTGCGATGTAGTAGGTGGAAATGAATTTTCTGAAAAAGTATTTATTTAAAAAGAGTAGACAATCGCGGTGTAATAGTTGGAGTAAGTTTACAAAACGCCGATTCTACCACACTGCGGTGCGATTGAAGCTCATTTGTTTACGGTGCTGAAAAATAGAGCTAACTTTACATATGAGCATATGTAAGATAATGCAGACACTGTGCGAAAAGAGCGAATACTCGTACGAACTAGTGAGAAGAAGTTTATTCACACCACCCTTCTGAAGTCAGCGAAAACAACAGATCTCCCAAACAAAACACCAGCACACACCGTCTAGACAAAACTCACAACTTTTTATAAGTAAATTAGCACAAGTGCTTATATCTTAGTGGTGAACATTGAGCAACTATGCGCGCCAATATTACCAGTACTAATTTTCTGCTCTTTTTGTGCTATTTTCGGACTCACCTTACGTGTGCAATATTATGTGTGTATTGATTTACAAAAGAACCAGCTACGAAACAAGACACCTAAACGGAATACAAGAAATAAAATATTAACTATTAATTAAAAACCCCAGGGAAAAAAGCAAAATAAATAATTAGCATGGTTATCATGCTTTCAATGGAAAATTTCCATCACTCTATACCATTAATCTATCGTATCCAGCACCTATTCGGTGATCATTAGTTGATGTTTACTATATCTACTTTGTTCACCAGCGAAACTAATTGAGCAAACTCATTTATGTTTGACATATCTACTCCATATGTGACGACTTCCATCACAAAATGAATCGTCAACAAAATGGCAACCGAAATCTTGAAAAACATTGCAAGATAAATACACACGGCAAAAGTTTGCTATGGCTCTCTTATTCCCTATTTATATATTGTAATCTATGTCCGATTAATACATCCCTATCAATATTGTTGCAAGTCTAGAATTGGTTGTGTACATGTCTGTCCTAATGCAAGGTATGCATCCTCGGCTGCAGTCGTCTGTAGCGAAGCTACAGCCGTGATCGCATCACCATTGGCCGAAAATGAACATACAACGAATTGTATTGTGGTTCTATTCACATAAATGGTTACAGTACATCTTTTCTACTGTAATCTATAATTTACCGTTGTCTCCAATCCTTCAATTGGCTATATTATCGAAATAAGTTGTGGTTTCGTAAATAGTTCCCTGCATGCAATAAAACCGTTACAATCAGTATTATGTGTAGAATACTAGCCAGGGTACACAAAGGATAAAAGGTTGAAGCGAATTTAAGGAGCTGATCGGCTCTATCGTAAGAAATTACACACGTGTGAATTTATACTGTGTCACCATCAACCGTGCTTTTCTGGTATTGCAATATTGTTACCTCAGAACCAGTCCCATGGATATAGGACAGAAGCATAGAAATTGTAGCTATACCTGAAGTGGGGTTCAAATAATCATCATAAGGGTCTTTTGGTCTTTATCGGCTTCTACCAAGAAATGATCCCTTCGACCGCAGTTTCCTTCATTTTCCACTCGGCATCTGAAATAAGGTTAATACCATCGAACGGCCTTCATTGGATAAAATATCTTAAGGGGTTGCCTGGTTAGCACACAACAAGGGCATGACCAGGCTTACATTGTAAGTGTTGAGGTGGATTTGTGCCTAATGTAGGTATTTGAATAAATGCAACCAGTTAACACCACGAATGATAAAGGAGAAGAACTCACCGATGTTGCACTCAGGATCAGAATTGAACATTTTCTTCTTTAATTAGCACACGATCAAATTGCTGCGAAAATTTATTAGAACAAATTTCTAGCGTACATCCTCGTAACATCGCACAAAAACGGTCAAGTTCAGGTGTGGGTAGTCTTTGTAGCAGTGAAAGTGTTAATGAATACTTGGACCAATTAGCGAGCAATATACGTATGCTGTATAATACTGTATTGTGCCTAGGGTCTAGCACAAAAATCAAATATTGTAAAATGTGGTGATTTCCCATTAGTCGCCCAACTTTGCGATTGAAGTTAGATATTAGATTCCATTGTAGTGCAATCTAAGTGTCCAAGAGAATAGTAGTACGTACTTGAACCATGTTCGAGAATTAACTAAATGGTATTGGTTGTATGGGTGATTTAGTCTCGCGAGTGAAGGATGCAGGTTTCATCTGCATGATAATAGTGGCTGTGTAGTGAAAATTTTCAGGAAAGGTCTCCTACTTCAACCATTTCGTAGATTTACTCAGCAGTTAATAGCCAATTGTAACCTAATCGCTATGTAGTCATCCTAAGTATCCGAAACGATCAGATATTCTGTATTTGGCTCTTTCTTGAGTATTGTGGATTTGATGTATTATTGTGGCATCATACAGGATCGAATCATCATACATAATGCGAAGTTGTAGTCACTAGCATCGGAGTTCCACAAGGCAAAGCTGAATTGATCCTGACAACAGTACAGCACCATAACACCAATTCCGCTGCTACCCCAATTCTCCGGCACCACCGAACATTTTCCGACGTCTCAACACCACCGTAGGGCCCTGATGTTCTTTTACTGTATGCTCTGATTCAATGCGCCTGATCTGTACAGCCGAAGATTACCCACGTGTGTTTACAATGTATAGTCAATGAGCATTTTACTAGTACCGCACACGGGCACGCGTACTGGAATTAGCACGAGTAGCCCTGGCTATGGTCTGGCGCCACCACTAACTATGACCATGTTGGTGGCGTAGTGGTAAAACAGTCACTAACTAAATTCCTTCATATTGTATTGACGTATAAATTGTGTGATGCAGTATTTTTTAATCCTTATCTATAAATTGTAGGCTTCATCGTGGTAGAATTTTTCTATCCCTTTCTTCTTGTATTCTTTCATAATTAGATGGCAGATCTATCTTTTACTTCAATCAGTTACATTACTTTTGAAGCCGTATTTGAAGTGGTAATAATATGTATAGCTGGGTTCACACTGGCTAGATGCGGATTGCTAGGCCATTCCGGCCAGAAGCTATTATCGCAATTGAATGTGGATGTGTTTACTCCTTGTTTAGTGTTCTCCAAGTTGGCTCCATCGTTGTCGTTTAAGAAAATGGCCGACTTGATTATCATTCCATTGTTTTACGCTTTAGCCACCGGTATTTCCTACGGATGTTCCCTTGTCACATCCAGACTCTTGCATTTAAACGACCCCGAAACGGACTTCGTCACCGCCATGGCAGTCTTTGGTAACTCAAATAGTTTACCTGTCAGTTTGACACTTTCATTGGCCTACTCGTTGCCCGACTTGTTATGGTCCGACATTGAAGACGATTCACCAGATAAAATCGCCTCTAGAGGTATCCTTTACCTCTTGATCTTTCAACAATTGGGCCAAATCTTGAGATGGTCCTGGGGATTCAATACCTTGTTAAAGAAGAGATCATTGAAGGAGTTAAATCACTATGGGCCAAAGGCTTACGATGCTGAAAGACATCCTTTACTTCCATACGATGAACTGAACGATTCTACTGCTGCTACCATTACAGAAACAATCGACCACAGTGATGATAATGACTCGAAAGTAACGCCAATATCCATCTCTGTCACTGAAGAACCACAAGGCTTATGGTACAAAGTGTGCCAGTTACCAGGCATTAAACAATTCATCTCCTACATGAACCCACCATTGTATGCCATGCTTTTATCTGTAATTGTTGCATCGACTCCATTGCAGAATCTTTTCTTTTCAGGGGGTTTCATCAATAATACTTTGACCAAGTCTGTTTTACAATTAGGGTCTGTTTCTGTGCCGTTAACCTTGATTGTTTTAGGATCCAATTTGTATCCTAGTAAAGGTGTACCACCTGCTTCAAAGCATTATAACCGTATTATCATTGGATCTCTTCTATCGAGAATGATTTTACCATCTATCATATTGTTGCCGATAATCGCAATTTGTGTCAAATATGTCAATATATCGATCTTAGACGATCCAATATTTTTGATTGTTGCGTTCATTTTGACAATGTCGCCTCCAGCTATTCAATTGTCACAAATCACGCAAATCAATAACATTTATCAAAAGGAAATGTCCGGGGTATTATTTTGGGGTTATGTTATTTTGACTTTGCCAACTACAATTTTTATTGTTGTAGCAAGTTTAGAAGTTTTGGATTGGGCAAACTTTTAGACAGCAACAGTTGGATTATTAGCAGAGGGATAATAAAACGTGTTTGCATTTAGCTAGTTTATGAAATCAGTATCTCCATTCACGATGTACAACTTCTGCGAATATACCAGCGGAAAAGTATGTACTGAAAGGGAGATTAATATTGTTGATACTAGTATTTCTATAATGTTAATAGTATAATGGTACTTAGTTACCTAATCATTAAAATAGGGTTTGCTATATTTATTAATTCCGTAAAAGCTTTCTTTTGTGAAAATTGATTTTGCAGCCATTAAAACTTGCAGCGCCAAGCACAAAGAAAACGACTCTAATAAAATAACAGAAATAAGTAATCTCAACGGCTGCAAAAAGAAAAAGATTTTACCACTTGGAATAGCGTTTCTTGTAGAATACTATCTTAAGCTTACTTGGCTTCTACTTAGGCTGCACGAAGATTAGTTCCCATGTGATTCATGATATATACGAGTCTGTCACAATTTTGCATGCTTGCTGCATGGCGTTCTAGCATCATTCGAGAATAGAATTTTTGGGCTAGGAACAAACGTTGCGGAAATGAGTTTGAAGGTAAATAAGCTGACCATTGCATCGAATTTACTTCAAGAAAGGATTCGAGGTTATTTGTGACATGGTATGTATTTTGTTCATTAACGTTAGCGAGATGCAATGGAATATTCCCCACAGAGCTACATATTGAAAAAAGGAAGAGGCGTGCAATCAGAAGTATCGCTAACAAACGATACAATAGTGCGCAAGTGACGTGTCAGTATACGAACCATCTGTGACACATCACTTGTATTCAATAATTCGACTAATCTTCCCTCTCATATGAGATGCATGAGGGTACTTCTAACTCTGCAGTCGTAAATTATGCTTATGGTCAATTGGACCATATCGCATGCTCTACATGTAGAATGTAACATAAATCTGCTACTGCCGGAGTTCGTATATCATTCTATTGTATTCAAACGACAAATGTTGCTGTGCTTTCTAGATTAATCAAATGGAAAGCAACAGTTACTAGTGTGTTATAGCAGTACTTCTTAATTGCGCATTGAAAACGTACAGATGAACTTTTTTATATTTTGAGATTAGTAATAGACCATAAAATAAAATATACATGCGAAAGAGAAAAGACATAAATTGGTTTGCTCCTACTACACAATTCTAGAATAAAATCAGGAGCCTAAATATAGATTAATTGGCAACTTAAGTTTACGATGACGATAACGGACGTAAAAAAGCGGCGGTGAGATTAGAGGTCCAACGAGGCACCATGGAACTTACAAGCAAAGCATACATACAAGCCTCCATATAGGAGATAAGCGGCTTTAGTGAGTAAAAATATTGTCAAAATTCAACTGCAAGATCAGTATGCATATTGCTAAAATTAGAACATATACCAACCTGGCGTTCGAGATAACGACGTCTATCCTAGTTGATGTAAACAATGAACTTCAATTCTCCATGACCTGGGCTATTCGTTCGATAAAGTTAATCATTTGTTAGGTGCAATTTATGTAAGCGCGTGCGTTAAATAATAATTCCTTCTGAGGGTGAGATTTGCAGAATAATATTTTTCAACTGCGTAACATCAGTAACAAAATAAAAATGTCTGAAAATATTCTATGATGAGATTGCAAAGCATAATAATTTTACACTAAATTATGTATCCTACACTAAAACTAGATCAATTGATTAAGGGTTCTCTCTAACTTAGCGATAGAGTAGTAACCATGTTAACAATGGATTAAATTCTACAAATAAATGAATTATGTGAAATACAAAACACATTGACAAAAATGCTTGTAATGTTTGTAATAAAATTTTCAGGTACTAGAGATGATTTGATTTGATTATTTTCTATTTACCTTTTAAAGAATTGACGTATTGGGCGCCACGCGCAAATTAAAATTTTAATTTCCGAGGTGATGCCAGCTAGTTTTAGCTTCAAAATTCCATCAGTAGTTAAAATGTTCAAGACCATGACTGCGCTGATACTATGGTTGTACATATAGCTCCACACTGTACCCCAATTGTACATAAACAATACACAAATGTACTTGAAGTTTTAAATCTGTGACCCTGCGCCTGAAGAGATTTGTAGTGCTGCAATTTTAAACTGCGCAATTAGCCCCAATTGCAAAAGTAAAGTTTAACCATTCGGTAATAAGGAAATAACGGAATTAATACTTGTCCTGAAAATTGAGTTTATACTAGTAATATAATAAAAATGGTTTACAACAAAATATCAAGTGGCATAGAAAATAGACGGTAAACGAAAAGGCACAAGCACTGCCAGCAATCTCAAACGTATCTAGGGAAAATGGATGATGCAAATAATAATGGAAGAGCGTATTTTTCAAATAATTCTTTAAGGATTGTAGGAAACGGAACTTTAAAAAATAAAAACCACACTTTGTAACAATTGAAAACCCCGTCAAATTAATGTTGCTTGTTTCCCAAAAAGGTTCGACTGAGCGCAAATAAGGATACCACTAGCCGCTACATAGGATATATCAACCTTTAGATTGAGAGGCACCTACAACAGAACACGATTTTCGATGGGCATGGGCATCCTTGGCATAGATTGGAGAAGCAAATTAATCAGCAGGTAGATTGGGAGATGTTACACAAAGCGCCTAGATTCAGCGAGATTACGGCGATAAGGAAGCACAAACTAGATCAATTACGTAGCAAAGAGCAACTGTAAAAACCTATAGGGTGATAATGGGGAATTCAAGTAAAGAACAATACACCGCATATTAATGAAGTAGCAAGAGAAAAAAAAAATGATCCAGCCAAAGTATTGGTCCAAAATCATGAGAAAATACAACACAAATGCTAGATGTGAAGCAGGTGGTACATCCAAGAAGGAATGGGTGCATTACCAAGGAAGTTTGTTCGTGAGGCTGTCGTTAGAGTTTGCGTATCATGTGGACAAGTTTGGCCGAAGACCATAGAGCGGCCTGGCTTTTGGTAATACGTCGGAGTTAAGTATATAATAGAATGTCGGTACAGCGGATGTTCAAATACCCATTTTGTGCGAAAAAAAAATAAAAAAAATGTCTGATAATAACCGTTAAGTACAATCCAGCAAGCTCTTGCACCTAAATATCCCTGACGATGCGTCCCGATGACGCAGACTAGAACCATCGAGAAAGATTTATCTTATTGAACTTATGTTTAAGCACAAGCACGGATACGCGTATGGTATATTAGCCTACATTTAGGAAGGTTTATTTTTCTTGGAAGGTACCGAAGATAGCCATACGACCCGATCATCAAAGTAAATAATGCGCAGTGAATTAGCATGGTCAACAATAGAGGCTACGCCAACAATAGAGGCTACGCCAACAATAGAGAATATGTCAGCATCAACTGGCCGTGCCAACAAACAATAATGTAGACTACACAATAATAAACTTCTACAACAAATAAATTTGGGGGAGAAAAGGGGGAGCCTACTACAATGGAGCAAGACACAAGAGGAAGAGCTACAGGTGGAGGATACCGCAGGTGGGGGATCCAACTATCGTTGCGTACACTATACAATATACACTATAAGCACCGTAGCATCTCCCTCTGAACTATAGTGACACCCTAGGGTCACTATCCCCTACAGCCCATCTTGTTACTCACATAATAATAATAATATCAGTCATAGTTATTTTTAAAAATTATTTCGTAAACTGTGTCCGCTTACACTATATATAATCAGATGAATGCTTATATATATAATCTCATGTACAAGCACTATATATACTCTCACTGTACATTGCAAAATATTATCGCATTATATATAGAGAAGCCAAGTTAAGTTTATTACTATAGTATCTAAAAATTGTCTGTTGTTAGGTGGGGGATATTACACTGTCGTCATAGTATTTATTGGTGGAGGTTATTGTTGAAATCGCAGGAGGTAGAATTTCCTAGACGTACAGTTAAATTGCATTAACTGCTTTTATCTTGTGTAACATATATATTTCATGAATCCCAAGAAACAGACAAGGAGGAAACACAAGAATTCTAAATTGGGGTGTCCCAACTGTAAGCGTAGAAAGATACGTTGTTCTGAGGAGTTGCCCCAATGTGGTAATTGTATCAAACATAAAGAGAAATGTGACTACTTGCTCTTCTCAGCAGAGAAATTGCAAGAATTACGTGAAGCCAAATTAAACAAGTTGAAAAAGACTGTCCAATCCGTCAATGTCAACCTGTCGCTAAATCACACCATCCTGACGAATAGCGTGGGGGGCAAACCCTTGTCCTCCGTTACCACCCGTATAGTACCTATTACTCGTCAATCAGCCACCGTCAATACAGCTAACGCAAATCCCATCCCTCTTACTCGTCTAGATCAGGAGTCGCCGCTTGTGTCTGCATCACAACCGTTTCAGACATCACTCGCGCACAATGCTTCGCAACCACCCAGTCATCATAGTATAGCCATCCAATCACTTCACTCAAATATAGCGCCCCAGACTTCCATCCATACCAGCATCACTCCCCTCGATGTCAATCATCACACCCTTGTACAAAAATCCATACCGCAGACCGCGTCCTTTCCTCACGAATCCGTTGTGTCTGTCATTCTGTCTGCAGCATCCATTCCCATTTCGTCTCATGGCCATGCATCTCACCCTACCGATGCAAACACCAACACCATGTATGCAATGGAGATCGCACCTGCTCAACCAATCAACCATCTCAAACTAAAGAACGACGTCAATGTCGACTTCAACTCGTTTAATCAGATATTTAATAATATTGAGCCAAAAATTTACGACAACCTCTACACAAATCACACCTGGAACTCGAACCCACATGATACGGTTTCTGCCCTTAATAACGATACCCACCAAATAGCGTCAGACTTCATCCACGAAAACATATTCCAGTATCCAAACTTTAACAATCGCCAGGCCACCCCATTTGATGCCCAGCTTCCCAATGCCATCGCTTCACCTTTTTCCAGTATTAACGATTACCCCCAGTACATCACCAGGGCCGGTTCAATCGACTCAATTAAACACCAGCAGAACCTACACGATCCCTCAAGACATTGGCTGGAGTCCAACATCTCTGGCCTCCTCTACAACCCATACATGACTTCTAGCGTTCTACCGCACCTGTTCGAGCTTCTGGAAGGAAATGAACCGATAGAAAACAATAACTCGTCAGTTGTGATCGACAGCTCCATCTTTCCCAGTAACCAGTTCGATCTGATAGGCTCAAAAAAGCTCCCGAACGCAATAGACGTAAATATGAAGTTCCCCATCCTTGATTATCCCACTGAGGACTTCACAGTGAGTTTTGAGAAAACGGTAGGAGCTGCCTTCAAAAGAATGAGTCTCGGGAAACAAAGATTGCCTCATTTTCGAGAATTGTACATTTCCTGGTTAAAGCAGTTGATCCACAGAGGAACGTTTTCAAAGTTGTATTTCCATTGCTTGATGTCATTGACAATCAATTATCTCTTGTGTACTCGCTACAACAGCAGTCCAGAATACAGAAAAATGCTCAACCCTTCAAACAACCAGGTGTCACATTACCAGGAGTCTGATAGAACCTTGAAGAACGTGTGGGAATTCAAGTCTATCAACTATTTCCATCCTATCATTCAGCAGCTACGGTCTATGCTAGGCAGTCATCCTGATCTTAGTGCCCAGGTTTCGTATATCCTCTCGCTAATGGCTGTATACCACCATGATGCCTCTTTAGCAAGTCTAAACTGCTTCAGAGATGGGCTCTTTTCCATCCTTAACTACAACGCCAACACCAACACCAACGACCTCCAGCCGTTGTTCTTCATACCGGTTTATCACAGACTAGTGGGGAATACCGTTAGATCTATTTATCTTCCAGGGTACGACATATCCATCATTGAGGAGTTCCAAATGATCTTGACCGAGTTCTACAACGATATCAAACCACTCTATTCCAAGCATTTCTTTGATTTCATTAATTTGAAGTTGTTGGATTTAATTGAGTTCCTTAGGGAGTTGTTGAACGTTCATATTCCGATTATACAGCTGAATTTGGATAACTTACATGTTCAAGAAGAAGAATTGTTCAAGATTTTGTATAAATGGGTGAGATTTTATCCCTCGGAATTGATTTCTAAAAAGTCCACCTTTACACCATTAGAATCCATAACCTTTTTATTTTACAATTCAATGAAAAAGGTGCTTTTTGCAATTTTTCCACAAATCAAATTCTTCTTCTTGAGAGATTTTGAATCACCAATCATGCTAGACGTCTTTGAGTTTGCTCCAGAGGATTCTTATAAATTATTTAACGAAGAATTGAAGGACCCGGTTAAAAATGAGCTCTCCAGCCAAGATTATATGGGACTCTTAGATAAATTTAGATTCATCAGCAGCTATTTGATTAGAATTTCTTCTTACTTTAGAACAAGATTGAGTATATTATATGGGATATTAATAAAGAATTCTGCTAGGTTCCCTATCAGCAGTTTTGGAAGCTGGAGTGCTTCAATTAAAAGCATAGATGATTGCCGTCAACAATTTATACAGCATACAAAAATTAAAGAAACTATGATCACCAGTTTTCTAAACACCGTTATTCAGCCAGAGCATTATCCACAACTTGAGTCACAGATAGTGGCTGAAAACATTAGCATTAAATCGGAAACCGATCCAAATACGGGTAAAAACATCGACTTTTATACTTTAACAGAAACCGGCTTTTTGAAAGTTGATTTTGTCCCCACATTGGAGTGAGCACTGCAAGACGGTATTCATAATTAATTCATGATTAATAATATTACTAAAGTGTAGACGTAACATTAGTTTAGCGAGACGCTTCCAAGAAAGTGTCAGTTGAAGCTTTCATGCAGACTTTGCAGGCGGAGCCAAGGCAATGCGATAAACGGTATGGGGAGAGGGGCAGAATTCCTCCTGGTAACAAAAAGTCCGAGGAATACAGACAGACATGATTTAAAAGAATTATGTCTGAAGAAGATTTCAGAAGCTGCTTAGCAATCTTATCTTATGCCTCAACCTGAGCCACGGCAAAATTAGGCACAGGTTGCAAAAGTTATAATCAGCTGCATCAATATTTGCATGCGACTACGTAGTACTAAGCACTATTTCAGCTTAATAAGAACAATGTCCATTACCTTGTCTAGAATATAGTAAAACAGCAGAAGTACGGAACACTTCATGTATTCATAAATATTCAAATAGCCGTGTAGCTGTAACTGTAACGGGCTTAAAATAATCGGAGAAAATTAAAAACCTGCAATACTAAAGAAGTTCTCTGAACTGAACCATTTCCAAGACTCTGAGTTGAACATTCCGAACAACTCTGCCCGGGAGAAAGAACCAAATAGCACAGATCTACCGGTTCTCTTTCTTTACTGCAACTACACATGGCATGCCCAAATCTCCGCCAGAAACCGTCTCTCTACAGAACTCCGCCAAATAGTCTCCAATGCTCGTCTACATCATCTTCCGTGTGTAACTTCTCTCTACAGCCGGGCTTATTCAGCTTATCTTAGGCAGAACATAGCACCACTACGGTTTCTTTAGACAGAATGGCTGCAAAAAACGGCCAAACGCGAAAACAGCCATATTTCACCCAAATCACCCGGCTGAAAAGCTAAACCAGTACTATGCTTCCCTCCAAACCCATCCCCCTTCTCTAAACCTCCATATCTCATCATCTCACCGAGATACAGACCCCCACCCCAAACGTACCTTGCACCGAATTTTTTCGTGTGAGACCAAGTTTGATCAGTTAGGAAAAAAACACCTCGTATCACTTTCGATTCAACCATTTTTCCGTCTTCCTAGAACTAGCCAATACATCAGCATAATATGACGGAAACAAACGACGATTACTCTATTGACTATGAATACTTGTACAAGATTGTTTTGATTGGAGATTCAGGCGTAGGAAAATCAAATTTGTTATCTAGATTTACTCGTGATGAATTCAACCTCGAACTGAGGTCCACTATTGGTGTCGAATTTGCTACTAGAACTTTGGAAATCGACGGCAAGCGAGTTAAGGCACAGATCTGGGACACCGCCGGTCAAGAACGGTACCGGGCTATCACCTCGGCGTACTACCGTGGTGCTGTTGGTGCGTTGATTGTATACGATATCGCCAAGACAGAATCGTATGAATCTGTGTCCAGATGGTTGAAGGAGTTGAAAGAACACGCCGATGCCAACATCGTCATCGAGTTGGTAGGTAACAAGTCTGATTTGGACCATTTGCGGGCGGTTCCAACCGATGAAGCCAAAAACTTTGCCAACGAAAACAACTTATTGTTCACCGAAGCGTCCGCTTTATCGTCAGATAACGTCGATCTTTCCTTCCACCAGTTGTTGAAGAACATCTACGAGATGATTTCCAAGCATCAGCTCGACACCAACGAGAACGGAGTAAACAAATCGAACGCCGGCGGCCCTACCATCAGTTTAACTCCAGCTCCACAAGAGAAAAAATCCAAAAACAACTCCAACTGTTGTTAGACGGGCTCCCGACGCTTTCTGGAGCATCCAGGTGTCTTCAGCACAAGATCTGTTGCATCTGTGCGTCGTGCCCATTTATTAGTGTCCAGTCATACCAACGCTCTAGCTATCCTGTAGATTTTGCTATCTAAGTCGATAGCTGTAGTTGCTGCTCCGACGATACCTCCACCACAAGCTCATGGCAAGTAACTACAATCTATAAATTATAATTATCGTAATGTATTCAATAAATGAAAAAAAGTAACTATTTACTCTATCTTGACGAGAAACCAAATTCTACGGCACTTAGCCGTATGTTCTGGCTGAAACAGCCACTACTGATACTATATGAGAGCTTCAAGGTGTAAGCTCTTGTTTAGGAGTCTCCATCCAAATTATTATGTTTGCCTATGTTCCACTTTAAATCGTAATCTACTTCTTTGCTTTCGATTTTTGGCTCACTGGAACTTTCAATGGTCTCGTGGTACCCTTACCTTTATCCAAGGCCAATCTGGACTTTGTATCCAATGGTGGAGCCGATTCGATCGACAAACTGATGATTTGTTCTCCTCTCAAAATGATAAGACCAAGCGACCTTCTTTCAAAGTTAGGCTGGCCCGATTTGCTGTTGATAAGTTGCTGATACGACTTCTTAGTGATTCTAGACTCTTCGGTATCGCTTAGCACTAAGTTCAAGTATTTGTCGAAGGCCAATAGCTGTCCTACAAATGTTCGATTATCAATGGTCATAATCTTCAATCTATAGTTTATCAAGTCAGACATTTTTGTCTTTTTGGAGATAGTTACCGACATTGTGCTTTTATTGATCGTTTTGTGGTTAATTTTGCTCAAAATTGTGACTTTTAGAGCAAGTTATCGGAATATATTATAAAGTAATGATGGCAATCACTGGAAATAGTCGTATAAATATCAGTTTTTTGGAAGTAAATTACGTCTGCTTCAACTGGAAACTTGTTTAATGCAATCTGGGAAAGACCTGGACGGTGATGCTGAATTTAGGGCAGATTTCGCCTATTTAATATGTGGTAGATGGTTTTGTGGTTCTTGCGAATTTAGAAAATAGTAATTATTTCCGTCGCTTTTAAGGTAAATGAGTTCAAATTTGACCTAACAGCAGATATGACCTGTTTTGTTACAAATATGCAAAATAAAGTAAGAAAAACGATGTGTAAACAAGGTTTCTAGAAATACTCAATATTATATACTTTACCATTACTAGAGATGGAATTTTTCCTGGCTCCGTGCAACAACCAAAGTGAAAAATTCCACAATTTGTGTTCTTTATCTATTTCGGAGAATACATTTATTGTACTGTACTCAATTGAACTTAGGAAGATATGTCTGATTCTAACGGTAAAGCTGAACCTGTTGCTGAAATTTCGGAGCAAAAAGGTCAAGAATTGACCGAAAAAGCTACTACTCAACCAGAAGGTGAAACTAAACTCAGCAAACAAGAAAACGAAGACGCTAAAGACGTGTCGAAAGAAGCCAAAGACGAAGCCAAAGACGCCGACAATAAAGCTGAAGAAGCTGAAAAAGATTCGCTCGATTCTGACTCCAAAAAGAGATCATCTGAACAGCCAAAGAACAAAAAGAGAAGAAGAAGACAATACGAAGACGACGTGCCTAAAGAAAAGGAAGAGGAAGAAGATGAAGATGAAGATGATAATGAAAACGACGATGTCGTCGAAGACGAAGAAGAAGAGGAAGATGATTTGTTAGAAATCGACCAATCGAACATCATTACCACTGGAAGAAGAACTAGAGGTAAGGTTATTGACTTTGTCAAGGCTGCTGAAAAGTTGGACAAAGAACAAGGTACTATCGCTGAAGAGGAAGAAGAAGAAGAAGAGGGCGAATTCAAAGAATAAGCCGCTCATGATGAATATTGTAGTTAAGTTACATTGTGGTCAGTACCATAGGCTAAGGACAAGCATTGATAACTGTATAGCAATGATGACGAATGATAAGAAGTACAGACCTTAATGGGTCTTCAATGTAATATATCGTTGATTGTAACCATTTGTAAATTGAGCTGAACGTATTCCACATGTTGAAGACACCTCTGGGGAATCTACTCAAGCTGGTGCTTTACAATTGTAGTCTAGTTTACAGCAAAAGTGCCTTGAACGTGTAATCTCTATAAAAATGTAATTACTATAAAAGTTATCCAAATGCATTAACCATATTTTTTTGTTTATGACCGTAAGATCGAATATTAAGAAACATAATATTGAATAATTTAATGAAAAGTATTCTCTAATACTTGAAAACATCATAATAAGATATTAATTGAGATTATGATGATTGAAATGCAAACAACAATTGTCTTGAGTAACGCGTGTAAACAATGAAAGGTGTATTATATTGATATTAAGTGAATAAATCATATAATGTGCGCGTAAGTGGGTTGGATCCAAATGAATGTTAAAAGAGTCAACCAGTGGACTAACACTATAACATTGGAGTGTTTAAAACAATTAAACACGTTGATTAATTAAGTGAATGAATTTTCAAAGTGGTTTAAAATGCCACATTATAATAAGGATTTGTATAGCCTACAAACCCGTTGGATTGAACGTACTTAATGGCATTATCGTGAGGTGGATAAGCATTAGCTGGTTCGTAAGCAGAATAATCATATATGTCATCCGATGAAGATAAAGGAGAGGAATAAAATTGTCTATGAGATTGAGTATAACCAGGATGAAAGTGTGGAGGAGGAGCTTGAATTGGTTGCATGAACTGGTGATGAACTGGAGGCAACTGTTGCGGATAATACGAATAGTTGTAGTTTTGATGGGAAATACTTGGAGTATAACAGTTTGAAATGGGACTCTTTGGTTCCGAATCAATATTACCATATTTGATAATCCAAGTGTCCCAGCACTGTTGCAAAGTTCTAATATTCAATTCGAAGTTGACCACATTCAAGTTCCAATCTACAATAGACAACCAAGAGGATTCGTGGTAATTCAAAAGGCTCAAAGGTAAGCCGGTTGCACCGTGCCACGATTTATTGGTGAAGGTGTTATCATCATTAAATTTGTTAGCCAAAATCAATGCGGTGACGATGAAAGTAAAGATTTCATTATCATTCAAATGATCCATGATAGGACTAATCAGAAATCTTTGATTCATGTACTCCAAGGCCACAATAATAGTTGACTGAGGTAATCTGGTAGCGAAAAGCACCGATTTGATGAGAGACTCAAACTCATCCGTTGGAGAACGGGTTTGTTTAAGCATTCCAAACCCACACCAGGAAATGAATTTAGACATATTTGCAAGATCATAATCAAGAACCGAGTTGATTCCCCCCAAAGTCTGGGAAACAGCAGGAGCTTGGGCCATTCCAAGTCCGTGCGGCTGGGCGTGCGACTGCGACTGGGCGTGAGAGTGCGACTGCGAAAGCGCCTGAGAATGACAGTTGGCATGAGGGTTGGTAAGCGAATTTGTATGGGAGTGCGAATGTGCTAAATGCGAATGGTGAAGGTGTGGGTTCATCTGGGAATGATGTGGTTGATGATGATTCACCTGGGAGAGGTGAGGATGAAAATTTGAACTGGGAAAAAAATTCCCATGATTCTGATTCATATAAGTATTATTATAATGAGGATTAAAATTTAATCCATTTAATCCATTCATAGTATTAATACCACAAATGTTACCACGAATATTACTATTCGCTGGCGGTAAACTCAGGGTATTTATCATACTATGCAACTACCTAACCAAATAGGTAATCAATAATAATAGATCTAATGTTTATTCTTGTGAAAGAATAACGGTAGATTGATTAATTAATAATAATAATACAAAAGACTCTTCATGGTAAAATTTTTATTCTTTTACTTTTGTACGAAGTGGTTGAGAAAAAATTTGGGAGAAAATTACACAAAAGGAAAAACATAACACAAAACCCCGTCACATCCTGACACAAAATCTCAATGACAGTCACCCAAGAAAATTTCCTAGTAGATACACTCCTGCCATTCGCAATGGAACACCAGAAAAATAATCTCATGCAATCCTCTGCTAATAATAAAATTACACACAGGAAACAGACACCAGCAAAAAACTAGTACGGCATACAGCCCAAGGCAATAAGTATAAAGAACACCATAGACACAATCAAACACCAGTATAAGTGACCCGGTAAGCAATTTTAGGGGTTTGTGGTATATTAGCGCTAGTAAAGGAACGGAAGTATAACCCGGGCTGATTTCATGTGCAAATTTGGACAAATCTAGAATTCTACGGTGTATTGTTGAAATACGATCTGTCCTGCAATTACATCACAAGGATTAGCTATGCTACTTTACACACAACCACTCCTCTGTATAAGCCTTCTATACAATCCCATTATCCTTGTATACGACCAATTACAACCCTACTATACAACCTATATGCCAAATCGCACCTTAGTGACTGGCAAAATCAGCAGTTATGCTTACTACTGCCTTTATTCTAGGAATCTTAAAATGCTGACAAACAAAGTATAGATTCACACATATTAATTAGGGGAAGACAATGGGCTACACTATTCATTCTTATCATGGCACAATGTAATAAGCAGACCAAATAGTAATCACCATGTTCAATTTGGGTATTTGTTTGCGGTGCATGCAGCACTTAATGAAAGAAGATTTTGCACCCATAGCGACTGATGCGATATTGATTAATTTGCATGTATAAGATATAATTGAAAGCACAAGGCTGGCAAATTTTCAGTTGATAGGTGAACTGTAGTTTTGTTTTACACTGTGGTGATTAATGCTATCTTTGTTAAGAAACAACTATTGACCCTAGCGCTATTCCCGGGTCTTTCTGGCAGTTTGTTCCGATGCTCGACTAGTTTTTGTCTGAAAGCAACGATGAGGTGTCCCAGCCAATATGCAAGGAACCAACCCTACAGTTATATGTCATATTACTTTACAACCATAGAAATTTCTAGTACATCAAATTTTCATTCGGCCATTGTTGAAAGGTTACAATTGCCAACCTTGTCGCCAGATGTACATTACATGAAGCAACTCAGAGCACTATTCAGTTCCCCAAGTGAACATGATAACAGTGGTAGTGTCTTTGAGTCGTACTTTTACGAAGTCAACGGAAATCAACGGAGTTACCCCATCAGGATGCATTGGTCAAGTATGATAGTGAATTTCACCGAGAGTGGATTAGATAGTTACCCCAACAAACGCCCACATAGTTAGATGGATGTGACTGAATAACAGCCGAAAATTTCCACGAAATACGCCCCCTTGCTATTCCCATTTAATTGTTAGCAGCATCATGCAATAGATGCAGTATTCGTTACCTTTCATATTTGCTAGGTGTATTCATATGGCAACTTGTACCTTTTGTGCAATATTCTATCCACATCTTCTGATTTCTATTGATGTGCCGCAGCTCCCCACACATCATCAGTAAACGAAGAAAAGCTTGAGCCAGCAAAATCTACATCAAACCGAGTTTGTGCTGTAACGACTGTACATTAAGACTGCGAGTGTATTCGCACTATATCTAGGAACACATATTTTGCATCAACCTTTACCCTCTATAAAACTGATCCAGATCCGTAGCAAAGCACTGGAACTCCCTTTGAGTACTCTTATTTACTACTGAGTTGTCTGCTTTAGCAAGACAATTTGTTTGAAAAATGATTCTTACTCAATTGAAAAATTACAAGGCATACCTCAGAGTAATATTTGAAGACACTATAAACACTAGGTACGAGTCTCAACCATTATACAACCGTAATCATTTGAAAAACCCTAACAATGCTTGATAACTTCGAAATGGATGTCTGACATTTATGCGAAGTTGAAATCAGACATTATCGGAATGATTACTATTTCTGGAATCATTGCTCAGACTTGCATGTATCATTTTATTCAAAGTATTCATATCTCTGGACTCTCTAATTTTCCTTAATATTACCTGCTCGTTGTAGGTATCTATTCGCACTCTTATTCGATGCCCTCTCTACTGTACTGGTTGCCACGATAGTGACTATGCTCTTTGGCACGTTCCTGTAAGAGTTCAATTGGTTCGTAAATTTTGCAATTACCGCTTAATTTTTCACCACCCCTTAAGAATTATTTCGATAATCGTTTCTTTGCAAGTCTATCACTAGGAAGGTGGATCAATGGTCCATAGGAACTTATACCTACAATAAGTACTTCTGTGCATGATGATACATTATCGCACTGGTTTTCCACCGATAAATAATCCTTTTGGGAACCACCTTCCTCGATAATTGAGATCTGACAAATACAACAATCGTGCGGCTCAAGAATCGTTTCTATAAATGCAGCCTTGATAGAACGAATGGCAAACTTCAATAATTGCATTAATTTCTTTAGTTTGAATCAACCTGGTTTGTGTTGTTCATTTTTTCTTTGTAATTGATTCTTTTAATATTGTTCAAGTGAAATATGTCGAAATTTGAGTTTAGTCCTTTAGGCAATTCGGGGTTGTACATTGCCCCATTGATTGTAGGATGTATGTCTTATGGTGATAAAAGATGGGCCAGTTGGGTTTTGGAAGACGAAGACGAGATTTTAAAATTGTTGAAAAAATGTTATGATGTCGGATTGAGAACATTCGATACTGCAGACGTCTATTCCAATGGAAAGTCGGAAATATTACTTGCAAAGTTCATCAAGAAGTACAATATCCCAAGAAATAGAATCCAGATTTTAACCAAATTATTTTTCCCTGTAGAAGAGAACAATCCCAACTTTAAATGGGACACTGTTGCGGAATTTCCTCAATACGAGTTTGCAAATGCGAAAGGGTTATCACGGAAACATATTTTCGATGCAGTAGAAGCTTCAACTAGAAGATTGGGTACTTACATCGATGTTTTACAAATTCATCGTTTGGACCCAGTCACTCCAAAAAAGGAGATCATGCACGCTCTTAATGATGTGGTTTCTCAAGGGTTAACCAGATACATTGGTGCTTCGTCTATGAAAGCAGTAGAATTTGCCCAATTGCAGTTTATTGCAGAATTGAATGGATGGCACAAATTCATAAGTATGCAAAGTTTCTATAATTTGATCAATCGTGAAGATGAAAGAGAAATGATTCCTTTCTGTAAGAAGAACGAATTTGGTGAGGTTGGATTGATTCCCTGGTCACCAATTGCTAGAGGTGTATTAGCCCGTCCTTTGGGTCTCGATTCAGAGTTTGGCAGAAGCAGTTCGTCGGATAGAACCTTTGTAGCTTTAGGTTTGGACAAATTAACGGATGCTGACAAAGAAATTATCAATAGAATTGAAAAGGTTGCTAAGAAAAACAGTGTTCCTATGGCGGTCATTGCAACTTCGTGGGTCATTAGTAAAGGGTGTCATCCAATTGTTGGGTTAAATTCGGAAAAGAGAATTGAAGATGCTATACAAGCCATCAGTTTTAAATTGAATGAAGAAGACGTTGCCTACTTGGAAGAAGCATATGTTCCTAAGGCTCCATATGTTTAGGTCAAAGTATCGAAGAAGTGAAGGATTTGTGATGTAAATAGAAATGCCTCAATTCTAGATAGACTACAAGTAGTTTATTTCAAGTTAAGGCTAGTTGCGCTCTTTGTACGAGCTATCAAATAGATAGCTTATTTTCTCTATAGTCTATGTGTGAATAAATGTTGGAAATTCCTAAGTAATGTAGGGAGTATTAATAAACATAGAGATATGATAATAATCTATTTGTTACAAGGTTCTAGAGAGATGTTAGGAATTAAATGCTTTTTACAATATTGGTATCGATCTTGTTCTAAGATAAAAGTACTACAAAGAAAAACAGAAAAGTTCAAATTTATGCAAACAATACGAAAATCAGAAAACAAAATACATCACAAATTACAAACAGAGAGTTCTTCCAAATACAACTATCTGAAGTACACAATATCCTATACTAAGACTACTAACTAAACTGAAATCCTAGTTTCGCTTGCCAGCTCGTCTCTGAACCATTCCCTCAGTTCTCCAACTTTATGCATATTGGGTGCAAAAACAATTAAAACACACATATCAATGGACTAGATCAACATAACTCTCATAACAATGACAGAAGCTTGCCACGAGAGCATATACAACTTCTCACTGCTACCACGGCTGATATCTCTTCTATCTCTTCCACTTCCACGATCCACCACGGTCTATTTAGTTCGTGCTGCAGTGTTTTTGCAGCCATTTCCTAATCGGGACCAAACATCAATACCTCATCAATCAATTTTACAGACTCAACCACAAACATAAACACTACACACATCTCACCAATACCATATTTAACCCATCTAAACGTGTTAATCCATCATGGCTATCCCATTGTACTTGAAGCTCAAGCCTGGTGAAGGCAGAAGCAAGTTTAGTACCGATAGCGCATGCTTAAATTTCAATGGTTCTCAGTACCAGTTTGATCGCATCTTCCACGATAACGACAACCTCAATACCATTGTCCACCACGATGAACCTAACGTATATGTATTCATTGGACCCACTGGCTCGGGTAAGACTACCACGGCCTACGGTTTGTTACAACAATTACCCTTTGAAGGTGCCATTTCAGCATTTGAGATTGTAAATAATAAGACCTACGTTGATCTTTTAGATAGCAAGAGAGCAAAAAGCTCCTTAAATGATCTCTCTAGAGACCAATTCTCCTTACCGTTGCTCAGCACCATTTTTGGATGCAGATCGACCCTGAAAACCGCTACTAATGCCAATTCTTCTCGGTCCTGTTTGGTAGTAAGACTCCACTACAATAGCCATGATATCATGTTTATCGACTTGATGGGCAACGAAAAGTTCGCCAGCAACCATTCCAACATCTTTGCCAACGTAAACATCAGTTCTATTACCAGAAAATTGGTCAATGGGGCCGTTTCTAGCAATTTGATCACCAACTTGATTTTCAACAACACCCACAAGACCAATATTGTGGTCAATTTGGACCCCCAAGGCGACTCACTCTTGATCAAGTCAACCTTGAACAATGTCGCCAGTTTGGTGAAGAATTTCAAGCTTCCAGCTGCTACTACTGCCACTGAAATTACTCCCCAGGCTCTCCCAAGCTACGCCAGACCCACAACTTCTTCCGTAGTGAGACGTTCGCCTTCAAAGTCGCCCGCTAAGTCTGTACGGCCAGCAAGAGCTCCTCTCCGTGCTGTGAACAAGAACTCTATTTCCCAGAAATTGAAGAGTGCTCTTGGCGGAATATCTAAACCAACTATCAGGAAAGTAACAGAAACAAGACCTCCAGTTTTGTCCACTTCTAGATTGAGAACAAGAGCTGCTATTTTGCCTGTTTCCAGACCTACTACCATGTCTGTTTCTAGAGCTACTACGAAACCAAGACATCCAATAATTACGACTGGAAACGATGCCAATTTAAGAAAAACCATTGAAGAATTACGGGCAGAAAACTCCCAATTGAAACAAGAAAACGACCTCTTGAGCGGCTCAAACGGCTCAGAATCATACTCTGAACTCGCTGACCAAAAGCAGCAGTTTCAACAGCAGAACGAACAGTTTCAACAGCATATCAGCGACTTATCTCAGCAACTAGCAGAAGCAAAGTCCCAAATAGAGCTTTTAACCGAAACGAATTCGAACTTGAACGAAGAATGCTCCATTGGACAGCACAAACTACACTCATTGGAGAAAGAAAATGACTTATTGAAAGCAGAATTGTCAGAATCTAAAACCCAAGAAGAAAGGTTGAAGCAAGATTTAAACGAGGCTACTACTACTTTAGCAGAAAAAGAAAATGAATACGTAACGAAATCTGAAGATGTTCACCATCTCAAGGAAGTTATTACTGGCTTAAAAGAAGAAAAGACTGTAATTCAAGGCAAGTACGAATTATTGGATATTGAGAACAAAAACTTGAGCGAATCTATAGCCAAATTAGAATCTGAGGCTGTACAGAAGGACACTATCCATTTGGAGGAGGTTTCCAGCTTCAAAACTCAGATCTCTAGCTTGAATAATGAGGTTTCTAGCTTGAATAACGAGATTTCTAGCTTGAATAGCCAAGTTAGTAGTTTGAGTAAAGATGGACAAAGCAGCTCAGAGAAAGAATCTCAGTTGATTGCTGAAAAAGAAGCCTTATCTGAATCCATTTCTCGTGTTGAAAAGGAGAAATCAGACTTGTCAGACACTTTAAGCCAGACTCAGACTGAAGTAAACAAGTTATCCACAGAATTGAAGAACGCTAAGCAAGAAAATACCGATTTATTGTCGAAATTGAATGCCGAGAACGAAGTATCTTCCTCTAGCAACAGCATCGTGAAGAACCTCGAAACCGAGAATCAAGAGCTTCTCAAGAAACTTAACGATATCAATATTGAAAGAGCAGAGTTAGTAAACACAAAGAACCAACTTGAATCTAAAATCGAAGGCTTGAACGAGAAAATCGCCAAATTGACCCAAGAGAAGTCCGATTTCAATGTTCTTAACGAAAAGTTAAACGAAAAGGTATCGAATGTGTCCAACGAGAAAGCGAAACTCTCGCTTAAGTTAGAGGAAATGGAAGCAAGAGCCCAAGATTTTGCTAAAGCCATGGAATGTAATAATGAAGCTAATATGAGAGTTGAAGAGTTAGAAGCTAAGAACGATAGACTTTTAGAAGAATTGGAGCAAACCAACTCTTTATTGGTGCAGAAAGACCAACAAGTTGAACAGGTTAACGAACAGTTACAAGAGAACATAACCAAATCTAATTCGTCAATTAGACGTCTCGAGCAGCTTGAGGCAGAGAACGCTACCAGAATAGAAGAATTACAAGAGTTATTAGAAGATAAGAAACATCAAATCAAGAGGTTGAATAACAAGATTAATAAAGAAACTAGTTTCCCAATCTTGACCAAACCACATCATTTCGACTCTGACGATATTTTCCAAGACAACAACGATTCTACTGAAGATAAAGAGAACGACACTATAATGAATCTTCATTTCAAGAATGATTCGACCAAATCTTCAAACAAATCTTCGCCATTGAAGTCATCTCCAAATAAGATTTTGGCTGCAAAAAGTGAAAACTACAAATCAATTGTTAATTCAATGTCCAAGGTCAAGCTGTTGAAGAGAAAAGGCAGCAGTATCAAACTGAATAAACCTAAATTGGTTAAATCCATGAAAAATTAATTAATACCCATTCATTTCGTATCTATGTTTTACAATAAATTTATTTAAATTAGAAATGTGTAGAATTATAATCGCAGCTGGTGAAAGGTCAAGCAGAAAACTTACATGTTTAAAAGATAGGAAGCTACTTCAACTTTCTAACCGGGTTTGGGTAATTCAATACCAAAAATGAAACATCGACATGCATTTCTATATACTTGGTATATTCAAGGTACCGTAAGTAGAGCAAAAGTCCCATATATGACTTTTAGCACCCACAAGATATTAATAACTGCAAATCAATGAATCAGCCATTCCAGGGCCACGATCTCGCAATGGATCGTTCACCATGAAACAGCTAAAGCTTTTCTGAAGCAGCCTTCAATGAATATGATCTGTACACAGTAAATTGTGGTTTGAACATATGAATATAACGATGGTTCGCATCATACTAGTACATCAAATTATAGAAATTGTTACTTTTAATACATATTACATGGTCTAACAACGTATACCACAGTATATAGCAATGCTATGCCATAACATACAGTCTACTATGTTAAACCATGCCATATGGTACATCTTTTTTTATCATTTTTTATATCATTTTATTTCATTTTTTATATCATTTTTATATCATTTGTATATCATTTGTATATCATTTAATATCATACTGTTCTTCTATCAGTGATGAATCTAACTATTGGTCCTAAACCGGTAATTTCAACCGTCTTCTCGAACCAAGTCAAGATAAGACCACCCTGTTTGGCGCCATATGAAGTATTCATCGATCTATACAAATATTTAACTAAAGTATCTTGCTGCTCAGAATTCAATTGTTGGATGAATTGCTGGTAATCACTAGCAGGATGGTTGTTTTTGATTGAACACAATATTTCAAACAATGTTTCTCCATGTAACTCTTTTGTTTTCTCATCAGCAACATATGGAGCATTATCTAATGCTAAAGTCAAAGCCTGTAAAAATTGTCCGGAAGATAAGTTAGTTCTTACTTGATTTGATATTTGTTGAATGTCACTGTAGGATACCGGTGGTAATTGTGGTACCAAATCTTGCGCAGATAAATGTGTTTCTGGCTCCAATGCATCAATATCAATTCGTCTCCAATCTTCCATTTCAAAGTATAGCAAACTAGGGCACTGCGTGAACTATGGCAAACTCCTCCTTATCCGTTGTTGTCTGTTTCTTGTTCACCTACTCTATAGCCTCGCCTATATACACCACCGAGATAATTACGGCGCTACCATGTACACCATATCCAAGATGGAAGCAGTGAAAGCAAGGGAAGCGATGGTATGGTATGGTTGTTTATAGCTGTGTTTGTTCAAAGGGGAAGACGGTATTGAGCAAGCTAAGTTCTCGGGGTTTATTTTCTAAGAAGCATACTTTTACTTTTATTTTCTACCTATATCTCAATTTGGCTGCAAACAAGCGTAGACTGAAACAGTTGGTTCACACGTACCGCAATAGTTGGCTCATACGTACTAGATAGCTGCTGATAGGTCAGTTGGACAAGAAAAACGTTCAAATCCGGTATCATTTTGTATATTTTCAAAAAATATGTAAAATGTATCACTTGTACGTTTGAGACTATTTCATATACCACATTGAAATATTTTGTAGGAATCTTCTCACCACATTTCTACCACATTTCAACCACATTTCTATTTTTAGGCAAGACTCAACCGTACACCAAAGAGTCTGAAACTCAACTTTAAAGTCTACATAATATGCATCATAGATAAATCGTCTGTGATAATAATATTCTAATAATAATATAATCATTTCTAATATACAAATCTATAACTGGAAACCCAGAGGAGGAAATGACACTAAGTAAGTTTCTATATATAGCACTTACCTCGTATGTAGTACGGTAGCAACACTTATTTTGCAAAGATAGACACAAAACAACCAAGCAAATGCCTATGCCTTTGAATAGAGCCCCAGACTTACAGCGACAGGCTGCACTCAGCATGCCACAAATTTTATATTCAACCGGAAAGTAGTGATAGTACTCAGCAACTCAGCATAGACTCCAGGATCTACTATAGTAAATCCAATATTCTTCCTTGCAATTGATCTTCTTGTACACAAGACTAACTGTTTGCAGCTTACAAATGCAGTATCAGGGGCCCTTGCTCTTTAGATGACGAAAAAACACAAAATCTATATCGAATCTGTCTCTTCTATACACATGAATCAATTAGCTTTCTTCTTTTTTGAAGGCTGATCATCTACAAGTTTAGCATCAGACCAATCGTCTAAAAACTTCAATGCCTTTGTTCTTAAATCCATAGTATCTACAACAATTACGACAAGACCATCGCTACCAACTTCGTACTTTATATGGCCCTCATTAGGAATGGCAATAGTGTCATCGAAACTATCAAAGAATTTGTTCATATCTTTAAACGACTGTATGGCATCTAATAGCCTTTCTTCCATATCTCCATCAGGATGATCAGGAGAATTGATGACAATTATAACACGTAAAGGATTATCCAACTCATCGTCAGAATGGACCTCATAACCAAATTCTTCCCCATCGCTCATGCTATACCGTTTGGTTTAAATGTGTAGTTTAGCATTTGAGTTTTTTCTTTAAGGCCATTGCAGTACTGCAGGGTGGTATTTTGGTTATATGCAGGTATATAAGTTAGCAGAGCAGAGGCATAGTTTCTTTAGCAGCGTTGTAGCACAGTTGGCTGCGAAATGGAATAGTAGAAAACGGTAGAATTTGGTAAAATTTGGTAAAACTTGGTAAAGCATAGTAGAGCTCACCAATGAGGAAAAGTGTTGTAGAAGCGAAGTAAATGACGTAAATAAGCCTAAGTAGGAGGCCAAATCACATAGGATGGGTCTGTACCTACACACAGCTGTACCAATACGGTAGAGGTGCAGTACGTAGAAGCTTCTTTCTACAGAGCTGCTACTTCGTTAGGTCAATACTACTATGGTAGCACTTATACGCTACTAGCATTTAGAATTACTAGCATTTAGAATTACCAGTATTTAGAATCACTAGCATTTGAACTACCGCTAATCTACACTTCCACTACCAGTTCTCGTCGTATCGTTTATTCAATACACATTTTAAAGCAATTGTCTACAACTCTTTTCTTCATTACGTCACAAAATTTCATTACAACTTCGCATTTCCAGAAGCTAAACTTTAGAACCATTCCTTAAATTGGTTGATTAAACCATTGGTGGAAGGATCGTGGTTAGTGATCTTGGTAGCGTCGTTTAATTCAACTTGAATGGCTTTGGCCAAAACTTTACCTAATTCAACACCCCATTGATCGAAAGAGTTGATGTTCCATACGGCACCTTCAGTAAAGGTCAAGTGTTCGTAGTAAGCAATCAAAGCACCTAAGGTGGCTGGAGTAATCTTTTGAGCCAAGATAGAGGTGGTTGGTCTGTTACCGGAGAAGATCTTGTGTGGAGTCAAAGCAGCGGAGGCACCTTCGGCTTTAACTTGTTGTTCGCTCTTACCAACCATCAAGGCTTCGGCTTGAGCAAAGAAGTTGGAGGCCAACATCTTTTGGTGTAATTTGTCTTCAATTGGGTTGTGAGATTGAGCAGCTAAGATAAAGTCAGTTGGGATCAATTTGGTACCTTGGTGGACCAATTGGAAGAAAGAGTGTTGAGCGTTGGTGGTTGGTTCACCGAACAAGATAACACCGGTTTGGTAGTTGGTGAAGGTGCTTCCTCTGGTGACAGACTTACCGTTGGATTCCATAGACAATTGTTGTAAGTAGGCTGGGAATCTGTGTAAGTATTGGTCAAATGGTGCAACTAAGTGGGTTTGAGCACCGAAAAAGTTGTTGTACCAAACAGATAAAAGACCACCCCAGACTGGGATGTTTTGTTCCAATGGAGTAGTGGTGAAATGGTGGTCGAAAGCTTCGGCACCCTTTAAGAAATCGTTGAAGTTTTCGAAACCAATGTAGATGGCGACGGAAAGACCAATAGAGGACCAAACGGAGTATCTACCACCGACCCAACTTTCGAAACCAAACATGTTTTTAACATCGATACCGAATTTTTCAACGGCTGGTTCGTTGGTAGACAAAGCAACGAAGTGCTTAGCAATGTGTTTGGTGTCCTTGGCGGTGTTTAAGAACCAAGTTTTGGCGGAGTTAGCGTTGGTGATGGTTTCAGCAGTAGTGAAGGTCTTGGAAGCAATCAAAAACAAGGTGGTTTCTGGGTTAAGGTAGTGTAAAGTTTCGTAGATGTGGGTACCATCAATGTTGGAAACGAAATGGACGTGGAGACCTTCTTGGGCGTAGTGCTTCAAGGCTTCAGAGACCATAACTGGACCTAAATCAGAACCACCAATACCGATATTGACAACATCAGTGATCTTTTTACCAGTGTAACCGGTCCAGGCACCGCTTCTGACATCGTCAGAGAATTCTTTCATGTGTTGCAAGACACCGTCAACTTCTGGAGCAACATTTTTACCATCAACGTACATTGGCTTGTTGGCTCTGTTTCTTAAAGCAACGTGGTATACAGCTCTGTCTTCAGTAACGTTAATGTGGTCACCTTTGAACATAGCATCTCTTAAGCTTTCAAGATCGGCTTCTTTGGCAAGTTTAAGCAAGGTTTGCAACACCTCATCGTTGACCAAGTTCTTGGAGAAATCAAAGAAAATCTTGGATCCATCAAAGTTAGTGAAAGTGTGAGAGTACTTGTCGAATCTGTTGGAGTCTTTTTTGAATTCCTCGGTAACTTTCAAGTCTTTGGCACCATTGTCGTAAAGCTTTTGTAAGGCTTGGTAGGCAGGTAATTCGGTTGCTAAATTAAAAGTCATGATTATATAACGAAACTGTTGGCAAAATGCTCAATTGAATGGATGAAGATAAAGAGAAACAGCAATTGAACTTGATTGATCCACAATATATCACACTGTTGCAAATACTGTAATTGATTGAGAGTTTTTTTTGTGTGGATGTCTAGTGCTATATATACTCTGGACGGAGGGATCCAGTTGCTTCCCCTGGCTATCTGCAGGAGGCGGATTAGACGTTTTTTACTAACGCCGGAAGGCACTGAACCGTGCATTGTGAGCTAGGGAGTAGACGGCACAGTTAAGCGGTGGGATTAGGTGGGATTAGGTGGGATTGACATGGGCTGCAAAATGAGGGCGAGGGTAATGGTGCGCCTCAAGCAGCAACATGGCGGTCTGGGGCTTTCTCGAGTGGAGGGTGTGTAGGAGGGGTGAAACTGGTGGTGCTAGATGCCGGTGGTGCGCGCTGGTGGTAGCAAGGGCACAATTGAGGCGGAAGTATTATCTTCAGCAAACGTTCGATTGCTGTCCTTTGCATTAAGGTGAATTTCCCACACCGCAATGCTAGCAATGCCGAGCCGCTCATACCGCACTGTGTACCGTATTGTTTGTGCTCCATTGTTGCGGAGGCAGCAAAGAACTTCGAAGAACGTTGCTGGTAGCGCCGTGAACTATGGGGTGGTTAGCACATTAGGATGCCACGGAGGGTAATTGGGTTATTTATGGATGGAGGATGTGGCACTTGTTGTTGGTTTTGCTACTGTTGAGAATGTTGCTGTAAATATGTTACTCTTGATAATGTTACTCTAGACAATGTGTTACTCTTGAAATGTGTTACTCTTGACAATATGTAAATGTCTTGGCCAGAATGCTGCCATTCGCCCGTATTTCACCATTGAAACTTTACTTTGGCCCGTATGTCGAAATTGACCCTTAGCTTTGGCCTGCGACACAATTGACCCTTATGGTCCGTTGATTACCGTAGATGTCTCAGACTGGCATCTCTAACGGTTTGCAGCTAAATCTACATCACAGTACATCTTCATGAGACTTTTCATAAGCTTCCAATTGCTTGCAGCCTCAGAATCTATCACTCTTAGCAATACTATAAGATGAGCCAAAACTGCAAATAAAATCAATTGCTTCCTATGCTGCCTCTCGCTCTACAATGATTGCAAAAAATGCTGCAAACGGCTGTCGTAAAATCCGAGTCGCATCTGTGTCATTTTCTTACGTAATATTTTCTGTCAAAAATAGAATAAACTATAGTAGCCTGATAACTACTATTCCATCACCAGTAAACTAATACTACTGTAGCTATATATATACTTTTTTTATAGTTTTCTTGTTGTATTCGCATTGTCTAACATATTGTATTATTATTGTATCATTTATTTAGCACAACATGGGGTTAGATTCAAAATGGGCAGACGATGAGTTACCATCAAAATGGCAGACCTCAAAGAAATCCGAGCCTTTAAAGTCAAAGTGGGATTCTGATGATACCGTTGATTCGTCGCTTCCGTTACCTTCAAAATGGCAAACTGCACATAAAGATGAACCGTTAAAGTCTAAATGGGCAGACGATGATGAAGAAGATGTTATTGCCCCCAAGGCTCATCACTCCCCTGTTTCAAAACAAAGTAGCAGTAGCCATAATGGATCCAAGACAAAAACCGTGAGGCACGACCCTAGATCGAAAGATAATCACCACAAAGAATCGAAACCTAGATCAAAAAACCACATTGAATCAAATGCGAAACCGAAGAGTCAAAGTCGTGAGGTGAAACCAAAAGCAAATGACAGTACATATGCGCTTAGTAAAGCTCAAGAGGACAGCTCTCAAAATGATGAATCAGATGAACCATTGCAAGAAATGACCGATGCAGGCAAGCAGTTTGCCATGCGGTTAGGGATTAATTTTGACAACAAACCAGATAATACCGCAAAAATTAATGCAGAAAGATCTAGTAAACCCAATAAAATAAACCAGGAATCAAAGAGTAATAGACTAGATGCAAGAAATCGAGATCAAGGAGAGCGAGGAAATCGAGGAAATCGGGATAATGCACATAACCGATCCAATGATCGTCCGCAACGAGACAGTCGTGGAGAAGGGAATCGTTCGCAAAGGTACAGGGATGACTATAACCGACTTGGCAAGGAGAAAACAAGGTCAAATGAAACAACAAAAAATAGTCGAACTACGAAACTGCGGGTGAATGAAATTACTGAGCGATTAGACAAGACTACCATAAGCCAACAAAGAGAAGAAGCCAAGCGAAAAGAGGAGGAAGCCAGAGCCTACTTAGAGAGTTTAGAATCAAATCTTGACTGGGCTGAATTTGACGATTAGACAAACTCTGCCATGTGGAATTGTTGCAAGGTGGAATTTGTTACATTGCTGTTTCCTTATGCTTAATTGAAGGGTAAATTTAAAGTTGCAGATTTGCGTGAAGTATACATTGATTAATACCTCCACTTGTGCTCTATTTGGTACTATTCTCGTTGGGGTTGCGTAATAGGGGGTGGGGACCCCACAAAAACTCCGACCGTGCAAAGCTAGGCAAACCATAACCAAGAATGTGATGAGAAATGATGTAAGCGGTTCGTGACATTCATGACAAATTTTGCGGCCAATTACTATTCTCCACAAATTGAGGTACAACGTTTACCGCCAGAATTGTACATTTGGGCACAGCATCTATACGAACCATGTATTTTTTTCATAGACTCAACCTAATAAACGTTTAAACACTAACCACATTTTGTTGGCTTCTGGAGTTAGCCCATTCCTGGCAATGTACACTTGTCACTATGCAAGAGCTTTCTCTATGCTCTTTATCAATTCACATGTAGTTCCTACCGCATTTAGACTATTGCTTGCCATTGTGCAGAACTAACGCTCGAAGTCGCATATTTCTACATCTGGCCCGATGGGTTGCATTTCTTATCGTAGTCTTATCATTGTGAACAATACTTAGTAAGCGTGTCCTCGAAATCCAACAAGTGGAGGTAGATGAAACAATTGCGCGGGTCCAAAGTGGTGGTCCACTAATCGACGATCGCGCATGTTATCTCTTTGAAAGATGGAAAATCCTATAAATACGCAAGGTTTGGGTGCAAAAAATCTCGATCAAATTCTTTAGATAACGCTTATCAGTTGGATTTCATTTTACTGTATCCTGCTAGATTATATATTGCGCTTACTTTGCTGTACTTTTTTCAGTTTCTTTGATTATTCTTTCTTACAATGCCTGTCGACCCAATTCGTTATGTCTGTGAAGTAGACTTGGACAAACCAATTTCTGAGCAACGTCACTTTCACAACAGATGGCACCCTGATATTCCAGCCTGTGAAACCATTAAACAAGGAGAAGTGGTTAAAATCGAATGTGTTGAGTGGACTGGAGGTCAAATCGTGAACTCCGACAATGCTGATGATGTGAGCAACGTTGACTTGACCAAGGTTCATAATTTATCTGGCCCATTTGATATTGAAGGAGCCGAACCAGGTGATATCTTGGTGGTAGAAATCAAAGATATTCAACCATTAGATAGACGCCCTTGGGGATATTGCGGTATTTTCAAAAGAGAGAATGGTGGTGGTTTCTTAGATAAGTTTTACCCTCATCCAGCTAAGGCTATTTTTGACTTTGAAGGTATTCATGCTACTTCTAGACATCTTCCCCATATCAAATTCACGGGGTTGATTCATCCCGGTATTATGGGGACGGCTCCTTCTCCTTCTATTTTGAAGGAATGGACCTCTCGTGAGTCTACTTTGAAAGCAGAGATTCAACATCAACATATTACTGAAGTTGCCTTGTTACCAGAACCTAAAAATGTCCATGGTGGTTCAGCACCAAAGGAGTTGTTGGAAAAAATTGGTGCTGAAGGAGCTAGAACTATCCCTGGAAGACCAGAACATGGAGGAAATTGTGACATTAAGAACTTGTCTCGTGGTTCAAAATGCTACTTCCCCGTTCATGTTAAGGGAGCCAAGTTTTCCGTAGGAGATTTGCATTTCAGTCAAGGTGACGGGGAAATTTCGTTCTGTGGTGCTATTGAAATGTCTGGTACCATCACCATTAAAACAACAGTTATGAAAGGTGGAATGGAAAAATTGAATTTGAAATCACCAATCTTCATTCCAGGTGATGTTGAAAATCACTACGGACCCTCGAGATATATTACCGTAGAAGGTTTCTCTGTGGACGAAGACGGTGACCAGAAATATCTTTGTACGACTACAGCTTATAGACAAGCTTGTATTAGAGCCATTGAGTATTTACGGAGATTTGGGTACAACGATTACCAAATCTACTTATTCTTATCAACAGCTCCAATCGAAGGACATGTTGCTGCTGTTGTTGATGTACCAAACGCATGTGCAACGATAGGTATTCCTATGGACGTATTTGATTTCGACATTAGTCCTGAAGCGGAAATCAAGAAACAAGATATGGGAAATTGTGCCTTTGCAACTGGAGCAAACCATCCTGTCACTTTTGAGTTCAAAGACTTCACAAAATGAAGATGTTGTTCTTCTTTTTAAAGATGTTGTTCTTCAGTTTAAAGATGTTATCTTTCAGAGTATTCTTTTGGCTGCAAATAACCTAACATCATAAAAGTTATAAAATACGATTTCAATTGAGAGAGTTTGCCTTGATGATAATTAGTATTTATTATTTATTTATTTATTTATTTATTAGCTATGTGTTTTTTTATGTTACATTCAATTTATGCCTACTTTTCTAATATACTATAGCTTAATGGGTTGGGCTCGCCAAATTAGAGGGTATTTTGCCCACTTTTTCCAACTTTATCAATAAGCAACGTAGAAACTTCAAATAAAGTCCAATGTGAAGGTACTTTTCTCCGTAATATGATTGGCTATCAAAATGCGTAATTTTCGTTACCAAATGTCTCTAAATTGAAAACAGTTGTCGGATCAAATCTCGTTATATATATTCTATGCGCGATGATCACCTCCCCCAAAATCTCACTATACTTTAACTGTCTTTTTATTGCTGCAAGATTGTAAGTCATACTAGTGGTTTAATTCAACTAGCTATATCTATTACTAGGTACGTGACTCTTCTGTCAATTTGAATAGATTTCAGTGGAGTCGTATTGAGTTTTTTCGATTTAGCCATTTCTATGCCCATAAGAATACAACCAAATTGGCTAAAACCAGCTATGATTAGACGGGTATTTGCTTACGGGCACTTCCCCAAGTCCGCAAGACTTGGAAGTATTCAACCGCTTGTTTTCAGGAAATTTTATCGCGTCAATCAAGAGTACGAAAGAAAGAAATATGACCGTTTATTGCAACAGCTGATTTCCAACGTAAATAATACACATGGCGATATATCGAGGTTACAAATCCCTCCAGCTTCGTTTGCCAAGAAAAAATTACCTGTCAAAACCGTTATCATATTGATTATTGCCTCGAGCAGTTTAACCATGGTATTGTACGTTTTGAGTCAATTGCTCAAATTTAACGAAGATAATGAGCAGAGCAAGCAAGTTTTTCTTCCGTTATGGTTCAAGTCACACTGGTTTGGCTCCTCAAAGTATCAATTTCCTGTAGCAATTAGCTATTTTGGTGACTATGAATATTATGAATATTTGCTAACGGAATTGGCTCAATTGAATCAAAAGAATCTGGGTACTATTAGCGACGTCGAGAATTATCAATCACTATTACAAACGGAAAATGTCAAGTATACTTTGTTAGAAAAATTGTCTGGAAATTTTCAGATCCGGAAAATCTTTGGTTTGCCTTTAACAATTAAGGACCCCCAAGATTTTTCGATGTGGATCGAAAGCAAGCACCCAACTGTTTCCGGTATTAGTGTTAATTTCTTTTCACCCCCAAGTGAAAACACAAATGGTACGCCGTCCGAATCTAAATCTTCCTTTGGATCGACCAAAATCAGTTTTAGTTGGCTCATAAAACTGATAAAAGTTGGCAATATAGTTAATGATGTATTAATCTCATTGGGGTTAAAGTTGAATCATCTCGATTCAGAGCAAATTAAGATTCATGAGAAGTCTTCTGGGAAAATACATGAAGTTCCAATTGAAGATAAGAAAATCACTTTAAATAGCAATAAAGATTATGTGATCAAGTATCTGGGAAAATACACTATATCTGATATCAATAAGGTGGAGCAAGGTACGTTGATTTATAGTGGGATCATTGATTTCGATCACATCATGATTAATAGAGGAATTAAAATTACATCCATAGATTTAATTAAACAGCAGGGACAAGAAAAGGTCAAGTATAAGATCTTATAAGATTGTGAACGTTCAATACTAGAGAAGACAGTTTCTCTGGATGATTTGTCAGGTTAAAGGTTCAGATAAAGTATAGATTTTGCAAAGTTGTGAAACTCTCCAAGATGAAGTATATTTATGTAGGGTTAATTTAACTTGAAAACATCAGGTTTAACTGGTATCAAATTCAGCTCCTAAGGATAGACTCTAATAGAGATACAGAAACAAAGTAGCCTTCGTATCGATACAGAGCAATGCACTGTACGTTACAAAGCGTACATTGTGGCACATTGCAAGCTAGATATATACTAAACGTTCTAGACTGAACTTCTCAGATTTAAACCTTCAACTGCTATGTTACACAAATAGACCCAACACTATTGATGTGGTTACTGTCAGAAACGAAACGGTGGGGCTTACCACTGTCTTTTCGGCGATATATGCATCATATTGTATGAAGCGGCATTTCATTTTCATGCTTAATGCACCAAATCTGCTCCAATTTCCTTCAAATTTCACCAATGCTTTTGTATCCATGGCAATTACCTTCTCCTTGTCTCACGCTTCATTGTGTGAACAAACATTGACTTAACTTTGCCTAAACACCGGTGTTCATAAACTTAGTCTTATCAGTAGAGTGCAGAGAAGCCCTGCATAAACTAAGCACATGGAAAATTACCGTTTGGGATATTGATATTTGGAAGTAATGAATAGTCAATTTTTCTTGGTGAATTATGACAGGAAACAGTGCCAATGGTGACTCTAATAGTGGAGCTGGTCCCTCTAAACGGCACAAGTCTTCACAGACCAAAAAAACCCCAGTTGTGAGCGAAAGCCGTCGATTAGCCCAAGCATCTAGGACATTGACTGCCTGTGAGCTCTGTAGAAAGCAGAAGGTGCGGTGTTTTCGTACTCCCGACAATCCCAACACCTGTTTGCGGTGTGCTATCCTGAATCGGGTTTGTTCTTTTGAAGGAGAGGGTGGAAATCTAGTGGAAAAAGGCATCGACAAGTTTACCGACGGAAAGAAGATAGATATGATCTATGACGGTATTACTGATATATTGAACATATTGAAGTCTGGTGCGGTGAATAAGCTACCAGAATCGACTGTTAACAAACCACCACACCCCAAGTATCAGGAAGACACTCTAGAGATCAAAATGGCTCCAAGCGAATCGTTAATTGTTTCGCCTTTTGCTATCATTCACAAGGAGAATAACCAGATCATTCCCAACGTAATTCAGAACCTCTTGGGCTCTCCCAAAACTGCAAACGCCAGCCACTACGATGATGTTGTTTCCAACGGTATTTTGTCTTTAGCACAGGTGTACGAGTTGATGGCTTCGTTTAGGCAGAACTTTGGCAGATGGGTGCTGTTTCCTTCAAGTTTGTCCACAGAGACTTTGGTGGACCGAATCAGAAACAATTCATCGTTTTTGCTCACTACTTGCTGTTGCTTGTCCTTGAGGTTTTCGGCGAATGGCACGTTTGATAACTTGGAAACTTTACTTAGGGCGAGAAACACCATGAAATTGATTAAGCAAAAGCTCCTAAAGGATCTTGACAAAACCATCACCAAGTCTACTTCTACCTTCTCTGGCCAGGTTGAGTTCCTCCAGGCGTTGGTCATCCTATCTATTTATCTGTATTCATTGACATCCATATTCGCAAACCTAGACGGCAATGAAGTCGACATTGATCCCGAAGAAAAGTTCTCTTTAGACCCATGGTTACTTTCATCGATAGGCTTGACGGCTTTTGTCAGTAAGTCTGTGTTTGGGAACCTATTCAAGAGCAATATCGAAGACGATGTTCCCACTTCGGCCCTATCCATTCTATACAGCGAACTAGACTCCAAAGAATACCAAACATTGACGTATTTGCGAATCTACAACCATTTGTGTCTCGTTCATTTGGTCAACTGTGTCTTCACTGGAAGAATGTGTATCATAGACGAAATCCGGTTAAATTACTGTACAGCTGCGTTAAGCTTGCCTAGTGCTACCAATTTTGATGGTCGGATGGTGAGTGAAATTGAGATTCTTTTGATTACTTACAACTATATTCAGGTCAACTTGAATGTGTTCAACAACAGTACGCCGGAAGAAGCGCTTGAGTCAGTTATCGAAGAATTTGCTTATTGGCATCAGCAATGGGAGTATATCTTCAATCAGCCAGCACTACAATTTGTAGAATTGTGTTACCACTTTTGTTACTTGTTAGTGTACTTCACCTACAACTATCATAAAATCAAGCAAGGTTCAACTACTCGAACATCACCCATATACGAGGAGGAAAATATCCAATTTGTAATAGAAAAATGCCATACCAGTTCCTTGATAAAGATGATTCAGTATTCCTATCTTGTCATTAAGAAAGTTAATCATGTTGGGAGTGATGCATACTTTGCCTATTTATCAGATCAGATTCATGTTGTATTTTTCTTCGGAGGATTAATGTTAACCAAAATTCTATACCAACTTACAAAAGATGGTAACTTACAACTTCTCAACACAGTAGTAGTACCTGAACTAGGCAAATTGAGTCTGAAAACTATGATAGACGATTTAAACAGGTTGATCGATATGTTTAGTAGAGTTGGTCAGGGAAACCCAGACGATATTATGACTAAATACAGTGATGGTTTGAGAAAAGCTATGGTTGAAGCAGGACTCAGTCATGGCTAGAGTAGGAAGATCGAATCTATAAATGGTGTGATATAGTGAGCCATGGTAAGCAGTGTCGCATTTAATGCGTGATACTTAGATTTGGGGTGAACGAATGTTTTACTTGAAGTTGAAGCTATTTCGAGCTAGATTAGCTATGCTTAAGTCTCGATTAGAGTTTCGCTACAGTAATTAATCTTTCGATAAGGTAGTAGCTGATCCAGTATCCAGCGGTTATAATTGCATAGTCTGCTGCAAGATAAAAGTTAAAAGCTTACATGTAATACTCCTACAAAAAATCAAATAGTTTATAGAGCTACAGATGTGACCATGTGGACATTTGTATGAATGAATCGTGGTTTATGTATATAATATAAGCATAAAGAAACTGTTGTTTTAATTTCGTATGACGTATTTAGCTGCTTCTATCGCACTTTGGCAATGTACAACTACCGATTTGTCTGAATATTTGTTTGGTCTTGACGGGCCGCCAACAGTGATGGTTTCAGGATCCCAGTCATCTAATTTATAATACTCTCTTGCATCGGGATCGCCAAGCTTTGTTGCTAACAAAAAGGTATAATAAGCATCATTTCCGGCATTTCGTAAATGAGCATGAGGTAAGTTAACAACTTCGAGAGAGTTCCTGAGAGATGAATCTGTGGTTTTGTCTCCAGATAATAAGAAAATCTCCTTTGTGTCTAACTCGCTGACATCTTCCGGAAATTCTATCCCTTGATACTCCAATTTATCAATGATACTCTTTAACGAATGGCCAATCAAGCAACAGGGCCAATTCTTAATGGTAGAGTAGTGATCTAGGATCCCCTGCGTGAAATCTACAGCCTCGTAAAGACTTAGGAAAAGAGTTGTCCCTCCCATAAAATACTCAGACTTATTTGGCATGAAGTCTTTGTTTCGTAGCTCTTTATTGTCCTCGATCTTAATATGAATATTCAAAGTATTGGGTGTCATCATCAATTGTTGACCTCTAGGATCATAAATTGATAAGCCTATCTCAGTTAGGTATTTTTGACTATGCTCATATACTTCTACATTTATAGAGATAATTATAGTTCTTCTTGCATAAATCAAGTTTATGGTATCTTTTAGCAATTGAAGATTTTCCGGATCTTTCAACGTAGGATGGTTCTCGTACCAATCATAACTCCAATACCTATCGATTCGCGCTTGTAAGGCTTCGATACATTTATTTTCTACATTCTTGAACTGGTTCTCTTGCGAATCCAATTTGCGAATGAAATGGAGTATATGGTCGCGGTAATTCTCATCTTCATCAGAAAATTCGCTGTCTGTCATTACTTGCGGACTGGGTATGTCGCGTTCAGATGAAAACTCACTGGCATCATCTATTTCACTTTCATCATAACTCTCATCAATACTACTGGCAATATGGGTTCGCAGGACATCATTATCGAAATCTTCGTAGTCTTCAGAATCTGAATCAACTAATTGCGTCATGATGGATTGAGTTGATGAGATATTCGTTCGTGATGGTAGGGTATCGTTTCTATGCTAAGAAACACATATATATCTCGTTAGACATTTGAAGCTACTCCAATTTCACAGACTAGATATAGCTGAATTCGGTAAGTGCGGCGGAATTGCAACCCTTTTCAAGGTTGCAAAAAACTGCTTCGGTGAGTATGATAATTTTTACAGATGTAGTTGGGAGGCATAACGAAGTGGAAGAGATTATAATGGGCTTAAATTTGACGTTTGAGGTTGAGTTGATTGATTCAGAGACGTTTGGTTATAATCGTCTACGGGTCACCGGACCTGGAGTTATGACAAGTCGGTACCAAATCCTTTCCTCTAAAACGATAAGCAAAAGAAATTTAAGGTTATACATCGCACATGCAATAGGGTGCTAATCCTCGTTATACGTCAAAGCTGGCGTACTCAATGGCTCTGGTTAATTTGGGGTGCTCTTTTTGCAGATCTTAGCGGACCAAATCCAATAACCATGATATTCGAAAGCAAACAAAACCTACAGGACAAAACAATGGATGAGGAAACTGGGCACCACTATAAACTAAAGTGGACAGGTAGTCTCAATGTGAAATGTACTGCTATTCGTAGCAATCTTGTCTCCTATCTTCCCTGCAGTTTAGTGGAGAATGGTGTATGCAACCTATTTCCCAATTGGGATATTTTTTTTGCAGCAATCATCTGATAAGCCAAACTTGCAACCTATAGGTAACGAGCACCTAGTAAATTACAGCACAGACCTTCGCAAGATTTGAGCTCTTGTAATTGAGTGCAACCTATACTAGAAATTGTCCTTTTGCTAGAAATCGTAATTCCTTCAGTTATTCTACGACAAGTCAAAGTTTCCCTATTTCTATATTACAGTATAAATCTATAAACTATGTAGCTCGCTACGTTGATGCTAGGTGAATATAAGTACATCGGATATATACGATGCGAATACCTGTATGCAATCGATTTGTGTCCTTCTAACTTATAATGCTTGGGCAATATCAGCGATTAAATCGTCGGTTTCTTCAATACCAACAGAGATTCTAATTAAATCGTCGAAAACACCGACAGATTCTCTTTGTTCTTTTGGAATACCACCGTGGGTCATAACGGCTGGAACTTCGACTAAGGATTCAATACCACCTAAAGATTCAGCTAAACAGAACAATTTGGTTGATGATGAGAATTTGGCAGCAGCTTCAGCACCTCCTTTAACTCTGAAGGAGATCATACCACCACCTAAACCGTCACGGTGTTGTTTTTCAACAACATGATGGTTTGGATGAGATGCAAGACCAGGGTAGTTGACGTGCAAGACATTTTCGTGGCTAGCCAAGAATTCGGCGATTTTTTGCGCAGAAGTTGCGGCTTGTCTAACTCTTAAATGTAAAGTCTTTAAACCTCTGTGAGCTAACCAGGAGTCAAAAGGAGAAGGAATAGACCCAATGGCATTTTGTAAGAATCTGAATTTTTCAGCTAATTCGTCATCGTTAGTGGCTAAAACACCCATGACAACATCGGAGTGACCGTTAATGTATTTGGTGACGGAATGGACTACAACATCAGCACCGTGGGTCAATGGGTTGGAAATATATGGCGATAAGAAGGTGTTGTCAACCACCAAAATAACTCTGTTACCGGTGGCTTGGAAGTGGTTTTTCAAGATTTGCGATACTGCAGAAATTGAAGTAAGCGATAAAGTTGGGTTAGAAGGGGTTTCTAACCATACCAATTTGGTATTTTCTCTTAAAGCGGCTTGTAAGTCGTCTTCCAAGTTGTTTACAAAAGTAGCTTCAACACCGTGGGTAGAAGCAACTTTGGTGAAGTAACGGTGAGTACCACCGTAAACGTCACCTCCGGAAATAATGTGGCTTCCTACTGGTAAAGATTGAATAATTAATGCTGTAGTGGCTGAACCAGATGAGATGGCCATGGCGTGTTTGGCCTTTTCTAAAGATGCCACCGCAGTTTCAAAATTGTCTCTGTTTGGATTTGCCGATCTAGAATACTCGTAAATTCCTAATGGTTTAGCTGGTTCAGATTGAGCGAAAGTGGTGGAAAGAGAAATTGGTTCAATGACAGCACCAGTAATACCATCGATTGGGGCACCAGAATGAATGGCTCTGGTACCAAAACCGTAGTCAGAAGTTTGTTGATCAATAGTCATATTAAATATTTATAATAAAGGTTGGACTTTATGGAAGTTATATATAATTCTAAGGTTGGACTTATAATTATATGCTTTTGGCTTGCAGTAGTCTAATGAATGGGTAAGCTTCTGCTTAAATATCGAGGCCGAGATGACAAATGCCACACCAATACCTGCAGATACTTTTGCAATGAGCGAAAAGAAATTTTTGCCACAGATGATCCTGCAGAATACCAGGGGCTCCCCTAGTCTCCGTAGGCAATACAATAGGCTACCGTAAGGCTACCGCAGATATGTTCCCGACGTTGTGGCATTAGATCTGTTTGTCGGGTGGGGTCACGTGAAATCGTGTAATAGCCAAACTCCGAGAACTGTTCGGTGTTTCTTAAACGGTTCATAGTGCATTGAGCAGATGGGCTAAGAAAAGGATATACTGAAAGCGATATCTCCACGCTTGAGGCAAGGACCCTTGCCCGATGAATGCATCTGTGTTATTTAATGAGGTTATATTCTCGAAGTTTGTAATTGCTTAGTCATCGGGTACCTTTACGGTGATTTGGTTCTTGGTATTTTGGAATCGCTCAATTAGTCTTGAATCAGGTGGTTTTGCTCACTAATGGATTAGCACACTAGAATCTACTGCAAGTAGATTCGTTAGCTCTCTAATATTCACTATTTTTTTGGTGAATATTTGCACCCAATTTGGTATGTAGTGCATATAACTAGTAACTTCTAAGGTGCTAAGTAAAGCTTCAGACATGGTTAGTTACACTGTTCGGGACCAATTCAGACAAGATTGGTTACTCCTGCAAGATTGGTTGCTCCTAGCCATTAATGTCTGTATTTTGCTGTAAATGGTAGCAGTTTGCAATATTTTTGCATCAGAGCTTCGCATTAGCCTCTCATTCTGACACTATAAGCAGTTCTACCATTATCACAGTATGTCAGCCTCGCTGCTCAATATCTACAGTATTACATCGTCTTGTTCCGGATTCTTCTTGTACTCTCTTGTTGGGCTAACAAAATGGGTGATATATGGAAAATATACGTGGACTGTACATAGTTAAATGGCTGCAAAACCTATACCCATCTTCTATGGCTAGTTCATGTGGTTATATTTTGCTCTTCACCAGTGTGTCTCGTCCCGTCCTACTCTGACTCGTTGATTACTTTCGCATCTTAATAAACTGATCGAGTTATCAGAAGGCATCTTAAAAACTCCATTTTAACGGTAATTGGAGGATATACAGATTGGGCATATGGTAGAATCTAAACACATTTTGAGCTAGTTAAACCTGTTGTTCTATTTTATATTCTAAGTGCACATAAGCTACAGATTATTTTATTCTTTTTAGTAATATGAATTTGGACAAATATTTAATTTTGTTCTAATCTATACGTAAGGCAAGTAATCCCACCACCCAAATATATCAGTAAGTTTGTTGTAACTTATAGATATTCGCATTAATATTACTTCCTCCAAACCATGGATTCATTACATTTAGACTCTAATAGCGACTGGCAGTTTTTATCCGCCAGAATCGCTTATGCTTTAGTTTAGTCTTAATGCACTATATAGGTATATAGGCAAATTGTGAAATAGTCCTGAGTACCATTCTATGGTCTATGATTCTTGTAGCTCATCAATAAAATTGGGATTGTTTCTCAACTTCGTTCTAAACTTATCCCACCAATTATCAAATGCCTTGATGGGCACTTTACCATTATCATCTATAAAACTAGCTAAGTAATTATAGGCATTTCCAACTACCTTATTAGCTAAATTAGTCGTAGAAGACGTAGAAACTAGCGCAGTGGACTGCGCAGTCGGTGTGGCTACAACTTTACTTTTTAATTGCTGCAATTGTGCTTCTGCTTGCGCATTCAATTCGATAGAAATACCAATATTTAAAACTGATTGGTCATTATCATCAACATTCATTTCAATGTCGTCAATATTGCTCGACTGACTATTTGGATTGTTCAACTTATAAATCGCACTCGGTTTATTATTGTTAATTCCACCCAATAATTGAAATTCCGAAGTTTTAGGCAATTGGAAATAAATCATTGCAGTATAATTGTTATCAAATTGGGTGTTTGGCAATAAGAAGATGGTTACGTAGTTTACATTGGAACCGTTAGGGATGGTTACGACATATTTATTTGGTTCAACCTGCGTGGCCAACTGAATTGGCCTTCCAGAACAGACAGCACCAAACATTCAATCCGGACTTGTACCGAGCTGTCCAGCTGTTAAATAAAGCTTGCTAATTTGTTGTCTAAACCTAATGAAAAAAGATGATTAACTATTGTTGTCTGTAGTTACCCGCACTTGCATCGGGTATAAATACAGAAAAAATGCTGCAAAAATTCATTTTTACTTACTTGCATCGACTTCTATTTTATGGTACGGGTATCGTACAATAGTAGTGATTGTATTTATGGGTGTTAAAGAAGATGGGTAACAATGAATTAGGTTAATTGCAAAATTGTTCTTTTTGTGTATAATTTTGCTTTCAGTTAATTTAATTCTGTGAGCTATTCATCGATACAAGCATCCTAGATTAATACGTTGAACATATTCTCCATTAGAGCATGATTGTTACAATTGTGTATATGAACTTGGTGAAGATACTTCGTTACATTTAAACTATTTAGTAGACCGAAATGGCTTATAGCAAGTCATACCTCTCTTTGTAAGAGCTGTAGTTTTGTAGCGTTTACATATACAGCACTGTTTGAATCGCTTCTTGTGCTAATATTGTGCTAATATCGTATGTGTTCATATTAAACTATATATCGTTATGGTTCATAATGCATTATTCGTTTTGGAAAAACTTAATTTTTCATAATCCTATGTTTTACCTATGCTCTTCTGTTTCGTTGTAGCATATCTACAATTATTTTAGACCATTTGTCGTTCTTCAGCTTGAAGTCTTTCATGGTACGTCGTAATTCTCGTTTTAGCTTACCACAACCCAACTGGTGGCACATCCTGCTCGAATGAATTCAACCTTATCTTGACCATGGTATATTGGATTTAAATATCCTACAATTACTTCACCTGGCTTATTGATTCTCCCACAATTGCCATGCTCTCCCCAACCCCATGCAAATACCTCGTTATGAGATTTAATTAGGCCATGTTCCGAGCCTACGGTAAATTCGTCAACTGGACGGTGACGTGCTCCTGGAAACAATTGCCCATGGCTATTGTTTCCGATGGACAATATCTCAGCTTTATTACTTAGTTTAAAATGATTAGACGACCACATAGTCTGTATAGATTCGATGTCTTTATTCGCCAAGTTTTCTGATGGGATCTTGAACTCTTGGGCAAACTTTCCATAGATCTTTATACCCTTATGTTCGAAATTGATAATAGTAAAATCTCTCGCTAGATTCAAGTGTAAGATTTTGTCTTCCTTATCGTCCGTAGTAAATGTTAATCTTGTTGGAGTAGACAATATCTTTTCATGTGTTATACCCAATTTACCATTTCTTGACACTCCCCAACCGTAAATGCTTCCATCATTCAAAATCAATATTGTATGGTTCAAACATGTCTTAATACAGGATATTTTACCTTGAAAGTGAGACAACTTGGTCAATTCGCACTGTTTCACCGAATTTCCTAATCCTAGTTCGCCTTTTGGCCCTTTTCCACACACGTATACCTCATTTTCTGTATTTACCAAAATTGAATATTCCCACCCAGCAGCAATTTTGGAGTATTTCTTAGGGATCTTAGTGAACACCTTGACCTGGGTAGCGGTACCAGTGGGGATAGCCAATTGGCCAAAGCTGTTGTCTCCTGCAGCGTAGACATCGCCATTTTCCATCAAGATAAATGTGTGGTTACCTCCACATATGATATCAATTGGTCTTGAAGGAATGGAGGTAGTTACGAAATTGTTAATTAAGAATTTAGCGTAGGTTAATCTTGATTGATCAACATCGTTATCAATTCCTAGTTGATAGTTTCCATTCGAACCACACACTAGAACAGAATACATAATGAACCCAAAATAAATTGTTCAGCTTGAGCACTTGTAGATATAATTTCTACCACCATAGGTCGTAGGTCGAAATATCCATTCTGTAGGCAGGGCCTTGCGCGCTGCTGGAAGTACAAGCTGGAAAATTAACGGTATGCCGCGCGCTTGGCATCGCATCGGTATCGAAGACTGTTCGTTCTAAATACATTCCCACTATATGTGCCAGAGATTGTACCATACCATAATTGCATCAAGCAAGTATACTTTTCTTAGCCATAATTAGTAATCTTGCCACTATAAATGGATATATGATGAATCGGTATTCGACATCTGGATGACAAACCGGTTCTGCCTATTGCATTATTTCAATGCGAGGGTAGACGGAAAAAACTGGAAGCGATATAGACACCATATCACTAGATATCGCACGAGCAAAGAGATCAGCCCATTCCATAGATTCCGAACTCGGTACTTATTCTTTCCCCTGTACCAATTGCGGAGTCGTACCATCACTATAGCTTCCCTTGGGTTCTTCCCGAACCGAAAGTATGGCTCATGCATGATTTGAGGTTGCAATTTTGCAGCCATTTTTAAAATTGTGGCGCTCGTAACCCATACTATATAAGAGCCAGAGGTGACGAATGTTTATCAGCTTGGCTTGCTATTCAGTACTTACTAGCTAACGATAATTCAATAATGGCTCCAGTTGCTATTTCACGTTACGATCCATCCCAATTTAATACTAGCCATTCGGCTAAAACCAAAAATGGTGCATTTACTGTAAGCCGGAAAAATAGTGATCTGGCTCAGTACCAAGAGTTTTTACCTACTTGGAGCCCTCATGAAAAGTTGCCTCCGTTGGAATTCTTTCCCCATTTCGATAAAGGGGTTTTGGGCGATGAACAGTTCGGAAACTTGTTTTCTGGAACTGACGTCAAAACTAAATCGGTAACTCCAAAATTCGGTACAGAAGTTAGAGGAGTACAACTTTCTGAATTAGGAGATGCTGGAAAAAATGATTTAGCTAGATTAATTGCAGAAAGAGGTGTAGTTATCTTCAGGGACCAAGATTTTGCCAGTTTTGGTCCGCAATTTGTAGTAGATTTCGGCAATTATTTTGGCCCATTGCACAAGCATCCAACTTCAGGAACGCCAGAAGGGTTTCCTGAGATTCATGTTACTTTCAGAGGTAGTCTGGAGGAAGAATTGAAGCAAACGTTTGCTACAAGAACAAACAATATCCAGTGGCATTCGGATGTTTCCTACGAATTGCAACCACCTCATTATACATTCTTCTCGGTCCTTCAAGGACCAGAATCTGGAGGTGATACCCTTTTTGCCGATACTGTAGAAGCCTACAAAAGATTATCGCCTACTATGCAAAATATGCTTGCTGGCTTGCATGTTTTACATACTAGTGAAGACCAATCCAATACAAATAAACAGGCAGGAGGAATTGCCAGAAGAGACCCCGTATCTAACGTTCACCCATTAATAAGGCAGCATCCTGTCACGAAAGAAAAGTACTTGTATTTAAATCGAGAATTTGGAAGAAGAATAGTCGAGTTGAAAGAAGAGGAATCTGATAATTTATTGAGATTCTTGTACGACTTGGTGGAGTCTTCGCACGATTTACAGCTCAGAGCTAGTTGGGAACCCAACACGGTTGTAATGTGGGATAATAGAAGAACCATCCACACACCAGTTATTGATTGGGATACTCCAGTGATCAGACATGCGTTTAGAATCAGTCCCCAAGGAGAAAGACCTGTTGAAGATTTGAGAGACTTAAACAAAAATTAGAATAAGGAAAGTATGAAGTGAAGAATGAAGGAAAGAATGAGATGAAAATACAAAACGAAGTATGAAAGTATAAAACGAAAAATTATGAAAGCATAAAAAGAATTTAAAGTATGAAAGTATAAAAAGAATTTTAAGTATAAAAGTACAGGAACAGTATTGGAAGAATACTAGGAATAGGAAGGTAGGAAAATAGTGTGTATAGTGAGCATATTTATGGATTATGAATCTTGAATGAAAATATTGAGAAAGACTAAGTAGAACAGTGCGAGAAAGTGGCAGTGATGATCTTTACACTTCTGTTTCACAGCATGGACCATTGGAGTTAATATTGATCGACATAGCAAGTATAACCAAACTAAAACTATTGCGAGAGCTAGCTGCAAGAGTCTATGTACTGTGCATGCTGTGGATACAGTACTACAAATCATATACAGCATGCACAGTACTATGGTAGCGAAACATTACTGCGGGTTTCAGTGCGAGTCTGTCTAGGTATCTGTCTAGCCATCTGTGGCATCTGCCTAGATACCTCATTTATAGAACTTCGTTTATAGAAGATACTTTATTTATAGAAGACTCCAAGTGCAAACAAACCAGAACCAATTTGCATCCATATAACCTCCCCATGTCACTAAATACCCTCTCTAGTACTATCTCACTATCCGATCATACCCAACTAACCATGTATCTCATCACCTGCCTATCTTTTGTCGCTAGCCACCACGAGGCTGCCACGCCAAATCTCTCTGTCACACTACAGTAATTTTACGCGCGATGGCATCGCATTGCGCGTATGCTATAAAATTTCAAGATCAAAAGTTCATTCTTCAACACCACACCACACTTACCTCATTATCCATCCATATGAGTTGGTACAAGAAAGATAACCCGAATATTACCGTGGAAAACAATTCAACTACGGAAAAAAATTATGTGCAAGTACCGTCTTCTTCACCCATTAAGATAGCGTCTTCGCCTACCCAAGCAGACAAAGTACCCTCCATAAATAGTAATGGACACCACCATGGTGGTTTCTCTGGTTCAGCAGCTAGCGAAGAGGAAAAGCTCAAGAAATTAGAGGCCAAACGTGAAGCTATAAGAAGACATCAGGACTTTCCCATCATCAAAAAGCGCTTTTACTACTTAAATGAGCTGGATATCTTCAAAGGGTTCATCAAGGGTAAGGGAAATTTGCGTGAAATTACGCAGTGGTTGACGGACAACTACAACAGACAAGAAATCTTGTCTAAATTGGGAGAACAGGACGATTTGCTTAAGAAACAATCGCAGATTAACGAACAAAATAGAAAGTTACAGATGTTTGAGAAGATGAAATTGGACTATGAGTCGGCAAAAGCCATGGAATCCGATGCCAGCTCGGAGATGGCCGTTTCAAACAACTCTCCCACGCCTGTTCCTGAAAAACCCGACGTTTCTCAGGACGAACTCTCTCCCATTAAAGGTAGAGCCAGAATAAAGTCGGTGATCTCTCCGCAAAACTCGCCTGAAAGGACCGCCTCGACCAAGGTTGAGATCAAGAAGAAGATTTCCATTCTTGATAAGTATAAATTTAAGCCCAAACAAACCACTTTGGATCATTTTTCGGCGCATAATTTTGCTCCACTAGACCAACCGTTAAAGAAACGTAAGCTTGTGAGATTATCGTCATTGAAAGATGATTCTCCTGTCTCAACAACAGAATCATCAAATCCTCTGTCTCCTTTACCCATTCCAAGACTTCCTTCTATGCATAATGCTCTTCCCAAATTGAAGAGACCGAAATTTATTAACGATGACGAAGAAGAAGAGATTGACGAACTAGACAGATTGGAACAGAAGATTAAACAGAACAGAAAAAACAAGAAATCACGGCCATTTTCCGATGACGATGACGAATTGTTGGAGGATGATAATGTGTCCGATTCGATGTCTGAAGAAGACGACGGAATGGCTTACGGCGGTGGTATCACCACCATAGATAACCAGGTTCGTGAGTTCATTAATGAAGCTTCCAACCAAGATTTGATTGAAATCTGTAATATTGATCCTGCAATCGCTGACGTAGTAGTACAACAACGTCCGTATTCAACCATCTACGATATATCTGAAAACGACTTTTTGCTTCCGGACGAGAAACCAAAATCCAATTCTCGTAAGCGGAAGACTTTGGGTTTGAGAATTGTTGAACAAACAGCCAACTCGTTAAGAGGTTATAAAGCAGTAGATTCGCTTATCAAAACCTGTTCCGAGTATGGAGACTCCATTTCGAAGCAAATGAAAGAATGGGGTGTCACTGTTACTGGTGAAGGTGAATTGGATATGGTAGATATAGACCCAATCAATGAGAATGTTGACGTGCAAATTCATGACGTGGAGGAAGACGGAGATGACGACATTATCATTACCCAACGTAAGACTAAAGGCTTAAAGTACATTAAACACAAACCATCTCTAATGGACGAAGAGATCACCTTGAACAACTACCAACAAGTTGGTATCAATTGGCTTAATTTGTTGTATCAAAATAAGCTTTCTTGTATCTTGGCTGACGAAATGGGGTTGGGGAAGACCTGTCAAGTTATCTCATTCATGGCCCACTTAAAGGAAGCGCAATCCAAGAAAGGACCACACTTGGTGGTGGTTCCAGCTTCTACCATTGAGAATTGGATGAGAGAGTTCAACAAATTTTGTCCAGATATTGTAGTGCAAGCTTACTATGGTAATGTACGGGAAAGAGAGGAATTACGATACGATTTGAAGGGAGAAGAATTTGATGTTTTAGTGACTACATACTCATTAGCTGCGGGATCTGCTGCTGACTTCAAGTTCTTAAGAAACCTAAACTTTGATATCGTTGTTTATGACGAAGGACATTTCTTAAAAAATTCTACTACTGAAAGATACAACAAATTGATGAGATTAAATGCCAGATTTAGATTGCTTTTAACTGGTACTCCCTTGCAAAATAACTTGAGAGAGTTGGTGTCGTTATTATCATTCATGTTGCCTAAGTTATTCAACGAGAAGAAGGAAGACTTGCAGGGTTTATTCAATCAAAAGATGGCTACAGTTACTTCATCTGCTGGATCGACACCTACATCCTATAATCCACTTTTAGCTATTCAAGCAATTGAAAGAGCCAAAACTATGATGACTCCATTTGTCTTGAGACGTAAAAAGAATCAAGTATTGCAACATTTACCAGCCAAATGTCATGAAATAATAGACTGTACCTTAACCTCAACACAAAAGACAATTTATGATGAAGAGCTTACCAAGGCTAAAAGTGCTCGTGCAGAAAGAGAGAGGAGAAAGTGGATAACAGATAAAGAAGAATTGGAGAGATTGAAGAAGGACCCAATGCCATCTTCAACGAACGTTCTAATGGCATTGAGAAAGGCATCATTGCATCCATTGTTATTTAGAACTGAGTATACCGATCTTAAGTTAAAGAAAATGGCTAAGGCTATTAGAGAAGAGCCTGAATATGTTGAAGCCAATGAAACTTACATTTTTGAAGATATGCAAGTTATGTCAGATTATGAATTAAATAACCTATGTGAAAAATTCCCATCTACTCTAAGAAAATATCAACTACCAGAGACCAAATTCCTCGAGAGTGGGAAAGTTGCTGAATTATTAAAGTTGTTGAAAACAATTATCGAAGGTCGTAAGGAAAAAGTATTGATTTTTTCGCTTTTCACTCAAGTTCTTGATATTTTAGAGAAGGTAATGACCTTATCTAATTATAGATTTGTCAGATTAGATGGTGCTACCTCTGTTGAAACCCGTCAGGATATTATTGATTCGTTCTATGAAGATGAAAAGATCCCCATCTTCTTGTTATCTACCAAAGCAGGTGGTTTTGGTATTAATTTAGTGGCAGCAAATAATGTCATTATATTCGATCAATCTTTCAATCCCCATGATGATAAGCAAGCGGAAGATCGTGCTCATAGAGTAGGTCAAAAGAAAGAAGTAACGGTATACAAATTGATCGTCAAGGACAATATCGAGCAAAACATTTTACAATTAGCCGAAAATAAATTGCAACTAGATCAAACAGTTAGTGGTGACGCTGATGGGGCATCAGACTCAAAATTAGAGGAGAAAACTGCTTCGTTATTCGAAAGACTATTATTCTAGAGTTAGACTACAAAGTACACATTTGCATCCTAAAACAATTCCCTTAAAGATATTTAACTATAGAAATATACACCACAGTATAAAGAGTGATAGACAAGAAGATTCAAAATTAAACGAAACATTCACAAATCAAGTATGGTAATAAAGATTAGTTGTCCAAGTTGTCATCACCTGCCATCCAATATTGTTGGTCGCCCAACTTTTGCGACGATTGCATGTTTCCTTGATCTTGGTTGGTATTTCTGGTATTCTTGTTACGGGTCTCTCTAATGTTTTGTTGATCATTAGAAAATTGGCTTTGGAAGGCATCCATGTCAGATCCTTGAGACTTGTCTCCAAGGTCTCTCAAGTTTTGTTTGACAGATCTTTGGGCATTGGAGCCAGAGAAGGTTTGCTTATTCGTTCTCTGATTAGAGTCGGAAGAGAAGTTTTGTTGGTCGTTAAATTGGTCGCTGTTCATTATAAATGTTGCTTATAGTAACTACATTTTCTACAAATTGCAAAAACTGGCGCATATTTATAGTTAATTCATCAATTAATCTAAGGGATATTAATTCCCTACTAAAGTACATAGTATTGCCCACCTGGACAGTAAGTTGCACACAATTGAATATTACTAGTAATGTAAAGCTCTAGAAAATAAATACCTAGTAGAAGTATCATGGACGTTGCAGATCATACTCAGGATTATGCATGCATCTTGGTGCGCCTGTATGTACAATGAACCAAAAGCAGTAAGATTTCTAGGTGGAATATTTTATCGTTGTGAACGTTTTATCGTTAGTTTCTTTTGTCGTTATGTTCCTTACTGAAATTCCAGGTTCTATTACGTGGAGCCAATGGTACATTCTAAACATAATCATGGGATTGCATAACTACCCCAAAAAGGAGTGTATTTCATGACATCATTGACGTATTTCAAAATAGTGATTATCCCTTTCTTCTCCTTAATCAAGTTTCCCCTATGTCTCATGGGGTCAATGCTGTATCGTCATGATTTCTTGACTTGTAGTGTATTCGCTTCCCCTTTATTGGAAGAAGGGATATCTAATAGTGTAGCTATTTTCTATAAGCGCAAATAATGCAACATTAATGGCTGCAAAATTTATGTTGCAGCATTTTTCAAAATATCTGCGAAACCAGTCTATGAATCTACTACGAAACCACTAGAATGTTCTGGTGAACCCTAACTACCTTGCCATTGCAGGTAAATCGACATAATCTATCTAGTTAATCTATCTAGTTGATCTACTTTAACTTTTACAGGTTGATTTCGTCTGCTAGTTCAGTATTTTCGCAACATGTCAGAAATAGTTTCTTCTTACAAAACATTCACACTGGCAAATAGAACCCTTATTACAAGCCCTATACGTCTACAATGCTAGCAAACTATCGATAATAGACTTCATTGCAAGCAAAATCCTACAATCCGGGGTCAAAAGTCTCATTTCGTGGTTTCTGGCAATACAAAGAGCCAGAAAAAGCTAAAAGAAATCCCTTGAAAACCAATACCTAGCTCTCAAACTGGACCTATTCATCAACTCCCTGCCTCCTACACCCATAAACTTACCTCGACATCCACTTCATCGTAATATGCTTATAAATGTGTCACGTGACCAGAGGTTCCAACATTTCGTTAAACGGTTTGTTCCGATTTGAAAATTACCAATACTACAATCTTGACAAGTAGGGAAAATGTTACTGATCAGTAAACATATTACTGGTGGATTATATAGACAGAGTTCTCGAGTAGTTCTCCCTAAAATTTTATTGCGAAATCTTTTCATCCAAACTGCCGAAACACCAAATGAACATGCATTGAAGTTTTTACCATCGATGAAGATTCTTGAAGAAGGTCAAACAAGAGAATTTTTAAGTGGTAGAGAAGCCGCATGCTCACCTTTAGCAGTTAAGTTATTCAGCATTGATGGTGTCCGTTCAATAATGTTTGGATCTAACTTTATTACTATAGAAAAGCTGAGTAATGATTGGTCATTATTAAAGCCAGAAATTTTCTCTATCTTGACAGAGTACCTCACTAACGGTACCCCCATAATTTCTGAGGAAGCCAATTTGTCGCAGGATATGGAAATAAACGAAGAGGACGATGAGGTCGTGGCCATGATCAAGGAATTGATCTTTACCAGAATCAGACCTGCCATCCAAGATGATGGTGGTGATATTGAGTTTGTAAAGTTCAGAGAAGATGATGGTACGGTGTTTTTACGTTTAAAAGGGGCTTGTAGATCGTGTGATTCGAGTTCAGTCACCTTGAAAAACGGGATTGAAAGTATGTTGAAACATTATATTGAGGAAGTTCAAGCGGTAGAGCCTATAGAAGATGAAGTAGCAGAACCAGAGCAAAAACCTGTTGAGTTTGAAGCTGCCTCTATCCAGCCAAGACAAAGAGTCGAAGAACCACCAAATTTGTAATTTAGTAGCCTTTCCTTTGTATCGCCGTCTTAAGAGTTCAAACTAGGAAAGTCTAGGACTTTGTATATAGTGTTAAATAATGTATATTAAGCAACAATCAATGAAATGACGAACATAGAAGCAGTAGCACGTTTGTAGTATTTCGCTGTTTATTGTGCAAGTTTAATAACTAGTTCTTTCGTTAATATCAGGGGAGCAAGTAGAAAGAATAATGCAATACCAGGATTTTATATTTGGCTGCAAAATTTGAAGAAATTTGAAGAAAAGAGTAAATTCCTTTGAATAAGGAAAATCATCAAACGCCGTAGATGGAAACTGAATAGGAACTATCCTATCGTAGCAGACCCCATATGGAGCAATAATTCATAGATTTTAAAAAGAGTAATTACTATTCTGCACATCCCCGATTAGGCGATGGTTGCACATATTCGTGCCTGAAGCTGCAACCAAAAGTTGCAAACCAACAAGGTTAATTACAAGATGCTATGTCTTAGCCAATAATGATTGGTTTCAATAGTTCAAGTATATGTTACTCCGTGGATAAAAGCAAGTATTAGGAAGGATATATTAGAGATCTCGTTCGATTTGCAGCCATGCGGACAAATTTGCATCTTGATGCAATTCATGTATGTATAGAACTATACCCAGCAAGGTTAATACATGTAATTGTCAAGGAAAGTAAAGTTCGATTACTTTGGTGAGTTTCAATTAAAATCTCTTGCAGTTTATTTCTTGAATATTCTACTTTCCATTCAGAAACAGTCGGGAATACTATAAAAGGATGAGCATTTTCATGGTCTGGTGATGTGATTGTAGAACACAAACAATCTCATCTAATCAAAAATGCAATTAACCAACGTTATCTTAGCTATCTTCACTTTATTTGCTGCTGATGTTATCGCCAATCCAATGGGTTTAGGTGGTATGAAAGATAAAATGAGCAACATGATGCCAAAGAAAGGGAATAACAACAACAATTGTGGTGCCGTTTCTACTGTAACCGAAACCAGTACTGTTACCGTATGCGTTACTGAAACTGTCAAAGGTGACAAGATTACTATTACTGCTCCATGTAACCCATCCAAACCAACCAAAACCAAATGTACCAAAGGTTGTTAGTTGTAGCTAGCTTTGTAGCAAGCTCCTAAGGTTGAGATTATATTATTTTGTTTTGTTTTTAGAATAATATAAGTAATAATAACTTGATGTAGAAATGTATTCTTAGTTTGCCCAGTATTAGCCCAATAAGGGTTGCTTTCCAGTCCATATAATCAATGAAAATACACTCATCACATAAACCTTTTATTCTAATACATTTCAGCACTAGCTAGCTTAACTTTGATACCAATATAGCTTAGAAACACTATAACAAATTTTAACATTCCTATTATTGCATTTCTCACTTATCAAAAACAATCATCGTTTTACAAACTTCAGAAATTGGGCGTGTGGTCTAGTGGTATGATTCTCGCTTTGGGCGACTACTTTAACGAGTAGATTACTACAAGCATGCGAGAGGCCCTGGGTTCAATTCCCAGCTCGCCCCATTTTTTTTCCTGCAGCTCACCCTGGCTCTAAAGTCTAACCAAGTTTCGTTGTCTCAAATATAATTCTCTTTTACTCACCGTTCTCCAATCAATTCGTACCAATCAATAGGCTGTTTCAAAAAGCCAGTATATCCTGTAGTAGTCAATCCTGAACCCGCGTGAGTTTCTAATTCGTTTTTCAGCCAACAATGGATCATCAGGATTTAACTGCTTCTGTATGGGACGATGTGATCTCGCCTTCATCACAATCGCAGTATAATTTGAATCAAACGTTGCCTGACGTATTACATAACCAGTTCGATGACTTGGCAATCAACCAGAACATTTTCAGCAGCAATAGAGCCGAATCGGACCATGAAGAAGAGCAAAACGACTCCAACGAGGTTGCTGAAAACGCTACTATTGATGATAGTACCGATATTATCCATGATACTGATAACCCCGTGCAATATGATGCGGTCCAGCAGTCAATTCTCGAACAAAAGGAACAATTACGGAAAGAACAGAACATCAAACACAAGTCTCAATTGATGTCGGAACTAACACACAACGACAGCAAGGAAGAATCTTTCGACGAATCGTTCATTACACCCCAGAAAGTCAAGCCAGTATCGGGATCTCTCTTCAACGACAAAGATAGTCCATTACCAGTATCCAATGACGCTAAAATGACTTCTCCAGTCAAAAAATTAAACTTCAAAAACAGTCAGTTGTACAAGACTCCTAGACCAAGAAAATTTGGCTCGAAGCTAATAGTCAAGCACTTGCAACCTCCCCAGTCAAGCCCAGAGTTTTCAGCTGACGATGCTCTTGGTCCTCTAGGTGTAGAAGATGAAGCATCCCCAGAAAAGGTATCTGTTGCTCAAGACTTGGTCAAAGAAGCGGACGCTCCATTATATGAACTTCCAAACCAACAGAAACCAGTGGTACCTGCTCCTAGCGAAATTGAACTGGAGGATCCATCAAAACCAGCTCCGAAGCCAGTTAACTATATTGAAATTAACGTAGGTGATCCAATGAAAGTGGGGGATATCACCAATGCGCATATTGTTTACACAATCAAAACCAAAAACAAAAACCCCGAGGTATTCAAATTGATCCCAGAAACTGTCACCGTTACAAGAAGATATAAAGATTTCAGATGGATCTACCATCAATTACAACATAATTACCCGGGAAGAATCATTCCGCCACCACCAACAAAACAAACATACATTGGTAGATTTAACGAAAACTTCATTGAGAACAGAAGGTTGAGTTTGGAGAAAATGTTGACTAAAATCAGCAACAATGCAATTTTAAACCAAGACCGAGATTTTATAATATTCTTGAGCAGCGAGGATTTTAGTAGTGAAAGCATAGAAAGAGAAAGAATAAACGGCACTGATTCCAGTGAGTTCATCGATCATGATGGAGATGAGAGTATCATTGCGGATGATATGCCTACAACTTCATCGACCAATGGCTTTATGAGTTCATTATTTTCTATTTCTACGAAGATTGACGATCCTGATGAATACTTCATTAAGAAGAAGGCATATATTGAGGAATTGGAGAGTAGTTTGAAGAATTTTTACCGGGCTATCGAAATTATAGGACAGCAACGGAACGAATTAATTGGAATTTATGATGAGATCTGTAACACTCTTGATGAAATGAGTAAAATTGAGATATCCAAGATGATGGGGGAATTGTTGGCTGCTTTTGTTGACATTCAAACGAAGTTACGAGACAATCTAGACCAGATTAATTTACAAGAGCAATTGACTCTTGGGTTTACTATTGAGGAGTACTTGCGGATTATCAATTCCATTAAAACGATATTTGAGACCAGAATTAATATCTATCAGCAATATTATAATGCTAATCAAGAATTGATCAAGAAACAATCTCAGTTGCTTAAGTTTCAAAATAAATATAAACAGCAACCGGAAAAGATTGAATTATTGAACTTTGAGATTGATAAGCTTCAACAAAGAACTACAGCCTACGAAACCAAGTTTCAGTCTATTAGCGATACTGCTAAAGAAGAGATTAGTAAATTTGAATTGGAAAGAATAAATGACTTCAGAAACTCGGTAGAAATTTTCATTGAAAGTTCAATTGAGTCGCAGAAGGAAGCAATTGAATTGTACGAGACTTTTTATGAAAGACAGAATTTAGCCAATGTATAGTAATATATCTCGGAACCGATTAAATTGAATTATATGTACGGTACGTTTGTGAGTATATCTACATATGCGGTAGGTGCTAAGTAGGGAAGTATATGGTAGCGCAATGGTATTTAAGATAACGTTCGAATTAGAAGAATTGAAGTTAAAGTTGACATTCTTTTCTTTGTTCAAAATATACAATTTGTCTTTTAACATGCAGAAGAAGAGTTCTACGCTTAACAGACACAAAGGGAGTACGGCTTAGTTCTCATCCACAGTCTTGATAGCACATGTCTGTTATAGGAACAGTGGACATCAAGCAGATCATTTTGAAGACTGTGTACAAGGTCGATGTAAGGTACACTTTATAGACATAGACTAACTACATAAGTCAATGCCCAACTTTCTTAAGTATGATATAAGGTGTAGGGTGCACCACCGCTAACTATTCGTTCCGTCGAACCCTGTCCTTCCCTAGGGAAATCTTGAACACCTCAATTACAGTGGAGGCTTATCTTATCTATGACGTCAAGGTGACTCATGACTATGATCTAACTTTCGAAATGCGGAAATTAGTTTTCAGCTATTTACTGTTTTTCTGGTGAAATTCTCAACTTCTTGACGATTTATACTCTACGAGTGTACCAAAGTAACCGTGGAAAGTTGAAGAAAACGTCCAGTCTCGAGCCGTTTAACACTCTTAGTTCCCCATATTTTAAGGTTCCACCGGTGTCATCGGGACTATATACAGTGCCGCATATTTGATTCATATTCAGACCTGATGAATCTTTTCTTAATTAGTTATTCTTTTCATTAGTTGTTCTTGTTCATTGCGATGAGTACTCAGGTTTATTTGAATCCGACACCGTTATCCATCCTATCGATTGCGAGAGATAAGTACTGGCTCTTCTCGTTGGGGATACTCAATCTCCTCTACCGCGAGTCGATGAGAACCTCTAGTGGTTACAGTACCCAAGTCAGTGACGATAATCTGACCCTAGATGAGCAGGAGCCCTGCACTATGGAGCCAGAGTCATCTGACTTTTCATCTGGTGAAAAAATACCGTTTGAGTCTGCTTTTAAATCGTCCCCCAAATCCACACCTAAAACTGCTTTAGAGGTGAAAACTGAAGATATCAAACCTTCAATTGATAACTCAAGCAAACAGGAGGAAGATTTACTGCTTCAAGCAACCAATCTGAACGATCTGGATTTTTACGATGAAAACTACTTTTTTCACATTGCTTTCACTCCCAATGAATGCACCATCATTTGTTCCACCACCTTGATGAATGTGTTATTTAAAAAGCCTTTGCAAATTTGTAGCGACTTAGAATATGATGATATTCATTTATTGAAATCGAGCTTTCTCAACATACAGGTGGATTCTGATGGCAGTCTAAACAATTCAAACAGAATCCTACAACTCACCAAGCCTTTGGCGGAAAACAATATCCCTTTGTTCTTCTTATCGACTCATTTTAATGATAATATTTTAATTCCATTTGCCTTGAAGGATAAAGTGGTGGATATCCTCTCGAAGAACATGTTTCAATTCTCAGACATTTCAAACAGTTATATATCTACTGATGAGACGGCAGAAACTGCATCTGCTAACGAGATCTTATCTACTACCGATTTGGAGTTAAGCACTTTCAATTTGTTTGAAAAAGCAGGCATTAAACCCATAATTAACTCAAATATCAACTTGCTACTCACCGGAGCACGATCAGGAGAGATTAACAACACCATCAGCAAGTTTTCCAAAATATTGTCTTCTCACGATTTGATTCCTCAGTATATCGCAATAACGAGAACTTCGATTAATGAAGTGTCCTTAATTTTACCAAAATCTTCGACATTGAGGTCAAAAATGGGTTTTAAGTCTAAAACCATTATTGGTTCTACGCAAGATGTCATAATACCAATTTCAATTGATTTCTCTCGATTACCGTTGGATTCAACTGGGATTGTTTCTGGAGTCGCAAGTAAACTAATTAATGGGTTACGGAAGTCAAACATTGATTCTCTGTTTGAAATGAATTATTTATCTATGGCAAGATCAGGTATAATTATGATTCCAAAGGAATTTGTCAGCCTTATACTGGAGATTCTTCAATAGGTCATGAAGCAGAATCCGATCGGATCTTGTTATTGTATCATTAGCATTCTACGATTTATCAAAAGTTACGGCACGTTGGTTTCTTGGATGTTTTGTGTGTATATTTAATGGTAATGTGTATTTTTAATGGAAATGTATTTAATGGTAATGTATCCTTTTAGGAGTGTTATGAGTTTATTTGCAAGTTTGATGTAACATTCAGAATTTCTTACCCTTCTTTTTAGGTTTAACACTGGTGCTCCAGCCGTCTTCGTCGACTGAAGAGGTCATATCAGCAGAAGCGGCAATAGCAGCAGACCAGTCCAAGTCTGAACTAGTACCAATCTGTTTATCTACCTGTTGTCTCTTTTTCATGAATTCCTGAGCGTATCTTCTACCGTCCATAGTTGCAGAAGAACTATAGATAGTTTCAGAAATTAATTGCGAGGAATCAGCACTGTTAGAAGGCAATGTGATAAACATATCCAATAAATCGTCTTTGGAAACAGATGGATACAAGTTGGTCATAGCAGATCTAGCCCAAATTAAAAATTCGGCTCTGATAGCATTGGTGTTAACGGTACTAGAACTGGTTCTAGCTGCAGAAACTGAACGTAATAATTGAGGTGATGCATTCGAATTTGAAGTGGTATTAGTAATGATTGGTTGACTAGTCAGTTTTTTATTGACTGGTTGTTTTTTGGTGGCTACAGTAACCCAGGAACCATTGTCTTTAGGAGTGGAACTTGCTAATGCACTTGCAAAGGTGGATTTAAGGGCTGGAGTAGCATTGATTGAAGCGGAAGCTTTGGCAGCTTTGGCTTTGGCAGCTGCATCAGCGGCCTCTTCCTTTTGAATTTCTGCCAAAGTTTTCTTTGGTGGAATGACTGGAGTTGTTGTAGTTGCCCAGCCAGCAGTTTTTGGCAAATCTGGAACAGCCTCGGTAACTTGTGCTTCGGTAGCCCATAACTTGGCTGCTTGTTCTGCCCTAATCTGAGCTTCTAATTGTCTTTGTTTTTCTAATTTTTCAGCTTCCAATTTCTGGATCTCCTTCAAAGTTAATGCTGGTTTTTCAGACTCAGCTTTTGAAACAGCCCATGGTGCCAACTTTTGTTGAGTTGGAGTTGCAGGTCTCAAGTCATGAACTTGAACTTGAGCACTGACAACGGACTGTTGGCGTGGCTTCTGTGGCGAGTTTTCAATTACAGGTTCTTGAGTGGTAGTTTGTTGCTGAGTTTCCTGTTGTTCTTGAGGTTTAACAGACTCAGTAAATGGAACAGCAGCAACATTTTGCTCAGCTTGTTGTTTGAAATGGTCCTCTTCACCATCATTTAAGATATCGGTTACAACAGAAGTGTGTAATTCGTCCAATACAGAATCTTTTCTGGAAATATCAGGCAAAGCATTACCATCGCTGCCAGAACTAGTATTCAAATTACTGGTGGGGATGAATGGAGAACTGACTCGGGACAGGGACTGAACTCCAGTTGACCAAGGCGACATTGGTGCTGGTTGTGAGATCAGTTGCGATAACACTTGAGGAACAGACACAGAGCTTCCAGCCGTGTTTCCGATCAAATTGGAAGGAGAATCTAAGGAAGAGCCCCAACCACTGCTTGTTCTTGAAAGAGACGGCTGTTGGTTTTGCGCTTGGATTTGATGTTGCAAAATCGATGGCATGGGGTTGATATGGTGTTGCAAGTTATTGAAGCCACCAATGTTGCTATGGTTCATTGGATCCACAGAAAACTGGTTGCCTCCATTGAATGCTGCTGAGGATGGAGCGAACGGATCGTTAATGAAGTCGTTACCAAACAAGTTACTTTGGGAGTTAATGGTAGAGTTTAACCTCATATTAGCCGCACCTAAATTACCAGGAACATTGGACACAAACTGATGGAATTGCGACTGCTGCTGCTGAATAGGCTGGCCAGAGAGGTTCTGGTTGGAAAGAGACTGAGCAGAAAGTTGGTGATGGAGTGATTGGTTGGATAAAGGCTGGGAAAACAGTAAATCATGACCATTTGAAACGATGCTATTGGCTCCATTTTCTCCAATTGGTTGGCTCTGCACTGGTTGTTGTTGGCGTTGGAGATGAGGAACCTTCTGGAATGCTTCTGGCTCAGATAAATCGGGTAAAGGGATTTTGAAAGGTTGAACATAGTTTTGTACTCTGTCGCAGAATTCCTTCAAAGTTTGGTAGTTGTGTTCCTGTTTACGTCTGATTCGCAAATCAAAGTTCAAGTAGCCTTCAGTGAGCCATTCTTGCATCATATCTCCGTTGAAAGGACCCTGTTCGTTGCCGGTAGGGTCAATGTAGATCCATTCGATTTTGTCTGGAGTAATGACATTCACGCCTATAGGAACAGATTTTCCTGGTGATTCCTTGCTGAACATGCCTGGAGGAGGCATTTTATGACTGGAGTTGGAGTTTGCATCGATATGATCTCCATTTGCTGCTACGTCATCTAGGGACAAGTTCGATAAAGATGAATCTACCGCCGGAAGAAACGACTTAGTGGCCCCATTTTCATCGCTGCCACCAACCACATCGAGATCTCCGCCATAGGTGTCCGCACTGGCGTCCTGGGACCCAGCACCAGAGCTAATGTCCTTGTACTGTAAGTCTAAATGGTAGATCTGCGTAGGGTTGACTAACTTATAGTTCTCGCCCTGATTCACAGGTAATGTCTTGCCGGACAAGATGGCGTCCTTGGTGTCAAACCACACTTGAAATACTTCATTCATGGTATACTTCTTGCTTCCTTTATTTGGTGGGATTATATGATTTGGAGCGGAAGTATTTGACGACAACGAATCGAAACTGTCATTGACAGAAGATGAGTCGATCGATTGAGGTTTGCGGGTTCGGGAAAACATACTGAAGTTGAATTGCACTGAGTTGTAACTTGAGTTGTGTTGTAGGTTACTTTTGGAGAATTTAATTAAAAGAATTTACTTCAGTTTTATACGCACACTGAAAAATTTTTCCATACAAAATTTTCTGAGAGTGATTTGCAGCCAATTTGCAGCCGTTTGTAGTGGTGAGAATGGTGAGGATGAGGATTTGTGAAGAAATGTAGTGATATAGTGTTAGTTAAGTGGTAACATTGTGCTAATTTAGTGTTAGTATAGGTTAATATTAATGAAATGTAGTGTTAATATGGTGTTAGTAGGTTTAATAGAGTTTGATCTGGAGTTGATCTAGTGCTTATCTAGTGATAATCTGGTAGTGCTAATAGTGTTAATATTGTTATTATAGGGTGGTGTTATTGTAATGTTTTGTAATGTTATTGTAGTGTGTATTGTATAATAGATTTTATTTGGTATTACTCACTAGAAATAGTAAATAGCTTCACTGACAATAATGTAATTGCCTGTTCAATTTGACATGAATTCGTAAGAAGATTGGATCGATCTGGTGCAAAATGGGCATGAAATAAGCAAGTAAATAGGTAATTAGGCAGATATGGAGTCTATAGGCAATTATCAGTAACGATTCAGGCAAGAAGGAACCAATAGACTATAAATACCATTTGCGCAAACAATTGCGACATCACACATAATTCAGGGAATTAAGTCAGTAAATAGGCAAAAAGGACCCTTAATAGGCAAATTATAAGCAATATTCACAACAAAGGCAGGAAAACACAGTTAACGGACTTTGAGATAACATCAATATACCATTAGATACTTTCAAGAAACCATTACAGATTTTTATCCAATTTAAAGGCAATTCGTTAATAACAAAAATAAAATCATAAGAACCTACCAATGAACGAATATTGATGGCAAACAACGACAATTAATGAAATTTAACAACATCCAACAAAATACAACCATATTCGAGTAGCAGATTCTCATTGAATATAGCCCATTCTCTTCATTTTCATCGTACCTACCAATGGCTCCTCCTACACGCCTAGATACCCACCTTTTTCTCCATCTCACTGTGAAAGTCCTTCACGTTGTTGCCCGACTCGAAGCCTCCCTTGTAAACATCTTCCCAGTCCACAGAGCTGTCTTTGCCCAACAAAATGTCTCTGTGCAAGCTGTCTGGTCCTCCTAACACACTGGGTTTGAAATCAGTGGCTTCAATGATGCCCAATTCCATTTGTCTCTTAATGGGCTCTCCAGCACCATATACTCTACGGTAGGTTTCCATTCTAGCATCGTATTGGGTCTGTTCCCAGTTCTGTAATCTCGACTCCAAAGGATGACGATTGTTAATCTGAGAAGCCAAGCTGATTGGTCCGTCTCCACTTCTTAAAGCATCAGATAATCCTGGTGCAGCATTGGATACCTCTCCAAATTGGGTACTGCTAATCTGTGTTTTGTGGTTATCGTTTGGGACAATTCTTAACGACTAAAGAGTTAGTAGGTGCTACTGAACCGATCTACGCGTTTACGCTGTAAAACATACCATTTTGTGTGTTTTGTACTGGTGGTGCTAAACTGTTTCTTTACTGGTGGCAACAAACGAACAAATAACTTAAGTTTGGGGCACCAAAATTATATGCAGTACACGAAGGTCGATAGAATTATGTATGGAGTATTTAAAGTAAATGTAGGCTAATGGACGTGAGAGTTGGTGGGAGTGTTGGTAGGGTGATTGTGGTGGTGTATAAGAAAAATGGAGGAATTTCGGCAAAAATTGGCCAAGTTGTAAAGTTTTCAAAAATACGCACTAAAGCAACTATGCTATGGAGCCATTTACCGGAAAAACCTTCAGTAGAGCATCTATAATTGATGTAGAGCGATTATTGATGCTATTGTAAGCTTTTGGTTCATTTTTGACTCATTTTGGCTCATTTTAGACCTTTTTTTGACTCATTAAAAACGTTCGACTGGCTCTTCGATCTCATGAATGACTTCGTCCTTCAAGCTACGAGGCACCCAGGACCACAATTCAGGTTCCAAGACTCCATTGAAGCATAGGGTACCAAAGACCAAAACGACAAACCCAAATGCCTGCAAGAGTTTGAAAGATTCCCACCCCATAATAATTGCACAGAACCAAACAAGCAAGGTTCTCGACGAGTCCACCGTAGATCTGGCGGTAGCCGAGATTCTGTGGGTCAAAGTGATACCGCAGTAGTTGAAGGTAGCAATAGATAACATAATGCACACGGAAGAGAGCACGATTTGTTTTGAGCTGAACAACTGCGTAAACGATTCAACCATGTTGAATGGGTTATCCAAGAACTTTTTCTTAGGCAACAATGCCTTCAAAGTGAAGTTAAGCACTGTCATGGCCACAAGAAGGATGGTGGAGCCATAGAATCCCTCAATGTACACCAATTGCATGGGAACAATAGGATGTTTGCTCAAAATGTGTTCTTCTATGACGAATTGAAATGCTTGCACCAATTCAGCAACAACGACGACTAAAATACCGAATATGACCAACTGTGGGTCCTCAGCTGTGCTAGAGTCATCAGCTTGCTTCTGGGACCCTGAGAGGCCCACAATGATAATTCCAAATGTCACCAAGAAGAGACTTATCCACTCTAATTTGGTGATCTTTCTCTTCAAGAAAATCACCGACAACAAGGCCACAAACAACACAATGGAGCCTCTAGTCATCTGGTATATCGATACGGGCGTGTAGGTCAACCCTACGTTCAATAATGTCGTTCCACATAAGTCACACACTGCTGGAATAGACAATTGGATATTCTTAAATATGGAGTTGGAACGAGAATCATGGTCCAAAGACTGGTAATCTCTTCTTTTGCCGTATAAGTATACGAAGTAGTACACTACCACTACCGACAACTCTCCCACGAACATCTGGAGCGATTGGATTGCTGGTTGTTCAAAGTTTCTATGGTTAGCTACGTCCGGATCCAAGCAGTTTCGAACACATTGATTGTCTTGGTACTTTGTGAACAAAGAATTGGCCGCTCCGGTGACCAAGGTACCGGCAACTATAAGGTATAAGCTTAAACTCATGTTAGAAGTGTTAGTTATAGGTTGTTGTAGGTTTATTGTTAAAAGATGGAAACAATTATTTTGGTGGGGTCGATTTTCCGTCTGCGCTAGAGCCAGGTCTGGCTACGGCCCCGCTGTGCTGTCGGAAGCGGACCTAAACTTGCCGCAAACTATGATAGGTTTAAACTGGATACAGAAGCGTATTAGTGTTAGTAATGAGAATGCCAAGGAAAGAGGCACTCTACAGACTCAAAAGTTGCACAATTGGAGAGTGTTGTGCCTTACATTTAGTGGTAGGAATTCGTTTACTTAGCATAATTTGACACACAGTAATAATTGGTAGGAAGCAATAAATTTAGTAAAACAAAGGGATTGGGTATTTTGTGATGCGATGGAGTTAGCAGGTCGACTGTTTCGTATTTATTGTACTCGAGTTACAATATTTGGTAGTATTGTCCATAATGTATAGACTGAATCGTAATGGGTCAAGTTGATTCAAAAATCAATTATTTCTGTTGTTTTTCTTCTCACTTAAACAGAATTGGCCTCTAGTTTCCATTCTCCTCCACCGCCGCGGATATACTGATCCCTGACCACCGTAGCGTGTTCTTACGCTGCTTGCTTTGTTCATTTTGCAGCATATTTTATTTCGCGCTACCATATTATTTTTGGCTCACTCTGGTATCTGCATCGAAGACGCGCTACCATTGCTGTCATCGAACATTCTGCGCTACCGTGTCTACTCTGCGACAGTTATCAATCTTGCTGATGAGATTAGGCACGTGACTTGTGACGCCGCAAGATGGGCATCGAATTGTCAAGGCACCATCGACTTCAATCGAGGAAATGGCTACAACTTTGTTAAGCAACCCAGAGATATTATTGTATCAATGTTTCTAAACATACCATTTATACCTCAATGTGTAATAATATATAAATAAAGTCAGCTCTAAAAATGTAAAAATTGCAAATTACCGCATTTTCAACTATGGGGTGAGATTCAATCCCATATTACTCAGAGATGAATTAAGCTAATGAAAATTTGAAAAGACCAGTAGATAGACATAACTTAGTAGTATTGAATACTACTACTTCCATTCTCTATTAGCCCACCATTAAACTGTTATCGTGGTTCAAAAGGTGAAATTTGCCTCTTAGTAAATGTCAAGTTACCCGGCCTAGACCTGGGTATAACCTCTACAGCATCGATTTTAATATGAAAATTTTTTTTAACAATATAATCATTTTATTCAAAGTAAATATCTTGGTTTCTATCGAGTTAGTTTGATACATAGATATAATTGATAGATAAAAATGGCTTTCGGAGATTCAAGAGGAGGTCGTGGTGGCCGTGGAGGATCCAGAGGTGGATTCGGTGACAGAGGTGGCCGTGGTGGATCCAGAGGTGGATTCGGTGGTCGTGGTGGATCTAGAGGTGGATTCGGTGGTGACAGAGGTGGCCGTGGTGGTCGTGGTGGTGCCAGAGGTGGTGCCAGAGGTGGTCGTGGTGGTGCCAGAGGTGGCCGTGGTGGTGCTAGAGGAGGTGCCAGAGGTGGTGCTAAAGTCGTCATTGAACCACACAGACACGCTGGTGTTTTCATCGCTAGAGGAAAAGAAGATTTATTGGTCACCAGAAACATGGCTCCAGGTGAATCGGTTTACGGTGAAAAGAGAGTCACTGTTGAAGAACCATCCACTGAAGAAGGTGTGCCACCAACCAAGGTGGAATACCGTGTGTGGAACCCTTTCAGATCCAAATTAGCTGCTGGTATTATGGGTGGTATCGATGAATTAGGTATCGCACCAGGAAAGAAAGTTTTATATTTAGGTGCTGCATCTGGTACCTCAGTATCGCATGTTTCCGATGTTGTCGGTCCAGAAGGGTTAGTTTACGCCGTTGAATTCTCTCACAGACCAGGTAGAGAATTGATTGGTATGGCCAAAAAGAGACCTAATGTCATTCCTATCATTGACGATGCTCGTCACCCACAAAAATATAGAATGTTAGTTGGTATGGTTGATGCCGTTTTCGCCGATGTGGCCCAACCAGATCAAGCCAGAATTATTGCATTGAACTCTCACTTGTTCTTGAAGGACCAAGGTACCGTTGTTATCTCCATCAAGGCCAACTGTATTGACTCTACTGTTGACGCCGAAACTGTTTTCGCCAGAGAAGTGCAAAAATTGAGAGAAGAAAGAATCAAACCATTAGAACAATTGACCTTAGAACCTTATGAAAGAGACCATTGTGTGGTTGTAGGTAGATATATTAGAAGTGGGTTAAAAAAATAATTTAATTAATTCTTGGCTAGGTTAGCTTTGTTTCTTATTTGGCGTGTGCGACAGCACGTCTTGCATGTATTTCGTTTCATAGGTTTCTAGTTGTATGAATATAAACCTAATCAATATAGGAAAAGATAGGTAAAGATAGAGAAGAGATAGCGATGAGATAGAGTGCAGGTATGCAGCTCCCGCATGTAGCACCGTAGATAACCGTTGTAGTAGGGATGAGCCATGGGCTATTGCATGGGCTATGAGGATTTAGTTCCATGAAACAGTCGCTACTGAGAGCCGCTGCTTAGAGAAAGATATGCATTAATACCAATACTATCACTTTTAAGTAGGTCAATTCTCTACAACATCCACCAATGTCCAACTGCACCCACTACTAATTTCGCAGCAATTACAGTGGCTACCCCCGGATCGCCCGACAATACCCTCGTAATAGATAACGGTAGTGCGCTAGCACCTGCATTTGTAGTATTTGCATCTGTACCATCTAAACACAATTTGATATACACCTCTTTAGCAAAGCTTGCCACAAGAGCTTTTTCGCCACAGAATCCACCCTCTCGTTACAATCACCCAACACTCAGTTTGTACCACAAAAAGATCCGCTCTTATCTGGTGCAAGTACCGTATATGATGGAAAAAACAGAAATCCAATACCAGCGACGAATGGAATCAAAGGAAAACACCGCTGAAACTGGGTCCGAAACCCAGCAAAACGAACCGGATGTTCTTGTAAACGACACGGTAGCGCTAGAAGACGATGTGATTGAGATTTTATCTTCCGATGACGAAGATGACATACAAGTAATCTCCACCCGTCAGAGCGCCACTCCGGTGATAGATTTGGACGCCGATACCAGTAACGACCATGATGACGACCGCGACGTAGAGATCACAGGAAGCAGCAGAAACGGTTCTGAAAGAAGACTACTGCAGGAAGACGACGATATCCAGATTGTAGACGAAAGACCGCTTCTTGGACCCCAGCAACGGGTCCATGTTCACTATAACCAGACGCCCGGACGGTTCCAGGCGGTGCTACACACCCCAGTAGGCGAAATGCAGACGAACGAATTTATCCGACAGATGAGGAGCTCTCATCCGCCCATTCCTTCGCATCTAGCATCTGCACGTAGAATAGGAACTCGGCGAGCAGTACGACACAACGACTCGTATGTGCCCCACCAGTGGTTAATCAACCGACTCAACCAAACTTTGGCGGAAAACAACCTCCATTTCTTCCACGATGCCGATTTTCTCGCCCGTGAAGATGCTGAACATGATATGAATGTAGTAGAGAACTCCATAATGCAGAGAATAGAGCGAGATAACGAGCTGGCGCTCGACACCAGACTAGCTAACGAGAAGGTGTTTAATCGCAAGGCTTTGGAGGAGAAAAAGTTGACTTCTGAAAAGGAATTACCAGGATACGTAAATGATATCGATAGCAACCACGAAGTGTGTTGTGAACTCTGTGGTATTATACTCGGTGAAGGTATAGACCCAGACTTCAAGCCCGATCCAAGGTACAACCAGGACCTAGAGAAGCACATGCAGATGTACCGAGTGCATGCTCCGTGGTTTTGTATACGACAGTGTACGCAAGCAGATGTAGATTTATCGAAACGAATCTTTACAGCAAAGTGCGGCCATGTATTTTGCGGTCGGTGTGTGAGAAACATTGGAAACCGGCCCAGAAAGACAAAGGCTACTGCTACTAGTGTTAGCATTGATAATCCTGATTATTATTGTCCTAGGAAGTGTCCAGCTCCAGAATGCGGCAAGAGGTTCAGTGCAAAGGGATTCAAGGAAGCTTATTTTTAGATGGGGTCATTTTGAATCATTCTTGCACTATATAGCTTGAAGTGGATGACAAGCTACACGTTATTTCCTTGGATTAAATAAATTCATGTTCTTTGGCTATAACAGTCAATTTGTTACGACTTGAGACGATCATTGTTCATTTCTCTTGGGCAATCCTTGATAACAATAATTTTCTGTTAAATATCTTTATTTTATTTTCATGGCGGAGACAGACGGTTCCAATAGGTTTTGGATGGCATACATACATAGATTATTTAGGTGATAAACATTTTTAACTCCCAAAGTCAATCATAACATTTAAATATAAAAACTAAAGAACTAAATATCATATATCTGGTGGTTCATATGCAAACAAAACAACTACCATTGGTGTAATGATATGCCTACCTTTAAATAAAGGCAGAGAAACATCATTAGCCAAGATAGATTCAAGCTTGTATCAAATAGTGTAATCCTAGCTAGATAAAATTTACAAGCAATTCTAACTAGATAGATTTCAAGGGTATCAAACAATTCTTCAATCGATTCTAGCTTCAGATAACGTCAATGATTTGATATTATTGCTGAAGACACTAGAACCACTCTTAAATCTATTGATCTTCTTCAACTTCTCCCTCACAACCATGACGGGAACACTACTCTTTGTAACTAGATAGTTTGATAACGACCCAAGAAGAACCCCTTTAATGGCAGATTGTCCTTTGGATCCCACCACCACTAGGGTAGGCTGTAAGTTATCGATCAATTCCAAAATCAAGTGTCTTGGAATTGGATGATGCATGATTTCAATGACGATATGAATTTGTAATTTAGTTAATTTTAATAAATTTAATACTTGCTGTTTAGCTCGGTTCAATAAATTCAATCTGTATTGTTCTCTAGTGGATTCATTGGAAGCATTCGTTTTCAAGTTATGATTGGCATCGTTTTCCTCAATCACACAAACAATGAACAACACTGACCCATCCACCAATACAGTACCTAAACACCACTCTAAAGCAAAGATGGATTCAGGCGAAAAGTCCATACAAACCAAAAACATCTTTGGTTTGACCTTAGGATTGATCAATTGGAAGAAGTTACCTCTGGTAATGGTTTGAATTACTCTGGAATTGCTCTTGTTTGAATCAATTTCACCTTCTCTAATGGTTTCATTCAATTGGGATGCAAATTCAGAATCTAATTTGTCTTCAACGGCTGAAGTGTATGGAACCATAAAGTCTTCAGAGTTGTGGTCGACAGCTTCAGGGGTCTCGTCATTAGGACTCACATCGCCATCACCATTGGCGGCTTTTTTGGTGTCTTTATTGATAGTGGCAGCATCTTGTTTACTTTGCTCGTTTTCTTGGTGAATAATCTTCTTACGGTAACTTTGGTAGTTCTCTAACTTCTGTCTTCTAGCCAATGCATCTTGGTCGGAGGCATCTAAATTCAACGTGTCGTTTCCCATTAATCTCTGTTTATCTTCTCTGACCTTAGATAGGATGTTTTCGTCCAAATTATTGCCTACAGTTTTGGCGTTGGCTAACGCTCTTTCGGAAGCAGTCAATTCCTCCAACTTTTTAATGGTGTCCTTATCGTTAAGATTGGATGATTCTAAAATGTTGGAAATGGCATTAATTTGTTCATCGTGGCAGGCATAATTGGGCAAAATATTCCCGGTATCGTCGTACTGGAACTTCTCCTGATTATCGTCATCACTGATGTGTTCTTCCTCAGAAACCTCATTTTCCCAGTCTTGTTCTCCAGTAGCAGCCGAATCGTCCCGGACAATACGCTCGCTTGGATCGTGATTGGTAATAGACCATTTCAAGTCTTTGTTGAACTCGTCGTTACTTCCAGATCGGGAACGAGTACCATTAGCTGATGGCGAAGCCGATCTACCTCTGCTAATTGACTTCTGAATAATGTGCAACTTCTCCGCCTCCAATCTAGACTGTCTAGAGGCCATAGTTGTTGCTTAGGTGGTGTTGTAAATGTGATAAAGTTTATACGATTCTGGAGTTAAAAACTACAAGGTAAAAACTCAGTAAATACGGTCGCAAACAAATCGAAATTTCTCCAATTGTCTGATGTTAACTGCCAAAAGCTTATACTCAAGTTTAAACGGCTATTTCCTACGGGTTGTACGTCTTTCACCGTTGGGTGCTAAATAAATCGTATTACAACTGTAATTTAGTGAGAGTGACAACCAAACGACCCATGTTCAGGTTATATGCAGGATTGCCATATTCTTAAATATGGCAAATTAGACAGCGACTGGGTGCTTGGCAAGTAATGTAACCATGTGGTGGTGTCTGTAGCGCAGAGAAGATTGGCCAGACAAGCTAGTAGGGGTTTCCCGGTAAAAAGCTGTCATTTTTATTGTTTGCTTCAAAGCTCGTAAATTAGCCGTGCGACTGCCTAAGGCTTAAGGTTGGTTGCTAGTACCCTGGCAGGAGAGGAAGAAATAGGGCAGAAAGATGGGAAAACTGCGGTTACGTGCAACGGAGTGGTAGAACGGCTATAGAGGGGATTAGAGAGGGTTGCCGAACATTCTACAGGATCCGAGACGGACCAGTTCTAGGAAAAGCTTGGTACGGAGTGCGGAAATGCATAGAACATACACAGCCAATCTTGGATTATGCAGTGTGTGAACTAGCAAAGGTTATTTGTGTTTAGTTTGTACAGTCTCTGTAGTATTGCATATATCCATGTGAAATGTTGCTAGTGGAGCTAGTCCTCTATTATGTACTCGACCAATAAATTTGCTCCCGATCTTAATTCGTCAACGGATGAGATATGGTCCAGTTGGCACTTGATAACTCTCTTGGGAAATGGTTGGACGATCTCAAAGTTGAATGGGAACCGTTCGTAATAGGCTTTTTCGTTTATGGCTTCAACTTCAAGGTCGTTCGCATCACTTGCGTCTTCTTCTTCTTCCTCTGTATCTTCGCAACTCTCTTCTTGTGTTTGTTTCTGCTCGTATATCTTAAGCTCTATGAATAAATATAGCTGTTGAACAGAAATGTCCTCGTGAAACGATTCGATTATTCTTGTACCATTAGGTAATTTGATTGCCATTTTCGTGCTTCCTTTAATTGCTGCAAAAAATTCAGAGTTTAGTTTCTCTTCAATAAACCTCTTCTTCGTCCTCTGATCTCGTTTTTGTATCTGCTTACGAGTGATTTCGAGCTCTTTGGCGATTTTCTTCTCTCTATCTTGCTGTAAAGACTGTTCATATGCGTCATCCTGCTGTTTCACCATTAACCGAGAAAATTCAATCTCTTGTTTATCAAACCTTGAGCTGATCAATTGTGGGTTGAAATTCTCGCATAGTCTGCTCAAATTTCTCACAATCTTTTTATTTGTCGTTGAAAGTTCCCCCGCAGCAAGGAAGTTGGAAGACAAGTTGGACTTGTATACGATGCTCATTGATGCCATTATTCCTGGATTATTTGATACGTTCCCACACAACATGATGTAGGGCAATCTTCTCACTTTGTAATTCTGTCCTACAGCGTGTGCTTCTGGCGAACGGTTGACGTTATTGATGAAAATAATGTTTTCCTTGTATTCTCCGCTGTTCTTATTGAAGAGCCTTTGAAAATGGCCATTGGACAATAAATCTACAGTCCAGGCTTGCGACTCAGGAGAGTCGTTGACAAGAATCACTATTAACCACAAGTATCCCTTCTGGCACTCGTCATGAGCCTCATTGAAGTTGCTGTCTTGAATATTAAATTGTTCATATATGTCACCACTACTTTCTGAAGTTACCGTTTTTGCATCGTTTTTGCTTTCAGCGTCGTCGTCTTGTGACGCTTTCTCGCCAATTAGCGTGATTTCATCGTCGGTTTCTGGCGCTACAAGCCAATCCTTAATGGAGAATTTACTGTGGTATTGCTCATAGTTGAACGTGCGAGGAAACTTGTTTGTGATGGTGCTGGAAGAACCGAAAAAGTACTTCAATGCTGAAACTATTAAGTGCAAAATCGTCTTGGGAATAAAGAGTAATATGATCCATAAATTAAGTGGTTTTCTGAGACTGGAATTACCACCGTTTCCGCTGTCTTTTTCGCTCTGAAGACTCGAATAGATCCCCAACTCTAATTGCCAGTTGTTAGAAATCTTACCTGACTTTGGAAGTCTGGGTAAGAAGTTCTCCATATACATTTGTGACTGTAAGTTACTGAACTCAACTGCCCGGTTATTGCTCGGATTACCGTAATCTGGTGTTCCAATTGCACCGTCACCATCACTGTGGCTCCGCCTGTGTAATTGATTCGTTTCCTCGTGAATTTGTGCCCCAGTGGTAGAAGGCTCTTGAACTGACTCAAACCCGGAATCAAAGTATACCAGTAGGGCACTGTTCAAGTCATAGTCATGAATCTGCAACAATTGGCGCACTTTTACGTCATTTTCATCTCCCTCGAGCCCACATATGCTCCGGAACTCTTCAAAAGTATCGTTTTGTGACATTGCTCTTGGTGTCCTAAACGTTAATCTTTGAATACTCCGGCTTTCAATCTGAACTTAATATGTGTTCGTACTGCATACAGACAATATGGCTATGTGCATGCTCTACTCTGGGAGTTAAGCGGTGGAGGAAAGATAAAGAGTGTGGGTGTAGTTGTGGATGGAGGAAGAGAAGAGGTACTGTTGGTGGTAGACTTTGTGGGATTCGTGCAAAATTTTGGAGAATTACCGGAAATGAGGAATTTCGCAGCCAATTGAGTGCGGCCAGAGTGTGCTTATTGACGTTGGATTTCGTACAAAAACACTTCACTATGGATGTATCGTCGCTGGAGTGACAAATGAGTCATTTAGTACTCTCTGTTGTTCTACGGGTTTTGTTCATCAGCATTGTTCTGGGTACTTAATGTCATGGGCAGTATCTGAAGAATAAGTGCTCGAAACGGACCAAATCTTCTCCTTTTTCAACGCAGTTTGAACACACGAAACACCAATGATTAACAAACGCTACTATAGCTTCTTCAGCCCCTCACACCATAACCTCTTCGTTGCAACCAACCTTCTTTCAAGGTACCGTGGTCACGTGACCGGGATTCATACTTTTCCCCAGGAATAGGACGAATGGATAACGTATTTGTCAGAATATATATAGCAGGGCTGCAGCTATTGTTCCTTTTAGAAATTAATTAATTTATTTATTTATTAATTTATTTATTAACTATGGCGTCGTTAACTAAAAAACTACTGTTAAAAGTTCCAGTTGTGCAATCGCCCATGGCGGGGATATCTACCGTTAAAATGGCTGCGATTGTTACTAATAATGGTGGATTAGGGTCAATTCCGTTTGGTGGAGTTGATGTTAGACAAGTGCCCAAGATTAAATCGCAAGTCGAGGAGTTTCACCGTTTGACCGGAAACTACAAGGTCAATTTAAATTTTTTTTGCCATGAAATTGTGCCCGAATCAACCTCATTGCAACGTAGTAACTGGGCAAAGCTATATGATAATTACAAATATGAAGCTAGTAGTATTAAATTTGACAATGCGAATATTTCGTTTAAGGAATTAGAAAATAATGATACGCTCTTGCAAGAGTTTGTGCAGTATATACAAGAGATCAAGCCTGCAGTAATCAGCTTTCATTTTGGCTTACCCAAGGCATCTACTATTAGTGCGCTTCGTAAAGCAGGTAGTTTAGTATTTACCAGTGTAACTTCCGTCGCAGAAGCAAAATCAGCTTTTGAAGTAGGTTTTGACGGTATTATTTGTCAAGGGTATGAAGCTGGTGGACATAGAGGAAACTTTTTGACCGACGAGAGCAACGACAGCAAGTTGACTACCAGACAATTGTTTGAACAGATTCAAGAAGCCAAGTTCGACAGTAGTAAGTATGTTATTCCTGCAGGAGGAATTATGGACAGTGACACCATTAAGCAGTATCTCTCTTTAGGAGCATCACTGGTGCAAATGGGGACTATATTTCTATTCTCTGAGGAAAGCTCTAGTCACCCATATCTCAAAACCATTCCTAAACTGACGGAAACGGTTGCTACTGCCATTATTTCTGGAAAATTGGCTAGGTGTATCAACACACCATTTATTCAAGAAATCACTGACAAATACCACACTTTGCAGTTTGATTTGAACTCGTTACCACCATATGGAAGTTGCTACGGGGCATATAAAGGCTTCAAGCTGATCATGAGTGCGGAATTTGGGTTCTATTTGGCAGGATCGAATTGGAAATATGCAGACAACAGGAATACCGCAGAAATCTTGCAGCAGCTACAAAAAGAGTTGCAAAAAGAGATAGATTAAAGACCAAAGTAAGAATACAAATATGGTTGTTAGTAAAATATGAGCGAGATTATGAATATATGTGTAAAGTCAAGTGTTGACATGGAGTGGGCCCTGGTAGAATTATATTGGCAGGCGTTGTAAATGTGGTATCCATATGCAAGGCGCTAATAGTTGCAGATTAGCGGGCCATACGGAGATGAGCGACGGCACACCGAACCATCATGGCGATGCAACAAAATAAAATGGCATAAAAATAGAGCAGAAAATAGAACAAATGACAAAAAATACTGAATCGAGTGGACAAATAGTACCACATAACCTATGTGGTATATAGATTGGGATATCACAAACATAGAGAGAAGGTGAGGCATACTGTGAGTATATAACATCGTAATACATAACCATAACAACCAGTGATGAATCATAGCATCTCCATGCGTTTAAATGCCGGTAGAGTCGGGGTTCGCATATTACCAGAGGCACATAATGGGGACGAAGGCTAAAAAGAAAAGCGCGAAGTAAGGGGAATGGAGAAATTGGAAAACATTGCCCCGATCTGAACGAGGCGAAAGCGAGAGGCAACAAGGCGCCGAAACTCAAGATGGAACCGTAAGTTATGACAAAACAAAGAGTAGTGGGCGACAGCAAGCAAAGGTATATATCTATTTATAATTCTAGCCAGTCGAGACTACGCATGAAAATTTTCCGTCGTACCACAGTGATCCACAAACGGCAAACAAGCAAAAGTGTATACAAAAGTATTCGTAAACCATTTAAGCACCCCATAAAAAAATGGATCGCCTCGGAGCACTAGGAAATAACTAGATTATGGCACTACACATAAACCTTACGAAAACAAGTCCCACACGATATAGGAAAAATTGTAGCACCTCAGCCGTTATGCTGCGTTCAGCCGCGTCATCCCGTACGCAGGAATGGTCAGATGCAAAAAAATAGCACTAACAATAGAACACCAGGCGTTGCAGCATGGCAAAGTTAGAGCACAGGATCAGCACGGTTATGGCTGAATCAGCAGTTTTCACCGGTGAAACCTGCTGGTGAAATTTGAAATTCACCGATACAGACTTGGCGCGTACAAAAGGAACATCGCCCTAAAATATGCAGCCTGATAGAGCCATAGGCAACAACACACGAACATCTAAGCAGCAGTCCCTTACGCCCATGCCCATGTAGAGTCGGTGACATGGGACGTTGTAGGTCACACATAGCCGTGTGATATTTTGCCAGAGTGCTGGGGCCCGTAACATCATCACATTCAAATATTACTGTAGTTACACTAGACTAGGAACCACTCACCACGCCATGTCCATGACTTTCATCAACCATAGATTCAACCTTCATCTCATCTATCGGCCCGTATCATCTGGTCCAGATGAGGTCCATCGGCTCATGCGATTGCTTCCTCGGGCCATGGCAGTCTTTTCTTTGCGACTCCCACGTGATTGTAATCTATCCATTATAATTTGTTCGGTGGATTATTCGCTACACAAGTTTGCGGTATAAATTACGGTGAAAAATTGCATATTTTCCTCAGTGCTAGGCCGTTTTGTTTATATACCTAGCGGTTGTAGTTTGTTTAGCATTTTTAATTTTCTGTGCAAATTTTAATTTTGTTCTCAAATTGAGATTCTACGATTTTGAAATTTTCTCTGCAAATTTGATATCAACCATTAATTGATTTCAAATTACAAGATTGATTTCAACCTTTTTTGTCATTTTTGTCGTCAGGATATAACTGGGCTTCAGATTGACAGATCATGTCGTTTCTTAAATCGCGTTTAAGCAAATTTTGCTTGGCTACCGGGGGGGTGGTAGGATGCACCATTCTCTATGTAGATTTCATCAGATCACCAAATCCTTCCAATTTTGTTAGCTCCTATGCTCCATTGAACAAATCACTTCCTCCTCCACCTTCGAGATCGCAACTTATCTCGCAATTACAGAAAAAATTCGATGTTCTTGTTATTGGTGGTGGGGCTGTAGGTACCGGTACTGCTCTTGATGCGGTAACCAGAGGTTTAGACGTGTGTTTGTTGGAAAAGACCGATTTCGCCTCGGGTACTTCGTCAAAATCGACCAAAATGGCCCACGGTGGGGTTAGATACTTGGAAAAGGCCATTTTCCAATTATCCAAAGACCAATTAAACCTTGTCATTGAAGCTTTAAACGAAAGAGGTAACATGTTAAGAACTGCTCCTCATTTAGTAACTATCTTGCCAATCATGATTCCTGTCTATAAATGGTGGCAGGTTCCTTATTTCTTCATTGGCTGCAAAATGTACGATTGGTTTGCTGGCCATCAAAACTTGAGAAACTCCATTATTTTCTCCAGAGAAATGACCAGTGCTGTAGCACCAATGATTGACGATTCCAATTTGAAAGCCACCTGTATTTATCACGATGGGTCTTTCAATGACGCCAGAATGAATGCTTCTTTGGCCATTTCCGCCATTAACGAAGGTGCAACCATCTTGAATTACTTCAACGTAGAACAATTGTTAAAAGACAAAACCACAGGAAAAATCATTGGGGTTAAGGCAAAAGACTTAGAAACCGGTGAGATTCATGAAATCAAGTCTACTTGTGTTGTTAATGCCACTGGTCCTTTCGCTGATAATATCTTACAAATGGATGAATCCCCAGATGGATTACCTCCAGCCGTTCCTCATCTTCCAAAAATGGTGGTTCCTTCAAGTGGTGTCCACGTCGTTTTACCAGAATACTACTGTCCAAGAGATATGGGTTTATTGGACCCTGCTACCTCTGATGGTAGAGTTATGTTCTTCTTGCCTTGGCAAGGAAAGGTTTTAGCCGGTACTACTGATACCTTCTTGAAAACCGTGCCAGAAAACCCTGTTCCTACCGAACAAGAAATCACTGAAATTTTACACGAATTGCAAAAATACCTTGTTTTCCCAGTTCAACGTGAAGATGTCTTATCTGCTTGGTCTGGTATTAGACCATTAGTTAGAGATCCTGCTACTGTTACCCCAGAAAACATGCATGATACCCAGGGTATTGTCAGATCGCATTTAATCACTGTTACCGATTCCGACTTAGTTACCATTTCTGGTGGTAAATGGACTACTTATAGAGAAATGGCTGAAGAAACCGTTAACACTATTGTTAAAAAATTCGATTTCAACGGTAAGAACATTGGCCCATGTAAGACTAACAATTTGGTTTTAATTGGTGGTGAAGACTTCACTCCTACCTATCCATCCAGATTAATTCATGAATACAGAGTTCCATTAAAATTAGCCGAACACTTATCGAGCAATTACGGTTCTCGTTCTCCATTAATCTTGGAATTATACCAAAAATCAGATTTCAACAAATTGCCAGTTAGCTTAGCTAGCGAAGACAAGTTCTATGCTGATCATAACAAATCTCATGGTGAGAACGCTTTATCATTTGCCTCTTTTGATGAACCATTCACTGTTGCTGAATTATTATATTCTTTGAAATACGAATACGCAAGAACCCCAATAGATTTCTTAGCCAGAAGAACCAGATTGGCATTCTTAAATGCCAAGGAAGCAAGAGCCTCTATTGACGGGGTCACCAAAATCATGCAAAAAGAATTAGGATGGTCCGATGAAGTTGCTCAAAAGATGAGCGCCGATGCCCAAGTTTACATTGGAAACATGGGTATTACCAATTAAGCATAATAATTATTTAATCCAATTATGGAAATGTCAATTCCATGATTTATGTATATGACGTTTATTTCGAAGGTGTTTTATTATTATATCTAGAAAATTTAATAGAAAAAACAAAAAAAATGTATAGAGTATATAGATATAAAAGTCAAACTTTACCTGGACGTAGACAACGGGTTGACGTAGTAAAATTTGTCGTTATTGCTTCCATCATTTGCAGCCTGATTGGTCTACGCTTCATTTATCTGGTCACTTTTTGCACCCAAACCTATTTCTGCAAAACCGCGACGATTTCTTCCGGGAAAAAGTCGAACAAGGAACTTGATGCTGCAGAATCACCAATTATGTTTCCAAACACCCCTACAGTCTCTTATTCCTGTTTTCCAACTACTCTTGTTTCACTACCACCTAATAATGTTGCAACTTTCGTCCTGCATGATAACCGCGCACAGTATAACTATTTTTATCTACGAGTGAAGTAGAAATAAAGAATCAACTAGTGACCATACCTCAGAACTTATGTCCCACAACAATGTCGTTGGTTCTGGCGAGGCTATACCACTGTTCCAGGTGAATGATGTGCAATTTGATCGCCAATTTTCCTTTGGAAGCGGTAGTGGTGGTGTAGCTTCTGGCCCTAATTCTGCTACTATACCGTCTACTCCAAAACTACATAATGCTTTTACTCCCGTGAAAAAGTCTAAAACTGGTGCTTCGCTGTTGGTTTCCAAATCGAGGCTCTTCTCAAATGGATTGGACAAATTTTTGGCCACTTTGCCTGTTCTTGTGGCCTTTCCAAGCATCTTGATTTCCTTTCCTTTATGCTACGTAGCAGAACACAATTACAATGGATATATAACTTCGGTAGTTCTACTGGTAGTTCTCGCTACTACCTTTCTCCTTGTCGTCAAGCTTGCGTTGAAGTTTAATATTGTCAATTCTGGAGACAAATCGGAAAAAAATGTGGAAAATAGTTCTCCATATACTGCGTTAGTGGTGGTTTTATCGCTTTCCCTCATGTTTTTGTCCACCAACTTCTTGCCAGTTAGTAGATTGGCCATCTTATGTTTGGGATTGTATCTAAACCTATTCAATATCTATACTGTGCTAGCATTTATCATCGATATCTACAGAGCCGATAACATGGTTTGGGTTGGTGTGGGTTATGTCCTCGTTCTTAGTGCAATAAGCCTCCTATTAGTATCAACTAAGGGAAGCATTCTGTTCGTTTCTAGAATCCACTTTTCGTACTTGTTGGCGGTGCAAATTGTAGGCACTGTTTTATTGTTACTTCTAGCATTCCAGCAGTTGAACTTCTCTATAATGGCAGTAAATATAGCTGTATCATTGGTCTTTTTAGTATCTTTCACAGAGTCGAATTTGAAGTCTTCACGGTTGATTCCAATGATTTTGGCTATCATTGCAATCACCCTAGAATATGTCATCTTATCGACCCCATTTTCAATTTTGAGCATTTTGAACATTGCTTTACCGGTGCTCATTTCCATCGATAGATCAGGCGATATCCGCAAATCTTTTGGCCAAGCTTTGGCTACTGAGGAACCGTCCACAACCTCCCATTCAATTATAAAGGAATTGTTGAGTCATTCTGATACGCGAGCTATTTTCAACTTTTTACTCTTGAACGCTACATTTATGCTTATTCAATTTCTCTATTCGTTTAGATCCAAATCCTTGGGTTTGTTGTCCGATTCGCTTCACATGGCACTAGATTGTACCTCCTTAGCGCTCGGTTTGCTAGCTGGAGTTCTAGCAAAGCAGCCGATCAATTCTAATGGAAAATTCCCTTTTGGGTTAAAGAATTTTGAAATCTTGGCTGGGTTCACAAATGGTACCTTATTGATTGGTATTAGTGGATCGATTGTATTTGAAGCCATTGGACGGTTGTTTAACCCTATTAAGTTGCAAAAAACCAATGAATTGATTATAGTATCGATATTGGGGCTCTTGGTCAATTTAGTCGGAATTTTTGCTTTCAACCATGGCCATGACCATTCGCATGGACATTCCCACGGTCACTCTCACGGTCATTCACATTCACATGTCCCAGAAGCAGCTCCAGTGCATTCACATTCACACAAATCAGAGCATACGCATGATTCTCATTCACATTCGCACGAATCCACACAATCTCAAGAGTGTGAATCTAGCGGTATGAACGAAAACATGAAAGGAATCTTTTTACATATTCTTGCGGATACTCTTGGATCTGTTGGGGTGGTAATATCAACCGTATTGACGAAAATGTTTTCCTGGGAAGGATTTGATCCTATTGCATCGATCATAATTGCTGGACTTATATTTTTAAGTGCATTACCATTGATTAAAACCACTGCATCGTCTTTGTTGCTTCAATTGACTCCAGCAAAGGAATCTACCGTCAGGGAAGTGCTCAATGAGATACTTACCATCAAAGGAGTAAAAGCCATAACCACCCCTCGATTCTGGCCCGATGAAAACAAACTACAGGGATACATTCATATTCAAATCTTCCGGGGGGAGAATTTGAACTACATTAGAAAACAATGCGAGAAATCGTTTGAACTAAGAAACATAAATGTTATGATACAAATGGAGTTTGATTATGATGATTGTTGGTGTAGAAACAAAAAATAACGATACTTATAGAATAATACCACAATACAATACATTACACCATATAGCTGTAACCATTGGACCCCTCTATAGTTACCTCTACATCCCAAAGTGTAATGGGTGCAAAATCCTCTACAAACGGCGCTAAACTCATCAGTTTTCCGCGAAAATTAAAATTTTAAAAGCACAAATCATTCTCCAGCGCCATTATAACCGTACTAACGCAACAGACCCGCATATTTCCCAACAGCACTGGAGATACATAGCTATCAAATAAATACATCGAATCATGGCCACTGTGCACAACCTCATCTAGCGAAAAACGATGCGCACTACTAGAAGAAGCAATATCGTTTCTTAACTATACTATACTTCTTCTAAGCAAACATGTCTAGAGTAGGGGTGCTTGTATTAGGACCAGCCGGTGCTGGTAAGTCTACGTTCTGTAACTCCATAATATCACATATGCAAACTATTGGCCGTAGAGCCCATATAGTTAACCTTGATCCGGCAGCTGAACCTACAGATTACGAATTTACCATTGATATCCGAGATTTGATCAGTTTACAGGATGTAATGGAAGAGATGGACTTAGGTCCTAATGGAGGGTTGATCTACTGTTTTGAGTTCTTATTGAACAACTTGGACTGGTTAGATGAAGAAATTGGTGAATACAACGATGAGTATCTTATATTCGATTGTCCCGGCCAAATCGAACTATACACCCATATTCCAGTTTTGCCCACCATAGTAAGACACTTAACAGGCCAATTGAACTTTAATTTGTGTGCTGCGTACCTTTTAGAGGCACCTTTTATCATTGACAACTCAAAGTTTTTTTCGGGTGCGCTTAGTGCTATGTCGGCCATGATTCTCTTGGAATTGCCCCATATAAACATCTTGTCGAAAACAGACTTGATCAAAGACGAAGTAAGCAAGAAACGATTGAAACGGTTCTTGAACCCGGATCCGTTGTTGCTAGCGCTGCAAGATGAGGAATTCAACCCCAAGTTCGCCAAGTTGAACAAGCTTATTGCCAATTTGGTAGACGATTTTGGCATGGTGCAGTTCTTACCCTTGGATTGCTCCAAGGATAGTGATTCAGTCGCCACCATTTTGAGTTACATCGACGACGTGACCCAGTGGAGTGAGAGCCAGGAACCTAAGGAGCCTAAGGACGAGTTGGAGCTCTTGGACGACGAATAGTGCCATCGTACCGCCGCTGGACCCAGCTAGAGCCATCCACCATCGCAATTTTGAAAAATCGCTAAATCGCTCAGTTTTCGCCCGTTTCACCCCAAACTCGCCAGTAACACTCTCCTCCACCATACCTAACCCCTACCACCTTCATACATACCTATATAGCCAACTTCCACCATTTCGTTACCCTTGTATTCCTCTGAGGTTCGTGTCCTGCATATAGTTTAAGCATACTCTAGCTTCCCAAAGCATGAAAAATTCCAAACGAATAACTTTTCCCATTATTGTAGACCCCATACAACTCGACATGGTTCAGATCAGCGAAGTGAACGACACACAGTCGAGAGAAAGCAGAACAGCTGCCCACACCCACATCAAAGGTTTGGGGTTGGATGAGCACGGCATGGCCAAGAAAGTAGACGGTGGTTTCGTTGGTCAAGCTGATGCCAGAGAAGCCTGTGGTATTGTAGTCGACCTAATCAAGTCGAAAAAGATGTCCGGTAAGGCCATTTTGTTGGCCGGGCCACCTGGGACCGGTAAGACGGCGCTCGCGCTAGCAATCTCGCAAGAGCTAGGACCAAAGGTTCCATTCTGTCCCATCGTTGGATCGGAATTGTATTCGGCAGAGATCAAGAAAACCTCTGCTTTGATGGAGAACTTTCGTAAGGCCATTGGTTTAAGAATCAGAGAGACTAAGGAGGTGTATGAAGGGGAAGTCATTGAGTTGACTCCAGAAGCAGAAAACCCACTTTCTGGGTTTGGTAAGACCATTTCCAATGTAGTTGTAGGATTAAAGACGGCTAAAGGGACCAAATCGCTTAGATTGGACCCTAGCATCTACGAGTCGATCCAGAAGGAGCGGGTGGCCATTGGAGACGTTATGTACATCGAGGCGAACACTGGAGCTGTGAAGAGAGTGGGAAGATCCGATGCCTATGCCACGGAATTCGACTTGGAGGCGGAAGAGTACGTTCCTTTGCCTAAAGGTGAGGTGCACAAGAAGAAAGAGATTGTCCAGGACGTCACTTTACACGATTTGGACGTTGCCAATGCCAGACCCCAGGGTGGCCAAGATGTGTTGTCTATGATGGGCCAATTATTGAAGCCACGCAAGACCGAAATCACCGATAAATTACGTACCGAAGTCAACAAGGTTGTTTCCAAGTACATTGACCAAGGGGTAGCCGAATTGATCCCTGGGGTGTTGTTTATCGATGAAGTCAACATGTTGGATATGGAACTTTTCACCTACTTAAACAGAGCCTTGGAGAGCTCTATCGCTCCAATTGTCGTATTGGCATCTAATAGAGGTATGACCACCATTAAGGGCTCAGATGATGACACCAAGGTGCCTCACGGATGTCCTCCAGATTTGATCGACCGGTTGTTGATTGTCAAGACCTTACCTTACGAGGAAGGTGAAATGAGAACCATTATCAGTAAGAGAGCTACACTCGAAGGGTTAGCCATCACCGAAGAAGCCTTGAACAAGCTCGCAGCTCATGGCTCCTCTATCTCCTTGCGTTACGCCTTACAATTGTTGGCTCCAGCCGGAGTATTGGCGCAAACCGGCGGCCGTAACGAAATCACCGTGGGTGACATCGAAGAGTGTGAGTTGTTGTTCTTGGACTCTCGTCGCTCAATCAAGGTTTTAGAGGAAAGTAAAGGATTTTTATAGGTGTGTATAGTATTATTCTTAGCAAAAGTATAGCAATATTAAATGTATAGCAATTAAATGTTTAATTAAGGATAACTTTTACCTAATTCATTAATTTCTGTTAATTCATCAATTTCTGCAAAAACGGTCTAAAAGATGTCAGTATATTATGTAAAATATTCTACCACTTCTGCTGAAATTGGCCAAGATAATATAAATATATTAAATGTTCATTTAAACGATTAACTTCTACCTAATTCATTAATTTCTGCTAAAAATTCGTTGGCCGAGATGATATCAGTACCTCCGTAAATAACCTTCTTAGGTGCTTGTGTTTGCTGAGCACTCCACTCTTGCAAGTTCTGGTACTCAAGATAGTTACCTCCACCAATAATAAACACCAAAGACTCGTTATAAGACTGTCTCTTTGGGGGTTTGGAATGACCGCCTCTAGACTTGGGGTCCAAGTACAAGTAGTTGTCTGTGTGCTGGATGGAGGTGTTTTGTGCATTCTGCGGATTCATGATGGCCTCGACAATATTTGTCACAGGCAACTGTTTCTTGTCGGGAATGAAGTTCTTGATCTTGGAAGCAATACTGGTCAAACCTTCCGAGATCTTTCCTTCAGTCAAACCATACAACTTGGACGACAATCCGCTCAACAAAGCAGAAGAGTCGTTGCTGTAGGCATTTTGACTGCTGGAGGTGTCATTCAAAGTGATATGTGATAAGTTGGTGAGTTGTTTAAACTTTTGGATGTAGTTCAATGCTGACATATCAAGTTCGGGATATTTGTTGGCAAACACCTGCTTCACGCGATTGACGTAATCATCTGATAAGTTCGTGAGCAAGGACAATATCAAGAAGGTTCTCAATTTGTCGGTAGCGGTGTCTCTTGTGGTGTCACTAGCAAGTAATTCTAAGAATTCTTGCTGGGTTTTTGGGTCGGTGTAGTTCTGTTCGATTTCAAAGAACTTATCCAAATTTCTTGCCTGCAATTCATTGATCAAAGCAGCAAGAATATCCATGTGCATATCTAAGGTGGACTTTCTAGCCGTCAATTCGGGCAATGCGTCCACTGCTTGTTGAATATGAGAGGTGTTTGTGTTGGCGCTGGGGTCAATATCGTTAAGAGAAGAGATCCCCGTCTTGTTGGTCAAGTCTTGTGCGTCTTTCTTGTACAAGTTCAACTCGCTATCGGCGTGTTCCACGACGTCTGGGAATGGAAGTTGCGAGTATTTCGACCAGAAAAAGTCCTTGGGATCAACATCATAGTTCTTTGTGGTGGCACTAGCATCGTCCTTGCTGTATTTAGTGATTTTGATGGTGTTTCTTTGCAATTGGAACACATCGCTCACCATACACTGATAGATCCACGAATGGCTAAACATCGACGCCAAATCGAGATTACGGTCCAACAAAATCAACACCGGGCGCTGGTGAACGGCCTGCGAGGCCTGACGCGAGTTGTTGTAGTACTCCCGCAACTTTATGTCCAATTGTGTGGCGACAAACTCTGCTGGGCCCCCTTGTGGTGCTCTAATGATAGGGAACGAGTTCAAGGTAATGATCGTCGCCAACAACCCATTGGCGATTTCTTCTACTAGGCGGTGGATCTGGTCCTCGTCCACGTTAGGACTGTTGAATTTGGTGAAGATCTGAGGCATATCCAACGAAAACAAGTTGGGTTCAGTTACAATAAAATCTAAGTACTGATCAAACACCTGCTTAATCTTGTACGATTTCCCCGAAACAGACACTTTTTTCGCAAATTCCTCCAACATGGTCCGGTCGATCGAGGAGGTGAAGTTGATATAGAAATTGTCATACTTATCGTGGTTTAAATCATCAATAATAATCAAGATGTTTTCAAGTGTCGGCTCTACGAAGTAAATAACCGGCACATCGGGCAAACTGGACCGGCTACTGTTGATGAGGGAGTGCACAGTGATTCCACAGCGCAAAAGATCGTTGACTCTCAACACAGACGATACTATAGCCCGAGACTTCTTGTCCAATATGAGGGCCTTCCAAATTATCTCTTCGTTTTTGGACGCCAATGTCAAATCTGCATCTCCTTCTTTATTCAAGTGAAGAACACGCTCCAAGTTCGCGATCTGGCGCTCTCTTAAGCTCAAATCTCCCGCAACTGACATGGTGGTTCTGGTGTAGAAAGAGTACTGTGCTTCAAAGTATTCGTGTTAGTTAAATCGCACTAATGTTGATGTCCTGTATATAAGTAAGACAAGCAAGTGGATTGCAATTACTGCAAAACGAGATTTGAGACGGCGGTGTGGTGGAGTTGGTGAAGCTGATTGGGTGTTTGATGGCGGTGGGTTGTTGTTGGTGGTTTTGAGGTTGTTTTGGGAGTTTTTTGGGAGTTTTGGCTAAATTTTGGGAAAAGTGATTTTTTTCAGATTCTCATGGCCCAGGGCTACGGTAGACTTAGTTCCCTCGGTTTACAAGTAGGAGAGGTGAAAAGGTTCTACGGTCATTAAAGTGCAAGTTTGGAGTTGTTTTATTATTCGGTCAGCTAATGGTCTAAAAATGGTCTAAAAATGACTGATTTCGATGTAAATATCATGTAGTACATGTCCAGAATTGGTGCAGAAATATAGGAGCGGAATTCCGTGGTTATGCTAGTTACTGGGATATGGCATAGCTGGTGAGCATCTGACGTGTTATCTGTTCTGGAACAGAATCTGTCAGTAAAGTACTACGGTGGTATAACTTGACTACTCTAGTTTGTTCACCATTAGTTAGTTTAGCTGTCTATGTAGGCTGTGACTTGGGTTCGATCTATGAACTAATATGCATTGTCTGGTCTAATTCTCGCTTCGATACTCAACAATTCCTCGTAGCACCTTAATCTTACCGTAAACTTCGTGGTCAATCATGTTTCCGTCCTGCTTAATGTCTTTGGATTTGTTCTTGTGCTCGGTACCAGGCTCTGGCCAAACACAATTGAACTTTAACCTAGCACATTCAGTACATTTAGGACGGGTTTCACAGCATCTTTTCTTTCTAGATCTACAAGTCAAACAGCCCATTCTCGATCTCTTTGACAATCCTTTTGCTCCAGTTGGACTTTTCGGAGTGCTGGCATGGCCAACATCCAGTTTAGTCTCCTTCACTGGCAAAATTGGTCGCAATCCATTCGTATTGGATAATTTTGATAACGGTTGGTTCAGTAATATAGAATATTTTTGTCCTGGCATATTTTGATTCCCCGAACCATTCAGGTGAGAAGTTGCATTTGAAGCCAGAGGTAACACCTGTTGTTTTTGATTTTCCCACTGCTGATCATGAACATGGTGATCGGCATAGTTTGGGAAGGTTGAATCTTGCTCGGCATTATATTCATAGTTGTATGAATAAGGTGGGAAAGGGTGATGAAGTATAACTGGGGCCAGAGTGAGGGGAGGTTGCATCAAATGATTACGATCGTAAACTTGAGGTTTATAAAGCATAGGAAGCGTTGACGATGCAGGGAGGTGAGACGATGGTAAATCCTGGGAAACGTTTGAAGAAATAATGGGGGATGCAGTGGAAGATAGGGTTGAAGGCACGGTGGGATTTGCAGAATTTAAATTTGACGTACCATTTATCGGCAAAGTTGATGACAGGGTGACATTAAGAGGTAATATGGATGAATCGTTATCATTTACTTGATTCAGATTGGCAGCATTCTCATAACTTGGCCAATTATTCATCAGAAATCATTCAACATTAACAAGATATCTGAAACGAAGTACCTATTGTGAAATGCAAAGCTTGAGCTATTGTTTATGTACTAGAATATTAAGCTATTGAAGCAGTTATAATCGAGGTAGCAAAAGAGAAACAAAAAACAGTGACAATCAAAAGCAATTCCAATGACCAGCTTCTTTAACAAAGGTTGATAATGTTCGAAGTGAAAATTGCAATGGAGTCCATAGCAGGAAATTTTTCAAGTGGATTATGCTTGAAAATATATAAATCAATAATAGCTAAGGTAAATAATAAAATTTATAGTCTGAAAAATAAATGCTATCACACAAAAAATATTGCATGCGTCGTGCAATATCGAAGTTGTTTTAACAATATTATTCTCCGTTATGGAACTGTGTGCAGCACCGAATCTAGTTTGTTGTCTTGGAGTATTTTTGTCAATAACGGGTGATTAGGCAGAAGCTTCTACATAATAATATTTAAGTTTTAGATTGCATAATAAAATAGTTGTATAAAATTATGCGATGACAAGAAAATATTGACCTCTATCGCCGAGATGTGTCCATTGTCCGTACCTTCTTCTGCCTGTGGGAATGCTAAGGTGCTAAATGGGCAAATGGCTTTAGCAAGTATACAGCAAGGTTGCGCCGTAATGTTCTGTGGGTATGCTTCATGTAGGAATCAGATACCACTTCACGCCTGGTCGTATTCAATACCCTACTCTGATGGATTTTACCGCTGGTGTAAAAGAGACTCTCCACCACTTAACGTCTTCTGACTTGTGTGCTAATGAACCTTGTACTCGTGTTGGTAGGTGAATTATCGTTACAGCACGCATGAAAAAACGAAAACGCCGTTGTTGCATCCTTGCTAGCCTCCAGCACTAACGGGACCTCATGTAATGGACAACATCATGGAATCTTCTACGAAATGAATCTGAGGCTAGTTCCACATAAAACGGTCGCTGTATGGTTAATCTACCCGAAATAACATACCAATGAGTGTAATCTAGCGCATATATTAGTCTTGGATTGTGTATGTACATACCGTAAACGAATGTGCGTGGTTGCCGAGAGGTTGTGCGCGTTTAGCCCCCCAATCTTGGTATTTTGTTGCCATTTTAAAATAGTCAACTCTTCTGCTGCATTAAAACCATCAATAGTAGCAGTTGCTCAAGTACTTCAAACATGTAAATTTGTTCTTTGAAAGTAAATAGGCAACTGCTCATTTGCACTGTTAAAGTTTGGTACATCGCCATGCACCCCTATGCATGGCCAACTTGGGTATTGGAAAGGGCGGCCAACAAATTTTAAAAATACTGCCCGGAAAATTATAGAGTCCGAATGGTTGTGGATTATTTGCTAGCGCCGCTGGTTCCTAGTGACAGCCATACTATAAGTATCCGATAAGTCCTTGTAAAACCGAAGGAAGGATTTTTTTTTTTTTATTATCTTAGCCAGCGTACAAGAGGTACATGGAAAATCATGTTGTGTACGATTTTTCATCGACCAACGCGCCACCTCAGCGGTTGAGATTTGCTTAACTTTATTAGATTCATCTTGGAAAACCTTGTTTTGTTGGTAGCCATATATGACTACCGTGTCGTTATTGCAGTAATTAAATGTGTCTAAGTTTTTCAAATCAGTATTTGTCCTATAAGGGTTGCCATGAAAACCAAGATAGAATTTCTGCCATCTCATGTGCGTTGTTCGTATGACATAGCGGACACCTTGGTAATACGAAAGAATACACGAGGCTGTGCATCTTTTCGCAGTCACGTGGAACCACGGATGAAAAGCTTTTCCGGATACCAGTTATAGACAAGGCCCCAATATTAAAATAAAATCATGGACGTAATCAAGCTTGTTTGCTAAATGGTTAAGGAAAGGTACGAAAACCGTTTATTACAAGGCAAGTCATCTCATGTAGCCGTTCGGAGCCCCTAACTAGATTATTTAGCACGCTTGTAATCATCATACCTGGAGCTGCATTAACGCCCGGGAATTCCCGTTCGTAGACGATGCATTTTGAAATATTATTAAGAAGTATAATTTAAAATAGATATTTTGTAAAAACTCAACTGCTTGTTTGTTGAAACCATAATCAACTAAAGTCATGAATTTACAGACCCGGAAATGGTATCTCAACGTTAAAACCTTAAACACGAATAATATTGGTATATTCAACATTAACCGCTATACATAACCAACACGATCGCTCAATTTAGATAATTTGACTTATTTATGCAGAAATACCAAGACAAAATGGTGGTATTTTCTCAAAGGTTCTATAAAATAATCGCTTAATTCCAGAGAACAAAACTTAGTAACTGCCTAGAAAATTATTGTGTATTATGCGATCCATCTTTCATATTCCACTTTTCATGAAACACAATAGACTCTCTAATATAGTTAATATTTAAGTTGGCTGTATGCACTATCAATAACATTGTTTGTAAATGGTTGTAGTCAAGTGGTAGAAGTGATAGTATTAAAACTGAACTGGCGAGAAATGCGACATGAAATTTATATGCTTCTAGCAAAACACCGAACAAGTTTCCAATTACGACCTTTGATTTCATTGGTAAATGGTTAGTAGCTACAAAACTCTTAATGCATCATTTGTAGAAATGTAGTGTGAGGTTTCATAAATGCATGTTCTGCGAATTTCACAAATGCAATAGTGCCTATTGATAAGCTGCAAAGAAAAACTAGGTTTCGGATTTAGGTGAATTCTATTTCTAGATCCACTGCCACTTGCCACGTTCTCCGGGTAGGGGATAAAGTCATCAACAACCATTGTACAAACTAACAAGTACTGGAACTTCCATGCACCACATTGGTGCAGGAGAAGGTGCTGTTTCAGTTCCAAATTTTCGTTCCTAGTTTTCCACTGATGTATTATCCCACTTTTTATATACAGTCTGGTTTTTCAAAAGCTTAATGTGAAGGAATTGGAACGAGTGGGTGAAACTGTTGAACCAATTTCATGAAACTTGGTATTTGTAATACGTCCAGTGAAATAGGCGTTAAGTACAATGGCTTATAAATGCAAATGCCTGGGGTAAGCACGGACTATTTAAATGAACAGCACTTCTGTACATTGAACTACGAATATCAGCAGTTTGCAACTGAAACACCGTGTTAATGCATCTTCCCATTGTTAACATATTGTTGGGTACACTCTGACTGATATATAATGTCACTTTCTATTAGCCGTGCTCTATTTACCGTTAGGTAATGCTTGAAATAAAGTTTCCATATTTTTTGCGGCAACTCTGTGTAATTTACCCGAATTACTTTTTGCTTCCAGAAGGAGGATTTTGCAGAACCACCTCTAGTAAATTCCAAATAATAAAACCTAAATTTCAGAAGTATTTTCAATATTTTCTCACCTGAACTAAATAAGAAGTATTGTAATTTTTGTCTCTAATTTGTCAACAACTACGTATTGCATCTTTCGTATTATTACCACTAGTGGAATCATTTAATGATTTGCGTTTACGCATGATACAAGGGGTCCTCAAATGCAACTGTTTCTATGCACTGAGTTTGCAGTCAAAAAATTATTCAGACATTTTTTCACTTCTAAGGTCCACGACCTTGTTGTAACGATGTGAAGATGACTAATGACTACACTGTATTTGGGTGATGTCAGCTGTTTAGTTGGTGGCTTTTTTATATTATTTTACATTTATTCATCAACCCATTTTTTGCAATCTTCCATGATTTCTCTTTCTTCAATTGCCCATTCTTTTGACATTTATTCATTACCCCATTCTTTATAATTATTCATTACCCTTCTTTACCTTATTAAGCAATATTGCAAACTCTTCTTTAATATTTTCACATTTACTCGTTAGCTATATGTACTTCTATTCATAAACTCTCTTTACATCTATTCTTCCTTATTATTTATTATACAAGTTGCTATACAGACGTATTTCACTACATCATTGGTGGCCCACCAGGTCCTCCAGGCCCACCAGGTCCACCAGGTCCACCAGGTCCACCTTCTTTCAATGATGAACGACCAGCTTTCAATAATTCGTCACACAATAACAAATTAGAAGAAATACCAGTAGCAGCAGAAATAGCATTTCTAAACACTCTATAAGAATCCCAAATACCTTCAATGGTTGGATCCATTGGTTCACCAGATGATAAATCAACCCCAACTACTCTATTTTCGATGATTTCGTCTTGACAATTAGAAATAGTATCTAATGAATCAAGACCAGCGTTAGTGGCTAATGTTTTTGGAATTATTAAACATGCTTCGGCAAATGCTCTTATTCCTGACTTATTTTTCCCTTTCAAAAACGTTTTGGATTCAGGCGAGTGTAATAAATAGTGGTTGGCACTTAACCAAAAGGCCCCAGCACCAGGTAAGATGGCTTCATCTTTCAACACGTTGGCCACTTGTCTTAACCCATCTCTAATGGCATCTTTAGTTTGCTGTAAAACATGGTTATTGGACCCTTTAATAAGGATAGTGGCAGACTTTGGATCTTTATTTTCAGTAATGTAAGTGAATTTATCTTCACCAATGGAGTTTTCGTAAACTAACCCAGAATAACCAAGGATATCTGGAGATAAATCGTCGACGGAGTTCTGGGCTTCACCGCCACAAACTAATTGTAGTCTTTCCATATTTCTTCTCTTTGCTCTTCTCAAGGCAAGAATACCGTTCTTGGCCAAAACATCAAGAGACATTGGATCAATCCCCTTTTGATTTATAATGACAAAACTCTTGTTCGAGTTCAAAGGACAAACCTCGTTCTTCAAGTCGATGATTTTCTTCAATTTTTCATCGACAAACTTTCTTTCCGATTGCACCAACTTATCTCTTTGTTCGGCAGAAGAGTAGAAGAAACCAGAGTTCACTTCAGTCTTTTCGTACTCCAACGAAACGTTCAAAATCAAAACATAGGCGTTTTCCAATCTTCTTGGCATGTCTGGATGTCTGGCACCATGATCCAATACCAACCCTTTGATCAATTCCGTGTCCTTAACGTTTCCGTGTTGCATAGTCATGATTTCCACCATGTGCAAGTCCAAGTTTCTGCCTTCATCGGCCTTTCTCACTTGCAAAACCGCATCGGTGACAATCGGCGTTAACACATCCGTCAATTCCCCGTTAACTTTGGTAGATAAAGCAGTACGTGCAATTTGTAACAAGAATTCCCTATCAAAAGATGATGGTTTCTGCTTGAAAACCTCCAAAAATTTCATGGTTTCTTCTCTGGCAACTTCAAACCCATCTACAATCACCCTAGGGTGCACTCCTTCACTAATAAATCTATCGGCTTGCTTCAATAACTCTCCTACTAATAAGATCACCGTGGTAGTACCATCACCACAGATCTCGTCCTGGGCAGTGGCAGCACGGGCAATCATCACCGCCGTAGGGTGCTGGATTTGCATCTCCGTCAACAACACTTTTCCATCTTTAGTAAGCTTCAATCCCCCGGATCCATCAACTAAAAGCTTTAAGGTACCCTTTGGTCCCAAGTTAGATGCCAACACCAGCTGCAATCCTTGAGCCGCAGCAATGTTCACTTGTAAGGCCTGGGCCCGTCTTAACGATTCAGCCTTAGGATTAAGTAACTGAATAGATGATGACATATTTGATGCTTTGCTGTGTTAATTACTTGCGGGTGTTTTATAACTGAGTATTATAGTTGAATTTTTTTCACACCAGGAAAAGGTTACCCGGATTTTGCGTTTGGGTAGAAAGTGGTAAATTGGGGTGGAACAGGACGAAAATGACCACAATTGGCTTGGAAGTGTTGCTATGGTGTTGTACGAGGTGTGTAGATGCTTGTAGCTTTTTTTTGGAAGAAAATCGGCCGGATAATGCTTCCTGTGGCAGAACTACCACATTTCTAATGTTATGGGCACCGCGCGTTTTGTAGCAGGGTGGGAGCAAGCTTCTGCTGCCAGTTAGTGCTATGCGCACGCTAATGGGCCCGGTGGCGGTCCATACTGCTCTCCAACAAGTTTAGTGGCCATTTAAGAAGTTAAGCTAGGAAAAAAAGAATGGACGAGTCAGGAGTCGAACCCGAGACCTTTCGCATGCTAAGCGAACGCGCTACCAACTACGCCACACGCCCTGGTATATATGAATGGTCCCTAGCAGGATCGAACTGCTGATCTTGGCGTTATTAGCACCACGCCTTAACCAACTGGGCCAAGGGACCGATTTCTGAAAGATAATATTCTGGTATTAAGGAATGGTGTCGAACAAGGAGGATTAACTTTAATATATTATATTTATTCCATCAATTTATAGATTATAGTAAATATTAGAAATTTTACTCGTGATTAGTGCGGTAATATCCTTGTTTGAAAGTAATATCCTATTTGAAAACAAATGATTGATGATTTATGGCTATGAAGAGAAATGACAACCTTGATATTATACCCTTTGATCCTGGTACCATAATCCATTGAATCTTTTCTAAAACGCACAAACTTCCCAATTTAAGTAGCAATACCCGACTGAGTCCCAACCTTATCAACTACACTAATTAGGTGCAAAGAACGCATCAAACCCAGTAATGATGAAAATACTTAAGAGATTTCAATCAACTATCTAGATTATACATAATTGGACACTTTTCTAGCTTCTATTACTACTTTTGTCCATCTCTACTTTATATTAATGTCAAAAAAAATTTTAACACATCTACACTAAAGCAGATGTCAATCAATTTATAGAGATGGGCAGTTCTACAGTCTTCTGAATTAATTTTGTATGAAAAAATGAACTTACGCATAGAAAAATTGATAAAAGTTGATAATTCTTTCTAAAATGGAAGATTACAAGCAACTTATATTCTTGCCAGCTAGAGAGAACCTCATCAAGTATCACGATGAAAGAGAAGAGGTCATTAGAACTTGTCGTGATATAAACTCCTACTCGAAAAAGCTAATCTTTTCCTGTCATAGGATTTCAGATAGCAATATCAATGATGCGATTCAAAATCAAATTGATAGCTACCTCGCGATTTTGGGGAACAAATTGCATTATATAGACTCCATTGCTGATAGCTGCAATTTCAGCAATTACAAATCTACCATTTCCAATGCTATCGAAGAAATGATCGAAGGATTGACATTTTTGTATTATGTTGTTCAAGGAAAATTGATGTCTTACGGTCAATTGTTAAGCGTGGTGCAACAGTTAATAAACAAAACAGGAAAGTCATGTCGAGAGTTGATCGTGGAAGAACTACCACCATATACAGAGTCGAGATTTATCTTTGAAGGAGATTACTTTATGGGACTATTTGATTTGACAGGTGAAATCATGAGATATTCCATTTCAAACCCAATTGATGAGGATACGAAAACTATCAGCCCTCAAGTTGTACGAAATCTCCAGTTTTTGCAGCAAACATATCGATATTTATGCGATCTATTCATCGTTTATCCAAACCTTAATATCAATCGAGGAGCCTTCAATATCGATTTCAATAGCAAGGGCTGTGGTACAATAAAGAAGAAAATGGAGGTTTTTAAGCAGTCATTGGATAAAGTACATGCGATGGTTTGTGATATATCCATCAGAAGCAAAGAATTCCCTGGTATAGTTCAACCGCAAGAGTTTTATACCTAGCACTCTACTTTAAGCCAAACATCTTTCATCTTATCATCATCAAAATCTCATTTCATTTTAGTCACTTGCATCTTATATCAGTACATTATATTTAGTTGGGCTAAAGCCTACTGTAACGTTCGTTCAACAGTGAACACTCTAAAATATGTCTACATTATAATTTAGCCATATGATATGTATTACGTTCCTATAAACTTCATTGAAACAATGTAGCGATATTAAATAACAGTACGCCCCTATATAATGTAATGATCACCATGGATGAAATGAATTGAATTAGATTCTTTCTATAGGTCCCCCAGGAGAAGTTTCCGTTCTAGCGGTCAAGACTTCACATCCATCTTCCGTAACAAGCAATAACTGCTCAAATTGGGCAGAGTACTTCCCGTCTTGAGTGACAGAAGTCCAATTATCAGGCCAGGTAACGTCCTTGTAGGTACCGGCACATAACATTGGTTCAATGGTGAAAACCATACCTGGTTTGGCAATACCTACGGCCTTATTTTTGGCGTAATGAGGAATATTAGGCTGACTGTGGAAGAGGGTTCCTGTACCATGGCCACAATAACTTCTGACTACGGAACAGTTGTGCTCGTGTGCATGTTTTTCAATGACATTCCCTATATCTCTGAATGCAATGCCTGGTTTTACGAATTTGATGGCCAAATCAAGCGATTCTCTGGTGGTTTCCACCAAGTTTACGATTTCAGGGTTGGCTTTGGCTTTGTCTCCTACATAGTAGGTTTCATTCAAATCGGAATGGAATCCGAGATAGTACACAGAAACATCCAAATTGATGATATCTCCGTCCTTCAACTTGTATTTGTCAGGAATACCGTGGCAAATGACTTCGTTGACCGAGGTACAGAACGATTTAGGAAAGTTGTAGTAGTTCAAAGGCGATGGGTAGGCATTACGTTTGATACATTCTTTGTGCAAAATAGCATCCAACTCATCGGTGGTGATCCCTGGTTTGATATGACTTGCCGTTATGTCCAATACTTCTCGCGAGAGTTTGGCCACTTTTCTGATCTTTTCGATATCTTTTTCTCCCCATTGTGCTATTTTGCCTAATCTATCGTTCTTGATTTCCGAGATAGGTTTACCGTGTTGGGCATAATCTGGTAATTTGATATGTTTAGGGATGGCTCTTCTTGGGGTTAAAGGATATACCGGTCTTAATTCACCGGTATAGTCGAAATTAGGGAAGGGGTTGTATTCATCATTTCCGTTTTCACTAGGATGAATCGATTTATGATGCAGCCACGATGATCTGAAACAGGTTTGGTTGCAAAAAACGTTAGAAGTTCCATCTTTCAAACATACAGGGCACTTTAATGCCGAGTCCGTAGGCTTTCCGCAGGTAACAGAAGCACATATAGCAGACATGGTTAAGGTGTGTTTAATAAAAGAATTAAAGATGACTTGAAAATTTTGCGCGCAGTCAGAGCTTTTGTACCAAACATTTACGAGTGGAAACTTCAGCTCGGGTTTTGCGTATAGGAATTACGAATGGGGATTTACAGTTCGGGATTTATATGATTTACGGACATATGTCGGGCAATGAGCATGTAGGGATGCAAGTATTAGTCATAGAGTAGAAGTAGTGAATTTGGGGCTGAAAATGGCTGAAAATGTATGAGGTGAATGGTGTAGTTGTACTGTTTATAGGGTAATGATAGTGTATAGTAGTATTTATTTGTAACGGCTTTGTAACGGTTTTGTAATGGTACTATAAGTAGTGATTGTGGTTTGTTATGGTTCTGTAATGGTTCTGTATGATATTGTAATGATACTGTACGAAACTGGATTCTTTCGTATTCGTATTCGTATTGGTATTGGTGCTCGTATAGAATGTATCCACACTTTCTAATGAGTTTATAGAACATAACATTTGATATGGGACTTTACTACACTGGTATCATGAGAATGCTTGTTTGCATGTAATGATACTTGACACTGTATTTTTAATAAATAGGACTTGTATTGTATGCACATGGTTCACATTGATTCTTGTGTATTTCACATTCATCATTGTAAGATTGTAGATAGTAGATTTGATGTTTCTTATTTATGTAAATCTTCGGGTCCAAACCCATAGGGCAACAACTGCTGGATATCAGACCTGTAAAACTTGTCCCCGTCTTTGTTAAACATGTACACCGGGGTGTCTTTTCCAAATTCTCTGATAAATTGTCTACATATCCCACACGGACTGATTGGTTCTGGAGTATCTCCCGAAATAGCAATCAATTTGAACTTTCTATGGCCCTCAACCTATATGTTAGTAAACTAATCTTGAAAAGAACACCACTGGGCCAAATTTCCAATGGTTTAAGCTTTTTGTAAATGTTCTTCATTCACGAAAATTCGGAAAAAATGACAAATTAGGAGTCTAACATTTCAGAATCACACACAGCAATGAAAACAGCACATCACAGCATTCATTTTAGGAAAAATTCCCTGTTCAACGGCAAAATACATACTACTGCCTTACTTATCGCAGTTCTTTCGGCACAAATAGTACCTCCATAACTAGCAATTTCAACATTTGCTCCGGTAATAAACTCCCCCGACTCTGTAACTACAGTACAGCCAACCCTAAACGTTAGTATAGCACCAAAATAAGATATAATACTGGAGATACACATACCTAAAGTTTGAATATGGACAATATGCTTTAGATTTAGCTACAAGTTAGTATATAAATTCACAATTTCATTTTTAAAACCATACCATCCAAGACAGAGCTCTTTAACTGAACAAAAACCTCCTCTGTTACTTCAGAGTGTTGGCTACTAAACCCTGTTTGTGACATAGATATTTTATAATAATGTTAGATAAGATTTGACGTTTTTTCTATGTAGGAATTTATTTCGGTCACAAGAGAACAAGTTTGACAGGATTTCTATATTGGACATAATTTTGTCGCAAAATGGATTTGTCGACTTTGAAATTGGTCAAATATGTATACAAGCGTGCATGCGGCTTATTGGTCGTTTTTTGCAATAAAATTGCATTCTTCACTAACTTGGCAGTTTGTGTGAGTGTAATATTTCTTGGTGGTTGCAAATTGGCTGCAAAAATGGAAATAAATTTTAAACAAGATGAAAATAAATGTAAACAAATTCAGCGAAGATGCCAAGAAGTCTCAAGGAAGCATGTAGCGCACCGTCATTCATCTCACGCCCACTACGTACTACTCTACTCCTCTAAGGTGAATTGTCGGCGCTACCATGTTTTCAACACACGAAGGTAACTAGTGTGTTTCGCCATTGATAGCTTAGGCAGTTGGCAATGTATATCAGTTATATTCAAGGGAGTGTCCCAGGGTTGTGTGCTGTCTTTTCCAAGATTCGACCCTGTTCGACCCTCTGTTCATCCGTCTGGTCAGCAAGCATCATTTCACAACTCCACCACTAACCAACCGAATTGGACATTTCTTTGCCCAGCACAGTCTCAAACCCTTCCAAATACACCCACACCAACCCCCTACACCCACCTCCCCTGGTCCACCCGCCAAACACCCAATACCAACTCCCCAGGCAATTTGATAAAATCACGCAATTTGATAAAATCACGTGACCTCGTTTTTCCCAGTTATTCTTCTTCTGGTGGCAACATCTTTAGAACTAATCCATTTACACCATACTCCAACACCATACAATGTCGACCTTGGAAGAGCTTGAAACGAACGAAGAAGACTTGATCGATCAAGAAATCTTGAATTCATCGGTTGATGACATAATTAATAGAACAAAGCTATTAGACAATGATATCAAAGTAATGAAATCAGAGTCGACGAGACTTACCCACGAAAAGTCCGTTATGTTGGAAAGAATCAAAGACAACAACGAAAAAATCAACAACAATAAACAGTTGCCTTATTTGGTAGGAAATGTCGTTGAATTGTTGGATTTGGATGCGGAAAAGGAAGCCAGTGAACAAGGTGCAAATGTAGACTTAGATGCCGCTAGAAGCGGTAAGTCTGCGGTTATAAAGACTTCCACGAGACAAACGATCTTTTTGCCATTGATTGGGCTTGTAGACTCTTCAAAATTGAAGCCAAATGACTTAATTGGAGTAAATAAGGACTCATATTTGATCTTGGACACCTTACCATCGGAGTATGATTCGCGTGTTAAGGCTATGGAGGTGGATGAAAAGCCCACGGAAGATTATAGTGATATTGGTGGTTTAGATAAGCAGATTGAGGAGTTGATTGAGGCGGTGGTATTGCCTATGAAGCAAGCAGAGAAGTTTGAGAAGTTGGGAATAAAGCCTCCAAAGGGAGCCTTGATGTACGGGCCACCCGGTACTGGTAAGACTTTATTGGCCAGAGCATGTGCTGCGCAATCAGGGGCCACCTTCTTGAAATTGGCAGCACCGCAATTAGTGCAGATGTTTATTGGTGATGGGGCCAAATTGGTGAGAGATGCCTTTGCCTTGGCCAAAGAAAAATCACCCACTATTATATTTATTGACGAATTGGATGCCATTGGTACCAAAAGATTCGATTCCGACAAGTCGGGAGACAGAGAAGTGCAGAGAACCATGTTGGAGTTGTTGAATCAGTTAGATGGTTTTGGCAGTGATGACCGAGTTAAAGTGTTAGCTGCCACTAATAGAGTCGATACTTTGGATCCAGCCTTGTTAAGATCCGGTAGATTGGATAGAAAGATTGAATTTCCATTACCAAGTGAAGAAGCCAGAGAATCAGTATTGAAGATCCATGCCAGAAAATTGAACTGTGATAACAATTCTGTAAACTGGAGAGAATTGGCCAGATCGACGGATGAGTTCAATGGGGCACAATTGAAGGCGGTGACAGTGGAAGCAGGGATGATTGCATTAAGAAACGGAAAATCCATAATAAAACATGAAGATTTTGTTGAAGCAATCAGTGAAGTTCAAGCCAGAAAAAGTAAAAGTTCCAACTTTTATGCATAAGTATGTACAATATTCATATAAGAGATGTGTAGGCTACTGATACGGAGTAAGTAGTATATATTATAATCTAGCTATAAATCTAGTTATCTAATGTAGAGAGTCACTTCTGAGTAATATTTCGCTTGCGAAATGCTGTCAGATTGTATCAGTGATACGGGACAATGTGTTCTTAAATAGCGATGGTTATTGAAACCAACATATTTCACAAATTTTTGTTCCAAAGTGGAACTTTTGTAGTAGGAATTATCACCGCATGGTGCTGATAAGTATTGTAGAGAAGAAATAGTATAATGGAGATGCGGAAAATGACACAATGTAACCTGATGTAATAAGTGAAACAAAATAGTGAAACAAGATAAATGAAACAAAGTACTGCGCGAAGTTGTGACAAGCTGTAACAAATTGAACAACTGAAACAAATTGCTTAATTGAATAGCTGAATCAATCTAACTCCACAATACACTACACACTGAACGTTTCACGTCACCACAATGTTCGTTCACATTACCACAATCCACTTCAAATTCATACCGATCTCAAAGTACGATTGAGGCACGGATCTATCTATTTCTTACCCCGTGCCAACTCCTCTCTCAATCTCTGACTAAACTCGTCCTGGGTGTCTTCGTCGTTCCAATCTTGCTCCCACAAATTATCACCATTGACTTTTCCATCCCAGTTGCTGTCTTCTGGAAAATCTTCGAATTCATCATCTTCTTCCAAAGTCTTAATGACGTTTTCTTCTACGGGCTTTTCTGACATGTTCACTAATATCTACAGAAGAACACATTGTTAAACTTGTTCCAACCTCAGTCACATTTAGTGCCACCAAATTATTGTCCCGCGCACGACTCCATCAAAATTTTCTACATCACTAAATTTGTTGCAACTATGATTTGCATCTCTAGTGTTTGTAAGAGCTTTCCCAAATTTCATCAACTCATCCATTTTATCCACTAATCGGTAATGAAGGAGGTGGTAGTTGATATTGCTCCAAAATGCATCACAGGTCTAGACTTTGGCGCCCTATCAGCCAAAGACATCGTCCGCCAGTCTGAGGTAGAGGTGCAGACAAGAGACCTTTATGATTTGGACAAGGGAAGAACCCCTAAGGCCAACGGGGCCCTAGACACCCGTATGGGTATCTCCTCTAACGCCAGCGAGTGTGCCACCTGTCACGGTAACTTGGCCTCCTGCCACGGTCACTTTGGTCATATCAAGTTGGCGCTACCAGTCTTCCATGTGGGATACTTCAAGTCCATCATCTCGGTGTTGCAGTGTATTTGTAAGAACTGTGGGGATGTTTTGTTGGACGAGAATGCCAAAAGGGCGTTTTTGACCGATTTGCGTCGTCCTAACATGGATAACTTGCGGAGAATGAAGATCTTGAAGAAGATTGTAGATCAATGTAAGAAGCAAAGAAGATGTTTAAAGTGTAACCATATCAACGGGGTGGTGAAAAAGGCTGCCAGTGGTGCTGGTCCAGCCGCTCTTAAGATTGTCCACGATACTTTCAGATGGATAGGTAAGAAAAGAGCTCCGGAAAAGGAGCTCTGGGATCAAGAATTCGACCAGGTGTTCCAAAGAAACCCGGAATTGGAAAAATACGCCAAAAGAGTGCATGACGATTTGAATCCGTTGAAGGTTTTGAATTTGTTCAAACAAATTTCTCCATCTGACTGTGAGTTATTTGGTATCGATAGTTCCAGAGGTGGAAGACCAGAAATGTACTTGTGGAGATACTTACCGGCTCCACCTGTGTGTATAAGACCTTCGGTCATGATGGACGCTCAATCGAACGAAGACGATTTAACTGTTAAATTGACGGAAATCGTCTGGACTTCGTCTTTGATCAAAGCAGGTATTGAAAAAGGTATTTCCATCAACAACTTAATGGAACAATGGGACTACTTACAGTTATCAGTAGCCATGTACATCAATTCAGACTCAGCCAATCCTGCGCTTTTGCCTTCTTCTGGAGGTGGTGGTACAAAATCAACCAAACCAATTCGTGGTTTCTGTCAAAGATTGAAAGGTAAACAGGGGAGATTCAGAGGGAATCTTTCCGGTAAAAGAGTGGATTTTTCCGGTAGAACAGTTATTTCTCCCGATCCTAATTTGAAAATCGATGAAGTGGCAGTTCCTGACAGAGTTGCAAAGATTTTGACCTATCCAGAGAAATGTACTCGATACAACAGAAAAAAGTTGCAGAGATTGGTGCTTAATGGACCAGACATACACCCAGGGGCCAATTATATCATGAAACAAAACGAACAAGCTAAGAGAAACTTAAGATTTGGTGATCGTGTCAAATTGGCAAAAAACTTACAGTTCGGTGATGTCGTTGAAAGACATATAGAAGATGGTGATGTCGTCTTGTTCAATAGACAGCCATCGTTGCATAGATTATCCATTTTGTCGCATTATGCGAAAATCAGACCTTGGAGAACCTTTAGGTTAAATGAATGTGTCTGTACTCCTTATAATGCCGATTTCGATGGTGATGAAATGAATTTACACGTTCCTCAAACAGAAGAAGCAAGAGCTGAAGCCATCAATTTGATGGGGGTGAAAAACAATTTATTGACGCCAAAATCCGGGGAACCTATCATCGCCGCAACCCAAGATTTCATCACCGGGTCCTATTTAATTTCCCATAAAGATTCATTCTTTGACAGAGCTAATTTAGTTCAACTTTTATGCATGATGTCGGACGCAAATATCCAGTTTGATATTCCACCTCCGGCTATTTTTAAACCAGTAATGTTATGGACTGGTAAACAAGTTTTTTCCTTATTGATCAAACCAAATAAGAAATCCAACGTAGTGATTAATTTGGATGCAAAAAATAAAACTTTCATAAAGCCTGAAAACGGCTTCCCCAACGAAATGTCGCCAAACGATGGGTTTGTTATTATCAGAGGGTCCAATATTTTATCCGGGGTTATGGACAAATCTGTTTTAGGTGATGGGAAAAAGCATTCTGTGTTTTACACAATTTTAAGAGATTACGGTCCTGATGAAGCTGCTACTGCAATGAACCGAATGGCCAAGTTGTGTGCTAGATTTTTGGGTAATAGAGGGTTTTCCATTGGTATTAACGATGTTACTCCCGGTCTGGAATTGAAGAAAACCAAGGAATTAATGGTTGAAACCGCTTACTTAGAGTGTGACCAATTAATTGATCAATATAACAGAGGTAAATTAGAAACTCAACCAGGTTGTAACGAAGAACAGACTTTGGAAGCCAAAATTGGTGGGTTATTGTCCAAGGTTAGAGAACAAGTCGGGGAAGTATGTATTCGTGAATTAGATTCACTTAATGCTCCGTTGATTATGGCAACCTGTGGTTCTAAGGGTTCGACATTAAATGTGTCACAAATGGTGGCGGTTGTCGGGCAACAAATTATTGCAGGTAATCGTGTTCCTGATGGTTTCCAAGATAGATCATTACCACATTTCACCAAGAATTCTAAAACTCCTCAATCGAAAGGGTTCGTTAGAAATTCTTTCTTCAGTGGGTTAACACCACCTGAGTTCCTTTTCCACGCCATTTCTGGTAGAGAAGGTTTAGTTGATACTGCCGTCAAAACGGCCGAAACTGGTTATATGTCGAGAAGATTGATGAAATCTTTAGAAGATTTATCCGCCCAATATGATAACACTGTTCGTAACTCCTCGAACGGTATCGTTCAATTTACATACGGTGGAGATGGGTTGGATCCATTTGATATGGAAGGTGATGCCCAACCGGTCAACTTTAAACGTCAATGGGACCATGCATTTAACATCACCTTCAGCATAAACGACAAAGGGTTGTATCCATTTGAAATTATAGATCAAGTTGATGGCGAGTTAAATCCATTGATTGACAGATTGATCAGACTTGATAATTTAGGTAATGAATTAGACAAGGCTGATTATGATAAGATTGAGTATATAGATCAAGATGATGCTGAAAGAGAGTATTACAGATCTATTAGAAACTTCGTTTCTCAAAAGGCTGAAGAGTTGGCACAATATAGAGAAGGAAAGGGCTTAAGGGCTCTCTTGACAAAACCAGGAGAAGAAGATGATTATATTATGGACGAGGACGACGAAGTAAGTTTGAATGCCGTCAACCAATTGTTGAAAATCTCTTCCAAATCGATCAAAACGTTTTTGGAGCAATGTCTTTACAAATATAATAGAGCTAAAGTTGAACCAGGTACTGCAGTTGGTGCCATTGGGGCTCAATCCATTGGGGAACCAGGTACACAAATGACGTTGAAAACTTTCCATTTTGCTGGGGTTGCATCTATGAATGTTACTTTAGGGGTTCCTCGTATTAAGGAAATTATTAATGCATCGAAAGTGATTTCTACGCCAATTATCAACTCTGTTTTGGTCAATGACGAAGACGAAATTGCCGCCAGAGTGGTCAAGGGTAGAATTGAAAAGACATTGTTAAAAGATATTGGATTTTATATTGAGGATGTTTATAAGAATAACATGGCATACTTGTCTATCAAGATTGACTTGGATACCATTGAAAAGTTACAATTAGAGTTGACTATTGATAATATTGCACAAGCAATTTATAACGCACCAAAATTAAAGATTCAACCTGGAGATGTTAGTGTTAGTGGTAAGGATAGAGTCAACGTTTTGGTCACTCTTCGTGAAACTAAAGCAGAAGCATTGAAGAATACTGACACTAATAAAGCCAATGCATTATTTTTCAGAATGCAACAATTGAAGAGAGCATTGCCAAAGATTTGTATCAAAGGTTTGCCTAATATTTTCCGTGCAGTTATTAATATCAGAGAAGATAGTAAGAAAGAACTTTTGGTCGAAGGGTACGGATTGAAAGATGTTATGAGTACCGATGGTATTATTGGTACCAAGACCACCACCAATCATGTTCTTGAAGTGTTTGAAGTATTAGGGATTGAAGCAGCTAGATCGTCCATCATTAAGGAAATTGACTATACTATGAGTAATCACGGTATGAGTGTCGATCCTCGTCATATTCAATTACTAGGAGATGTCATGACCTATAAAGGTGAAGTGTTGGGGATTACCAGATTTGGTCTTAGTAAGATGAGAGACTCGGTGTTGCAATTGGCTTCTTTCGAAAAGACTACCGATCACTTGTTTGACGCCGCCTTCTTCATGAAAAACGACAAGATTGAAGGTGTTTCCGAGTGTATCATTTTGGGTCAAACTATGAGTATTGGTACAGGTGCCTTCAAATTAGTCAAAGCTTCAAACTATGACGCTAAGGTATTGAACAGAAAGCCCACCTTATTTGACTCGTTGTGCGAGTCTAATGCCATTCCAGCATCGGCATAGTCGTACTGTCGCCAGTAATCGCCATATCCCTGTCATTCCACCTCGCTCCATCATTCCACCTCGCACCACCATCCTATTCATGGCTGCAAAACTTTTTCTCCTACTTAATTGTTGGCGCTACCATTCGCTACCATTCGTTGCTTTATCGCGATCCGCAAATAAATATATAGATGTATAATAGAATAAAGGGGGAATACTACTCATTGTAGCCATGAGCTTAGATTCGATTTACAGCTACGTCCATGTCAATTATTCCAACCAGGTGATTTACCTGAGCAAATGGCGTCATTTTCCAATACCATTTGATGACATCGATACTGATGGATTATTTGAAGCTGCCTCCAACCAATTTCCCCAATTATTACTCGAAGAAGATGAAGAAGACGCCGCATTGACCGTAAGCTCATCAAATATTGGTGCTAATGCTTACAAGAACCGGAAGTTACTTCGTGACCGAGTATGGACCGATTTGGGCTTGGAGCGTTTTACCGACACCAATGCCAGTAATGATTTGGTAGACAAGACCATTCTTCCGCCCTTGTACACATCGAACGAGGACGAAAACAACAGCAGTAGCGGCGTAGCTCACCGTAGTACCTTTCGCAATAGCCATAACACTAATGTACCCAATGCTACTATATCGGACTTTTTATCTAATGGGTTTGCTCAGGACAATGTTCACGCACCGTTTATGTCACCGGATATAAATGATAGCTCTATGTATCACGGGGTTGACTTCTCGATCAATTCTACTGATTTCAGTCACAATACCTTCTTGAATCTCCGATCTTCGTCACATAATCCTCAGAACCACCAGTTTCAACAACTTCAACCGCAGGCTCAAGTACAGGCTCAGCAACCACCACCACAGCATCAGCAATCAGTGGTGCAAACACCACGAATTGGTAGAACTCGTCAATCTAGTACGGATAGAAACTTCCAGACACCAATCACGAGAATTATGCGATAGATATGATTTAATACTCAAAATTTACAATTTAGTACTCATAACTGGAACCGAGCTCATTTGCATGCTTTACTTCCTACATCCTACGCTCACTACATACGACGGTATTCTGGTAATAACGGTAACGTATATGTATCCTAGGTCCATAATAATTATACAAGGGAGAACTAAATAGTAGTTATTTTTGCTTCAATTTGATCTTGCCAATCTCAATTTCCGTCCTCAATTCCAAGAGTTGTTGTTTGCGTCTCTCAGATTTCTCGTATCTGTTTTTCATTCTTATGGCTGACAAGACAAATTTAGCGACTACTTTGAAAGTAAGTTTGGGTCTGGCATTAGCTGAAGAATAGTCTGGATAAATGCCACATTTGACAAAGTTATTGATTTCATTGTGTAACAAGCGATTGGAGTTTTTAATAGAGCCCATAATAAACGAATGCATCACCTGTAAATCGTTCGATTTGTACATTATATCCTTCATTCTAGCTTTGTAGTACATAAGCTCTTTGTCTAGTTGCTTGGATTGCATAGAATCATCCTGGAAAGGTTTTATTTCTTTGGTTCTCTTCAATGTCTCCACCTCTCTTTGTAACTGGAGTTTTTCCATAATTGCTTTTGAAAGTTCGTCTGTGTTTCTAATATTGAGATTCTCCATTTTATCATGCATTGCTTTTTCTTGTTGAAGCTGTTCAATTTCGTCTCTCATTGAATTTGACTTTCTTGTTATCTTAAGTATCTCTTCGTTAAGATTTTGTACTTTTGTTTCAAGTCTCTTCTTTTCCGATTCCCTCAACTTGATTTCAGTCTGGGCACTAGACTTATTTTCCTCCAATAATTTCCTCTCATTTTCTACAAGGGCAAGTTGCTTCTGTAACTGCAGATTTTCAGACTTGTAATTTTCAGCTAACTTGTCAGCATTTTCTTTAGACTTAATTGCTTCCTGCAACTGAAGTTCTAATAAGCTTTGGATTGCAGTTCCATTGCTTGAATCGGGCTTTCTTCTTTGATTCAATTCTAAACCTCTCAATTTAGTTTCAAAGTTATTTACTTCCATGTCTTTTTCTCTTCTAAGTTCATCAATTTCCAATTCTAATTTCCGAATTCGAATCTCGTCGGAGGAATTGTTAATTTTCTGTGAAGAGTACTTGTCTCTCATTAATTTGTCCTTCTCAACTTCCAAATTGACCAATTTTTCTTCCAAGTTCTTAATTACGAAGTCTTTAGCTTGTAATTCGTCATTCAATCTATAATTCTTGTTCCCATAGAGACTGTTTTGTTGAATAGATTGCTTAAGCTTTGAGTTTTCAGCTAAAAGACGATCAATCTCTGAATTCAAATAAGAGCTACTTTGCATTTGGGAATCATTTATGGTTCTTTGCAATCTTGTGAGCTCGAGATTTGTTGAATCTAGTTTCTGCATTAAACTTCTATTTTCCTCCTCTAAACGTTGGTTATTCTTTTGAAGTCTCTCATTATTCTGAAGCAATAGCGTTGATTTATCAAAACTAGTTGATCTGCTTTGGCTATTGAGGATTTTGTTCTCGTCTTCCAAATTCGATATCATTCTTTGCTTCATGTTGAGTTCCTGCTGGAGACCAGTCTCGTTGGAAAGCGAAACCTTTAATTTAGATTGCAATTCTTCATATTCCGCTTCATAAAATTTAAGTCTGTCTGTCAACTCAGAAACATTGTTGTCTCCACTGGATGAAGTTATTCTGGCATTTTCTAGTTCAAAGGTCAACTTTGCGATTTGATTTCTTAATGCAGATTCGGTTTCGATATGTTTATCTATTTCATCTTGGGAATGTAACAGATTATTCAGTTGGAGTAAGGTACTGATTTGTTTTCGAAGGTTATCTTCTTCTTTATCCCTCTGCTTAATTTCAAACTCTAAAGATTCAACTTTGTTTCTCAATGTTCTATTCAATGCTTCATTGTCGTTAACATGTTCTTCTTGGTTCCTTATATTTTGGTCTTTTTTGTGCAATTCTCTTTCAGCAAGGGTAAGTTTGTTGGTTAAATGTGCCACCTCCGACTTGAGATTGCTGATCTCCAATTTGTAGTCCCTTTGGTGAGAATCAAGATTCTGAATCTCGCTTTCAATGGCAGTATATTTCGATTTCCAGAATGAAGCATCACCATTAGTCTTGTTCAAGTTATTAATCTTCAGCTCCAACTGCTTTACTTGATCATTAGATTTATGAAGCTTTTGTTGCGCTTGCGATTTATCGTCTTCGCTTGCTCTAAGAGCTTGTTTTAATTCAAGAATTTCCCGTGAAAGCTGGTCTCTTTCACCTGCAGCACGGTTCAAATCTCGATTTACACTATCGAGCTCATTTGCAATTTGTTGACTCTTTGAATTGGTATTTTGTAGATTTGAAAGTCTTGACTCCAAGTCTTCAATTTGTTGGTTTTTCAACTTGAGTGTAGACAACAATGATTGGTCCTCGCCGTCTCTTCTGGACTCGGATTCTAGCCTCTGCTTGAGCGTGAAGATTTCTTCATCTCTGGATCTTAAAGCTTGCTGGATTTCAGCTAGTTGAGACTTGATTTGCAGTAGTTGGTCATCTTTGCCCTGTAATTGGTGTAGAAGATGGTCGTGATCTTTGCTGTTTGAGCTCTGATTTTTGAGCTGGAGATTCAAATCATGGATTTGTTCATCGCGTAGTTGTATTTCTCGCATTAGGGTGCTTTCTTTCTGAGAACTCTGCTGGAGTGCCTGTATCTTCAATTCGTACTCATGAAGTTGGCGGTTTTTTTCACGCAAAATGTCATCTGTCTCTTGCAGTTGATTCACACTCTGCAATCGCAACTTAAGCTCGTTTAATTGCTGGTCTTTTGCTTTCAATTCGTACCTCATTTGGTCTATTTGGTCCAGATTTTCCTTATTTCCTTCCAAACGTTCGTACTCTTCAATCTGCTGTCTAGCTTTGACCAATTGCTGCTGTAAGTTTATGGTATCTGCAAACAATTGTCTCTTTTCTTGCGGTGTTTCATTCAATATCCGTTGTAAGGTAACCACCTTCAATCTCAACATATAGTTCTCCGAATCTAGCGATTTAAGCTTGTCCTGCTGCTCCTTGATGGAAGAGAAGCCGTTGATGAAATCTGGGTGTTTTACGGGCAAAGTGAAGGGGTTTGCTTGAGATGATGGAGGTTTTTCACTGTTGGTATTATGTGCCAGTATGGGTACCTCGGTGGTATTATCAAATGTGGAATCAATCTCCGACCTTAGAGCAACCTCAGGGTCTTCAAAAATGGGTCGAAATAATGGTCTGGACCCTTGGTTCATGTTCTGTTGCAATACCTCATCATGATTCACAGACCTCGTTCTGGTACCAATAGGGGTGAATTCGTGCTTCCCAGAGGACTGGCCAGGCTTCACGGGTGTCCTCACTAACTTAGACGTGCCAAACATGCCAATACCGTGAATTGTGTGGAGTACTGCTTGTGTGTTTAAATCAAAGCTTGTTTACATTTATTTGTGTCTACAATCGCGTCTTGCACAGGACCGGAAGAGCGGTAGCGCCGCACATTCTTTACCGATGGCACGTCACATGGTAGCGTTGCAAAAACCGGTAAAAGTGACGTTTATATGGTAGCGCCGAAATTCTTACTGGTCTATGATATCAAGATCTATTACGGCGAAATGGAGTCTCTAAGTCTATAAATGGAGTATTAAGGTACATTTTGAGAAATTTTTGGGAAAGGTTTGGGAAAAGCGGCGTTTTTTCACGATATCTGCGACACAGACAACTTAAAATTCTCCAATGCCTGCAAGGCAGAGCCAGATATAATGGATTCCTTGGCCAACTTGACCCCCTCGACCCACGAATCGGCGATCCCAGCCACCACGGCCAATGCCGCACTGTTTAGCAAGATGTAGTCCACGATAGGGTGGTTATTTTCGCTCTTAATTCTGTACTCTTCGGTATCTTGACGTAAAATGTGTAGCAAAGTGTCAGCGTTTTCTTCTGGAGTACCTGACCTTACGTCCGACAATGGGTGTTCTGGCAAGTCAAAGTCTCGTGGCATAATAATACCCTTGTTTATGCTGCCGTCTTGTTCTACCATCCAGTATCTGGTGAAGCCAGTAGGCGACACTTCGTCCAATCCTACGTCCCCGTACACCACCATGGTACGTTTGTGGACCTTGGATTGCTGTGCGAGCTCGCTGGCGGCTTTAGCGTAGGCGTTACCTAATTTTTCGCTATTGACCCCCAAAATACGCGAGCTGATAGGTATTGGGTTAATCAATGGACCCAAAATATTGAATATAGTAGGCACTCCGAGCTGCGATCTTATCTTAGCCACCTTCCCCATGGCTGGATGGAACGAAGGGGCGAATAAGAAACAGAAATTGGAGGTTTTGACGAGTTCTGGTGTGGTTACAGCATTGACGTTCATCAAATCGACACCTAAAGACTTCAATAAATCCCCCGAACCTGAAGTACTGGTGGATGCCTTACCACCGTGCTTACATACTGGCAAGCCCATCCCGGCGGCGACTATAGCAGAAGAAGTGGACACGTTGAAAGTGTTCTGGCCGTCTCCTCCAGTACCTACGATATCAATGTAACCGGCACTGTCGACCAAGTTTGGGTCGATAGAGTCTGAAAATTCTAGCACGGTATTAACGGCAGCAGCAATGAATTCTGGCTCTTGGTCCAATCCTCTCATCCTAAGACCGGTTAGAAACGAAGCTATCTCGATTTCAGTGGGTATATCACGAAAGATACACCGTAACACTGTCGCCAAATCGCGAGGAGTCAAATTTGGAGGCTCTAGAAGCAATGACTTGATGTATGGAGCTAACACATTCTTATTACTGCCAGACATCGTAACAATCGTACTGTATTAGCAATTAGTAGCTGGTGCAAAAAACTGTTTGGATCAAGCACCTAAATTTTTCACTTATATTTTTTCGCAGTACTTGCTGAAAAAAGACATCGATAAGAATTAGTCATAGGATTTGACGTATTGATGGAATAGATAGTGGGAAATTGTAGATGAGAATGAAATAGATGTTAGATGAATTGTATAGTTGAATATGTGTAGATATTAGTTGAAATATGTTGAAATATGTTGAGAGAATGCAATTGTATGTGTTGTACAGTGAGTATGCAATTGTATGTATTGTACAGTGAGTATGTATGGTATATATTATACAGAGTATGCAATTTGTAGATATAAATTGAATATCCAAGATCTAACCAAGATATGTTCCAGAGATTGTAGATTTTGATCTACTGGGTCTCTTTAACTTCAATTTCGAGAGAAATCTCTTTATCCGAGTCGACGTAGGAATCACATATGCACCAAATAGACAATTTCTGGTGTCCAGCATTAGCTACTGTGAATTGCAATTTTACCAGCTGCGATTCCTTCGAAAGCGATACTTTCTTGATGGCATAGAGCTGCTTCGTTGCAAAGTCTCCAACGACAACCCACCACGACTCCAACTTGGAGAAAGGATAGGCAGCGGTCACTACTTGTAGGTCTTCCATCTCTTCGTCTCTAGTCAAGTTCACTGTGATCTCGTGAGGCTCATTGGCAACAACTGGTCCGTCGCTTACATCCAACTCGTAGCTGCTCTCAATATTAGGGTACTTGTTGACAAACTCCGCCACTTGTTGTAGCTGTTCTCCTTCCATTTGCAATAAATCGTCCCTTTCTTCGTCTTCTAGCGTCATAATATCGTATATGGTCTCCACATCGTACTTCTCTGCTCTTGAGAGTATACCGTTATTAATATTGGGCAATTGCTTCAATGGACTGTCCCGGTTCCACACCCCTTGGACGATCATTTGTGAGATATCCATCACATTTAGGGCGTTCAAATACCCTTCACTAGATAAGCTATCCACACAAGCATATACGATAGGCAATGCTTTCTGTATTATATGCTTGCAATCGTTAGCTAAGTCAATTGGCATTTTAATCCGCGAAAAATGGGCTTGTAAAAGTATGAACGTTTTGAAAACTCCTGATTCATAGTCTGGATCAACCTTAATCGGAACTTGCGAATAGATCTTACTCAAAGCAGATTCCTCGTTTTCTCTGATAGGAATATTGTCAAATTCACTAGCAGACGCAATAGCATAAAGCAATCCTTTTAATTTACTTTTGTTGTCTAATGTGTTCAACCCCTTCATAGTTCTATAGGAAATATCATAATGAGCAGCAATCATTGAAGTGTTTGTTGGTGTAAGCTCATCTTCGTTTTCTTCGTCTTCGTCTTCGTCTTCGTCTTCATCTGTATCATCAAACTCAATTAATTTGGCTTCCACTAAATCATTCAAAGTAGTTTCAACGAGCTCAGATAAGTATTCAGAAATCCCCGTATGAGTGGTAGTTTTCACATCGTAAAAACTTGGATTAAGCTGTAACCGTCTATAAAAGTAAGTGAAAGTAATCCAATCAATACAGTCTTGTCTGCTTTTAAATGTACGAGTACTGATCTCATACATAAAACAGTCATGGATCCAGCTATTCAAACTGCTTTCAATTGGCAACCCTTCAACAAAGAATCTCTTATAAAAGTCCAATTTGGAGTGGTTGCTGAAGATTAATACATTTCCTTCATTATTGGAATCATCTTTACAGCATCCAACCATTTCCAACATTTCATTAATGGAATAATCAACCTTACGATGCTCTTTTCCGTCGTATTCTTGAGTGCCAAGGATAACAATATTGGCAGCTGTGGGACAGAAGTACGCACTTTCCTTTGTGCATAACAATATACTCAACAAATTATGTTCAAATAATCTTTCCACAATAAGTTTATCCACTGGTGCCATGTCTGGGTAATAATAAGCGATTCCGCTAGCCAAATATTCTCGTAATACCAAATCACTTACTCTATTTAAGTATGGAGTCAATTCCTCTTCTCCAGCTTTTGATAAGGTCCACTCGTCGGTAGCTGCTCTCTGCAAGTAGTCTTTTGCGACTTCCACGCACTCTTTTCTAGTTGATGCAAATACAATGGATCTTTCGTTTTTGTTTGACTTCAAATAAAGGTAAGAAGGATCGATCAACGAACTAACTGATACAGATTTCCCTATCGGAGTGCTTTGAAGACGAATTTCTTTAATCTTGTTAAATCTGTTTTCAGGATTAAAATTAAAAATATCTTGTTTGGAACATCCAATCCATTCACCAAAATCACGCCCGTTCGCTAACGGAGAGGATAATGCAACAATTCTCATTTCCCTTTCCAATTGAGCGGCAATAAATCTCATTCGCGCAATTATGGATTCGTACTTTGTACCTTGTGATCCGTTCCCGATACATTGGACATCATCTACTATGAACAAATCGATGGCTTGTACAACCTTTCTCTGTCTCCAACGTCTAGAGATTATGTCAAAAACTTCAGGTGTACTCAAAATTATATGACAGGAATTCATGATTGACAAATCTTTCGCAAGGTCTCCTGTTAGCTTGCCTACTGATTTCTCTAAATGGGCGTATTTCTTGCTCCATAATTTCGTCAATCTATCAATATTCTCTTGCACTGGATTAATGTAAACAATTCTTCCTTTGTTTTGTTTCCAGTTGTTCAACATAGCTAACTCAGCACAAGCAGTTTTTCCACTACCCTTGGAAAGACCTATAAATATATTGTTTTGCATCTTGTATAAGTTGGCAAACATCTGTGATTGAAACTTGTTGAAGTAATCAAAGGCAAACGTTTCAGTGAATTCTTCCAAGTTTAAACTTGATGTGGGAACATTCTGCAACCCCAGAATCTCAGTAAAGGCGGGAAACTGTTTCGGAATCTTAACATCACTCAACATTAATGGGATCTTCCATTCACTGTGTAGCCATTTTTCACTAATTAAACTCACAAAGTATGCTGGCTCAATGGGCTGTAAGATAGGAAGGAAAAACTCCATAAAATGGTCCTTTCCGATGTGTTTTCTTGTGATAGTTAACGTATCGAAATACAATATATTTTCACCATTACAGTCTTCCGCTATCAATAAGAATGTTTCAGATCCCCCATGAACAGATGAGTTCCAGGTCCACTGTGGCGAAATTTCCAATTGTACCCTTAAAAGACTAGGGGTCACCGGTTGAAGATAATATCCAAGGTTGAGTTTGGGAAACTGCTGCAAAAGCTCGAATGCTCGGTGACTATTCCCCTTGAAGTTCAATGCTTCTGCCAATTCGGAAGCATCCAAATTGAAATAGCTAACAAACGGCAAATGTGAGTTCTCCGTGGTCCTGATAATCTCCTTGGGTACTGTGCTACCAAATTGCCTGAATGGAGAGTTGCTCAACCACATTCTTCTCTCAACCATTTTACACAAATTGAGCGTGACTTTGGAAAGGGTGGACCACTTCTTTTGCAACGAGATTTCATAAATTGCTCTCAACAATCTACCAGCAGATTGGGTAATGTAAACCATATCGGCCATCAAAGCAAAACCATCCAAGGTCAATCTCGATATATAGGTCTGTAATAAGACATTCACTTTAGCCAATGGATCAGAGGGACTTTCCTTGATTGGAATTGGACATTTCTCAAGCAATTTGGTAATTTCAAATCGCTCTTCTTGTCTAACTGGTATGTATTTAAACTCTCCGGCAGAAGAGAATATTTTTAATATCTCAATCTCAGAGATCCATGGTTTCAATTGAGTATTGAACATGTTCATGGTATTGTAGTTGATGTAGAAGTAGGAAGCAATTCTGCCTAGTTCGGTAGGTTTGACTGCCCCTGTATCGCTATCGTAATTAACCAATTTGTTCTTTTGAAGTATTGTTAGAGCTGAATGTACCAAATCGCATCGTTTCCAATATAGAGTCTTGTCGTCGGCATACTCAGCTCCAACATGGTATAATGCTGGAGATCTAAGCATTCTGATGTATAAATATGTGTACCCTAACCAGGAAATGGCATCTTCTCTTGAGTTAACTGTGCCCAATACGATTTCACCATTAAGACTATCAACTAATTTACCTACCAATTGTGACTCTATAGGAAGCTGTTGATTCAAAATGGCTAAGTAGTACTGAATTTCTTCTTGGGAAGTAATGATTACCCCTTCACCACTCTTATCGTATCGTGGCCGTCCAGCTCTCCCTAGCATTTGCAAGATATCTTGAGGCGAAAGCTGCACCCAAGTACCAATTGAAGGAGAATAGGTCTCAGTTCCCTTGATGACGACTGTATGTGCTGGTAAATTGACCCCCCATGCTAAAGTGGCCGTTGAAACTAACACTTGAACATGTCCCTGGGCAAATAAGTCTTCTACAACACTTCTTTCACCCTTGTTCAAACCAGCATGATGAATACCTATACCAGCAGGTATGATATCTTTAAGGTTTCTGTTGCTCATATCTTCGGCTTCCTGCTTTAAGATTTCAATTGACCCCGGATTCGATACTACTTGCTTGTCTTCCAGGCTCAACTTATCACGTAGCCATTTGGCAGTTTTGTAGGTCTCTTTTCTTGAATGGACAAATATAATTAACTGGTGCTTGTTAGCCAAGCATTCAGTCAATTTATCGTAACAAGCTTCATTCATAGCATGCAATTTCTTGATGGCTTTCTTCTCCTTTATTCCAATATACTGTTGCTGTAATGGACATGGACGGTAAGATGCATCGAAATAATACAACCCCTTTTCCAAATCTACCTTTAAGAATTTTGCTACATCCTCAAAGTTTGGCAAAGTGGCCGAAAGACCAACCAAACGTATGGGTTCATTCGTCTTTTCTACCTTCCGGAGAGTACGACTGACAATACTCTCCAATACTGGACCTCTTTCGTCGTGCAAAAGATGAATTTCGTCAATAATAATTAGTCTCGTTAAATCTGTGTACTCAGAGTTCTTTCTAGTGATGATATCCCACTTTTCTGGGGTCGTCACCAAGACCTGGGTTTCGGATATTTGTTGACTCGTTAAAGACGAGTCCCCTGTAAGCTCGTTTACCACCACACCAAAGTTTGGCGTCAATCTTCTTTGGAATTCCCTCATTTGTTCTTGAACCAATGCTTTCAATGGCGCAATATATACTACTTTAAACTGCTTCAAATCAAGCTTTCCTGAGGTCTGTCTGTAGTTCGAAAGTACCCTAAGAATCGTCAACATAGCCACATTTGTTTTCCCTGCCCCTGTTGGTGCACATATCAACAAATTGTTATCACTACGAAAAGCTTCAGGAAACACTTTCGATTGTACTCTGTTGAAATGCGTTGTTTCGTTGCTTGGGAACGCTTCCCGCGCCCATTCTGGCAATTCGGAAACTGGAACTAGTTTATCGTCGTTTTTAGGAGGTTCTGGTGGAGGAATATGAATCAGGTCGTAAAGCTTTTTGTTTTGTTGGTAGGAGCCTTCGGGAAGTTTGATCTTGGTTTTGGTTCTTAAATGAGACCCTTGGTCAAAAGTCAAAGCTTCCAAATCCACTATTCGAGGTTGTCTAACGTGGAGGTGCTTGGTTTTCTTATTTGAGGATTCGGGTACATTGTCTTCCTCGCTTTCTTGCAGGGTTCTCTTGTTGGCATTACTGCGCTTTTCGTTTGATAACTCGAGGATTAGTTGGTCAAGGTTCAAGCTTTGCATTTCTTTGACGATCTCTTCTCTGTCTTCGCCTTGGAGCCACCTAATCCTGAACACTAGTCTCCATCTATTCTCTATCAAAAGAGTAATAAGGTCTAGGTGGTCGTAATCGAACAACTCCAAGAGCTCGTTTTCAACGTCTCTGTCAGCTAAGTTAGAATCTGCAAGATACCTGTGAGTGTCTTTTGCTTTCGCCTCCACTATGGCCTGGTCTTCGTCCTTTAAGTACTTCGATACCTTTCTCTGGAGAAAGAACTGATCAATGTCATGTAACGCTATCAAAGAGTCAGTTTTTTCCGCTTCTTTTCGTACTAGCACTTCTTCTGTGTCTATATTGTCTGCTGGTTGAGTTTCAGAGTCTGGCTCCTCCTCGTCTATATCTTGTTCTACATCTTGTGCAAAAGTCGCCTGGAGAGGTTCGTCGCCATCGTCGTCTCCATCGAAGACAATTGCTACTTCGTGGCTGTCATGGGCATCCTCCTCCCTATGCACATTATAATCAGTGATGTTTTTGGCCAAGTTGATCAATTCGTTAAACTCTAGGTCGCTTATCTCTACATCTAGTAATTCAAGAACTTGGTGCTTTTTCTCTGCGGTAGATACGTCTTCATTCTTCAAAATCTCCAACACGGTATCTGCTGCCGACAAGATGGTGTCGTGACTCGAATCGGGGAACAATGTTCGTATTTCGCTCATTATTAGGTCGAATGTATGAGCTGTTTGTTCATTTGTAGGATAGTAAGAAATGCTCTCCAACGACGAATTGAAGGAATAATTGAATTGACCACGCGAAGTTGATGGTTTCGTCTGAGTGTTGATGGTTTCGGTTACTGGCTGTGACGGCTTTTCCTTAACAACTCTGGAACCAATGTCTTTAGATGATATTTGACCAGCTAGAGAACTCGGAAGAGAAGTGTCTTCTTCGTTCCTTCGGCGCTCTGATCGTATCACCTTATTGGACATGGCATCGTAGCTGTATTGCTTGTTGAAATCTGGGTTTCCAGACATGCTGTAGCCGATTAGTTGTAAAGAAGCTAAATTGTAGTAGATGCATCTCATCGATTATTTAGATGGTGCGAAGTGCGAATGCGAGGTGCGAAGTCTCGTGCTGCGGTGGTGGTGGGTGTAGGCAGGGTGGACGTAAATTAACGAGGGAGTAGACAGAGATGCGGCTATGATTACTACCATTAGTGGTAGTTCTTCCACTGTGAACATAGTTTATTTGGCACTAATAAATGAACTAATTGGTAAACTACTAGGTTAACAATAATGAACCAATTGATATTCAATTTTATACTAATTTCACTAATTTTATTAATTGAACATGTTTTAGCCTTTAAATACGATTTTTTCCAGGCAATCTATACTTTATCGCATCTCAACATCTAGTCATACCTTCTTCTTTACTCTATATGCTCTTGTTGTTTCATTTCTACAATATTCACAGATGTATAATATATTTGGTACAAAGCATAACTATCATTATACTATTTATGGTAATCCCTGAGGAATCTATATGAATTAATAAACTTTGTTCAAGAAAGTTTTATTTTTGAAATCCCAAGAGTCATCGGAGATTCTACCTCTCAAAACTGGGATTTCAGAACCTGGAACATAGACATCTTCGAATAAGATATCCATCTTAGCTTCTGGTGGAGCATCGGCTTCAGCCAAGGCAACTTGTTCGTCAACGTATTTTCTGGCGGCTTTATCGTAAGATTTGATTTCTTCTTCGGTAGCAATGTCTAATTCTAACAATTTTTGTTTCAAACCGGCAATTGGATCGTTTCTAGATCTCATGTGTTGAACTTCTTCTCTGGTTCTGTAAGTGGTACCAGGGTCAGACATGGAGTGACCACCGTATCTGTAAGTTTCGTATTCCAACACTAATGGACCATTACCTTGAGCAGCCCAGTCCTTAGCGAATTTGGAGGCTTGATAAGTAGCTAAAACATCCATACCATTGACTTTAAGACCAGGAATATATTGCCCTCTCTTGTGGTATTCAACCAAAGCAGAAGATCTCGAAGCAGCAGTACCCATACCATACTTGTTGTTTTCACAAGCGAAAACACATGGCAAGTTCCACAACTTGGCCATGTTGTAGGCTTCAAACACTTGACCTTGGTTAGCAGCCCCATCCCCGTAAAGGGCGAAACAAGCATTGTGTTCGTTTCTGTACTTGTGTGCGAACGCTAAACCTGCCCCTAATGGTACTTGTGCACCCACAATACCGTTTCCTCCGTAGAAGTTGTGAGCATACATATGCATCGACCCCCCTTTACCGTGGGAAACTCCCGATCTCTTCCCCATTAACTCCCCTAAAATGCCCTGTACGGATGCCCCTCTAGTATAGGCAAAACCGTGACATCTATAAGAAGTAATAATGGTATCTTCTGGTACTAAAGCATACTCAATACCAACAGCAATGGCCTCTTGTCCTACAGATAAGTGACAGAACCCTCTGATTTTTTTGGCCTTGTATAAAGCATCGGCTGCCATTTCCATTCTTCTGATGACAATCATGTCTTTGTACATTTTCAACAAAGTTTCCTTTTCTGTTTCAAAAGTCAAAGATGGACCATCAATCAAGTAACCATCGAAGGAGGAAGCTGGAAGCTCAAGTTGCACCAAATCGGTGGTGGAGCTGGCCAAGGTTCTCTTGCCACACAACTTCGCCAATGGACGAATTACGTTACTACGAATCATCCTAATCAATTGTAGCCTAGAGATAAAAATTAAATTGGTGTTTTTACAACCATTTTAAAGCAACGGGAGAAACCATTCCGCTTGGAAAATATGTGTGCGGCGTCGGCGGTTAATTCCCGTAATCCACCGGTTTCGTCACGTGGAACATTACACGTGACTAGGCGACTCTGGCTACGCTAGTTGGTTCTGCGCACCAAACGTCGCAAAATCAATCTTTTTGACCTTCTCCAGTGTGTATCACGTGAAGTACTTACCACATTGAGTTGATTAGATGATGATACCATAGTTAGTATGAGAGGAATTGAGGTCTCTACTATCAAGTTTTCACTCTTCTGGGTGTGATTCAACGTAACTGTGAAAGTTTGTACATTTAATTATATCTGGGGTATGCTCCGATGCTGGCATATTAATTGTTTCACATTCGGTCGTATGGTGCTCATGTGTTTATGGGGACGATTCATTGCAACTTGCATTCAATCACTTGCGTTGAGTCACTTGCATCCGATCCTTTTGTACCTGTTACAGCCACTGTTGTTCTAGTCTGTCCTCGTTTTTGTTTGCACCCAGAATACCTCCTAAATTAGTGCGGCTCTGTATGATGATCGCTATTTCTGATTCCTTCGAGTATTTAGCCTACAATACTTCTAGCACCCTGTTAATGGTATTTCAAAGTTGAAGAATTCATTATTAATCTCAGGGTTTTTTACTCGCTTGTCATTTTTCGAATCGTATCTCAAATGCATGCACTTAACCTAATTGGGATTATTTTTATGTTTCAGCTAATTGTTGCGTATAGACTAACGGAGGCTACACATTTGAAACATATATAAAGAGGTAATGCAATTAGAAAACAGGGTTTATTATCTTATGTCTATTTTCATATTACTATATTAAGAGTAAATTACATTCTATTATTTTTTCGCCATCAAGCAAACTTCCTTAGTTTTACTAGTTTTTCGATTTTGCAGCCATGAATTGGATGCGAATGGTTAAAAAGAAACAGTTTTCCGTCAAGTTGGATGAAATATCTCCATTATCCTCGTTGGGGTTTCCCAGTGCTATTGATAACGACGAAGTCCTTGGTTGGGGCCAAGCTGAATCCACTTTTAAAATTCACCGTGGTCCTAAAATATCTCCCTATATTGTTTCCCAAACTGTTCATAAACTGAATCATTTGAACATTAAATGCTTCATTTGCCAAGAACTTCTAAACACAATGTTAGCCGACGAAATTATTGTCCCATTGTCCTGTGGTTCGTTGGTCCACGAGCAATGTCTCCATCAAATTGTCGAGTGCAATTTGCATGATTACAATCAAAGATTGTTTCCTCCATGTTATTGTTCCTTGGATTGCCAAAATAAATTAATTCCGAAACTGGATTACATTCTTGAGAATATCTTACTCTCAAAATCTTCCTCTATTTGTCAACCACCTCCTGTTCCTCCTAAAAATACAAATTTATCCGCCTTAGCAAAAACTCTCGTACCTCATGAAGCAGATAATCGCAAGAATTTAGATTCCCAAGATACAAAATATGGCCAAAAGGATTTTCCCTTGCCATTGAGTCCTCGAAAATCTCCAGCATTTGCTTTACCATCAAGTGACCCTCAAATCGATGATCTATGGTTAACACAAGATAATACCCCAATTTTGAAGCTGCCGTGCTTTCCAGATACAAAAGTCATTTCAGTTTCAGCTTCGTTACCTACCCTTTCGGATCTAGTAGCTCCTGAGCCTATTCGGTATTCAAGCGATAAAAAGCGATCATCATCATTGTCAAAGTTAGAAGACGGAACAGTTACAAGTCCAATACCTTTGAAAAAATCCCAGCTTCCCTCACTCTTAACTTCTCTACAACCAGATTCCCCAGAAGGTTATTCCGATATAGATAGGAAGAACTCAGTTTCAAAATCAGTCTTTTCATCCAGATTTTCTACCTCTACAATTGATACCACAACCCCCAAGATAGAAGCTTACAAAAATATCCCATTGGATATTTTGAAAAATCGATTTATAAAGCACTTGCTTGAAAGTTGCCCTAAGTTTACTTACACTCAACTAATACAATCAGGATGTCTTCGTTTAGTTGATAAATTATTAATCAGTTTTGATAACTATCGTTGGCAAGAAGAATTGGTATACCTATTTGAAAATTATCTTGTAATTTGGAATAAAAAAAATCCAACTTTAATCGATGTTAGTAATGTTTCCATAGTTTTACCATCACATTCGATTCTTAAATTGATATTTGGAGAAGGAATTAAAGAAATTTGGCTCAATTCTCATATCTTTCAAGTAATAGAAAAGTGGGTAGTTGCTATATCTGATAAAGACTTCAATTTTCCTTCAGAGCTCATTTCGTCCACAGTAGAATTACCAATGGAGGATTATAATACCAATAACAAAGCCCTTCATGTAGGTGTAACGAAAGAGCAAACTAAACCTTCCAACGTATGCAAAAATGAAGCAACCTGGAAAAGAACGCAAAATTTTGCAGCCGTTCATCAGCTATTTTCCCCGAATTTATCAATCAACTGTAACAAAGTTGATAATCATTTACGCTTGAATCCGTCCAATAATTATGATGCTGACCAGTCACAATTTTCAGACGACACAGAAGTTTCCGAAACTTCTGATTTCGATTCAGATCAAGAACTAATTGACGAACTTGTCCTAAAGAATTTGAAATCTGAATATGGATCCAAATGGCTGGATCTAATAAAGAACATAGATGACTGTATTCATAGTAAGGTATGAATTATATGAGTTTCTTTTGATTTGGTTATTATTAGAGCTGCTTTCTATATTCTATTAGTATAAATCTATTTAGCAGCTTTCTGATTAAACCTCATATTTGTTAATATTAATCTTCTGTACTGGCCATATCTTCAGGATTACAGTGCCTATCAATTTCACATAAAATCCGATGAGTCCAGGTTTCTCTCTCTTGTCTTGATCTGGTCATAAATACAATACTTTTACCAGTGATTCCTAATTTTGCTATCATATGGCTCAAACCTGGATTGTGAACGGCATTTGCATTACAATTCAATTCTGAAGCAACTTTACCTTTACCTCTGATCAGTCGCTTCCTACCAAACCATAATGTAAAACATCTGGTGTGCTCTTCCTCGGATGATTTCCAGCCATCAGGATAAACCCTTGGAAGTCCACGTTGCTCCGGATGGGTTGGGTCAGACGTTCCTCCTCTGTCCAAAAGGTCGAATGATGTAGTTATTCCAGAATAAACATAACATCGAGAGATTGGAATCGTAATAAAATGCTTGAAGATTGCTTGTCTCTTCCACATTCCAGTTATTTTTGAGCGTTTGAACGTTTTATATAAAATCATATAGCCAGGTATAAGAACAGCATAATACTTATTAAAATCCGCATGTTTCTTGCTCTTTTGAAATAAAATGCCGCTAACGAGGACACATCTAGATAGCGCCATTGCATCAATATTATACAATATAGAATCAGCCTTCGAATCCGACATCTCATTATATCCAACTTCTTGGTCAGCATTGGAATCTTGAAACTCTGAAATATTTAGGGATTTCTGATTCTGCAGCTTGATCTCGATACTTTTTAGCAATTCAGCTCTCTTTCGAAGACCCCAAAAAGTTTTCAATTTAATTAATCTGCAAATCCATTCATCTCGAATTTTTGTATTTGGTGCAACTAATTTTACCCTGCTACCGTTATGCATTATTATCTCCAATCCCGAATCAACAATAAAATTGTTTCCTATTAGGTTTGGATTAGAGTACCATAACATGCATTGTAATATCTTTTGCGCAATTTTGATTTTGTCTTGTGGAATAGGCACCACATCCTTCACTAAACTTAGATCTATCAATCCTTCCGCTTTGATTATTTGTTGAACTCTTCTTTCATAGTCTTCTCGGGCTAAATTATCGTGATAATCAAAATCATCGCTTTTTAACCAAGTAATATGATTATGATCGTCTAAAGGATATGCAGAATATTCATAAATTTCTGGTAATTCTTTAGCCGTCTTAGATGCATCTGTTTCACTTTTGAAAATTTTATTTTCTGGAGATGGAGGGACCGCTTTGTAATAAGTTGTGAAGAATAATAAATTCTCACAAGTATAAAAATACAGTACTTTATGAAATGATCTGAAAAATGACTCTTGTTTCCCTGACATATTTGTGATTCTAGATAAGAATCCTTCAATAGAAGTAGGCTCAACTAGGGATTCATTCTCAGTTTTGAGATCTATAGGAATGTTACCAATCTTCCTAACTTCCAATTTATATGAGTGCTGTAATAGTAGATATTGGATATAGAATATTTCACTGTTGTTCAAAGTCCACTCTAACCTATCATACTTCTTATAGCAAAACCAAGGCTGTTCAATCCGATGCACATAGCTATTAATTCTTGGGATGTTTCTTCTAGCTAATTCTGCTCGAACGAAAGAACTTAAATATTCAATCAAAGGTGAGTATTCTACTTGATACCCGTTTTCCAATTCATGAATTTTTGCTGTACTTTGTGGTAATAATGTCTTGTAGATAATAGTTGGAGGTATTGCAACATGTAATGTTAACGACAGTTCAGGGACACTCATAGTAAATGTATCTGCAAAGCTATGTCCTAATGCTTGTTTCAATATAAATAACCATCGAAAAGCTGTTACTTGGTTATGGCACTTAAGAATGTAGACACTGGTACGTGACTTGCCAGGAACAACTATACTTATTGACTTATCAATTTCACTATAAAATTGAATACTGATATTCGAACGAAAGCGTATTGAGTAACTGGGATCCTTCTCTAAATTATCATCATCAATATCAAATAATTGTAATGTTATCGGTACTTGTGAGCTATCTGTTTTTCTCAAGACAGCATAGTATTCCTTCCATCTTTCTCGTACATAAGAATCACAATATTCATTCTCGGTAAATGGATGCGATTGCTGCTCGCCATAAAGCGCCTTTATTAATACCAACATTTCGCTAACTTTGATAATTTCCCCAATATTATATTTCTTCAATAATGACAGGAAAACTTTTTGACGGTATGTCTCCATGCTGTTTTCGTATTTTTTTTTTGATTTGGAAGCAAGTTTGTAAAGTTGATGAACGATTTTCCAGTCATTTTTACCAACAAGAGTAACGTCGTCAATGTGGTCCATTGGTTCCGGTTTGGCGAGACTGACTCCAGATCTGCGGCTAGTTTTTTTAGAAACTGAAGAACCCCATTTCACGGTTGGATGCGGTACAGTACTAACTATGGATTGGTCTTGGAAAGAAGTCTCTCTTGAAATTACTGATGAGAGATTCAGGTTTGAATCTACGTTGTCGTGACTAACGGTGGAGGTTACTCGATTCATATCCTTGACATCTGATGGAGATCCATGCGGCCAATTATGGATTGAGTTTGACTCATTATCTTCACAGTTTACCGTAGGAATATTATTCCCCGATTTCGGTTGTGATGCAGAAGCAGACGGTTTACAATGAGAGGCTATAGAATCATCTCGATTTCCCTCTAATTTTGACTCGAGAGAATGCTCAGAAGTATGGCCATAGTGAAAAGACTCTTCATTAGGTACCTGTAGGAAATTATTCGCCGGTATTTCTGGTCTTTCACCAGTATTTCTTGCATTATTGTAATCACCTCCAATAGAGTTATTTATTTTTGCCAGCGATGAATCGTGAGCTTTATCTTGCGGCACATCTTTAACATATATATCTGTATCTGCACTACTTGGACTGTGTCTTTCGAAATCAGATTTGATATATTCGCTCGATAAAGTGGAGGGTGAATTATCCGTATTTGCAAGACTGTCTTTATTGTAAAGTCGTTTTCGATAAACGCCGTTCAACAAATCTTTCAACCTGAATCTAAAAACAACACCATTGGCTGATTTATCTTCTGTTTTGTTCATATCTTGGCTTTTGTTCAAATCTTCCCTTTTGCTCACATCTGCATGTTGAATCTCCTTAGAGTCAATGTCTAAGACGTCGTGAATCTTGCTACTGTCGTGTTTGGTATCATCTATATTCTCAAAAGGACTAGAAAGAGTTTTCGGCATGACTATGGTGCGCTCTCGAGAAAGATTCTTGTTTATAGTATCGATATAATCCTTCACCGATTCATTATCCTCCGAGGGTACGGTAGGACTAACTTTCTTAGATAGGGCCAGTATGTTTGTACCAGTAGGTTCTGATTCGGAGTCAGTTCTTGTAGGAGGACGGAGTAGCGCATCGTAGTTCGATCTACCGTTCGAGAATTGCAATGGAATGTTGATTGAAGCATCATTTGTAGAGGTCGAATTACGCTTCTTGTGGGATCTCTTAGTCGAATCGTAATCGTAATTGGAATCAGAATCGGAATTAGAATCGGAATCGAATTCCTCGGCAGAATCAGTAGGGTTCTCCAATAAATGCTGAAGTGATGCAAGAATGGTTTTAGAATAGGCTATAGAATACTTTGCAGTGAAGGCACTTTCGTCTTGTACTGCCCGATCGAAGTTTCCTTGCGAAAGAGACTTCATTTGGCTCTTAATATCCTTCTTGATGTGGTTAATGTGACGTTTCAATACTCCGGGTCCTTCATTGTTAAACCAAATGGCCGGTATGACACCTAGCAAGATTACTTTACCATGTTCATGAAGCAATCGAGGGTTGGAATAAGTTAGTTTAAAGTTGGTGTAACTATTCGCCGGTACTTCAATAACACTATCTGACATTACTGAACCATGATGCTACAAAATGGGTGTATTACAGAACACTTCCAGAAGAAAGAATATACTTTTGTAAATTTTGCAACAATAATTCTGGGCGCGCTTAATCAGATCATAGAATCAGAAACAGACACAGAGACGGTAGCGCCAGAATCAATTGTAGGCGCAATTGGACAGCAATTGTCGAGCAATTGCCAGCAACAATTGCCATAGGAACAGGTGAGGAAGGTAGTGCCAAGCTTTATCGCTTAGGGGGCTACGGGCAAAGTTTGGCTGATTTTGTTGTGTGCTGCCTGCGGTAATTTGCAGCAATTTACTGCGATTCGCACCAATGCGCACAGAATCTACATCTGCTAACAAAACCCATATATTCATTGTCTAAATAATATCTTCATCATTGATACCGATTTGAATACCTTCGGTATTCATGTTCTCTGGTGGAGTTACAGAGGGTACGGCCTCAAGAGCAATGAAAACGAGTCCAATAATAAATATCACAAGACTGGCAAACACTCTAAAAATGGAAGCACCATTTATCATGGACCCAATAAGCGTATAAACTAGATGTTAGTATGAATAGTATGAATAGTATGAATATATAGCGAGCGAATTGACTCTCCAAGAGCCAGTTCGACACTGTTTTACATCATGAATCAGACTCGGAACTCAGACTGATTCAGGCCAAATGTCTGATTCAGCTGCCAAATGACTGATTCAGCTGCCAAATGACTGATTCAGCTGCCACTGATTCAGCTGCCAAATGATTGATACTACGATGGCTGACTTGCACATCAATGGTGCCTGTTTTTTCACGTCATTGATGTGCTTGACTGCGGTCTAAACACATTGTACTTACATATACCTCTTCCAATAAAACTAAATAAAAACGACCCGTAGGTATAAGCTTCCGGAGGCACTCTGAATTCCAATAATCCAATAATGGCTCCGAAGGAAATGATGTATAATCCAATCAAAAACGATTGTATACCATTAAACAATTGCGAAATACCTGAGAGAACTGCTAAGGATGCAACCAAGAGATTTCCGATTTTGAAAGCTCCGTTCAAATCAGACCCATTAAAACTATCGAAATTCATCTTTTGCAATCACAATACTAACTACCGGAACACAATTGGATCTATACCTAAAATCAAATGATTAACATTCGCATTCGCTTTCGATCCTGACAGCATAAAAAAGTTGTAGCGCTACCATGTGGGAGTAGCCATTCTTATCTTTAGGGTGAGTCAGAGGAAACATGGGCCGATAAGGCAGTAGATGGACGAGAATCATTATATGGACGTACGGTAAGGCACTGGCACTTAATTGGTTGAATTTCGAGATTGCGTGCATCATTGCTTTACAACCTGGCTGCGGAAATGGGTGCAAAAAGTGATGAAATTGTGGTAAAATGATAGTGTGATTTGGATACGTAAACTGAATATATGAAGAATATTTCTGGAGTTGATAACTTTACTCTTTTGTTGTAATTCGATGAATCAACCTATGGCTTGAAGAGTAAATAAATTTTAAAGATATCCCAGTTATTAAATTTTGCAGAATTTTTGAAATTTAGAGAACATTTCTCTTGCAACGATTTAAGTCATATTTAACCCCAAATCAAGCCAGTTAATGTCTATTTAGTCTATTTAGCTATTATAATGATAGCAATACTTTGGATTCGAATAGTACCATAGAAATAAAAAATAAAAAAAAAACCGACCTCGGTGAGGATCGAACTCACGATCTTGAGATTAACAGTCTCACGCCTTAGCCAGCTTGGCCACGAAGTCTTCAATATGAAAAAATTATTGCTGCATTGAGTCCTTACTGAAACTAGTAGAATGATGCACACTCTTCATTTGATTTTCTTTTATATACACCTGAATAGCTTGGAAATCAACAAATGAGCTAAGAAAATGTTATGAACTTAGGTTGGTAGTGGAGTGCACATTAAATGGTTCAATAATAGGAATTACCATTTGGCACTGGAGCCACTCTTGCAAGCAAATAATTAATAATATTGCTAATGTATACTATATACTTGAGAACACCTGAAATACACTTCATATCCAAAAATACAAACTATTTGACCTCCACAGATAAAACTTTTCAGTCTCAATTGGAAGAAGAAATTAATTGCAGGAAGAATGGAAAGCAAATGTACACCCAAGAATACTCCATGGATTACAAATAATATGGCTAGAACTTGCACACTCATAGCCAAAACACAAGCCTACTCTCCACGGTCATAATCATAAATATATCTTCACTTCAACAGGAACAGTGTATTAACTTCAATAAAAAAAAAAAAAGAATGCGATTTCTGTGGATCGAACACAGGACCTTCAGATCTTCAGTCTGACGCTCTCCCAACTGAGCTAAAACCGCACTTTTCTTCAGGCTTTTCAGCAAAATCTCTTTATTAGTGGCCATATGATCATTAGTCACGTGATATACACACCGGTTATCACGCTGCGATTTTTATTTAGGAGTTTTTAAAACTTACTCTACAGACGCTTTAGGGACGATGGAAGTAGCGAAACTAGAGGAGACAAGGACCAGCAAGATCAACGAGCTCTATCAGCTCGTCAATGATCCCCTCCTCAGCTTTTCAGATGTCGTAAAACCGACATTTAGTCACCCTGTTTCGTTTCAGTCCATGATAGGCAGAAGCCATGACACAGTAAAGCAATTTCTAGAGAAGCAGATCGACCTATCGTTATACAGACCCAAGCGGAGGTCGCCAGAAGACCAGCGAGAGCTTAAACGGCGCGATACCGCCAGTTTTAAGATACTTTCCGACAATAAGGAACAAAACGAATTTTTGAACAAAGACATTCGGGATCTAGAGGTGTTATCAGTGCCAGAAAACTTCCCTACGAAGCCACACACGGTGTCTTCTTTGGCAGAGCTTTACTACTTGACACAAACTTTACCGTTGATCAAGTTATTGCCGGGTCCTCATAAGGTATTGATGACAGATAATTATGAATCTGCACTCTTAGAGGGAAAGATAGCGGTGTTATACTCTCGGATTGAAGAGTTGAAACGTCAGGGAAAGTGGTCGCTTCGACAACCGTTGAAGTTTTACGATCCGTTTGTGTATATCAAAAAGAACAAGAAGAACCCAGTGCACGGCAATTTTTTGCTACAGGAAGCAAAATGGCTTGCAGCAGACTTTAGAGAGTCGGCCAAGTTCAAACGAGCTTGCTGTGTGCAAATGGCGCAAGCGGTGCAAGATTACTGGACCTATGGTGATGTTATGTGTATCAAGAGAAAACCCATCGTTCACATTGAGCCTGTGCTGGAACAAGCCGAGGATGTGGCAATGGAAATCGACAACAAGAGTGATGCAATTGATCCATTGACAGAAACAGCCGTAGATCCACAAACCGAGTTAGAGCAGCCAATGGAGCTAGTAGACCCAGAGAATACACCAGCTACAGAGCAGCCAGAGCAGGTCAAAGAAGAACCTGTTGATCCGCCACAGCAGCCTGAGCCTGCTACCATCGACACCAGCCTTTTACTCCAACCTGTTGACCAAGTCGAAGACATTCCTCCAGTTCCTACTTTCACCGAACCACAGCATGGAAGCATCAGTCCGTTCAAACTCCACGTAAATCTCGAAGAACTTAAGAAAATCGACCAGTCTATCATTAAGAACTTACCAAAGTTTTCTGCCTTTGACGACCAGGACGTGAGCTTGAGTTTTGGTGAATCCCCCATGGCACCCGTGTCACGTCTTATCCATCCGTTCGATATTGAAGACGACTGGTACAAAATTGTAGTCAAGGATGCAGAAAGCTCCAAGTCAAAGAAGAGCAGGGGTCCACCCGAATACCAGAAGGGGCTATTTGGCTTCCAGTCGCATCGTAGATTTAATTTCCTTAAACCCCCAAAACCTCCTGCCATCAAGAATATTGAGTACAGATCACCCACAATTTGGCTACCAAAGGACGACAAACACCTTATTCACTACATTGCTGAGTTCTGCTTCAATTGGGACTTGATTTCGGAACATTTGTCTGCTACGTCAGCCAGTTTAAAGAAATACGAATCCAACATTGAACGTAGAACACCTTGGCAGTGTTTTGAACGGTATATTCAATTGAATGAAAAGTTTCAATTTGCTGATATGAGAGGTACCTATGCTTATCATGCCCAACAATGGCTCGAACAAGCTCATAGAACACAACTGACTACCAAAAGAAGAATAAGTCCATTGGGTGTTGGTACAGAGTCAATTCAACGAGGTAACAGGAAACTTAGATGGGCTTCGATGTTTGATGCCATGCGTAAATCCATGAAGAAACGAGAAATAGCTCAATCCAAGTTGAACCACAGAAGAACAACCACCACAGATTACTCCAATACCAACGGAGCTAACAATGGCGGCACCACAACTCCAGCAAATAGCTCCACCAATGGTGGCACTACTCCAAATGGAAGTGGAGGAATGAATAGTCCTCAATTTAATGGCGTGAAACGTTCTGCCGAACCTGTAGCAACTCCTGGAGAGCTTTCCAAATTGAAATACGAGAACGATAAGTCGTCCAGAAAAGCTTACAATGATCAAGCTGCGACAAGATATAGAATGATGGCAGCTGTTTCGCAACAGAAGCAACAGAGTCCAACCGCAATGAACCAATCTGCTTCAGGTGTTGCACCACCACAACGTCCATTAAGCAGCACCGCAACAGCTGAGAAACAAGACACCACTCAAATGGCAAAGCCAGTAGCAGCACAGCTGGGCCAAATTCCCGTCAGCAAGATACCTACAAACGCGAATGGCACCCCTTATACTCCCGAACAACTACAGCAATTACTACAATTACAGAAGCAGCGGAGACTAATGCAACAAAAGCAGCAATTAAACGGCGCAACTACACCTTCTGGGTCCGCCAATACCAAGATGGTACCAGGAACATCTACCAACAAGGCCAATATTGCAGGAGTACAGAACATATCGCAAGCACAAGGAGGACAAGTACCCAGACAAGCACAATCAACAACATCTAGTGCTGGAACTTCCAAGCCCAGAATCCATTTTGCACCTGCACAAGTTTCTGCCATCATAAGCTCTATTCAATCGAAAAACCCTGGACTCAGTAAAGACCAAGTAACCAAGTTGGCTGCGACATATTTAGCAAATTTGCAGCAACAACAGCAAAATAGACTCAATCAGAACAGAATTAACCTCCAACAACAGGCTCTGGGAACAACTACACCATCTACACAAGGCACCTCAATACAGCCTACGCAGATGTTGCAACAGCAACGCACCAGTCTGCAGAATTACAGAGGAGTCCAACAAGGACATGCACAAGCACAGGCACAAGTAGCCACGCTCACGCCACAGGAGCGGAGCCAACTTCAAATGTTGAAAGCGTCCAGAACGGTGCAACAGCAACAATTGCAACAACAGATGCTTAGGCAACAGTCGTCGCAACAGCAAATGCTGTACTCCAATGCCTCGCTTCTGATGGACGAAATGAACCCCAGCCAAAGAATAGGTAACGGCTCCCCAAGCTCTTCCAATTCTAATTTGCAGTCTTCAGAAGGATCCGCTTCGGAGACCTCCAACTCTAGAAACTCAAATGGTTAGCTGTTGCACAGCTGGTGTATAATATGTACTATAGAGAATCATAACGTATGATTCGTATCGCTGTTTGTAGCCGTTTTTCGCCAAAAACGTAGAATTGGCGCCAAATTTCTCCCCAATTCGTACCAAGCACCCTCCTCCGAGGAAATTGCTCAATTCTACTTTAATTACTCTAGCCCGATATTGTACGTCTCTAGTATAGTCTGACTACCTTTCGTCTTAAGAACTAACTTGATCTCGACCTGCAGATAATCATAAAGCATTTAAATGCTTTAAAATAAGAGTTGCAAAAATCAGAATTATAAAGAACCCTAGGTGACGATGGACAGTTCTCATCCTTCTTCCATTAAGGAGGCGCTAAGCATCACACCGTTACTACATCTCCTACCGATTCAAGAAACAGCGCCGTTAATCGGGCCTATTTCGCTGAACACATCGATGGATGTTGCAAATGAAAGTAGCCAAAAATTGCAGCAAACTATTAATAAAAACCCACAAAACTTCACGGGAATTATCCAATCCATTGCTGATGAGATAAGCGAGTTTGATATCCCAGAATTACACGGAGTCAAGTTCAATCAGATGGCTTCTTCTAAGTCAATTACCACACATCTGCAGCCTCAATTGCCCCATCTACAGCAGATCATATATGATAGTAATGATGCCATAAGCGAAGGCGATATTGTTCCTATCGATTCAGATTCACAAAGAGCCACATACGACGTAGCTCGCTTGAGTATCCGTAAGAAATACGATGAAGACCTACAGCACCATAACGAAAAATATAAGCGAAAATTCTTCAAAGAGTATAATAGAGAGCATACCCCCAGTCACAACAGTACAAAGCGTCCATTAGAGCATCAAAACGCGCCTATAAATTTAAAATTACCGAAACTAATAGCCACAGAACTGGAAAGGTTCGATCGCGCTTACGAGAAACTCGTCCAGATAAACTCTCGAGTTGGGTTACATCTGGACGAGAATCTAGACGCCAGAACCTACTGGATAGAGTTTGGCGACAAACATTTAGTGTCAAAGGAACTTCTGGTGGGCTATTTCGATTGTCTCCGGACACTAATGCATGATCCTAAGATAGATACCATTGAAATAGATCACATTGTAAGAATTCAGAGTCTTATGTGGCGAACAATCCTTGAATCGAAAGACTTTGATTGGAACGACCTACGGAGCCTCTTTGACCAAGAAAACGAAAGCTCGCACGCAATCCAACAGGCTTTTGAAAACCTATTTCTATTCACAATGGCTGCAAAAATCATGTTACTCATATTGAATGGAGAGCTCACCAACAAGTCAATTTACGTTGACGAATACCTAACGTCTGTGGTAGACTTGGTGTATACTTTACAGGATGATTTCCTCGTGCCTTTTGCTTCAAAAATATGTAAATACGAGTTAGCAAGCACCATACAGCCAACACTCAATAGCTTAATAGAGGAAATCCGAAGTATACTTAATATGATCTCAGTTTATGTGTCAAAATTTTCAGTTGAAGAAACCACATTAACTAGATTAGAGTACTTGGCAGTGGAGACTATATTTGCTGATTTCAACCGAAAAGAAGTAATGTCATTGATTGGAGCAACATCCTTGGATAACTTGAGAGCCAGTGCTGCCGACTTATTATTAGAAATCTTTAGAAATAATCCAGATCAACGCGATTTCATTTTGAACGAAATAATCGTTGGCATCGATAAACTACCCACTTTAAGAGCCAACGGAAGAAGATTCAAAACTTTACAAGGTACTAAAGTTCAATTAGTGACAATATTACTTGTGAGTATGGTTGAAAGTGTTGGATATCAGAAATTAAACCAGTTTAAGGAAGAAAATAGTCAAAACCAAGATACAGTCGATTCTTACCAGACGTCCTCCAGCATTGTAGAAGATGTGAATAAATTTTTGAATGAAATTACGTCTTCTTTAGTAACCAAATTCTCGAGAAATCCAGAAACGAGAGTATACATTGAAATTCTTTTGGAAGACTTGCTAACTCTATTACCCTATCCTGAATGGCCCGGTGCCGAATCTATTCTCTCAGGATTTATGAAAACATTTCTCTTAACAATCCAGAATCAAAATTTCCAGAATATTGAGATCAATCTATTTGACTTGCTAGGCAAGGTATCGGAGACATTGATTTCCATCAAGAAGAAAACAGGAGCAACTGGAATTTCCAATTCAACAGAGCTTTTAGCTTTTCAGGAACACTTGGGAGGAATATTTGGTTACATTCAAATTCAAGCTAGTAAGAATTCCAGATATATTCCTTCGGCAAAATTTTTAGCAACAAAATTGCTCGTCGATTTAGAGAATATTAAGAACGATATTGGTAAGACGAATTTAGAATTGGAAGGCTTGAGTTCTGAATCAGAGGAAAAATCGTCAACAAACGAAATGATGTCTATAATAACTGAAATTAAATCACTTCTCACTAGGGTTATTATGGATGAATCCGAACATGTAACAGCTGTGTCAAATATACATTTTGAGACTATTGTATTACGTGGTGAATTATTGCCCTTATATGAGAACTTTCTTAACTTATTGACAAGGTCATTGGAAAGTTCTAAGATCAAAACTAAAAGTAAAGCCATAAGGATTCTCTCCACTTTAATAGATAAAGATGGAGAAATCCTATCTTCGCAACGTATTCAAGAATCAGTTTCTTTAAGACTATCAGATAATTCTCCATCTGTTAGAGACGCGGTAATTGACTTGATAAGCAAAATCATTAATTCAAAGCCAGAGCTATCCAAAACATTTTACAAACCAATCGGTGAATGTATACATGATTCTAGTGTACAAGTTAGAAAACGGGTTATAAGACTCCTAGGAGTAATGTACCTTAATTTGGAATCTACGAAAGCAAAAGTATACATTTCTGCCAAGCTTCTTATGGGTTTATATGACGAAGAAGACTCAGTCATTGATTTGATCAAGTCCCACCTTATAGAACTTTGGTTTGATGGATTGAAAATCACAAGCAATATTGAAGTACTTGTTGATGTTGTAGGAGTTGGGGGGAAAGTCTTGAAGATATTCGGAGATTTTTTGAGAAAAGATATTGTTATAAATCAGAGACAATCATTGTTGAAGGTGATTGTTATTATGTTAGACAGAATTCATGATTATGTCGATCGAGAAGACATCGAGAAGGGTTTGAAGTTGGTTTCGACGCTTGTAAAGTGTGATACGACTCTTATCAGCCAAGAGCAATTGATATCTTTGCAGCCATTTTTAGTAGAAGAGAAAAATGAAGGTAGTATAACTTTCTACAATCTAGAAATTCTTAAGTATGTGCTTCCAGAAATAACTTCTTTGCGTCCTGATTATATTCAAACAGTGCAAACATTTTTGATACAGAATTTAACTAAATTTAATACCAAGGAGTTGAATGAAGCAATGCCATGTATTTGGCGTCTCTGCAAAATGAAAGGGAATAGTATAAAATTGGCAAATGCATGTATTTCGTGTATGAAGATGTTGAAGCCATATATCGAGCAGAAACAAAAAGAAAAAACAAACCCTAAATTAGAAAAGCTTATTCATTTGTTGGGAGCCTTCGGTACTTACTGTAAGTTTGAAGAATTTCGTGAATTGTTTTTGAAATCTTCTCTAGGTCTTAAGGAGAAGGAATCTATCGTAAGCGGAATTGTGAAATATTTGCTATATTTTAGTGATGGACATCTAAGGATGAGAAATGCTGCAATCAAAAATTTGATCCATGTCTGTAGTACCCATCCAAAGTTTTTCTTATCTAGTCCAGTTTTGAAGGTGTTTGATCACGAGTTCGAGAAGGCAGAACCTCTGACAATTCATAGCATCATTGTGGGGTTCTTGAAATTTCTTTCCCTAGAGGAAGATTTTGCAGAGAAACAAAATGGTATTCAGAATAAGACTTCGAATAAGATCAAACTAGATATTGAAGTTTTTCACGGAAATTCCAAATCATATATGAATGATGGTATTTGTGCCGGCTTGGCTCAAAGATATATTGAAAGAATTTTAGAGTTGTGCATTCATGATAATGGTAGTCTCTCGCTTTCATGTGTTGAATTTTTGCAGTTGGTTGTTCAATTAGGATTTGCCAATCCTCGAGTTTGTATACCCACTGTAATTGCTTTAGAGGCAAGTGATAATCCAAGAATCCGTAAGATTGCCATGAAGCTTCATTCTGAATTATATGAGAAGCACGAGTCTTTGACGGACACAAGCTATTTCGAGGGAACAAAATTAGCCATAAAATATATCAAAAATTGCGGAACCGACTTATTCAATAATCATATTTTCATTAACAATTTGTACGGAATAGTGAAATCAAATTATTCCTCAAGAAAAAAGTTAACCCAATCAATAATAAAGTTCCTTCAAATTAGAACAGACACTGATCAGGTTGAAAATCAGCGAGATGAAACGGTATTCATTTGTTTGAATATTGCTAATACAAATTGGTATAGTTTGGAGGAAATATTACTTCTAATCAGCAAAATTGATGTTGTTTTGGAAGCAGAAGGTGAAGAAGTATACGAGAATTTAAAGAATGAAGATATGAATGAATTAAAGGAATCGAGCGAATTTAATGATTATGTTTGCATGGCACAAACCTTCCTAGCGTTACTACAATTGCGCAATATATTAGTAGTCAATTATGGAGTTGCTTTGAATCAGATCGAAAGATTCAGACCAAACAAGGCCGACGCTGAACTCAAACAACAAACTAAAATGGTTGAAAAGAAAGGCTTCATTGTTGACATTGCTAGCGACCAAGGAATCGACTACATAATCCAATATCTACAAGCGATGAAGGAGTATTTATAAGGTATTCATAGTGATACATAGTGTACAAAGTATAATACAATTTGCATAGATGACATGGTAAAAGAACAATGTAACATTAATCTAGCGCATTCGCCACTCTCTTGAACAGCTTTGGCAATTGGAATCCGTCTTGAGGTACCTTAATATCTCTAAGACTGCTACCAAAAATAACATCACCATCCAAATCAGTCATTAAGTCGATAGAAGTAACATTTTCCAACCTTAGATTTCTAGCTATTTTGACAGTCTCAGCGGGTGGCAGTTTTAACGTAGCTGGATTATGATGCAGAGGCTTTGAAACTTTGGATTTACCTTTGGAAGGTGCTCTATTCCTTCTAGATTGGTTCTCAGTGCGTCTATCACTATCGCACTTTATAATCTTAGGCGCTTGGATGGGATCAATTACCAACAAATAGCCATTATGAAGATGTAGTTTTATCACCGGACCGTATTTCTTGCGATTTTCGAGCTTTCTATTCTTCTTTATCACTTCAAACGGCATATCGTACTCCTTCAATGCATCTATATCGGAGTCCTCTGCTTTCATATCATTGGCAAGCTGGTCCGACCTTCGTTTCCAATTATCATACTTCTTCAATAACTTCTCAATCTCCAGTATTGTTAAGCGCTTCTTATCAAGTAGTTCGTTGTAGTTTCGTAGGTCATTGATGTGACAGATATTGGGTAGATGCCTTACCCAGTCGTATTGGTTTAGCAAGGTTAATTGTGTCTGTAAATTGTCTATTTCGGACAAAATCCGGAGCCGATCCTCATTTGCCATCAACTTCTCGTCCTTCTTCATTTTCCTGTGAAATATCTCGAACTTGTCGTCTGTTAGCACATCAATTGACTTTCTATAGTAAGGCAAATCATCTACATCTAGAACGGTCAAATTGGTCGATTTTTGCGTCTGTTTTGAACTAGGCACAAGAGGATCGCTACTATAACGATATAAGTTGTTAAAACTGGTAGCTTTACTCACAAAAATAGGCAAATCTCGGTATAGTAGTTGATTCACTTGATCAAAATTAAACAAGGTTGGTTTTTTCCCATTTTTTACATCTTTTGACCGCAATTTTCGGCCTCCATCCTCTTTTTCGCCCTTATTTATCACCAAACCATCAACTTTAGCATCAAGTTTCGACATGGCGCCTTTTATACACCGGGGTCTATTTTTACAATCTCGTCTTAAAGCGATTTTTCCTCTTGCGACTAAATAAAAAAATATGATTCACTATTAAGAAAAAACCACTGGCTCGAAAACGGTATCAACGCAAAGATTGTTATGATTAATCAGCGAAAACATAGAGCTCATGACCAATTGAAACCACCCACCGACTTTCACGACGATTCCTCCACTCCGTATCCGCTATACCCTAAAGTACGGACTTTTTCATGGACCTTGAATTGGCATTTCATCAAATGGGTGGTGATTTTCTGGCTAATTTTGGTGCATTACTTCGAGAGAACCCATGTTAAGCGGGTGATAAAGTCTTGTGCTTGGAACCGCTGGGAAGACTGGCAAAACTCGAACGAACCTCACAGAATCATGTTGATAGCAGATCCCCAGATTGTAGACGAATATTCTTATCCAGACAAGCCCCGGGCATTCCAATGGCTAATTAAAAAGATAGCGGACAACTATTTACATCGAAATTATATGTTTTCTTCACATTTACTAGACCCAGATACGACGTTTTTTTTGGGTGATTTATTCGACGGGGGCCGGGAATGGGATAACGACAGATGGTTCTCGGAATATAAGCGTTACAAACGTATATTCCCCTGGACAATTGGCAGAAGAACTTTTGATTCGATTCCGGGAAACCACGATATCGGGTTCCATACTGTACACCGTAATGTAAGCGATAGATTCAGCCAGTACTACGGAGACTTGAATAACTTTGTCGAAATCGGTAACCATTCGATCATAATGCTTGATACGATATCTCTATCGAATTCCGATCCTGATATTTCCAGAGAATCGCATCATTTCTTAGAACTGGTCAACTCAAAATTAAACCCCCAATTTCCCCGAGTTTTACTAGTTCATGTTCCCTTTTATAGATTCCCAGATACTCAAGTATGTGGTCCTTTAAGAGAAAAGAAGAATAAACCATTTCCTATACAAAAGGGAAAACAGTACCAAACTGTCATTGAATACGAAATTTCCCAAAGAGTCTTATCAACTATACACCCAGACATTATCTTTGCTGGAGATGATCATGATTACTGCGATATTCAACAACCCTACACCTACAATAACGAAAACAAAATCGCCCGGGAAATAGCCGTCAAGTCGGCTGCTATGACCTCGGGAATCAAATACCCTGCTATTCAGTTGTTATCTCTTAACAACCCTTATGACCCACAGTCTTCTTTTATAGGAGAACAAACCTTCCAAACCCACATGTGCTATATGCCAACACCTTCCTTATCAATCTATTGCTACACATTTACATTACTTGTGCTGATTGCATTTGTTACCTTGAGATACTTGTATCCACTCAAGCTCTACTTTTACTTGAAAAGATTCACCAGAGTCATATCCAACCCAAAGAATGATTGCACCCCCAATCGATACCAGAATTATCTTGATTTCGATACCGAAAGGAATACAGTTGGATTTGTTTTGCATCTACTGGTAGTAATAGCTACACCAATACTCATTTTATATATCTACACAACAAATATTTAGGTTAATCCAAGGCACATTATGAACGTATCATTAAAATTTTATAAACGCTTTAGTTTTGCTTTACTACTTTTTATACATTATTAGTAACACTGTTGTTCTGAGAGATAACAGTATTAGCTGGCGATCTTAGACTCAAATTCGGTTCTTAGAGTTAACGGAGAGAACCTCTCTTACAGGACTAATAATGTTTCAAATTTTTATTGCAAAGAATATTTCTAAACTATTCTAACCCTTAATGCTGAAAAACCTCTCTATATAGCTGGAATTGAAATCAGCCCTTTTAGATACATATTGCTTGATTGTATATGGCTTCAAATTAGCCAATTGTCCTTCAGTAACTAATGAGTTAATCAAATCGGCTTGAACAGTAAACAAATTGGCTATTTCCTTCAACAATTGGAAATTTTCGCTCAATTCTTCGATTGACCATTTATCTATAGTTGATTGATACCTAATCACATCCTTAGTAAGAACAATACCTCCTGTGGAGTCGACAATAAATTTTTTGTAGTGCTCAAGCAATTGATTAAGTGTATTCATTCCAATTTTAATTAGCACACTCGTTAAATTCGTACTGTTTAATGACCGCTGGATTTGTAAATGGATATTATCTAGGAATTCACTCACTGATTCACAGGCTTCGGTATCGTCACCAATAATATCCGTAAGGAAATCCTTCTTCTTTTGCTTGGATAAAAGATAAGCTATTCTTGTAGCAATCATCTCCAACGTTTCATTAAGGATAATATTCAACGAATGTTCACACCGTTTAATATACGTGTTTGTAAGGTTACTCATTCTATTTTTAATATTCGGAGAGTTCAATGCACACGGTAAAATGATCTTCTTGATGCATGAAGATATAAGATACAAGATATCACTTACCAATGGGAATATAGACAAGTACTCCAAATTTAATTCATTGATTGAATTAACTTTCGCTGATGTATTTTCATGCTTAACTGTATCATAGCAAACTTCTAAGGCACCGCCCACATAAAGTTTACCGAAATCGAAGAGCAAAATTTCCAAGATTTCGAGCGAATATTCCGGAGACTTATTTGGACATAATTCCAACATTCTTGCAATTGATTCGATGGACGACTTCAAAATTGTTTCCACGATAGAGATATTAAGCTTGGAGTATTCTTTGTAGTCCGGGTCGGCACGGTCTATAAAATCAGAATTTCGACTAGGAGTAGGGAATTTAGCCTTCATAGAATTTACATAAGTCTTGAATTGGTTTAGTCTTCTTCTTTCCATGGACTGGTGCTCAGCAACATTCATCTTGAACTCGGCATTTTCCAACTGGTTCAATTTCTCCGTCAAAAAAGCATTAGCCAACGGCTTCTCATGGTAACTATTGAACTTGTGAACATAGTTGTAAATCAAGTCTTCTAAATTTTTCTTTTCCCGGTTGAAATAGGTGGAATCGTATGTGTACTCAATGAACAAGTCATAAAATGATTGGTTCAATATAGTGACTAGTTCGTTTTCTTTGTCAAATTCATTCGTGGTTAAGAACTCTTTCATGTCTTTAGAAAAGTCTCCCACCAAGATATGAAGAGCATGTAATATTCGAACGTGTGCTAGAGTACTAATCGATAACGAGTACTGTAAGATGGCATTGATTCTCGTTTGGATGATCTGGGCATACACTCTCTGGATGAAAGTCTTTAGCACACCAATGGGTTCCCGGAACACCTGCAAGACAATTCTTGTTTGGCCCTTAATAGCCACTTTAAGACGGTCAAGCAACATCTGTGTGCCTTCGTCCTTGACGGTTTCTACGTATATTGGGTCCGAAAGCTTCACCCACATGGCCTCGTTGTCTATGATGTTATTGCTATCATCCTCGCCAGTTTCCGCAAGTAACAAGTCATTATTGTTGATAAATGTCTGGATGACACTAGTGCCTCCATTGAACTCAAACAAGATATCGGCGATTTCTTTCATCATATCGAACTGGTTATCTTCAGATGCCACCTCAAACCTCCGTAATAGCTGGGTTTCCATAGTTTCACTGAACTTCTGGATGAGTTCTACTGTTTTCGTAGTCTTGACAAGCTCTGGAGTCTCAATTTTCTTACTCAAAATCAACAACTTCGCCACCATTTGTGCACACTTGATCTTGTCCTCAAACTTCTTCGATGTCCGCAAACTTTCCAACGGTTCGTACTTCTCCTTGGTGTAAAATCCATGGTACGATCGGATAAGAAAGATGGTCTCCATAGATCTATCCCGCGAATTGGTGATCAAATTCAACGAATTTCCCAAAGGATTCAATTTAGACGTAACCTGACTGATCTTGGTATCCAAATCATCAAAATTGCTATTGGTTTTATCGATTCGGGAGGAAAGATTGATGACATTATGAGAGTGATTTAATTCAAACTTGTCTGCTTCACGCTCATGATAATCACGCTGTTCGTTTGCTTCCACCGCTAATTTCTTCAATTCCCTTAGAGTTGATTCAAATGTTCTGATGTAGGGCTTGGGGTCAAGATACTCTAGTTTGTTGACCTCAGCACCTTTTAAGAAATGGTCCTTTGACAATTCCTCAATGAAATCTTCCACCGACATGCCGCCAAGGAAATTGTCCAAGCTCAAGAGCTTACGGATATCATCGTCCAAATCGTAAATGGAAAAACTCATACCACCATACGTTGTTCTGGTGTTGGTTGGTATAAATAAAGAGTATTCTTTGGATCTGGGTCGCATGGTAGCGTAAGAATCAGCGGCGCTACCATGTGAGACCAATTGGGTGCAAATGCGTTGTGGTGTTGGATGGAGAGGACATGAATGAGAGGGCGCTAGGGGTGGAGAGAACGAGCAAACTGTTGCGAAGTTGTTTTAAATTTGTGTTCTACGAAGAAGAGTAGAAGAAGAATGGAAGAATGATCAATAGAAGTGCGATACACTCTGCAGCACAACCAGGCAAACGAACGAGCGAGACGAGAAACAAGCGCTACCAATATAGAGGTAGAAATACAGGACTGAACTAACTCCATTCTTGTGACTTTATTCCTAAGATGTATTAGTGTTGTAGTCAATCACTGCAGCCAAATTGGCCTTACTGAGCTATCAGCTGAATCGAACTGATCTATACGTCTGGAAAGTGTAAACTCGTAGTAGTAGACGTATTTGTATTATCGTAGTAGCACTGGCCCCGGGTCTTAGGTCTAGCTCTCTGGCCCTAGGTCCAGCTCTATGGACATATTACATGTGTGTGGTAGTGAAGCTAGTGTCCTATACTGGTAGCACTGTTGTAGCTCTTAGTAGTGTTTCTCAGCGCATTGATTACTTCCTCAGAGAAAAGATTAATTTATTTTATCTTCTATCGTTCTCTTCTTTTTCTGAATCATTTCGATTAGGCAGTGCATCATTTGGCACTGCAGTGTACTACTGGTTTGATACTTGACTTGGTGCGACATTCTTTGTAATATTTATATCATCTTTCCATTCCTTCACCTAGTGTTATGTACTGCTCTGTAGCATGATTAAACCATTACTCGACTCTATTGTCCAGCCCCATACCGGAGGTTACTTATTTACCACAACTATCACTGATGAATTGCTACAATTTCTTAAAGATGAGTTCAATTTTGAAGTTGCCCTAAGATTGGTAAGAGATTTACCCCAGCAATTATCTATTGCTAAAATTGCAAACTTTCAGCATCGATGTAAAACACTCGTACTTAAGTTGTTTACAAAACTAATTTTAAATTATATAACTAGTCTATTAACGTGTAAAGAATTTGATCCCTGGCTGCCATTAGCTTTCACTTACAATGAATTTGGCAAACCTCAATTATTAGTTAATAATAAGCTGATACAATTTAATTCTTCATCTTCAAATGATGTCTTGGCCACTGTAGTTATCTTTAACGATAATAACGGTGCCGTGGGGATCGATTTGTCTCATTCAAGGCAAAACATATCAGAAACGAATTGTATTGATGAGTTTATGCCCATTTTTGATGATTTTGAATTGAATTATTTACAAAGGATACCCGATTTAAAACAGCGATATCTAGGTTTCAATCATATTTGGACATTAAAGGAGGCATTCACTAAATTATTAGGATCTGGTTTAAATATAGACTTGAACCAATTCTATTTCGTCTTGCAAAAACCACTAAATTTACTCGAACCCAATATAAATGACGACTTGGTTTGTCAATATTCTCTACAATGGGATAATTGTATTGAAATTAACGTCGACAAACTTATTTTAAACAAAAATCCATTCTTACAACATCTTCATTCTCGTCAATTTACTTGCATTTCTTCAATTTTACAAGTAAATAAAGATTTACCAGTGATAATATCAATTATTCACCAAGAGAAAGATTTGAATATAAAACATGTAAATATTAATATGTTGAAAGTATTATCTACAGAATAATCATCAAAGACATATATTAATATACACTGGAAACAAGCTTAAAAGAATCATAAAACAAAATAGCATATATCCTTTTAAATTAATAAAGCACCCGCTACTGCAGCAATGGCCATACCATATTTAGCAGTTCCTTCGTTTGCACCAGCTGAAGAACTTGATGAAGCTCCTGATGCAGTTGCTGAACCAGAGCCAGTTGCTCTAGAGCCACCAGTAGAAAATCCAATAGCACCAGAACGAGCGGATGATGCAGTAGTAATAGCGGCACCACTAGAACCAGCAGCAGCAGAACCAGCACTAGTAACTGCAGAACCAGCAGCAGAACCAGTAGCAGCAGCGGCAGAACCTCCAGCGGCAGATCCAGTAGCAGCAGCGGCAGAACCTCCAGCAGCAGAACCAGTAGCAGCAGCGGCAGAACCTCCAGCAGCAGATCCAGTAGCAGCAGCGGCAGAACCTCCAGCGGCAGAACCTCCAACAGCGGATGCTCCAGCAGCGGAACCAGTAGCAGCAGATGCACCACCAATAGCACCGACAGCACTAGTGGCAGCACCAGCAGCACCAGCAGCACCAGCAACACCAGAAGTAACGGCACCGATAGCACCAGCAGCACCAGAAGTAGCAACGCCGGCGAGAGAAACAGCACCAGCGGTCAAAGCACCGATGGCAGAATCAGCTGCAAGAACGTAATTTATAAGTGCGCAAGATAAAACGATAGAGGACTTCATTTTTAAAGGATTGTAATTTAATAAGGATAATATTGAAATGCTACGAATATGAATAAAGGAATTTTAACAATATTTATAGAAAATCACCTTGTTTCACAACAATATGAATTCTTTTAATTCATAGCCATGATTGAGCAAGATTGCAAAATCACTTACGAACACAATGCTATTATGATGGCTGCAAAATCCCATTCCGCTTTCGAAATAAGGCAAATTTCACACAATATAAAGGAAAATTAGATGCGGCATAATGAACCGTTACCTATTCACGTTACCATACCCTGTTGGTGTGTAGATTACTTATAGTGAATGTTTTGCTATATATAGCAGTAAAATCGAGTTGGTTGCAATGCTGCATTGGCTGCATTCCTGCAACTGAGAGCATTCTAGTGAAACTTTTCCAAGCTTTCCAAACCCAAGAAATGCTCCTCATATTGTAAATTGAAACTTGACAAAATTAGATCAAAGCAATAATCTTGCATTCATATGAGTAGCCTGGCGGAGTCTCAAAAGTATTATTATGTCATAATGATTCTAAATCGATGTAGTACTTATTATGCACCTTCCGCATTTCTATGCACAATACACTACACCATACTTATTTGTTACAAATTCATTATGGACATTCCATCATGTGCTTCATAATCACGACGCTCATAATTGTATTGCATAGACACCAAGTTAGGCACCAGGTACTCGCATTGTCCTAGGTAGACCTCGGACAGACGTGTTACAGATACTATTATCGGAAGAATTGGTTGTGAAGTACCTGTATATACACATACATATAGTGTGAATGTCTAACTGGTCAGTATTGCAAACACGGTTTATGGTATTGCTTTTTGGGTCCATGTAGAGCGTACCTCGAGTGTAACACATATCTAAATACGTTGAAAATGGCAATATTTGAAAATTTTCGCAAGTGTGTAGTTGGATATTTTGTTAAGAACTTTCCATTTATTAACTAAATATCAATAAAAATGCAAAATCAACTATTTAAATTTTTGCACATAAAGTTTCACACCAATTTGAGCCACATAAACTAATATTCATTTGATAATAATTTTCCAATTACTTTTGGATTGAACTGGTCACATTATGGGTAGTTCAAAAATACTACATTTCAGAGAACAGCCTGGCTAGCTCAATCGGTAGAGCGTTTGACTCTTAAAAGTCACTCAATGCGCTTAGACATCAAAAGGTTGCGGGTTCGACCCCCGCGTTGGGCTTTCTTTTTTAATTTTTCACTTTAGATTTTGCAGTAGCAAAAAGCGATCTATTTATTTATAGTATCCTTCTTTTTGACTTCCAGCTCCCTATAACATCAATCGTTTACTTCTATGTCGTTTGTCATAGATAAACATGAAAAATTCCTAAATAGGTGTTTAATAGCATTACCATCAAAGTTACAATCAGAAGATTCAAATAAACTAGGATTAGTATATTTCTGTCTACACGGATTAGGATTATTAAATCGATTAAACCTTTCCCAACCTGAATTACAATTCTACCAAAATTTCATTTATGACAATTACTTGTTAAAAAATGGTGAATTGCAAGGGTTTCGCTCCACAACTTACTTTAGCAAGACTAACACTAAATACGATTTACCCAATGTTTCTGCCACTTTTTTTGCATTAATCAACTTACTTACTCTCCAAAGTGACTATTCGACAAAAGTCGATCGTCATTGCATTATGAACTTTTTGAAAAAGTGTCAATATACTAGTGGTGTTGATAAAGGAAGTTTTGCTCCAACCTTATTATATAACGAAACCACCGACGATTACGAACCTTATGGTGAAACTGATTTACGAATCTGCTATGTAGCCCTTTGCATACGAAAATTGTTAAAGTATGACGAAATTCAACATGAAAATGACATAGATACCCAGTCAACACTTGACTTTATTCTTGCTAGACTACACTATTCTGGTGGATTTAGTTCGAATATCGATACTGAACCCCATGTTGGATTCACTTTTTGTGCATTAGCCAGTTTAAAATTACTAGATTACGACCTACAACAGGACAAATTTGATATCACTTTGGATTGGCTCATTCATCGGCAAATAGACTACACAAACATCCAAGATTTGGACTATGAATATTATCGGTTAATAGACCGCGGCAGCTATAATGGTAGAGATAATAAGTTTGGTGATACTTGTTATTCCTGGTGGTGTACGGCAAGTTTGAAACTACTCGGTAGCACCAATTTACAATTAACTAACTTAGAACTCGCCAAAGAGTATCTTCTACAGACTACACAGAACCAACTATTGGGAGGGTTTGCCAAAGATCACGAGGCGCCTCCTGATCCGTTCCATACATACATGGCCCTTGCCAGCTTGTCGCTATGGAACGAGCAGTTATCGAACGAATTTGCATTAGATGGGATTGACGAAGAACTTGTTATAACGAAGAGTCTGAAAAAATTTCTAGAGTCAATACAATTTAAATAGAGAATAGACTACATACAAAAGTGTAAAAATAGCGTAAAAATAGAGTAAAAATAGAGTAAAAATGGAGTAAAAATAGAGTAAAAATATAGTTGCCTAGTATGACTAAATGTATAGAGTCATAGCTCGCTTGGGTCGCTAGAATATAGGGCGAGGGGTACAGCCGCTCGCAGTAGTTGCAGCTTGAATAGGTAGTCCCACCACGCACGCTACCACATCGCAATTCGCACTGCGTGGTGCGATTCCAGTGAACAAATCCTCTAATAATTTTTCAGTACGAAAGACAAAAGTATAAAGAAACCACTACAGTAGTAAGTATAGTATAACAAGGTTTATACCATATTTTATACCGTAGTTAGAGTCAATGAGTGCCATCCAAGATGGGACGGTAAAAAAACATCCTGGTACTACTATTAGTTTACTCTCTGGTGGTGTAGCAGGATTGATATCTGCATCAGTTCTACAGCCATTAGATTTACTAAAGACAAGATTACAACAGCAACAACAGCAAAAAGTCGCACCAAAGACCACTATAGCCAGTGAAATTAAGAAATTGACCCAGTTTAAAGAATTATGGCGGGGAGTCATTCCGTCTACGTTAAGAACCTCGGTAGGAGCAGGTCTATATTTTACATTATTATCAACTACAAGAAACTATGTTGCTAAAATAAAACATGTCCAGCCTGAAACAGGGGTCAAGTACACCAGTTCTATCCTTCCCAAATTGTCGCCACTAGAAAATCTTACCACGGGGTTTGTATGTAGAGCTGCCGTGGGCTTTATAACCATGCCTATAACGGTGATTAAAACAAGATATGAGTCTAATCTATATCACTACCGTAGTTTATATGAAGGAGTACAAGATATATATCACGAAGGCAATCAGGGTAGGGGGTCAATCAAAAATTTTTTCAAGGGCTCCTGGGCTACTTTAGCGAGAGATTGTCCCTATGCTGGATTATATGTCCTATTCTACGAGAAGTGCAAACACGATGTGGTACCAAATTTGTTGCTGGTAGCAAACGTTAACCCAGGTGATTATTCTGGGGTTATTAACTCCACCAGTGCATTGTTGGCAGCTTCTATTTCAACTACTATTACTGCTCCTTTTGATGCCATTAAGACAAGATTGCAGTTGACCAGTCAGTCTTCCTTTATACAAGCAACAAATACCTTATTGGCAGAACATGGAGGCATGCTCAATTTATTCCGAGGCTTGTCGTTGAGATTGGCTAGGAAAGGTGCTAGTGCCGCCATCAGTTGGTGTGTTTATGAAGAGTTGATCAAAAGCGATCTTGCTGCAAAATTATTTTCCAATAATGAAAAATTGGCCCCAAAATTATAATGATAAATGATACTTGTATATAGCCTTGTACATAGTTGCAATACGAAACAGCATCCAGCATTAGTATATCCACTAAGACCTGCAACATGTGCCTTCAGCTCATACGCCAGCTTGTCCCAGAATAAATCTAGCTTCTCTGGCACACATATTTTGCACCCAGTGTGACTTAGCGACTTCCCCACTTTCTCTGCCTACCTCGCACCAACCGCACCCACCCACCAACGTCCGGTTATATACAGGATCTCCACATTATGACCTCGGAAAGAAATTGAATGATGAGAAACCACATTTAATTTACTTCTTCCTAGTGACTGGCAGCCTGAACTCTTTTAATATGAACGAAGAGCTTATAGTAAGTGCCGTGTCGTTCTTGAACGATGCCAACGTTCAGAACTCGCCATTGACTAAAAAAGTCGAATTTTTAGAATCCAAGGGACTCAACCAACAAGAAATCGAAGAAGCTTTACGCAGAGCCAGTAATCCATCCTCCAGTGCTAGTACCACCACTTCTTCCAGTGCTAGTGCTACTCATCTGACTAGCGGTATTGCTCCACCACCCGCACCAATTGATTACTATAATGCTGCTCCTCCAATTCCTGATAGATCATGGAAGGACTACTTTATTATGGCTACCACTACGGTTGGAGTTGGATATGGGTTGTACCAAGTAGTTTCTCGCTATTTGTTACCCAGCATCATTCCACCTAGCGTTTCTGCTATAGAAAAAGACAAGCAAACCATCGATGAAGAGTTCACTAAAATCGATAAGATTTTGGAGCAATTGAGCCAGGATCAACAAGAGATTAAGGAAGACAATGAAGCAAAATTGAAAGAAATCGACATTGTCATTGATAATGTCAACGATTTCTTGAGTAAATACAACAAAGACAAATTGAAATTTGACGATGATTTAAGATTAATGAAGTTAGAAATCGATAACTTAAGTAATAGTATAGAGAAAAACATGGGGTTCACTAAAAACAACATTAAGGACGAATTGGCGCAAGTCAATGAAGAATTACAGTCTTTGAAACAGTTGATCAAGGTAAAACAGTCGAGTGCAAATGTAAGCAAAATCACTCCAGTATCGTCTATTCCATCCGCTTCCGAGATCTTAAAGCGTGCAAAAGCTAAGAGGGAAGAAGAGAAAGAAAGTGCGAACTCTGTAGCTAAGGTAGCCACTCCCGAACCTACTCCTGCTCCTGCTGCTACCACCTCGAGCGAATCCATCACTGGTGCTAGCACCAAAGGTGGTATCACTGCTGCTGGGATTCCAGCATGGCAATTGAAACACAAGCAGGAAGAAGAGGAACAAGAAAAGCAAAAAGAAAAGGAAAAACAAGCGCAAGTCAACGACACGAGCGCTGGAAGCTCTCAGGCCAAAGTAGCTGAAACTGCTGCTTTTACTGACAAAGACTCGGCTTTTTCAGTTCCAGAAGTAGCAGTTCCAGAAACTGTTCCTGGAACCATTCCAAGCTGGCAATTGAACGCTACCGATGAGAAGGCAGACGAGAAGATCAAAGAGACGCTCAAGAACATTGGTGTTCCAGCATGGCAGTTGAACAATGCTGCCTAAGTAGATAGAAGGCAACAGAAGCTAGTGCTAGAAAGCACTTACCTGGCTAGAAGCTAGATGTGGAGCTACAGCGAATTAGATAGCAGCTGCAGCCATTGTTAAGGAATCTACGTAATGAAGGCAATGAATGTGTATATCGCTCTAAGTATTCTATAACAATAATAGTATCACAATGTAGGTACATCTATACTACTATGAGCCCAAGCCTAAAGTCACAGGAGTGGTGCTGCAGCACAGCACTACAGCGAGAACAAAAACAGTACAGTACAGAACAATAGTACAAAAGTACAATAGTAAACAGTTCAAACTACAACACAACAGCACAAACTAGAACAGTATACCTACGAAATTACACGTATGTGACTACACTTACAACGATACACGTCGAAGTCTAAACTAACTTCACCAACGCCCCCCACTAAGCACCCTCTAATCCGCCCCAGGCCAATTAAGACTATTATTCCGCGCTCAGTATGCCAAACTAGCGAGTCTGAAAATTTTCAACTACACAGAAAATTTTCTGTGCGGGTGCAAGTTTAAATATTGGTTTCTTTATACTAAGGGGGATTTTCTTATAGATTTGCGTATATCTTTAGGTGGTGGATACCATTTCAGTTTACTAATACCTATTCTTCACTTTCTTTTTTGTTTGGTTACGATTGGCTCATTTTTTGTTGTTTTAGTTGAATTCATTTCTTCTGGGTATTTATAAAGTGAATTGTGGATAATTTGCTTGGATTCTTTGACCAGTTGTAGTTTTGGTCCCTCATTTGCTAATTATCTCTCTGGAGTCACGTTTGATCTCGATTTGGTATCAAAATTTGCATTTTTCAGCATAGTTATTGTCCGTAGTATTTACTCATGTCTAGTGGAGAAAAGTTCCCCAAGAGGACGTTGGAGTTGGTGCCTTTTAACAGCCAATTACTGATCATCAGTTCCGCGTTGTCCAGTATGTCGAAGCAGCAACTGCTCGCACAGCTGCTTCCGCAGCAGCAGTCGTACCAACAGAATTTTCCTAGGTACAACCAGCAAGCCCAGGGCCAGAACCATAGCCAGAACCAGCTGCAAAAGAAGTACGCTTCGCCTGGACCAGCATTGCAGCAACAGAAGAACTATTTGCTCCAGCAACACCAGAAACAGGCCCTACAGCTGTCGCCGCAATACCAGTCGTCGTACCAGTCGCAGTACCAACAGCAGTACGGCTACCAGCAGTCTCAGTACAACCAACAGACGTTGCAGCATCAGCAGCAGCAGCAACTTGCTAACCAGCAACTTGCAAAGCAGCAGGCTTCGAAACCAGCGTACAACGCCGGCAGCAACTTTTCTGACCCGTCGCCCATTCTTTCATTTTCGAACCAAACGAACGCAAGTCCGTATTTTTCGTCTCTAGACTTTCAAAATGGCAGTTTAGACAGCCCCAGGTTCATTTCTTCCATCAACAAGCCGGCAACCAAGATCCATCCGGGGAATCATGCATCGCAAACCACCAGTTTTGCCAACTACGGCGAGGTCATAGACTCGCCAATTTTGTTACCGCCAAATTCGAATTTGACGAGTAAAAACTCTCCCCCAAATTTATTTCTTTCTTCCAACGGCTCGTCGCCATTGAAATCTCCTTCCAACGCTTCGACTCCGACGGAAACCAATGCCAACAAGCAGTTTTTGGATTCTCCATCGCTCTTGGCTAGCTTACCGTGTGCGAACAACAACTGGAACACATCCAGTACCTCGATCTGGGGAAACAGCGCCAACGCAAACTCCAGTATCGTGTCTAGCTTGGGTTCCACAATGTGGTGAAAAGACGAAGACTAGTGACTAGTTAAGTACAGTTTTAGTAGACTCAGCTACGGTGCTAAGTCTAGGTTGAAATTTATGGTAAGGTCAATTATAAACTAATGCGGTTTAGGGTTTAGCGTGTAACGTAAACCGAGTGGATATTACGAGGCGGTTACTGTAATCGTGTATTGAGTTTTTGTGTTTTGTTTGTTTAATAAGTGTTTCTTGTAACCGAGGTTACAGGTTTTGCAAAAGTTTGCTATGTTACTGTTTTTGATACTGTTTTATGTTCTGTTTTGATCTGTTTTGATGTTAGTGTTACTTTATTGGCATAGGTTTGTATAAATAATTAATAGGTGTGTTTATAGTTAATAACGAGTCAACATATGGAACCGATGTAGGCCGTGCGATGCAAACTGATCTTGGTTAAACGCTCGCCCCAACAGCGCCCCACCTGCGTCCAGCCGCACCCAGGTTCCGTCGACTCCCACCACCAGATTAGAACTTTGGCTGCAACGATTCATATGGTAGCGCCGCATAAACCCAAATTTGGAAAGTGATTCTCTAATTTTCATTTTGGTCTACCAAGCACCATGTCTGAAACATTTTCCCTAGGCAAATTGGTGAAGCAAAGTGTTGCCAGGGACATAAGCGGCAAGAGCTTTCTTGGATTCTACGAAGAATTGGAGCAAAAGAAGCCAATTTCCGACGATGAGTTCATCAGTGAATTACTAGAGGTATTACCACCTAATAACTATGCCCAAAAGACCCAAATAGAACGCAAAATGAGACTCGGAATTGAACTAAGCTTATGTAATGATGCCAGACTACGTCAGTTTTGGAATTGTCTCCCAAAAACGGACGTAGGTTCGCAAATTAGTTATCTTCGTCATTTCAATACTGTCTTAGTAAAGCAAAGTAGCAAGGTAGACAAAGTAATTTTGAAACTATTGGTCAATAGCGTGTTTGGAGATTACATTTTAACCACTGTAGGCAAATTTCCCGACGATTTGAGCCATGTTGAGAAGGATTTATTCTACACTATCGTCATAATTGGTGGTCAGTTGTACGATAAGTTTTCCAATTTAGTATACAAAGATGAGGAAAAGTTGAATCAGGTAATATTCAAGTTGATAAACAAGTTGCGCAAAGCAAACTTAGCGCAATTGTCGGGGCTCTGGGTTGAGTCTATCAAGAAGTTGTTATCACGTAAACAGTACAGTCAATTGACGGGAGAAAACTATAATAGTGAGTCTAAACGTCACCGTCAGCAGAGCTTGGACTTGGCCGACCGTCAGGTACAGATTGCTGCTCATTCGTCTTCCAAAAGCTTATCGTTGACGAACATTTCGGGGGAGAAACTACAAAGAACCACTCTATTTAAAGAGTACTGTTGGTTCCACAACATCATGCGAAGGTGGCGATTTTCTGGAGAGCATACCAGTGTGCTTACGTTGTATATACAACTGTTTATTGATGCCAAGGACAAAAAGAACCTGCACCATATTACTTGTCGTATACTCCGGGCCAATTTTATTTCCTTTGCTTTCCTGATCACTAATAACGACAATAAGTACATTCTATATAATTGGAAGAATTTCATTGTTTCGCGATTACCCAAATTGTTAGCATCATTGAGGTTCAACGACGATGAGACTTTTGAAAAGGCAATTCTGGACACTTTCAATTCTCTTTCAGAGTCTATCATATCAACCATCAGCAACTTCATAATTGGCAGTAAGAAACAATACGATTTACGGCAATCTTTCATAAAAAGCTGTATTTTGAATAAGTTGTTGACTATTCATTCGTTTCAAAAGATCTTTCCTTTAGATTCAAAAATCAATCAACAACTACTCGTGAACGAATTGGGCCAGGCCAACCAGGAATTGAATTTGCAAGTAAAATTCAACGAAAAGTTACTAAACATCAACCCTGAATTCACTTCACTCGAAGAATCAGAATTAATGGAATTCATGAATACCTTATTGATCCCCTTAGAATATCTGGATATAAAACAATTGGAGTTCACTAAACTCATCCTTAAGATCATGGAAGACTTAATAAATGAAAAGAATAACGAAAAGCTCTTCCGATTGTTGATTTCAATACTTAATAATGGCACGGTTCTAAATCTATTAATCTTCAACTCGGGACCATATGAACTAGTAAACCGTCTTATTGATTACTTGGACCAAGAAAATTTTAATTGCGAGGACGAAGAGAACTTCCAGGATCAATATGGTTATTTTGGAGTAATGGTGCTAACGGTTATCACCATTATCGATGCATTCAAATTGGATATCGATAGGCTACAAATCAAAAGCTCTTTTGTCGTTGATTATATCAATAACTTTTATTTTGGTCTCGGTCATAATTTGACAAACCAGGTACCCGACAACAGCAACCAGGAAGATACCACCATTGCGCGAAACTATTCTAATTTGTTGACCGATTGGATAAACGCTTTATTTGATGAGAGCAATGACGGACTATACGATGATTTAATCAAGTCCATCACAATTAAACAAATCTATAAATTGATTCCTATTGTGTATCAACAGGCGATAATAGCTTGCAAGAGTGGTAAAATCAATTTTTCCATTTTGACGGGAGGAATAGATTATTTAACCCAAATGTTTTTAATTCCTTGTACTATTAGTCTTATCAATTGGCTAATCAATGAAATTTTAGACGACAAATCTGATTCAGAGAGCTTACTGATTAGAGTGTTGTATGAAATCATTAAATCGAATTTAGGAGATGAATCGTCTAACACTTCGATACAATCGACTAATGATGGTAATACTGCAACTAGCACCAATTCAACTGATTCTGATATCAATCGCTTAATCTTTAAAATTGTACTTAGAATAAGTGGAAGTAACATATTGCATGCATTGAAATTAATCAATAACTGGGAAAAGTCAACTACCATTAAAAAGATTGTCAATATAATTACTAACCAGGTTCCAATCGACTACCTTGATACCGATAAATCGTTTAAAAATACCAGACTTGAAATGAACACAAGCGAAGCTCTCAAGAAGTGCTTATCGGAAGGAATAGTCGATCATGGTGTGACTCCAGCATTGTCGTTTAACCTTCAAACAGTTAAAAGATGTATTGAGAAAAATAAATGCGAATTTATCGAACTTATTATCGATGAAATCAATTCATTTCAGAAGACAAACGACGAAGATACGAGGATATACATCAACACTGCAATTTTCCTTATGATAAACTCATCCATCAATAGTAACGAGGAAAAAAAGTACTGGATCGATGTATTATCTTCTCCGGTTAAGCGTGATAGTGTCGGCGATAATGAGAGCCCCAAAAAGAAGAGGGAAACCCGCTTTATTTTGTCTATGGACTCTCATTATTCCAGTATATTTAACGATAACAATACTTCTGGAGCTAACTCAATAAATAAGGGCGAAAAGGATGATAATCTATTTGGAGATTTCATTGAAGACGACGATTTATTTACTGACAAGCAAAATAAACCTAGAACAAGTTTAAAATTGCAAGATTTACATAAAAAACTAGTAAGATATGATAACTACTTATGTGGGCTTCAAATAGTGAGATACAAGTTTACTGAGAGTCATAGATTACACAAAGCAATGAATTTGTTGATTGAAAAGATCATTGACGATCTTAGTGATTCAACTTGGTAGAGGCAATAGTAGTGAGAGAACCCACAAAATACAGAGTATGCTACAATAGGGCACCGCCATCTGAGGGGCACAGTCAGCTATAGTTACAGATTACTGTTGTGAGGGGACATTGTCCAAATTAACTAGAATAGTCATAGAAGGCAATACATTTTGATACAGGAATGTAAAGTGGTTCGATACATGATGGAGGAGGTTGTCTAACCCACTTCATTTGAATGATATTTGAATGCATATGGAAGGTTTAACTTGAATGAGCCAGCCGGTAATAGTAGCTTGGCAGCACTTAAAGCTTAGTTTCTGTTACTTTCAAGGCGATTAGGAGAAACAGAGATCTCAGAGAGGTATGATGGTGGGGTTTGGTATAGACAATGAACCTAGACTCGTGTAAATTTTTCACGGTGAATTGAAGATAAAAAATAAGTTTCCAGAATAATAATCCATGATGAGTTCGGGGTAACCTTATAGCAATGAAAATGTAATCTTTGCCCAATATTTGACCTGGTATTAACTACTTTAACTAAGAAAGGTCCATTGGATATGGTAGATTATATCATTTATTCAAGAGATGAACACATGATGTGCCATGGAACTCGTTGAAGTTTTGTATATTTCCTGCTTGTAGTAATAAAATATAGAAGGCTCATCGAAATTTTGTAGTGGTGTTTTGCTTAACCCCACTTGACACCTGTATCGGTGAGCACCGGCGAAACGGGTTTGGTCACAGGGCACATGTCACCGGAGATTACCAATTCTACTACTTCTTTGTATTAGTGGAGATAGATAGATCTACTATAAAGATCTAGCGGCAAAGAAGGATTAGGTGAATTTGGTTGTTAAGATTATGGGCACGTACTATTATGCGGGATATGCATCTTTCATAGAGGCTTGCATGATTCATCCACGGAAATACTAGCGGTTACACTTATAATTAAAATATTTTTTAATAATACATCAATTATACATAGAATACTATCAAGGACAGAACCCCAGACCAAACATTCAACAACAAGATGGAGATACTATGGGGTAGTGTAGAATATTATTAATGATAACGGAGGGGACCTGAATATCCACTCTTTCCGGTGGTACGGTCTTGTCTTTATTTCTCGTTTCTTATTGCTTTTTATTTTTGCATGGAGGCATTGTGGGGCTTATCTTTGGAGATTGGTCTGTATCATTGAGATTCACTTAACTATATATATATAACAACAACATCCACGTTTCTATAGTAGTAAAACCAGCTGATTAGGTGTTTGTTTAGTGAGTTACTGGTAACTTTATACTGAACTGGCTTATTTTGTTTTCAAGATTGAAATCTACCTTATCGTCTACTCGGACTTTTTTTGCAGCCGTGGGATATTACCTATTTAATAGCTCTCACAAAGTGTAACTACTTCATATTACAATGTTTGATCATATAAGATCTCATAACTCAACAATGAAGTCTCCTGGGATTTCTGTGGTTTCTTCAAGAAGATCACAATACTTAGAAGCATTGAACTCCAGAACAGATATCAGAGAGATTGACCCTAATCATGTGTTGAATGATGAACAATTATTGAACCAAATCGGTTATAAGCAAGAATTAAGAAGACACTATTCAACTATACAGGTATTTGGTATTGCTTTCTCAATTATGGGCCTTGTGCCTTCAATTGCATCTACTTTAAATGGTGGGCTCGAATCAGGTCCAGCAGGTTTAGTTTGGGGTTGGTTGATATCTGGTTTCTTAGTTTTGTTGATTGGGACTTCCATGACCTTCTTGGGATCGTCAATTCCAACTTCTGGAGGTTTATACTACTGGACCAACTATTATTCTCCCGATTCACTTAGAGTTCCGCTTTCTTTCTTAATTGGATGTTGTAATTCTTTGGGTTTAACTGGTGCGATGTGTTCAATCATCTATGGGTTCTCTGTCGAAATCTTATCAGCAGTGGTAATATCTAGAGATGGTGACTTTGTCATTACCGAAGCAAAAAGTTATGGTATCTTTGCAGCTTGTATTGTATCAAACGTAATTGTTTGTTGCTTAACTACAAAGCACGCTGCAACTTTGCAGTCAGTGTCTATCTATTTCAATTGTTTCTTGATTGCACTCTTTTGTATCGCAGTGCCAATCGGTGTTCATAAATCTGATTATGACTTCAATTCTGCTTCATTCGTCTTTACTAATTTTGAAAATGCTAGAAATTGGAACAACGGCTGGTCTTTTGTTTTAAGTTGGATGCCAGGTATTTGGACCATTGGTGCTTTCGACTCTGTTATCCATTGTTCTGAAGAAGCAAAACATGCTCAAAGAGCAATTCCATTTGGAATTATTGGCTCCATTGTAGTGTGTTGGTTTGTAGGGTTTGCTATTTGTATCATCGCTTGCTTCTGTATTAAAAATGGTGATGTCAGTGCAGTTTTAGAATCAGAAACTGGTTCAGCTTTGGCACAAATTATTTATGATGCTTTAGGCAAACAATGGTGTGTTGCTTTCATGGCATTGATTGCTGTTGGGCAATATTTGATGGCATGCTCAATCTTGATTAGTACCTCAAGACAATTCTGGGCTTTTGCTAGAGATGATGGTTTACCTGTGGTTTACAATTTCGTTAAAGTTGTTAATCCAAAGATAGCCGTTCCAGTCAGAGCTACGGTTTTCGTTGGAGTGTTGTGTCTTTTAGTTGGATTATTAGTATTAATTGGGCCCGCAGGTTCGAGTGCCTTATTCTCTTTAGCTGTTACCTCCAATTCGTTATCATGGGCAATGCCAGTGTTTTTAGTTTTATTACCAGTTGGAAGATCTAGATTCGTTCCTGGTCCATTCCACTTTGGTAAACACTTAACCACGGTTATCAATATTGGTGCCTGCTTATATGTTGTATTTTTGATTACCATGTCTTCATTCCCAGATAATAAAGGACCCACAGCACCAGAAATGAATTATACAATTGTTATTAATGGTTCAATCTGGATTTTATCTACATTGTACTATTTTATCCATGGATATAAGGTGTATAACGGACCCAAATCAAATCTTGGAGAAGATTCTTTAGATGCTATCTTGTTAGACAGTGAGGCGAACGAGGAAAAGGTTGAAAAGAAGGTCTAGGACAATCTTTAATTCTGTATAGGAGGTTATTTAAGTTTGGTTTATAATTAAAATATGAGTACATGAAGTTGGATCATTTTGGAAAAGTATTTTGTATTGTACGTCATATCTACCATTTACTACTATTTTATTCAATTTCAAACTTTGTAGACAATCTCGCCGTGAACTAAAGTTAACCAGCCCGCGTCGTCATTTATCCAATCTTTCCAACCTTGTTTCAAGGTTTCTATTTTATCAGAGGGCAAGTCATTAAACTCTCCTCCGTTTTCAATTCTATTTATTGCAATATTACCCCATTGCAACCTTGTTTCGTCATTACTGACATTCCAAACACTAGCAGAAGCAATTATATTTTTCGCATTGTAGCCGGCCCTAATAGCGACCTCTTTCAAAGCTCTACCGGCGTTGGTTCTAGTGAAGCCAGCTCTAGACCGAGTGAAATATCCACCAAGTGACTGCCCATAGCTGTCAGGGTAGACAATGGTTGAATCAAGATCGCAATCTTTTACAAACACAAAGTGTTTAGCCACCCGTGCCAATTCCTTTAATGCTTTCTCTGGGAACTCCAAATGAATCACAACCTGATGTGCATGGACTACATCAAACGAGTTATCTGCAAAAGGTAATTCATAGATGGATGCAAGTTGAAACGAGACTTGCTCACTCAATTTGGAATCTTGTTTCAGTTTCAAATTCTCCGTGGCAGCATCAATTAAATCCTGAGTTGGTTCTACCCCTAGGATCTTACCATCAACATAGTTAGCAAAGTCCATAGTTATACTACCCGGACCACTTCCAACATCTAAGATAGAGTATTGCTTTTGCAAATAAGGTACAACATAATTGACGGAATTGGCTACAGTTCTCCAATTGTGTGAATCGGAAATTGATTTCTTATATCCAGAATTATAGTACGTTTGATGTTTCATGATTGATGATATTTAAATATACTTAAAATATGCCAAATATAGAAGCTTTTATACTTCACCTAAATACCGGGGACTTCCTCCGAATGTAACACCGAAAAACCCCGAGAGCCGCCTAATATGTATTCGGACTAAAATCGGTCCCAGACATTTGACACATTTAGGCTAATGATCGTCAGGGGGTACAGACGACAAGTAATTAAGCGAGATGTAGAATTAGCTAGTAGTGCATTAGGTGGTTTATGAGAGTAGAATTTGGAGTTATCTAAATCGGCCGAAGTCAGTTTGGCCAGGTCAATTTGTGGGGTCGGGTCAAATATAATCTAGGTCGAGGTCAGTGTGATTTTCTGTCAGAGGATCATAGATTTGTCGCTGTTCTAGGCAGAGAGAGGGAGCCCTATAGAACGGGGTCAAAAATATGGCATATTGGAACATTTCCAGTTACAACTTTCTTGAGAATTGGAATACCGGAAAATGGCGAGGCGTTTATAAAGGACCACTACCCCAGAAAAATTATCTTCTTGTTAAGCTTTTGAATGTGGACTGATTTGCTGAATATTACAGGCTTATATATTAGTTTATAGAGTCGTCATGATCTGTTCGAAATGTTAGTTCAGTTCGGTGCCCTGGGTCGGTGCCTGAGTACATTACTAGTGCTATCAATAATGCTTATCTTGTGAGTCTAATTACCCGGTTTTTCAATATTGAAAGGATAGCAGAAATTAGGAGAATACTATGGCAGAATCTCAGTAAAGTAAAGCTTTGATCCTGTGAAAGGGTCCCTTCAATCTATGAGGTACATCAATACACACGCTTGCAAGGCCACATTTTGCAGCCATGCAAATCTAGAAAATGGAACCTGCTACAAGAGACAAAAGTTGACAGTTTAGTGAGAAAACACCACTATATGGCACAGTAACAATACCACCTCATCAATAGACCACACTCTCGTGAAACGAACCATCTACTATGTTCGGTCTTACTTCGGAAATATGCGGCGCTACCCAATCATACTGCTAGCAATGCAAATACGTTGCGACCGAGGAGAAAAAACGGCGCTACCATATCATACTGCTACGCCAGTTCTTCTTGCAAGAGGCAGTAATGGGGAGGAATATAGCAGCAAGGAAGAAGGAAGAAGGACTATAAGCACGCCAAGTCACTGGTCGTATGGTCGAAAGCACAGTACCTGTTTCTGACACTTCCAGCTATTCATAGCACTCTGCTAACAAGTTCGCGTGGTAGCGCGAACCCGGTCCAAGTCGGATTTACCAACTACTCCACAACAGCTCTAGCTTCCAGATAATGCAACCTAACAACACACCAACGCATACCCCCCAACCTATACACGTTGCGGAAGAAGTCTACAGTTGCTCTCTCCCACCGCTCGCCTGCACCACCATTATGTTGCACCCGCACTGTCGCACTCACCCCAGTACCCGTCACCCCAGCAAGGAAAGCTACAGGACCCGGAATTTTCAGCCAATGACATCAAGCAAAATACAAATTAATAAGTTTGACCTAGTGAGGAAAATTTAAAGTGATTGTTTGACAATTATTTAAATTTATTCATTAGCAATCACCAATTTGAGGTATGTAGTATCGTGTGCTTTGTTGTGTGCCTGTTGATGGAGGTGGACAACATTAATTGGCCGCAAGACATTGATGCATGGATTTAACTCCATGAAGTATTTTGCTCCATATAAATGAAGATGAATTTTTTTTGGATTTTTTACTAACAGTTAGTTTTTTGTTTTTGAACGTCTAATTGTTGTTTGAGCATCCGTAGTATACTCTAACGAATCCTAGATTATATTATCTTGACTATACCATCATTCGTCATGTTTAGAAACCTTATTCGCTTCCAAGCAGTCAGAGGATTAGCTACCAAAGCTGCCGAAAAGGCCCCAAGAATCAAGCAATTTCAAATCTACAGATGGAATCCAGATACTCCAGAAGTGCAACCTAAAATGGTCAATTACGACATTGATTTGAACGAGTGTGGTCCTATGGTTTTAGATGCATTATTAAAGATCAAAAACGAACAAGATGCTACTTTAACCTTCAGAAGATCCTGTAGAGAAGGTATCTGTGGTTCTTGTGCCATGAATATTGACGGAAGAAACACTTTGGCTTGTCTTTGTAAGATTGACCAAGAACACACCAAGAACTTGAAGATCTATCCTTTACCTCACATGTTTGTTGTCAGAGACTTGGTACCTGATTTGACCCATTTCTACAAACAATATAAATCTATCCAACCATATTTACAAAGAGAATCCAACCCAGCCGACGGAAGAGAAAACTTACAATCTATTGAAGACAGAGCCAAGTTGGACGGATTGTACGAATGTATTCTTTGTGCCTGTTGTTCCACCTCTTGTCCTTCCTACTGGTGGAATCAAGAACAATACTTGGGTCCAGCCGTGTTAATGCAAGCCTACAGATGGTTAATTGACTCCAGAGATCAAGCCACCAAACTTAGAAAGGAAATGTTGCAAAACTCCATGTCGTTATACAGATGTCACACCATTATGAACTGTTCCAAGACTTGTCCTAAGGGTTTGAACCCAGGTAAGGCTATTGCAGAAATCAAAAAATCGTTAGCTTTCGATTAAGCCCGCCATACCTTCTCATCTCATTAAAATTACTTTATTGTTAATTTTTATTTCATCTATTCCAATTAGCCATCATCAAATGATATGCTCGTGCATTTATGCTTATTTATTTTGATTACTTATTTATTCTGTCAATAGGAAATACATTCTTATCAAGATATGGTGCAGTGTAGGATTAAGCGGTATTGTGTAGCAATAGGCTCCTATACCCAGTACTCAATTGCTTCGTATTTTGCAGCAATTCAAGTGGAAATTTAACCATAAATACATCGTATCCGAGACCAATCTCTTGCCGTAATGAATTAAGCACTTCAAAATTCAATTGTCCTCTACTATGATATTCTGATCTTTAATTTAAAATGGCTGCGAAAAAGAGAAAAATTATGCGATGGCCGCAAAACTTAAACTTTAGAATAAATAATACTTCTTCTTAGCTCAGTCAAAGAATTGCTAATGCCCATTAAATGAAGAAGTTCTCCTTAAAGGAACTAAAGTGTTTGTCAGAGAAAAGAGTTACAAACGGTTATGATGCAAAAGAAGATGTTGATGAATTAGCAACTATTTTAGAAAAGCAGTTACATGTAACAGAAGAAAATAAAGATAATAAAGAATCGTCTACTCCAAGAGAATTGCTCAATTATACTGTGAAAGAAAATGATATATTATTCAATAGTAGTACTGGTTGCAAGCTATTGCAGGTATCTATAGCGTCATCTAGCAAAACAACCCAAGGGAAGCGAAAGCCTGGTCAAGGAAAAGGTAAAAGAAAAAGTAGACCAAAATCACCCAATAACTCTAATATTATAAGAGCAGATTTGCTAGAAGGGTGTGGTAAGTTTGTGGCTGCTGATAGCAAAACAGTTTATGCATTGGATAACGTATTCAAAGCTTTACAATACGGACTGGAAAATGGTTTACTTGATTTGAAGAAAATTAACGTTGTGTCATTGAGAAGAGTGTTATTGATGTTAATGATGATCCCAATTAAGCAAAAAGAAGTTCAGTTTAATGTTATCTATTGGAAAAATCTTATTGTTATAGATTATGATTGGGAAATTGAGGAGAGCAACAAATATTCAAATGAAAGACTGCGACAGCTCCAATACTCGGGATTTAAGTTTGAGGAAGTAATTACCAGAGGAGACTTTGAAACTCGATATTATTCCTTTGTAGAGCAGACTATAAATGGAATAAAGTTGAATTATACCGCCGAAATAGATGCAATGTTGGAAGAAGGTTGCGATTCAAATGGATATGTTGAACTAAAAACTCATTCCAAGCTGCTGTCGCCGAAAAACTTTCAGCAAAAACTACTCTCTACATGGTGTCAAAACAAGTTGATTAATTGCCGACATTCGCTCATTGGATTTCGATCTAATGCGTTCCAACTTAATTCATGGAAGTACTATTCTAGTGATGAATTAAACAATGCCACAAATAATGCTCCATTGGAAATTTGTCCTGGCTATTCAATGAATGGCAGTAAATCACTAAAATGGTTTCACAAGGTCATCACTTGGATTTCTCAGCAAGGAGAATCACCAAACCAACCTCAAGTATTCAAACTAAAATTCTCTCGACTGGTGGATATCTTTGACAGTGAACTACAACTTGTGGCTATTGACGAGCCTCACGCGGGGGAAATCGTCAGGGATACAATTCCCCCGTGGTTTCAAGCATATTTCGTAAACAATAAATAACTATTTATTAAATATATGCAAAACGATTAATCGTAAATGATTGAGAAATAAATCTAATATATACATGATGAGAGTAGGTTTGAAGTTACATACAACTATTCTTTGATTGCATCTTGAATCTTCAATTTTCTCGAATGACTGTTGAAATGCTCCCCCAAATCTGCTATGTTCATAGTTTCCAAATCTCCTTGTAAAACATGTTTGTCTCTGAAAGTTACTTCAACGAATGATTTTTCACTACTGTTTCTTGGTAAAACCTTAAAATCAATTTTGGTACCAGCAGGAAGTCTGGAAAGGAATAATCTTGCCGGTCTGGCAGAAGGTGCGAAAGGATCAAATCTCACCTTTACGCTTGCAAAGTACTTTGTTATCATACTCATGTTGTGTGTGTATGTAAAGCTAGTTAAAAAGTTTTCCAGCTTGAGTAGCGAATTTTTCACTTCTTGTCCTGTGTAAATTTGAGAATGATTCTCTAACAAAAATTAACTATGCCTACAGTTAAGCGGTTTGAGATTTACGGATTTGTGCTAGTGAAGAATTTTGGGGGGAAACGGCCTAAAATAGTGCGATCTGTATAGTAACTGTACCGTTATGGCTCGTGTTGTGGTTTGAGCGTTTTTGGCATAAATTTTCTTGAAAACTGCAATATTGTCTATCGCACCCCACACTACTCGTAGATAAGAAGGTTGCAAATTAAAGAAAGTTTTACGAGCAACTAAACTTTAAATTTCTTTCTAATGCTGTCTGTAGATACGATAGAGTTGAGCAGTATTGAGGTTGTGAACATCTCTAATCCAGTTAACCGAAGCGGTTTACATCGGAATGATGATTCTGGGGAAATGGAAGCGCAAACGCTGTCTTTAGACGAAGATAACTATCCAGAAGGTGGACTACAAGCCAATTTGGTGATATTGGGATCGCTATTGGGGTGTGTTGTTAACTTGGGAGTGATAAACTCTATTGGTGCCATCCAAGCTTATGTTTCCACCCATCAGTTGGCCGGTTTATCGGCATCTTCTATCTCTTGGATTTTCTCCATTTATTTAGCTTTAGCGTACATGATAGGAATCTTTGTTGGCCCCATATTTGATAAATATGGCCCAAAACATTTGATGATAGTATCTACTCTTCTTTGGGTAGCAGGGTTCATGGGGGCCGCGTCCAGTGTAGAAATCTGGCATTTTATCTTGAGTTTTATCTCGCTAGGTTTAGCCAACGGTCTAGGAATGACACCTTGTATAGGTGTTATCAGTCACTGGTTCTTGAAAAATAGAGGAAACTACACAGGGATCGCTACTAGTGGTGGTTCTATCGGTGGGTTGGTGTTTCCTTTGATGTTGAGACATACCTATGTAGTTTACGGATATCCTTGGGCTATTCGTATCTTGGGATTCACTTGTTTTGCCTGTATGGCAATCGCGTCTATACTCGTTAAATCACGGTTCAAGCGAGACCCTTCATCCAAGCAAGAGGCCGAACAAACTTCTTCGCACTGGAAGAAGTTTACTACTAAATTATCTTTGCAAAGCTTGCAAAAGTTTTACGATAAAACTTACTTATCTATTGTTGCGGGAGCTTTCTTTGCAGAATTGTCATTAGTGTTACTTGTGACGTATTTTGCAACATATGCTATTGCCAATGGAGCATCTGAGTCCACGGCTTATTTGTTAATTACAGTGTGGAATGCGGTAGGAATTGCCGGCAGATGGATTCCAGGGTATTTTTCTGATAAAGTTGGCAGATATAACATCAACATTTCCATGCTTGTATTGTATTGCCTTACCATATTTGTCATTCTATTACCGTTTGGGAAGCACATAGCTGCAATGTATTGTTTTGCGGCTTTGGGGGGCTTTTTTTCTGGCTCAATCCTTACTCTTTTGCCAGCTTGTTTAGCCCAAGTAACTCCAGTAAAGGAGATTGGCGAAAAGTACGGTATGTTGAACGGTGTTTTAAGTATAGCAAATTTGTTTGGGGTGCCTATTGCTTCGGCTGTTATTAGTAGTGGGACTCCTGCGGATTATACTCATTTCATTATATTTGTAGGATGCTTGGCAGTAGTCGGCACATTTTTCTGGTATATGGCTAGGGTGACGTTGGTTGGCTTTGCAGCCACTGTGAAAATATGAATCAGACGATAAAATATGAATCGGGCGATAAAATATGAAGATATTGATGATTAGATTGTATTTGAGGTGAGTGATTCAGACTTGCAGATCGTGTTTAGACAGCTAAGTGTTTCAGAATATACCTACTGTTTCAGATTCTGCCTCTCATGTTTCGAATCAGTTCTGACACTGTATAATACGTTTCTGTTGTATAGAATATTAATGAGCTGTGCTTGATACAGAGGCTGCGGGACGCACCTTTGCTATAGTTGCCTTACTCAATTTTGCAACTCTTCGGTTCTGCAAGTAATTCCAAGTAAAATACCCCAAAGGAATGTAGGATACAATGACCACTTGTAATAAAAAGTCATAAACACTATTTTCAACAAACTTCAAGCTAAGAAAGATCAAGATGATTTCCGCTACACAGCTTATAGGATAGGTTAAATAGAAATTACTATATTGTAACCATTGTAACCAGTAGGGAGAACCACCAACTTTGACCATAAATGCGTTATAAGTAAAATGAATCGACCATGTAATACACCAGGATGCAATCAATAACGAGTAAGAGGTGTGTTTAGCGATTTTTGGAAACTGAAAAATAATGCAGTAACACAACCATGCCATCCTGACACCTGTGAACAAATTGAAGGCATCGTCACCGTCCATGCGTCTAGAACGAACAATTCGCTTTAGCAACACTTCGCCTAGTGGTAGCACTGACACAACATGGAAGAAGTCTGCAATGCCACCAGGTAAGAACTTTCTTCCTACTAATGGTAGCAAGATCAAAAAGCGAAAAAAACAGCATATCCATAAAGTAGCAGCTACAGAATTGTAGAAAAACAACAAACGAAGTTTGAATGGTAATGGATACAAGTCGGCCATGATTTCTATGTAATATGCAATAAATGCTAACAATTTCAGCAAAATAGAAAAGATGAAAAATAGTACTAGGTTGATCTTTTGATCTAGTAGGCGCGGTGCTACCAACATAATTTTTCAACCTCATCACTCGATCTAAATATTGACCGTAGGAATAGTATCAAGCAAAGGCACTATTGCTGGTTTTATTGGAGAATATGAAGCTTTACAGTGTGTTGTTAGTAATTGGGTGTTTTTTCCCGTTAATTTTTGCCTGGAGTAAGGAAGATTACGAGATCTTCAATATCAACGATAGATTAAAGCAAGACCTTGGAGAAGATGTGACGTTTTATTCGTGGTTAAAGTTGCCCCGGGGACCCAAAAGTTCTTATCAGGAGATCACCAAAGCATACAGAAAGTTATCGCGTAATTTGCACCCAGATAAGTTTGCTGGTGCCTCGAGAAAAGTGAAGAAGCAAGCCGAAGAAAGATTCCAAACATTGTCTGTAGTGGGGGATATCTTGAAGGACCATGATTTGAAGCAACGGTACGATTTCTTCCTTGATAAAGGTTTCCCAACTTGGAAAGGTACTGGGTTCTATTATTCGAAGTTTAGACCTGGTTTAATCCTTACATTCTTTGTATTATTTTTGTTAGTTAGTGGACTCCATTATGTTGCTTTAAAGATCAGTAGAATGCAAGATTTTAAGCGGATTACGTCTTTGAAACAACAGATCAAATCATACGCTTGGAACGATTCATTGCTTCCACCAGCAGACGGCTCAGATAGAAAAATTAATAACGAGGCTACCGGTAAAGTATTCATAGTAAAGGCAGATGGATCTGTATGGTTAGAGTCTGAAAACGGCTTAATTCTTATGGACGAAAATGACATTAACGTAAAACCAGGGTTTAAAGAAACTTTATTGTTTAAATTACCTGCTCTGTTGTGGAACAGCACTATTGGTAAATGGACTGGCCATAGTATCAATACGCAAGTCAGCTACGAAAACACAGTAACTAAGCCAGTGGAAGTAAAGAAATCTGCTAAGAAAAAGGCACCAAAAGGTAAAAAGATAGAATTGCCTAATGGTAAGGTTGCTTACTCGAGAGCTAACAAAACTCGATAGTGAGATTTTTATTCCTTCGTTGTATGTACCTACTTAGTGACTAAATATTCACATCCGTTGATGGTTTGGAACTCTTCTTAATTCATTAGTCGTATCTTCATCTATATCTAGTTCGTCCTCTTCTTCTTCCTCGTCTTCGTCAGACGAACTCGAGCCCGATAGTGTGTCCACTTCATTCTTTGTAGGCGACTCGATGAATTGGTCTACATCATCTTCATATGAATCAATGGCTGCTGCTCCTTTTTCTGGCAGAATATTTGATCCTGGAGTCATGTTTTGAACTTGTACATCACACACTACATCCTCCATATTCTCATCTTCATTGGTATGATCATTGACAAACATATTGTGATTGGATGTGTCTCCTAGAATAATTACATTCTTATCAGGGTTGCCATCATAATGGTCTAAGTCAAGATATCCTACAGTTGAAGAGTCATAAGCGTAATCACCTTCATGCTCTTGATCGGACCCGTCCTGGTCAGCTCCTAATACAACATTATAGATCTGTCTTGTCTTGAGTAAAACTTCCTTAACAAACCATTCCCAATCTTCTGATTGAATTGCATCAACAATGACAGGAGAGATTAAATCAGGCTTGTATAATGAGGTGAATTTGACTACCTCTTCACTTATAAGTATTAAATGGCCCATATACCCTGGACGCGGTTCTTTGGCTGACTTGTAAAGCTTAACTATTAAGTTAGACAAGTCACATCTGTCCGGTTTGAATAGATCAACAATCAAAAAGGAGTTATATGAATTTAATTTACCATTAAAAATTTGCTGAATTAAGTCAAAAACGACGTTATGGAAAAAATTATGCCATGGAAATTCGGTGAATTTTAAAACAACACTAAGCAAAATTCCCAGATCAATGAGTTGGATCTTGAAATAGTCACCAACCGATGGACTCAGGCGTATTATCTTGTTTCTTTCTTCGCAAACAAACGGATTTTCGGGAGATATAGACGGTTCTTCGTCATCTGAATCATTTTCATTCTCTATAGCTTCTATTAATTTACCACAGGCACCAGAATTATGTCCATTTGGTCCACCCAAAGTAATATCATCAAGTGATACATCATCCAACCCGTTCGCTAAATCATTAAGGGAGGTTTCGCATGTTTCTGCAAATGAAATCGATTCATTAATAGCTCTGTTCAATCTCTTCGCTTGTTGGACCCGTACTTGATCTCTAATATGGATTATTTTTCTTATCTTTTTAGAATTTAATAATATCATATTTGAGCAATGCAACAATTCCGCAATTAATTCAGATAATTTAAATTTGGTAAACCCCAATACTTTGCCCTGACTATTAGTCTCAGACGGTAAGCCCATGAGCACAGCAAGCTTGTCCAAGTTATTGGAAAAGATTTCTAACATATCTCCTAAGTAAATAGGATCTCTTGGGCCAGGAGGATTTTCTTCGAAATCTTTCAACCATTGAAACATAACATATGAATTAATTTCTCCGGCCCCTGTATCGCCGTTTTGTAACATTGAGCTATATGAACCGCAGTTCAAATCGTAGTCGGAGTTGTTCTTTCTAATCAACTCAATTATGATCCCCACACAGTTATTTATTCCGTATTTGTTGGTCCTATCAGAACCTCCTGCTGCTTCTTCCGGCACTTCATATAGCATGATATCATTAATCATGGTATTGATAACACTTGGAGATACCAATTCTCTTGTTAATTGGTTTGGTCCGATATTAGTCTCAAGCGAAACCGCAAGTGCGGTATTTGCAGATATGGTTACTAGGGCTTTAATGAAATCGGTGGCAGTAGTTTGCTTGAAAAACAACTGTGGGTTAGGGAAATGCTTTCCTGGCACAAACTGCGATGGATCAGGTTTCAAAATATCGATGATTTTGCTAATTAATTTCTGTTGCGATAGGGTATCTAAAATACCAGTTGGAGAATCTGGCTTATCTGTTTGAATAACTTGTAAGAAAAAGTCCATAATTGCTGGTATTTCTATCTTAGACAACAAAGTATCTACCAAGTCAGGTTGGCGTCTGATGAAGTTGAGAAGCTCAATACTATTAGTTACCATTAATTGAGCCAATATGCTCACAAGATGCACCACGGTAGGCGAATTTTCCTGCAACTTTTTCTTGGACAAGATGCTCCATAGCTTGGACATTATGAAGGGAGTTTCTATGATACGGTTCAGAATGACCCAAAGATCCATTTGGAGGATGCTAGAAGCGGTTTCGATCTTTCTGATGAGCTTCTGGTCGTCAGACTCGGCTTCATCTTCCGGTTCCTGGTCCTTATTGTGGTCCTGCTCCACTGGAACAGGTTCAGGCTTGCTGTCAGTGGTAGAGGTGGCCCCATCGTCAGATTTGGGGTCACTTTCTTCTTTCTTAGGTAGGGTTTTATCGGGCGAATTTGCAATCAATTCCTCAAGTTTTTCCTCGTCTTTCAACCTCTTATCGTAGAAGAAATCTACACTCTGTGCCAAATAGTCAATGAGTCCAGCTAGTATGTGCGGCTGGATGATCAATTCTAGTACCTTTGCCCCTTGCGAGTCCTTATTTGAGTTGTTAAGATTATCGGTATTAGACGACGCCAACGATATGGAATCAATGCTGGTGGATGGATTCAACGCCGTGTCGTTGGAGGGAGACTGTAAGAACTGAAAACTGGTGGCATTGTTGTTGTAACTCTCCTTAATGTTGTTCAATTCATTGAGCAATTCTTGCAGCAAGTCAGAATCATCAAGTAAATCGTCCACCGTGACCTGAGAAACGTCCTGAACCGAGTCTAGAAACTTCTGAAGGTGACTATTACTTAATGAGTTACTAAAGGGCCAGAATGACATGGATAATATTCAGAGGTTTTAGAGGTATTAGAGCAAAGTCCCTGTTGAATGATTCGCTAATGAATCAATGATTTTCCAAATTGAAGTCGGTGGGAAAGGAATTGCCTACGGCTGGGATGGATCCAAGGAACTCGAAATTGAATATTTACAGTGCCGCCAAACTTGAGCTAAAGTAGTTCTAATGATAAGCAACAATTGGTGCTGTAGATTTGATTCGAATATACACCCGGGTTGTGTGCAGGAGGGATAAAACTATGTAATTGCAGCCATAGCTATGGGGGAGAGTAAATTGTATTGGAGAATGAGTTGTGGGGGATGTGATGGTGGTGGGTATTCTAATTGTTGTTTTGGAGGTTTCGGCTACATTTGTTGAATTATTTGTGATTTAGTTGTGATTTAGTGTTGATTTAGTTGGGGTTATTGTGTATGCTAAGAATGGCTGCAAATGTCCCTAGCTGTAGGTCACCGGGCCAACGCGGCTCAGGCTAGGGGGTAGACGGACCCAGACTCGCTGCCAACATTGACCTAGTCCTTGGTCGGGAGATTTTCAAGTATCCTGAGCCCTTTCAAGTACTCGTCTTCGTACACCTGGTTCATCTCCTGGCACACTTCGAGGGCCATGCGGCGGCAGTTGGATCCACTGTGCAAAATCCATTGTTTAATGGTCATATTTTCCTCTTCTTCAGGCATGGCGCTGATGAAATTGGTCAATTCGCTGTCGTAATCGTCGTCTAGATCATATTTCGAATTGGATAGACTCTGCAAATAGCTGGCGGTGTTTTCCATCTGTAGGAGTTTTTGTTTGAGCTTGGAGATGATCGATCCTGATTCTTGCATCTTTTTAAAGCTTGTGGGTGCAGTAGGTGATTTTTGAGGAGTACTGGAATCGAGTGCCTTGAAGTTCTCTTGGCGAATTGGCGAAAATGATGTTTCCAAGTTCATGGAAGACCTAGGGTTCAATTTAGTGTCTTGAAAATAATGTGAACCTTTTGGCTTAACATCCCTTGCATCTTGAGCCTTGTGCACTTCAGGCTCGGCGATTGTACCATTTCCAGTATCTTTGGTATTGGAAATATCTTCAAGTTTGGCAATTGGCTTCTCTGCGATAGCATTGATGCTTTCTCTATGCAAGCCAAAGTTTTGAGGTCTAACGTTGCTTTCTGATGAGTGAGTTTTGTCTTTCAATTCCACTGGAATGACTTCTGTAAGCTCTTCAATTTCCGGCTCTTCGCCTACTCTGTCCTCGTTAACTCCAGTGACATTGTCTGTTTCTTCAACTTTACCAGACTCTTTGAGCTTGCCTTCATCTACTTTTGAAAGATCTCGTATTTCCTTATCATCATTACGTTCATCATTTGGGAAAAGTGAGTCAGTACTATACTCTTCTTTTCCTTCTTTTGTTTGCTCTCTATTTTCTTTAAATCTATCTCTAGGGTCTAACTCATCGTCCAGTAGTTCCTGTTGGTCAGGTCTGGGAACAGAATTATCATCATCATCATCATCATCATCATCATCATCATCATCATCATCATCGAGAATTTGGAAACTCGAGCCAGATCTGTTACTACTCTTGTTCACCTTCTCATTGTCATTCTCTGTTTCTTTGATATGTCTCTCCGTGCTTGTCAGAGCACCTCCAAGAATGCCGTCTTTAGTAGTGGATTCTACTTTTGGAGACTCTTTTTCCTCTATCTGTTTCAATCTTTCTTGGATTGCCTCATGATTGTGATTATTCGAAGGAACATCTTTTGTCGTGGAATTTGTTTCGTCTTTGCCCTCAACTGGACTCGAATCTTGGGCATCAGCAGCTTCAGCTTCCAAATCATCAACATAAGAGGCAGAACTATCCATATCTATATCCGAATCGACCTCATCGCTTAGGTTCATCGATTGCAGCAATTCCTGATTTATTTGCTTGATATCTTCAATATAATCAGCAAAGGCACTCTCAGAAAGTTCAAAGTCGGAATCGTTTGAATCATTCGTAATCTCGGTAGATATTGAGTCTTTATCAACATCAACAATTGGTTTCACTTCTGACTCCTTTTCGGTTTTAGACTTGATGTGTTCTTCAGATTCTTCTTCTTCGGATTCTTCGGATTGTTCTTCGGATTCTTCTTCGGCTTGTTCAAACTCTTCATCTTGTTCGAGCTCTTCTTGCGATAATTCAGGTTGAGAGTATTCTTCCACATCAGACATTTCTTCCAACTCAGACTTTTCTGCGACCTCAGATCCTTCTTTGGAATCAGTTATCTCCAGTTCAATCTCTGAGTCCAGAGAATAAATGCGATCGAGAATATCTTTCCGAGACCTTGTGGCTCTCTTTTGCCTAAGTGTTACTACTTTGGAATCTTTGATACTATCTGAAGCCTTATTTTTATTCTGGGTGGAACTACTTGACAGTTTGACGGTTCCTGGATCCTTGGTGCTAAAAGTACTGTCTTCGAAGGAAGCATCAAAAATACTGGGTTTTTGGGAACTATATGGAGTATTCTTTTTAGGTATTCTGCTTGATTTCTGTTTGGTAACTTTCTTGATTCTTATTGGAGAAACACTAGGTTTGAGTTCTTGTAAAGGTTTAATCAGCTCTTCAAGCACTGGGGTTTGATTCTTTTCATTATCCATTAGATTGATTGTTTCTTCGAGCACTTTAACGTTATTTTCTCCATAATCATCAACATCATGGTGCGAAACATCATATGGCGAGGGCAGTGTAGGCGTGACAGACTTTAAGAGCTTAATTTTCTTTCTTCTTTTCGCTGGCTTTGGTTCTGTCTCGGATTCCGTACGTTCTTTAACTGCTTTCCGTTTCTTCGGTTCTACTTTCTCGCCATCCTGCTTTATAATGTCACCAGAACTAAGAGCATTGTTATTTACTTCTACTGTTTCCTCGACATCAGTTTGAATTGGCTTCTTTTTATCGTTTTCGGAAGCTATTTTCTTAGACTTGCCAGCTTTCTTTCTAGATTTCGGGACCTTTTCTGTTGGTTGCAAATTTGCTTTTGGCTCTAAGTCCATCTCGTTGAGTGAAATAGACTCGTTGCTCTTCAGAAGACTCGTCTCGTCTGTCGATGCTTCTGTAGGCTTCTGGTTGTTGCTGAAATCGGGCAGAGATGAAGCCTTATTGGATTGGCTTCTTGTCTTGCGTTTTGCAATTGGACCAGATATCGTATCGTCATGAGAATGCACGCTACCGTCCAGATTGTAGTCTTCATCCAGTGCACTTTGCTCTATGATGGTCATTTCCAGCCGAACAGTCGGCTCTTCTTGTATAAGTATATCGTCGTGTGAGTGTTTTAAGTCTGGTTCGGATACGTCTATGTCGTTGACTTGTTCGTTTGTCTTATTTTCTCTAGATGTAACCCTTTTTCCGACTACGGGTATTTCTTTCGATGCCCAAAAGGTGGGAGAGTCTTGCAATTGTCCCAATAATTGGTTTCGCCTCTTTTTTGTCTTCGCCTTTTTATCTTGACTTTCTTCTAGATGCTTACTTTTCAGTGGAAGAGCCTCAATTTCAGATTCTTCTTCTATTTTAATATGCGGTGCAGATTTCTCTTTTATATTTGGTTGAGATTGAGCTGTTTTATTGTCTGCTCTCTTACCTCTTTTACTTTTCAGACGTCGAGTAATTCTAGTTTTCGGTACTGTTAAGCCCGGAATCTCGTCTTCATCATCGTCAGAATATGTATTGGGTTTCTCATTGTCTTGGACAAATTTACTATTTTCTTTCTGTGAATCGTCTGCTTCGTCAATAGAAATATAATCTAATTTCACCGCTTTTGCTATATCGAGTTCATTGGGCGTTGGGGTATCTATTTGTTGCGGACTCTTTGCCACGTTAACCAAATCATTGAATAAGCTTTCGTCGGGTAGTTTGTTCCAGTAATCGTCATTTGGATCGTGCTCGCTGCTTTTAAGTCGAGATTTGTTTTGCTTGGAACTTTTCGATAGATTTGTATGTGTAGAATCGGCCAAAGAGTTCTCTGGAGCTCCAGATTTGTCCACTGCTTCTGAATGGTCCATTTCTGCATCCAACACTTTGGGGATATCATTATGTCTAGTTACGTCGCTAGCTGTCTCTGTCGCTAGCGGTGTTTTTGTAATTTTGCCAGAACCGTTCTGTAGAACGTCCAAAAAGTAGCAGTAGCTATCTCCGTAGCGTCGGTGTTCCTGTAACGGGTCGTCGGTGTGTTCCCAGCCCTCTAGGGAGCAGTCACAGTACAAACACACGGCTTCGTCTTCGGTCAAACAGTTGTAGATGAAACCAGCTTCCGCAAGAGTCTGGCTATTCACTCTAGACTCCTCCACCATGTCGAGCGGGAAGTTTTTGCCAAAGAACTTCAAGCGGAAGTTAACGGCCCTCTTGCTTAAAGGTTTCAGGATATGGTAGTCTTGTGATCTGAAATAATCAGAAATTTCGCTAGAAGAGCGTCCTTGAACGGAGCTCGCTTTGTATCGCAACGATAAGAAGCAGTTGGACAGACTTTCACAGTGTTTCTGTATGATTTCTTCAGGATCTGTGGTGGTATTTACTGTTTCTGTACCACGACAGTAGACACAGGTAATACACCCAAGATCAGTAGCTCGCGGGCTGTAGTAGAAACCCCAGGCTACCAATGCGTCCACGAGATCATTCAGGTCTGTGTGGTTCCATTTGGTGGTGGTACCACCTTGTACTTTTACTTCAGAGGTAAACGATTGGTAGCGATGCGACTTTTGCTTCATTAATTGTCTTGATTTTGGGGGCATCTTGAATTCGTTCAATCAATCACAAGGGTGACATAGTTCTGTGTTAATGGACTCTACGCTATCAATTCTGCTAGTAATTGGAGCAGTGTGGTAGTGGTGGGTGGAAGAAGAGTGTTGGTAAATAAAATAAATTAAGTTTCGTGTTCGCGCCTACATATAGCATAGTTTAAATCTATTCAGAGCTAAGTAATTTTATAGTGGTAATTAAACAAAACAGTTGCAGTGTATGGGAATGGTGAGTCTGGGTGAGTCTGGGTGCAAATTGGTGTAATCTGGTGCAATCTGGGCGCAAATTGGTGAAAATTAGTGGAAAATGGTGAAGTTGTACGAATTAGTTCACACTAATATAGGAAGAATGTAGGACTGGACTATATGTCTGTGTTCATGCCGAAACTGTCCATTGATTCTCTTCCTGTGCTCTAGAAGTTGTGACCAACAAGTAACTGGATTGTCTTTAAGGCTTCGTATTTCAACTCGTTGTCACCGTTATTGTTATCTAAAAAGTCCATGATCAAGAGTCTATATTGACCAGACTTTTCTGTCTTGATAAAGGTGACCAATTCCTGGCCCAAGTTCTTAATCAAAAATTGAATGTCGTTTAACAATATCACCTTGATTTTTGTGGTCTTGATGTCGCTGCTAGCTAAGATTTCGAAGATGCGTTTGACTAGTTTATAGTTAGAGTCTTTAAACTTGCCTGAATTCTCCAACCAAAACTCAGTGGACTTGTGTGTTGGAGAGGACCAGCTGACTAAATTGGGGTTTTCTAATTCTGTCAAGTATTCGTCGAACGAAGTTAATTTATTGGTGACAATGTCATTTAATTCATCCGATAAGTATTGCAAGTCGTTTGATAACTCTTCGTCACTACCGTTACTGGCAAACTTTCTTTCTTTTAAGAGATTTATCACCGATATAGCGTCATGGAATAATAAGATTTTAATGGTCTTGAATTGTTCTGACAGCGACGTAACAATACTAATAAAGTTCCGTAAGATTGCAACGGAAATTCTCACAATCTTTAATTTAATTGAATCCTTAGCGATCGTCAATAAATTTCCAATTAATTCTGGGTTGTGGTGGATTATGGTCTTGTTAATACTGGCCGAAAAGGACAAAATCCAGGTCACTAACAATACGTTGTAGCACAATTGTAACCCAATGGAATTTGGTGATTTTGATGCATTGACAATCAACTGACTAATAGACTTGAAATTGGAAATCAAGTTGTTTTGCTCGTAGATAAGTTTGAATTGCTTAATGATTAACAATTCTTGTAATAATTGAATGCCAATAATTTGGTAATTGGCGTCGCTATTGGTGAGGAAATCATTGGATAACAAGTCAAAGATCTTGATCAAGATCTCTTTATCGATTTTATCGCTGAATTCGCTGACTTTGCTTGCTTTAGATAACAAAATAATCAAGTTGTATAAACTTAAAGTCTTTAAAATAGGGTCTTTGTTGTCTAAATGCTTCAAAAAAGGTTGGTATGGCAAAGAATTGTCCACTTTCGACAAGTTTAAAAGTGCATCCAAGAACTCCTGTCCTGGTAATCCAAGTAACAAGTCATTAATCAATGCTAACACGTTCTTTAACACCTCGTCTTTGCTATTAACTTGCAATTTGTTCAACAAATTCAACACTGTGTTGGTGTACAACTGCAATTGAGTCAATACTGTCGAATTGATGTTGTCAGCTGACTGTTTTTCAAGAATCTTGATGTTGGAAGCATCTTCTTCACTGATTACTCCTGATCTAGATAAGCCCTCCCATGGAATGATTCTTTCTCTTATTGTCTTCTTCGAATCGGATAAAAATACACTATCAAGCACAATGGGTGTCTAAGGTTAGTAAAACATTATTGAATGGATATTTTAGTGAGTTTCAGCTGCTACAATACATATATCTATTTCAACGTTGGGTAAAATAGAGTGCTTGTAACTTCACGAAAACGAGAGGTTTTCTCGATTTTATTGATTGGCTGTAATCATCTATAGAGTACAATTGAATGTACTACTTAAAATTATAAACTTACATAGTCGACTGTCATTTTTATCGGTGGTTCTTTTGGTCCCATGTTGTACAGCACTCTGTCGATCAATTGTAATAAAATGGGATTTTGTGAAGTACACGACCGCGATAAATGTGATTAGACAAAGGTGAGTATTGGTAGAAGGAATGAGTGACAGACAAGGTAGATGGTGCGGTAATGTGATGATGTTTGGATCTATGTAGGGGAATAATGGTGCAAAAAGAATGTAATTAAAAGAGAATTGTTAGGGTGCAAAAAGATCGAAAAAAACTGCCGATCCCAGGAATCGAACTTGGGTTTCATCGGCCACAACGATGTGTACTAACCACTATACTAGATCGGCTGATTTTCTATTTTCCGGAATTAATTGCTAGTCAATAATAGTTAAGCAGATAAAAGAAATGAGATTCTATTTTCAACTGAGAATAGGGCAGGTATCACGGAATGTCAATAGAGAAAATGATCTGCTTGAAATTTTAAGAAAACCATTTCTTGTTGTATTCTGCACTTATATTTAGTGCCAAGTGTTTCGTCTTATCCATGGAATAGACCTTGCATTATTGTGAAGAAATTCCAATTAAAAAAGGGAATATCTCACATTTTGCACCAGAGCAGGTTATATGTTCATTCTCTATCCTGATATTACATCATGGATTATCCGAAATCTGCTTCTGAATATATTTGTAGGATCAAATTGGTTCAATTCAAAATGGCTGAAATAACCTGAGTTTGATATAAAATGACCGTACTCAGTTCAGGATTCGTTGCAGCTATGCCGCATATCCCAAATATGATTTTCAAGGGTTTCTAGTTGTGCCATCATCTATATCTGCCTTACCCTTCCATTTGTTCCATGGCTATCGTTAACAAGGGTTTTTAAAAATAGTTCTCGCGCTACCATGTGTCATGTTTTCTTGAATTGCTTATGTTTTCGCTTGTAGTCATAGAAGGCAGAACAAGTACAAGAAAGGTATGCTGCAACAATTGATCATTACTCATTGAGGCAGAGTAATATCAGGATCGGGAAAAGTCGTGTTTGGAGAGGTAGGAGCAAGAGACTGTTGAGAGAGGTTTAGCGGATAAACAAGCAAGGAACACGGATGCATAGTGTTATGACGCACTGTTAGAGCTTCTGGAGTCTTGCCATCAACCTACCACAACCCCATAAACCTTCCTTGAAGGCTGAAGATGGAAAATTGAAGCGAAGAGATAGTGGTAGTATCTGGTCCCTGCACGACCCGAAACCTCTTTCTAATCTGAATAGGGTCGGGAATGGGTCCCTTCCTAAAAATAAATTAAATAGGACCTGTATTATTTACTAACAAAAGGCTGAACTGAGTAGACAAACTAAAATAGACTAAATGTGACAATACCAAAATTTACCAAAATCGAGTCAAGTACGTTCATATTCCCTATTAGGCTTCTATTCAAGTCTTGCTCTGTTTCTGTATGTTCTACATCTTTAGTTTCGTTAGTTAGCCAACGAAGACGGGAAATTCTCCCGCGCTAGAGTCATATAATTAATTTAACGGCTCGGGACCATTTTCCGGATTTGGCGAGGCTACCGCAGCATCGCTTCGCTAAAGATATTCCATAGCGAAAGCAATGACATCTAATGCCCTTTGCAAGAATGCCATCCGCAGACCTTCAGACGACGGACAAACATCCGGTCTGTAATGGTAGTCTTATGCCACAAGGTCCATTCGAAAATGAACAATTGCAAAAATCTGAATATGCACGATTTGCTCTAATCTAATCTTAATCGGAAAAACTAGTACTATTTGGGAAGTGATATAGTAGATCTGATAACCCGATGAGGTTGACTTAAACGAGACAAGACAGCGGTTGGCCAATTTGGTCAAGTTTCGTAGATTGTTCCATTTGTGTCATTGATCTATTTGTTCTATTTGCTCTATTTGTACAATTGCTCTATTTTGTGCCATTGCTCTGTTTGTTCTTTCGTTCATTTTGCTCTTCTTCCCCATTTGAACCTTTACAATAATCACTCTATTAAGACATTAAATTATAGTATAAAATAAACACGAGAACTAAATAAACCCAACTTTTCCAATTATTAATTTTGTCTAAAAAACAATAACGATGTAATGACAAGTATTAAATACAACTAATCACTTGATTCTCTAGCAAATTCTTTAGTCATATCAGCATCTGGAATAGAACCACAAATGGTTTCTACCATAATACCAGTGACTAAATATGGATCAATGTTTGATGCAGGTCTTCTATCTTCAAAGTAACCGTATCCTTCTTTGGCAACCGATCTTGGGATTCTGATGGAAGCACCTCTGTTGGCAACACCAGAAGAGAAGTTTTCGGCGGAAGCAGTTTCGTGTCTACCGGTCAATCTCATGTCGTTATCGGCACCGTATAATAAAATGTGTTCTTTGTGTCTTTTGGCCAATTTACCTAAGGCTTCTTCAATGACTTTCATACCACCTGGAACTCTCATAGCTTTGGTGGAAACATTGGTATGACAACCAGCACCATTCCAGTCCCCTTTCAATGGTTTTGGATGGAAAGAAATCTTTACACCGAATTCTTCAGCCACTCTTTGTAACAAGTATCTGGCAATCCATAATTCGTCACCCATGTCAATACCGGTACAAGGACCGACTTGGAATTCCCATTGAGATGGCATCACTTCAGCATTGATACCAGAGATATCAATACCAGCGTAAAGACAAGCTCTGTAGTGGGCTTCAATGACGTCTCTAGCGTAAACTTTACCAGTTCCGACCCCACAGTAGTATGGACCTTGAGGAGCTGGGAAACCACCTTTTGGCCAAGCATATGGTTGATCGTATTGGTCAAATAAGGTGTATTCTTGTTCAAGACCGAACCAGATTTGTTCGTCTTCGTGAGCCTTCATCAACTTGGCACATTCGTGTCTGTGGTTGAATTTGTTTGGAGTTCCGTCATTGTTCCAACATTCAGTTAAAACAATAATGTTGTCACCTTTTCTAAATGGATCCTTGTAAAAAGCAACTGGTCTAAGATAGACATCGGAATTGTGACCTGGAGCTTGACCAGTGGATGAACCATCAAAGTTCCATTCTGGCAAGTCATCTATGCTGGATGGTTTTTTGTAAAGGGTTCTACACTTGGATCTAGTGTTACCTTCAGCATCAATCCAGACGTATTCGGCTAAGATTTTACCGTTTTGAGGTAAATCGAGATATTTGGCTAAAATAGCAGTTTGTTCGGTAATAGAAACCATTGTGATGTGTTATATAGAAGAAACTATAACGATTCTCGAAATTATCCGATAGTTGAATAAATATTTCAAGAATTTTTGCTTATCATGCTACTTTTGCATCCTTTTATACTGAGACGGTGCTGAATTTCTTTTTGTGGTCGCTTTTTTGACCCGGTGCGCGGGCTCATAATCCGGATAGTGAACACCTGTGATAAAGCTATCATTGGCCAATTATCAGGCCAATCCTGGAATGCGGAGGGGTGTATCCGTATAGAACAGGTGCGGTCGACCGAACAAATTGCCCAAAGGGATTATTGTAGCGATGGAAAGCGATACTGCACACTATCCGGTCCAGCCCAGACAACTGTCACAAGGGTGTTACAGTCATCAGCATGTGGACCAACAGCTGTTTGTGCCAGGGTACTACATGTACCTCGTTTGTGTTTGCAAAAGGTCAGGTTGCAGGTTGTCTCAACCACTACATGTTGCTATGTAACGTCTTATTGGTCTACTTATCTCCCCTCTATGTAAACTTTCTTCTCTCATTCCACTCGCTTTCACACTATCACCGGCCTTATCAGGATTCGGTACAATGGAACACTTTGGGGTCTGATTGGAAGATAATGAAATCTCCTGCATATAAGCTGGAACATATGAAGTTTGTTGATCAATCAAGTTTATGACAAAGTAATCCTCTGCTATGTAAACTAGAGTATGCTCGGGTCATAGGTAGTGTGCATCAATTACTTGTCTTGTGTCAGTATGTGCGGATTATCGTTTTTCTACAGTTGATAAATCTCTTATCCTGGCCGCGCTTGTTGAAGCCTCTAACAGGAACAAGGATTTTGCAATTAACCTTATCTACCCCTAAATTGTCCAACCAAAGTATTTTGTAACCTTTCTAAAGATAACAATTTCGTCGCATAGATATGAGTTGTCCGTTATACTTTTGTTATTTCTACTTTTTACTGTCAATACTTGCAAATCAATTGCAGCCATTCAGCCATGTACTGCTCGTATTTTCATATTGATTTCATTGTTGCTGATCTGGGGTTATTTGAAAACCTGCTTTAATGAGCTTCAATGTCCAGCGAATAGATAAGGATTGTTGAATCGGGACTCCTCCGCGGTCTAAACTCCACGCTAAACTCCTGTGACACATTCATGAAATATTTCCTCGTCTAAACTCCTATATTCCGTACGCAGGTCTAAAATATACCACTTGGAGCATTCCTATATTTGCACATTTGCACCTATCCTATTCAGATAGCTAATTTTGCTAGAATCGTGTCATTGTGCTTTAATAGTCATTAAATTGACATTGTGCTAATTTCTCATTTTGAACCCTGATACTAATTGCATTGAGGCACTGGAGGTCATCGCCTAATAAATAAATCAAAACGTGCAGATAACCCCAGATTCATTACATCAAGCAAAAAATTTTATGTTACAACATTCGTAGCATGGTATCGGTCCTGGCACTTATTTACAATTGACTATAAGCTTCCTGCATCGCACTCTTACGTATATAGCTCCCATGAAATCTTGCAACTTGATCATAGCGAACAGAACAATCAGCCTAAATCGGATCATAGCCGCACCTTCGGTTTATATGCAGGATAGTAACCTTGGTGTGCTGCAACCTTATGTTAGAGTAAACGGTTGCAAAGGGTGACGATCATGGAAACCTTCCAACTATCGAAGAAGTGCTATTTAGAAATATGGCCAATAATTTAAAACTGGTTCTTTTTTGCGGATTCTGTAGCAATGGAATAACTTGGTGGGGAACATGTTTCATGTTAAATACCTCAAATTTGCTATTGGATAAAATTACCTCATGAGAGATTTTTACAGACAGACTGCGATTTAATTGGTATAACTTGTATTATTTCTATATATAAAAAATCTATTTAACACCTCATCTTATAGTATTTAATATGATGTCGTCTTGCTATTTTTTGTATAATTAACCATTCGTTGCTTTCACCACTATAATTCTTCAACATTTAATGCTCTCTTCGGTATTCAATTGGCTCAAGAGCCTTGCGGTAGGGATATTTAAGTTATTTGTTACTGTTTAAAATAAATATATTAATAGATATCAATAATTATCAATTGTAGAAAAATAGTAGGTATTATTAAGTATTATTAAATAGCATTCTTCTTTATAATTCGGTTTCTTCCGTCTCTGTGCTCTCGTCAATTTCTATTTCTTCAACTTCTTCATATTCTGTTTCAACAGGTTCTTCTGCTGTGTTCTCATCGTCACCAAAGTGTTCTTCGTCATCTTCTTCTAATGTGATTTCTATCGTTTCAAAAATTATCTCTTCATCTTCTTGTGCATTTTCGGTGGTCTCTTCTGTTACCGTGCTTTCTGACTCCTCGGTTTCTGCAATTATACTTCCCTCTTCTATTTCTATGGTATTATTATCTAGCTTTCCAACAGTATGCTCTGAACCATTGTTTATTTCATTTTGCAATTCAATTTTTCTTTTCTCTTCTTCTATCTTTCTATTTTCAATTTCCTTAATGAGTCCTTCTCTCAATTGAAATGCGACATTAGCCTGTGCTCGTACTATTTTTAAGTATTCATCATTATCTTTAAGTAAGAAATTGATATGGAAATTAATGTTTCTTACGAATATATTCCATTCATTTAAACCTAGAGCTTTTGGACTTGTGTCTTGCAGATCTTGCGAATTATACTCGTTTGTTGAATCGAAAAGAAAATCTCTGAATTCAAATATATCTTCTTTAACTTTATGAAACCTTTTCCATGCCTTCCAGGCAATTTCATCGTCTTCCAAATTTAAATCTTCCAATAAATTGGTCAATTTCTTATTAAATTCGGAAATGGTGTTATCAGCAAACGATTCTAAAATATCAATGGTATCTTGAACTACACGGAAATATTGTGTCAAAATTTGTTCATGTTCACCAACTAAAATTTGGTGAATTCCAGCAGAAACATCCTCCCCTAATTGGTATCCATGTTTAATATCACTTCTAATTTCTTCTCTTGAAACGGTTTCTACGGAGGTGTCATTGGTTTCATAGATTTGTTCATAATCTTTGTTAATCGAACTAATCTTATTGCCCATATCTTGATAACTTTTATAGTTTTTATTCTGCAAATCTTGCAATTGGCTAGAAATATTTGGCTTGATAACCTCAATGACACTATCGATTATTGGTTTCATTTCGATTTCTAAATTATTAGTAGCTAATTGAAGAGTTTTGTTAACTTTAGATTCCCAATATTCTAATTCTTCATTCAATTTTTGAATTCTGGGATCTACATGTTCAATACTTACTCCATTAGTTTCTGACGATTCGTCGCTTTGAGTTACAGTCAATGTAGAAGTTACTCTAATTGTGAGAGGAGATTCATCATCTTCAGATTCTTCGTCTTCTGTTGCATCATCACCCTGAGAAGGAGAAATGGTCGATTCAGGCTCATTTTCATCAGTTGTTTCCGACACGGTAGTTTCAGGCAAAATGGTGCTAGACAAATCGCTCACCACAGATGAAACAAGCTCCCCTGCTTCGGTTGCGGTCTTATATCCTTTAAACTTCTCTTTGACTGAGTCTGCTTTGGATTGAACTTCTTGCAAAATGTGGTTAACTATGGCAACGACATTTTTAGTTTCGTTGAATTTGTAGAAATCATTAAACTTGGTCAAGTTTTTGAACTCCTGTTTCAAAAACTCCTTCTTTTCCTGCAAGGAAATGTTATTGGTGGTAGCTACAAGCGCGTCAATGGCTTCGTCCCAGTAGCTGATCAATTTGGCAATAAACTCAATCGTCTTCACTCTATCAAACCAAACAAACAATTTCTCGTTCAATTCTTCATAAGCCGTCTTTAAAGGTGAGCTTTTAATCAATTCACACCCAGAATGGGTCAATTTCCCCAATTGAACCTGGGCCAACTGATAGTAAACAAACGATTTGGACTGGAAATACGTCCACGATTCTTCAACTAACGGATAAACACGCTCAACAAACCAATCTCCCACTAGTTGGGCATGACTGGTCAAACTTGCACACAAGTTTGCAATTGAATCCGAAACGTGATAGTTGTTATCGAAATCATTAAGACTGGACTGTAAAAATTGAACATTTTCGCCGAAATTAATCTTCTTATCAACAGCATCAATGTGCGGCTGGACGTATTGCTGGTAGTTTGGAATCAATACGTCGGCAACAACCGGATGTAAGTACCCGTGAAAAAGCTTACAAGTGTGATAAGGAACTGGCGGCAAAGAATTCAATTGAGCTTGGGACAACGGTTCCAGTAACGGACATACTACTGTGAAAGTGAAAATCAAATACAATAAAGCAAACAACGGTGCTACGCGTTTGAGCGATATGAAAACTGTCATTGTAAAGTTTGACTGTCGAAGGCTAAAGAACAAGTGAGTGTTGTGGATTTGATGATCCTCAGCGCTTTAACTAGAGTCATCGAATAAACTTCCTGCATACGGATCAAACACGATTTCACCAAGTGGAATCAATAGTGGTTCGTGCCATTGCCATTTGAACACGGTGATGAAGAGTATGAACACTAGGACTGTTAAGTAGCTACCTATTACATCGTCCCAGGAAAATTTGAAAAAATTTGGGAGACCATTGAGGGAGATAATGAGGAAAACGTTAATGGCTGCAAAATATGTCAAGTAGAGGATAAGCTTTGGGTAGGATGAGCGAAAGGGCAAGCTAGAGTATTTGATTCCGTTGTATTGTAGGAATGATCTGAATCGTATGTAGCTGAGTAAAAGGAATAGCCACATTAATAATCCTGCTGTAGAACAAATCTTTAGGAGGATATTGAAAAGGATTTCTACCGATTTGTATTTGAGTAGTAATGATAAGAGTCCCAATGACGAGGTTAGTAATACTGCGATATATGGTACGCCGTTGTATGTTTTCAACACGGTTCGAGGCATATATCCCGCTTCGCCAATGGAAATCAAACAACGTGAACCGAAATATATGTTGGAATTTGCAGCCGACATGATCGAAATTAGTATTACCAAGTTGAATATATTCAATACGCCAGAAGATGAGGAAAGGCCGCAATTGATGAGTCCAAGTAGAAACGGTGATTGAAAAATGTCAGAATCGTCGCCATGTAACGCACTATCTTTACTAGAAATCATTAATGTCAACAAGAATAACGTCCCAATGTAAAACACGATTATTCTTATCATGACGTATCTGATGGCTTTGGGGATATTTGTTTGTGGCAGCTTTATTTCCCCCGAACAAATGGCAATTGACTCTATTGACTGAAATGTAAAACAGCTGGAAATCAACGAACTAATGACATTATAATACGTTGGAGATGTTGAATTAGCCGCAGACCAATTCTGAAACCCAATTTCACTCGAAAGAATAAAATAAATACTAATAAATATCCAGCAAATGATAAATGCCACTTTTATAAAGGTGATTACTGTTTCAATGTCACCATAATTATTCACCGGTAACAAATTGAATACGACAAATAGTAGCCAAAACAGAAATGTGATTAAAATTGGAGAATCGAAATCGTGCCACCAGGAAATAATAGAATTGATCAATGATAATTCCAACGCTAACGTAACGGACCAACTTAACCAATAGATCAAATTGATCGATAAGCCAATTGAATTTGATAATAATTGAAATTGAAATTGGCAAATCGATCCGTTTATTGGCAAATAACAAGACATTTCTCCCACCGTTTGTATAACTATGTAGCATAACAAACTTATATAGCTGTAACTTAATAAACTGATTAAAGGGCCATTAACCAAAGTATTTCGAATGCCAATAAAGAGTCCGGTTCCAATGATACCTCCAATGGAAATCATGGATATATGTGTTGATGTCAATAATCGATTAGTATGGGAATGATACTCTGCTTCATGTTTGTCTGTGGGTATTGATTCGGAACCAGTTGATTCAAATCTCCTTGATTCAAGTAGTCCTGTTGACTCCAGCACAGTATTTGATATAAACAATCCATTCGGTTCAGTTTCACTCAAATCATTGTCTGTTGAATTCATTGGTTTTGTATCTCTTGCTCCACCATTCTGATGCATAGTAGCAGTATTTATAGCCAAAGGAAGAGCTATTCTCAGAGAGTGAAAGCTAATATAGATCTAATACTGTTCTGTACTATTTGGAGTATGTTTTCTGCCTGTTTTATCGTTCTTTTCCTCTCTTTACAGAAAGAACGCTTATCTTCATTTATTTCATTACATTTATTTGCAACCAGTGAGCATAGACTCATGCTACAATATTTACACACAAATTAAACTATACACTCTTTATCTTTTGCTGTTCAATAGCGATGATATATAATTGCTTACCAACATTACTGTGTAATAACAGCCTCTTATATTGCTTCTTCTTGCAGTATATCATGCAAAGGCAAAGCGCACACTATCAATGTATGATGTGTTAAACTCAAGTGCTAATACTGCAATTGAAATGTACCTCAACTAGACATAATTAATTTGCAGTTCTTCGCAGTGCTTTGGTTTTTGTTTGTTTCTTCTTTGCTGACTTTGAATTGTTCTTTGATTTCGTTTTTCTCAATTGCTGTTCATGATTATTATTCTTCTTTTCTTCAACTCCATAATAACTACTGTCTCTCTCTATTGAAACCATTGCTCATGGCCCCTAATTGTTTGTATAGCTTTGTTTGTTTAGCTCCTGTCTGGCTATTCACTAATTGTTTCCTGGAAGCATTTTGCTGTCACTAATCGTAGTAGATGAACAAGAATTTACCACCTATGACGATACAACCATCTTTTCACCACTTTAATCAATATTATGAGCATAATAGTTTTTTCTTTCCTTCTTCACTTCTACATAATTACACCTATCTCACTATTTCATTTATTGGGTATTTTAACAACAATTACACTAAATACGTAAATCAACAACCTCCATAATCATAAGCATCGTATGATTCATCGTCAATACAACAAACATCAGCATCAGCAATGTGCCACACAGACTATCCCTTGACGGTAAATCCAAAAAGCAAGCGGAATCAAACTAGAATCAAACAGCACCAATGCACATAGAAGCAGTGGTAAGCAAACGTAGAAAACACAACTCCAGCGCCGTGAATCAAATGCAATGCAGTTAATTACACCATTACCACACTATTAAGTGATGGTACAATTAATATAACCAAGGCATATTATCACAGGCATGGAAAATTAGGTGGCAAATTAGGTAGCTTTACCAATCAACTCCAACACAAAGTTGTAGGCCGATAACAATTGATCGTAAATATAAGTCTCAGTCAAAGAAACATAGTAGAATAATTCTTTGGACAAGGGGTCAATAACCTTATGAATTTGGGTTCTGGCACAGGTGATTTTATCTTCGACTTTATACTCAACAAAAAGAGGGTGAGAATGAACATTTTCATCTAACCAAGTGTGGACAACGTTGATGTAAGGTTGAACAAAAGCTTCAGCCTTGTAAACGACTTCGCAAGCAGCATTATGGTGATGGTCTAATGGATGGAACACAGTATTACCAACATGTTCCAAAGTGGTTTCTTTCAATTGGACACATTTGTAAGTATACAAGTAAAGGAAGTAGAATAAAAGGAACGATGAAACGTAACACTTAATTTTGCCTGCGGTTAATACCATTATGAATAATAGAAGTAATTAATAAATAAATTAATTAATATAAAGCTGCAATAAAATAAAGCTCGGCAATTGAGATAAACAAATTCAGCAACTTAAATAATGTTATATAAACAATTTAAGCAAATGAAATACATGAAATACACTTATATAAAGTATGGGTAGATTGAAAACTTTTCATAGCAAGTAGGAACAAAAGATGTATTGCACATGAAATTCCATGTTTATATATTGCCGAATTTTGCTGCAATGTTTAGATATTGGCTCGATTTGGTTAATTAATGGCATGCAGCGATGGCCAACAAACGGTTTTAAGGCCAATGAGTGGGTGATGGATTGATTCAACATACGTATCAATAAAACCTTACCCAACTAAACCAAGATCGAGCACGGGGTTCCGTACAGAATAGGTCAGTATATACAGATAGAGTACATTCCACTATAGAACACATTGATACCATAGAAACAGTATAATAGTTCATACCAGTAGATTACAAGTGCAACAGTTAATCTACAATTCACAAGCGGTCCATAAATCACAAGCGTTCATAAAACAAGTAGCAGTGTAATAAGAAGGAACCTATAAGTTATCTAGTACATTTTCACTGCAAGATAGAACAAAGAGGTTGAAAGAAACAATTGTAGGTCCAGGATTCAAATAGAATAAGACATCGTAGAACCAAAAGAACTTAAAGAATTCAATTAAAGATTCATTTCACAAAAAGCATAATTCTTCATAACTTAACTCAGAAATGAATAAAGAGAACTTACCACCCAGTCCCAGAAGATTGTCACCCAGAAAATCATATTCCATTTTGGCTGCTAGTAATGTAGACGATGTAAAACTAAAGTCTCCTTCAAACAGACGGTACAGTCAATCAACTGGTTTAGCCAAGTTTTCGTTATCTCCACCAAAGAAACACCCGAATAATGCTCCAAAGACAGTCACTAGTAAATCTCCCGCAAAATCAAAAGGTTTGCCGGTGTATGTGCCAATAAATACTTCTACTGAAGAAGCACAAAAAGATAGTCATACTTTGCAACAAGAATTGCTTAGTGATTATTCAACTAAACATGCTCAACTACTAGAATATGAAGCTAAAGTCGAACAATTGAAGTTTGAATTATCAGAAATCTCCATTAAATTAGAACTGTGTTGTCGTCAACAATTACTTGAGAATGCCACTCCTCGCCAAGATATTTTCAACCAAGCCCATAATGAAACGACAAAGACTTTGAACATGGTTTCTTCTCAAAACTCTCCATTGAAGTCAAAACCTTCCTTGTTCTTTGATGATGCAAATTTCACTACTTTGAAAAACAAAGCTTCCAGCATGTTTCAAGATTCGAAGCAAATGGATGATAATTTCTCTCAATTAAAGAAAAAAGCTTCAACCATGTTTCAGGATTCAAAACAACCATTGGATGACAACTTTGCTACTTTAAAAAAGAAAGCATCAAATATATTCCAAATCAACCCTAATTTAAACCAGGAATTGGATGAGTTGACACAAAAGACTTCACAATTCTTCAATGGTGTCATGAGCAACTTGTCGCCAAAAAAAGCCACCAGCAACAACATCTTGAATAATTTCTCTCCACTGAGAACTCCGCTTGCAAATAGGAAGTTCAACTATAAAACTGACAAAGAAGACTTGATTAACAGTTCGTTCAATTTCGAGACTTTGGACGAAGCTGATGATTCAGCCATCGACAACTCAAGCGATGAAATGGGGGTGATATTCGAACGTTCGGTAATAATAGACATCGACGATTACACCAGTGACGAAGAGTAGTTACATAAAAGACATACATATTATAGATATACATCCAAAGTATTGTACAATTCATTTATTAATACCACGAAGGTTACAATTTTTTTTCATATTGCCTCTAAAACATCTATTCATTATTCGTCATCATCTAACCACCCTTTAGCTCTTTCCACTGCCCTTTCCCATCTTTTCCATGCTTTTCTTCTATCGGCATCTGGGTATTTTGCTGAGAACTCGTTTCTGTTGGGGTCACCATTAATCTTTTCGATCAAATCATCGAAATCCTTCCAGATTCTGTCGTTCTCGTCTTTGAACGAAAGCCCAGCAGCTATAGCAGCTCCTAAGGCAGTACATTCAGCAATAGGTGCTCTTTTGACTTTGACACAAGGGCCCAAAATATCGGCTTGAATCTGTAAAACTTCGTCTGCTTTAGACATACCTCCGTCCACGGCCAACACCGACAACGGAGCCTTGGCGCATTGGTTGGTCAAAGCAGCCTCCAAGAAGTCGTCTGAAGCTCCAGCGTCCTGGGCCATTGCTCTTAAGATGGCTCGCACTTGGAAGCAAACCCCTTCCAAAGCAGCTCTAGCGATATGTGATGATGAGGTGTACTGTGTCATACCAAAGATGGTACCTCTAGAGCCTCTATCCCAGTAAGGAGCGTACAACCCTGAAAAGGCTGGAATGAACACTACTCCAGCAGAATCGGGCACTTGTGAAGCTAATGGACCAATGTCCTGGGCGTTTTCGATCAATTTTAAATTATCACGTAACCATTGAATAATGGACCCAGCCACGGCTATAGAACCCTCCAATGCGAAGTGTGGTTTACCAGCATCTCCCTGTAAATTAGGGAACCAGTAACCTAGGGTAGTCAAGGCACCGTGGTCTGATATTAATTTCTGTGTACCGGTGTTATACAAAAGGAAACACCCAGTACCGTAGGTACACTTAGCCGACCCAGGCTTCAAGGCCAATTGACCCACCAACGATGCCGACTGGTCACCGAGACAACCACAAATAGGAACACCGTTTATGGTCCGCAAGATCTCATATGCTTCGTCGGTGATTTTGTCATGGAACCCTAATTTCAACAAATTAGGTGCGGTAAACGATCCGTAAAACTCAGAACTGGACACGATCTTGGGTAAACAGATCTTGGTAGGGTCAATACCCCAGAAATCCAACAAGTCGTCATCGTAGTCGTGGGTCTCCAAGTCCATGAAATACGTCCGCGAAGCATTGGTGACATCCGACACAAAAGTCCGTTCTTTAGTCATATGATAGATCAACCAGGTGTCGACGGTCCCGAACATCAAGTCCCCGTCACCGTTTTCGTACTTTTCTCTGATTACATCGTCGTTATCCAACAACCATCTTAATTTCGCAGCTGAGAAATACGTCGACAAAGGCAACCCGGTTTTCTTCTTCAACTCGTTTTTGGTGTCTTCGTCGGTCATTTTCTCCAAATGTTGCACGATTTCCGCAGTTCTAGTATCAGTCCAGGTGATACCGTTGGATAAAGGCTTCCCTGTTTTTCTCGACCAAACAATAGTAGTTTCTCTCATGTTTGCAATACCAATGGCCTTGACTCTGTACTTGACCTTCAAGTCAGCGTTCAAGTTCAACTTACGCAAACTAATAAGACAGGCAGTAAGACACTGAATGGCGTTGGCCAAAATGTGTACTGGCATACATTCAACCCAACCAGGCTGAGGGAACCGTAAGGTAGGACCCACCGATGCTGCGTTGTTTTCAATCAAAACGTTGTCACTGATGGAGATAGCAATACCGGCAGCCGAGAAGATAGGCTGGTTGTGTCTCATCAAAGAAGACCTTCTTCTGAACTGGTCGGTGTTAGAAGATTCGGCTGGAGCCTCCGAGGCCGACGTGGAATATTCGATCTGATGCTTGGCCAATTCTTCCCCATTTTGGGTGAATAAAATGGCACGTGAGGATGTAGTACCTATGTCGATGGTAGCTATCACAGGATGATGTGGAGCATTGCTGTTTCTTCTTGCCATGGTGGATAAGAATGGAGGAAGAAGTGAAAAATTTTTGAATTCAAAATCGTTAAAACATCTACTTTCGCGGTGTGTATACAGTGTCGTTGCATCAATTATGCGCGGTGCATGCATGGTATGTGCAGCACTCCCCACCTATAACACCACTTCAACGGTTGAAGTTGATTCGCTCCATCGTCGCCGCGGCTACGGGTATCTTGTACTGTTGCATTGGACTATGGACTACTTTGGTGGTATATGTCGTGAACTGGTCAAATTGGGCCGGTTTTTCCTGTTTGATTATCTGTCTGAATGCGTTTGTTTACAATGCTTCTATGTCCGTATGCAAGCCTCTACATAAACTGGAGTCTGGGGCACCGGTCGTAAGAAGAGATGTATATTGTTTCTTTTGAAGAAAAATGTTCTAAGACAGTTTTCGTTAGATTCACAACTACTACTGAGCAACCTTCTCCCAGGTATTTCAGTCTTATCTGTCCCAGCTCGTCCAGTTGTTTGCTATTAAACCGAGGAACGAGTCGCCTTAGGTTGATGCATGTTAAAAATAGCGTATCATTAGTGAAAAATATTCGTTTCCAATGCAGACTACATAGAGAACGTTTATTTATCCGTCTTCGCTTGGTGGTCTATTTAAGAAGCAGAGCGACCCGGATACCCTTCTAGGGTATGAAGAAGTCCGTGCAAGATCGAAAACTCTGGCATTTAGCCTTTACCGAGTAATTTGTTTCATTTTCAACAAATGCCTGTAGCAAGGAATATTTATCGGCATGATAGGCAAGATATTACATTATTCCAGAGCTAGATATGGACTTCCAGACTATTTAATTTGCACTCTATTGGAACTCCACATAATTCCCATTCCCAGATGCGCGAATGTAAACCCCACCGCTGCTATATGTTGTCCAAGTGGATTTCTCGAAAAATTACATGTCTGCTTGATGATAACCAGGAACCAAATTATTATGCCGTACTGCATCAACTATGGTGCATTGGACTACGATTGCAAAATTCAAACTTTGCTCCGAAGATAGGCTATGGTGAATCTGTACTCGGTTTTGCTTATATTACTTTCTAGTTGTGGTACAAAACGTTATTGTTGTTTATCAATCCTTTTATTGTATATTTTCTAATTAAATTTGTCCCTATAAAACATCTCCATGTTTAAATTGTTTCCCATTTACAAATTCTAATCCTTCACCACCATAACTTGTTGTTCCACTAACTTCAACTAGTTCTCCTTCGGGCAAAACACCTCCATTTCTTCTGACCCAATTACTTCCTAATTGTAAATAGTGTTGTCTACAAGTGGTTGGTGTATCGTTTTTGGCACCATCGGCGTTTTTTAATGGAGAAAATTCGTCACTTCTATCAACTTCTAAGCATCCAAATTTACTTAATTCAATCGATGGAAAAACGTCGAAAATGAACTGTTCTAATTTTATCCCATTAGGTTCTTCTGGTTTGACGAATTCTCCTGCGGCATTTAAGCTTGGAATCTTCTTTTTTGCGATATGGAATGGTAAGAATTCCGCATTATCAACCCAATTACTGATGTTTTTCTTTAATGATTCAACAGAGTAATAGTGATTAACAATGTTGGCGGCTCTTAAAAATAATTTTGAAGAATCTTCCGATTCAGTTTTAGTAGCTAATTCCTTGGAAATTTCAGAATACTCAATAACACATGGCTTTTTAGAATCGTCATCCATTACGATTAAACCAACAGATTCAGAGGCATCCCTCTTGGTGACAACTTTGACAGCTAACTCAAATTGTCTGTCAATACAAAAACCCAAGAAGATTGGGTCAGCTACTTTAACTAAGGCATTATCAACACAATATAAATGAATATGCTTAATACCTTTTTTGGTAAAATCATCAAGAATACCGTTGGTTACTAAAGCTTTATATAACCCACCGTTACCATCTGGAGATTCACAATATTGCTGTTTGCTTTGTAACAATATTTTCGATCCTTCTAAATCGAAACAAGGTAAAGTACCTTGGTTAAAGAAGGTTATTTGATCGCTAGATAAGCCAAAATACTGGTTTTTCTTGAAAAAGTTTTCTGTAGCTTCTCTGGTTGGTTGAGAAGTCATAATATACCAATTTAACTTACCTGATTTATTAGCAAATTTGTTCGCTATTTCTTGAATTTTCAATATCTTTTCTGCTTGAATTTGAAACAAAGATTTACCTGATGGCAAGCCGATATCGTAGCAACCTTTTGGGTCAGAAGAGCCTAAACGACTACCTTGACCACCAGCAACCAAGATAACAGCAGCTTCATTGTTAGCAATAGCTTCAAGTCCCAAATTGGTCCATTTTGATTTTATGTCAGTCTCAGTATCGTCTACAGAAGCGGTCTGTTGAGGTGGTAACTGAGTCAAATTTCTTGTTTTTGAGTTGTTTTTGGAGAATTCAAGAGCTTTAGCAACAGTGTCAATCAATAATTTCGGATCATTAATCTTTGATAATTGCTCATTAAATTCCTGCTGCTGAACAATTGTTAAATCGTTCCAATAGTTAAATAGCTGTTTTTGATTTGCCGAAGCAAACTTCTCAATAGTAGATTCAAAAGATGAAGTAGTCATTAGGAACAGGGTAGAAAAAGAATATTAAATCTAAAAAAGTCCTTGTACAAAACTTATATATAATTCGTATATAATTATGATATCATGCATATAAGCAGCAAATTTTGAAACTGTTACGAAATGTTTGCAAAATTATCGTAAATTATTCGGGATGACGAGGAGAGGTCAAACAATTGGTCCAGTATAGCCTTTGGAATGTTTTAGCTGGGCAGTGTAAAACATTCCTCTAACACCTTTGTTCATCAATTTAACACAGAACGTTTTAATCGATGGACCATGGCGCGGTTTATGCATGTAATTTACCCTGATTTGGCCATTTCGTCAACATACAGTTCTATATTTAGTTTATGGCTGGTCGTTAGATTTCAGGCTAGTTTCATATGTAAATGAAACCGTGACTATTCGATGGTGGAATTCTTGGTGGATTATTTTCCCGATGTGCGTTCCTCGTCTGCATCGGTTCCTACAGCCGTGGTGATCAGCTTGGTCTCAAATCTTTTTCACCGTGTACCACCAACAGCAATGTACAACCACCCCTAGGACGGCTGCTCGTCTCTTTAATAAGCCATCTTGGTAGATCGTGGTATATTTCAACACAAAGAACCCAAAATGGTGTTTTGGACGTTATTTGGTCATAGTACTGTAAAATGTCAACTAATTGTAGTACACCATTTTGACTTCTTGAGCCCAAGGCATCGGATACCATGAAATCTTATATCTGTAGGCAACGTAAGTTTGTAGGCAACCTAAGTTTGTAGGTGACTTTACAAGTAATTCTCATCATTGTAGTATTATACATTGTGTTAATTCATTAGTATTTATAATAATTTATCTATATTAAAAGAAAACAGAAAAGATGGCACCAAAGATGGCAGCAACGACCATGGAACCGGAGTAGACAGACATACCGTCGGATTTTTTGGAGGATGAAGATGAGCCAGAGCTGGAGCCTGATTCGGAAGAAGAAGAGGAAGTCTTGGATGAACCTTTGCTGGTGGCAGAGCCAGAAGCACTGGAAGATTTAGCTGGAACGGAACAGTTGAAGTTGTGTCCCAAGATTAATCCACTGGATTGTTGTTTTTGGAAAGCAGAACAATCGAAGGAGTCGTTGGTGGTAGAGAAGTCGAAATCACCGGCAACTTTCTTCAAAGCTGGTAAAGTGAAGTTGGAGATATCACCCGTGACGTTCAAAGCACCAGCGATGGTGGACAAGTTCTTGAAAGTAGAACTCAAGTCTTCTAAGACGGTGTTGTTGCTGATTCTTAAACCACCGTTAATGGTGTTTAATTGAGCGAAGGAAACATTGTTCAAATCGTCGTTAGCATACAATTGGAAAGCAGCACCAACAGTTTGCAAAGAGTCGACGTTCAATGATTCGAAAGTGTTGTAAGCAACTTGGAAAGTACCGTTAACGTAGGTCAAGTTTTTCAAGGACAATTCGGCAACATCTTGGATGGTCAAGTTGGAAGCAATTTCCAATTGATCCAAGTAGACTACACAGTCGTCAGAGTTGAAGGATAAGATCAAGTTTTCGGTAACATCGGTCAAGTTCAAAGCGATGGAAGTGATGTTTTTGTTGTTGTTAACGTTCAACACACCGACGGTGTCGTAGTTGACTAAACCGGCCAAACTACCAATAGCAGTGTCGGAGATTTCGATAGAGTAGGCTTTGGAGACCCCGGTATTCAAATTGATGGTAGATAAAGAAGGTAAACTGACTAACGACAATTGGTTGATTTCAGACAAGCTGGTGAAATCAAGAGTAAACAATTGGGTGAACATATTGATGGATAAAGAACCCGAGATTGTTTGCAATTGATTCAAGATCAAAGAAGTAGCAGTGGAAGAGTTGTAAAATTGCAAGTCCCCTTTGATTTCCTTGACTTGAGACAAGTCAACAGCACCGCCAATACCGTCACCGTTAACCATGATTTGCCCATCTAAGGTAGGACAGGCGTTCAAAGCAGCGACTCCAGCAGCAGCAGTGACGGTGGTGGAAAACGAGCATGAAGCTGAGGAGGAAGAGGAAGATGCGGCCAAAGCACTAGTGATAAGGGTGAAAACAGCCAATAAATTCATCGTAAGTCAAACAAAATCACAAACAAACTAAACTATAACGAAAGAAGGGAGTATTAAATTGTAAAGTAAATTATCAGAATTAAATTTTTCATCTTATGTAACAAAAAATAATTTTGTGCATAGAGCGAGTTTTTAACTAGCATAATAATAAATTTCACATTTCTTTCTCGGTGAAATAATATGCCATAACAACCCACATTTAGCCAGTGAAACACCGTATATAGCCTGACAACAACCAAGTAGGGGATTGTTGACGATACCATTCCGGCATCCGAGGAACCGTATCTGAGGTGATTTGTAGAGGTTGTTGGATGATCCGGAGCAAATGGCCAGTATAGGGCTGTGATTAAGCATTTCCACCGTGGTGATCTATTGACACATTCACATTTGACTATGTAACGGGTAACAATAGCTTGTCGGTAGTTGTAGAGCAGTATTGTGATTTAGTAAATAAACAATCGCGGTGGCAGTGCGATGGCTTCCCGGTTGCTGGGGTAATACGCGTGCCTGCACTGGGCGATTATCCGCTGATTCCAGGCTCAAGTGGTCTGTTGTTGTGGGCAACTGCTACGGTTGTGCTATCGCTGGGCGTGCTTCTACTGGATCTACTACTAAACTGACTCCCAGTGGTTTCCCTGATTGCTGCAATTTTCAGTATCTTACATGTACTAGTAGCTCTGTCCTGCTTGTATGCACCCTGTGCTACCGTTGCAATTGTCCCATGGTTGCAATTATGTCATGTTTGCTATGTGTTATTGCCGTCTGAATGTACTACCTGTGTTTACATGTTCTCTGTATAGTGTCTACGCCTACTCTAAGCTTACAATTCTTTCTTTATGTTTACAAATTGTCGGTATTTTGTGTTTACGTAGGCTTTGTTCTATTTTCATGTATAGCTGAGGTGCGTCAGATTTTTTACGCGATTCCTAGCTTCCGGTATTCAGTAGCTTGGACTCGAACCACCTATCTATACTAGGCAGCACACCACCTCCATGGATCTGTAAAGTGAAACCACCAGAAATAGTACCTATTTACGTTGGTTTCTAAGATTAGATTCTAATTTATGCAGACAATTTTCGCAATTGTTCACTTTTCTGGTAATTTTGAAAGATTATAGCAAGTTTATCAAAAAATCAATAGACGATACAATACATTACACACAAACAAACACATTAGTAGAGTAACCGATTATTTGACAATTAGCTTACTTCTTTCATCATATTCCCTATTTCCCGGATTATTTTGGCTATTCTTCCGCTTTGAGGGTCGAATCGCGATATCTAAATATTGCATCAATGTGCATACTGCATTAACAGTTGCAACAAGAACAGCCGACCAGCTACTATAGATAGATACCATAGCAATGATCAGTAATACAGGGTCTAGAGTAATTGACGAATGTTTACCAGTAAACGCTCCACCTCTTTTCTGGATTGAAATTCAAAACCTAAGCGATTCAAAGTCCAAATTTTGCAATTTCTGTAGGTTAGAATGGTACATTAACTATATTGTATTAGATAAACATGAGAGTGACGCAAGATAGTTAGGTCATTATTGTACGATAACGGCGATAGAGGCACGGAAGCTCTTCTTGGAAGAGAATTTGATTATTAAAGCAGCTTTTTAAAAAAACTAACCAGAGCTACACATTTCGCAAGCTTAGATCATTGTAATTACCATTGTTTCGGATTAATTAGAGTTAGGTGAAATTTGTGATATTTGCATAGACATGCAACAAAGATAAGGCACATCTGAAACAACGTACGCAAGATACTATTTTGCTAGAAAATGTAGAAAATCATTGCATTTAGATGATATCTAGTGCTGATCTCAATTGCTGATCTCTACTACTGCAGCCTACAATCTACAACTGCTTTTAACGTCATAGAGTAGCAGAGAGAAACATTTTGCAAAATAGTAGCAACCTGAACAATACCACCAGAGCGGAATTCCACAACTCTGGAATAAGAATACATACCTAGTCACATTCCTAGTCATATACTTAGTCACAAGTCACATTGACCCTACAATGATAGCACATAATCTTGAGAAACACCTTGCAAACTCACCAATGATCTTTTAGTTTCAATTATGCTCTAGTTGTCTCATAAATGACCTTTTAGTCTCATAAATGTTCTATTAGTCTCTCATCAAATTTGTCTTAGTCTCATCACTCTCTTAGTCCTACATTTATACTCTCTTGTCCTACATTTTTACCCTCTCTTGTAATCTCACATTTTTCTCGTACCACATCGTAAATCCGCTACAGACAACTAAAACGAAACACCCACACAGCCAATGACCTTTATCTCTCCTACTTCCCCATCATATTTGTCTATAGTGGAATTCCCAAAAAGATAAATATGTTTACTCTTCGTCCCGATTAGGCAATACGAAAACACGAAAAATCAAAACAGTGTGTTGCAAATACAATGCTCATTTTTTTATACTACTCTTTAAAAGACAGTTCAATCCAACGGCTGTACTTTAACCTTTACATCATGTCCGAGACTATGAATCCCAGTCTGGATCTTTTTAAATTAGAGAATGGTATGTAAAGAAAAACAACCTGGTTCACACTTAGGGTATTGTACCTATACTACCCTATTTAGAACTAAGCATTCAGTCAAATGTGTCAAATATACTCGTCTAAGTGCCCGTATCGTACCAGGGACTCATCTTCTACCACGAGGTGCAGACTGAACCGTCTGAGCGCAGTTTTGGCTCCTCCAGTGTATTCTTCGTACTAACTTCTAGAATCGGTGGATATGTTACTTAGAGAAATGAAACGAGATCCTGCCAATGTCACTCTTGAAGAGTCATATATTTCTTCCCCTACAAAGCCATTAAAGTTCGAGTACAAAGACAAAGATTCGAGCTCAGATACATACACTAGTGAAGTAGATGATATATGTATAAAGCCTAAAATCGACGACTTTTCCTTCGCTACTCCCATGACTTCGACCATAAATCTATTGAACCCTAACGAAAAGAAACACGACGAAAATAACAACGAAAACAACGACGAAAAAGCCGACAAAAATCACAATGACGTTGATAATACTGACACAAATCAGCTCACAAAGTCTCCTTCAAAATCTGCCTTGAAGAAATCCACAAGCTTGTCACCAAAAAAAGTGGCATTCATAAAGTCTGACCCAGAAATCCACCATTATCAAGATAATAGCGAATCCGACGTTTCAATTGATTCGAAAAAAGAACTTTTACCAGGACAAAATGTGGAGACTTCTTGGAATGAGTTGTCTTCAGACGATTCGACTCCTCCTTTACCTCCTTCCCATACAGTTAGCACATTTGAAACACTCTTGAATGGCAATTCTAATAATACCCTTGATTTACCAAATCCGGATTCTTCAATGATTACTGACATAAAACTTAAACATGATAATTTCAGTAATTTGTCTCTAAACGAAAAATTGGACTTATTTTTAAATAAAGACGATGGCGACAATGGGTATACTAATTCCATGGACCTTCATTTAACAAATCTTGAACTGGCAGCTAAAGAGAATGCCTCGTCCAACATTAATAATTTGTCCGCAACTTTATTGAAACAAAGAGAAATAAACCCCAGAGAACACTTGAAATCGGAAATCCAAAGACAGTTAAGTGGATCATCGCAATCTTCCTTGCAATCATTAAGAGACAGCAATCGTATTTTACCTTCAGTCAATACCCCAGTAATAAGCCAGCCTTTGCAATTTAATGATGGAATAAAAGGTTTCCCAGATGAGTTAGCAAAGGAAATCATTCCTATAACTCATGAGAGTCCTAAAAAAGTAGATTCGTTGAATAGAATTGATGAATTGCATCAAGTAGGCGAAAACGAAAAGGATAATGATGACTCTTTTGACAGATCTTACTTATCACAATCACAATCTATTATGAATTTATTAAACAGTGCATCAAACCTAGATTTGCCAAGTTCCAACCATGACGGACCCGAAATCAAACAAGAAGACGATAATGTCTTCATTAAGCATGAAGAACAAGAAAATGTATTTATCAAACACGAAGAGCAAGCAAATGTCTTTAAACAGGAAATTACGCATAGTGAATTTGTGAAACAAGAAGAAAGCAACCATGTCTTAAAGAAAGAAGCTATTTCCGTGAAGCATGAATCTGAGACTTATGAAACTGCATTGAATCAACATCACCCACAAGATTTCGAACATGAATTAGGAGATCCATCCAAAGTAGACGATATAAATGCAGTTGATTGTGGCCAAGTTCAATCCGTAAGCGATGTTGGTAGATCTACTTCTTCATTGAAACTTATTTCTACAAATATTCCTAAAGCTGAAGAAATCACTCTTACTCCAAAATTGTTTTCTAATGCTAAGATGGAAGATGATATTGAGTATACACATGATGAATTAAGTGAAAATTCATTGAGATTTCATATGGACAGTGATTGGAAATTGGAAGATAGTCGAGATGGTGACAGGGAAGATAACGACGAGTTTTCCAATAACGATATAACAATCAGCAGCGTGCAAGTGAAACCACATACAAATTTCTCTTCCAATACAAATAAACAAAGTGAACAAGATGAGCAAAATGATTCTCAAGAATTTGAGGATGCCTCTTCCGAAATGAAGGTTAAAACTTTGGCACCACAAAGAAAAGAAGAAAAAGAAGTAGAAGCACAAGAAAAGGATAAAAATGCAGAAAACAAAGAAGAAGATCAAGGAAGAGAAGATCTGAATGCCCTTGCAAACTCCTCCAACATAGCTCCACCCGAAGAGTTAACCTTGCCTCCAATTGAAACTAACAACTATTCATCTTTTGAAGAAGTGACTAGAAACTTGAACGACTCCGCAAATTCTTATGAAGAGTTATTATCAGCTGAACATGATCAGGAACCTTTTGTAGCACCTGATTTCCTTTCCATATGGCGTCTGCAAGAGAAACAAAAGAAACATTCTAACCCAAGAGCTCAAGAATACTTTAAAGTAATCCAAAGAGACGATTTCAAAGAAGTATCACAAGCCAAGATTCCAATACCAAAATCATTACAACAGAAGAAATTCAAAGAAGTAAATGTCATGTCAAGAAGAGTTGTTAGTCCTGATTTTGAAGATATTCAAATCTCAAATTTCCTACCAGAGCTTTCTGACGATTCAGGACTTGATGCACATCTTCAGTTCCTCCAGAAGCGTGATGACTCAACTACTTCAAATGAAAGTAGTCACAGCATAGATAACAAATACATTCTAAAGGATGAAGATTATAGATCGCACCGCCTGTTGGCAGATGCTACATCAGATAAACTTCGACCATTAAGACCACAAACAAACTCCAACTTAAATATGTTGACACCAAGGTCGCTCAAGTTTGGAAATCAAGCAAATGAAAAGCCAAAATCAAGGTTTAAAGTGCCATCTTTTGAAATTAAGAGAACAAATTCAATCTTATCTCCTACTAGAGACAAATACAACGATATATTTGAAGATACAGTTAAAAAGCCAACCATTATTGGTCATGGTATGAAAACGTTACCAAGTATGGATCAGAATGATGTCAAGAGGATATTAAGTGCAAAACGTGCTATATCTCAAGAAGAATATTCTAAATTGAAATTAGTTGGCCAGAAAAAGAATTCAGTTGTTAACTTACCTGATGAATATAATGAGCAACATGCGTCTATCTGCGAATCGTCCACAATTGATCTGAATGGTACTTCAGAAGAAGAAATTTCCCATGTTGCACAACAATTAATGCAAACACCAAATGCATTACTCTCTACAGACCAATTCTTCCATGACTACGATCTTTTCAACAGAGAAGATTCGAACACCAATAATACAGCTTCTCGTGTCAGCTCAGTAATTCACAAGGGTAGCGAACGCAATATCGAAGTAGCAAAAGAAGAACCAAAGAAACTGATGCTTGATTTACCACATTTGCCTATGTATGTTGATTATAGTACTGGCAATAGAGTTGCAGATGATTCCGAGGAAACAATCCAAGAATTCAGCAAAGATGGTACAGATACCCAAGAAGCTGGTAAGGTAATCGAGGAACCTCTCAAAGAAAGTAGTAAAGATGTTCAAGAAACCAGCAAGGAAATTGTAAACGATGTCCCAGTCATGTCTGAAGATAAAGCAAATGATTCAGTCAATAACTCAACCGGGCCAATAATTACAGAGCAAGATATTCCACTCACTCCTGTTCAATCTCCAAAGAAAAAACCAATCAAGATTGGCTCTCCAATGAAGATGGTGAGAGCCGGTTCAAGCATTAAATTGGAATCTCCAAAGAAGAATGTGAACAAAACTGATGAAATAAGAAGCGGTGAATTAGTGAACCACAAGCTTCGTGATTCTCCGAAGAAATTGAAGCCAGAAAACCAAAGTGAACACACACCTAGTGTCGTTTCAGTTCCATCAGTAGCCACAGAATCTACAGGAGTGGAGAATTCTAGCTCACCAAATCATGAATATCGTGCAGCAGTTACCGATGAAAACCCCCCAGCCGAAGAATTACCTGATAAAGGTAGACTTTTCTTCAGAATTGTTGGTTTAAAGAGTATGGGATTAAAAGACTTCAGAGACCGTAAAGCTGAATTCACCATTTCGTTGGATAATGGTGTCCATTCTATTAGAACACCACCATATAAGATGAATTCGTATAATGTTTTAATTGGTAAAGAGTTTGAATTAACTGTTAATGAATCATTGCAATTTATTTTAACCTTGAAGATGAAATATGATAAACCAAAAGGTTCATTACGAGAAGTTAAAGAAAGTAGAGTTGTCAAGCCAAAAAACAAATTCAGTAGAATGTTAGGACAAAGAGATATTGTCACTACAACAAAGTTTGTTCCTTATGATGTTCAAGATACGTGGGAAAATAAATTCGCACAAGATGGATCGTTCGCTCGATGCTATATTGATTTGGAACAATATCAAGATAGTATTAATGGGAAGATTGGTACATTTAATATCAACTGTTTCAATGAATGGGAAACCATTTTAAACAAGGATAAACAACGAGTCAAGGCTAAACCATATACCATTGCTCAATTAGAGGTAAAGATGTTATATGTTCCTAGAACTGATGGATTTGAAGTATTACCTACTAGTATGAGACGGGCCCACGAAAGTGTCGAAGAGTTGAGAAAAGAATCTTTATGTTACAAAGAAGGGTACATGCATCAAGAAGGAGGAGATTGTGAAGTTTGGAAACGAAGATTTTTCAAATTAAATGGCACATCATTAATTGCTCACAGTGAATTTTCTCATAAATCAAGAGCCAAGATCAATTTATCCAAAGTGATTGATGTGATTTATGTCGACAAAGAGAATGTTAAAAACAATAACTATAGGAATTTTAGTGATATCCTTTTGTTGGAGCATTCTTTTAAGATTAAATTTGCTAATGGAGAAATTATTGATTTTGGTGCTGCAAATCACCAAGAAAAAGTAGAATGGATAACTTTGATTGAAAATATCATCAGAAGAAATAAATTCCGTCGTCAACCTTGGGTCAAGTTAATGTTGAATCAAAGTCAAGATAAGAAACGAGCCATGGTTTAATTATGTATTATATATAACTGTAATAAAGAAGTAAAATTATTATTTGTTAAAGTAGAGAAGAAATAGTTTAGCCGTAGTTTAAAACTATCTACAAACCTTATAGCGTCGCAGAACACACAGAACACCAGCTTGACCACCCCACAAGCCCTTCTCCTTTTCAACTACTCCAGCTAGCTAATGGCTGCAAAAAATCCTGCGACCTTATATGGTAGCGCCGAAATCACGTGCACTCTCTATTTGAAATTTAACTACTCGACTAAACATTTCCATAGTCTTTATTCTACTTGAAGCATAGAGCCATGGCTGAGCATTCCGATGATGAGGATGCGTATCTTTACGGCTCAGATAACGAGGTTAGCGAGAATACTCCCGTTATAGCCAAAACCACCAAGAGCCCCTCGGTAGGAAAAGACTCTACAGAAGATAGAGATGAAGACGAAGAAGACGAAGGTTCAGAAGAAGATTCCGACGACGACATCGACATTATCATTGGAGACAATGTCGCCGTGAAGTCGACGGTAGTGACAGAAAACGACGAAGGCGACGCCGCTAATGACGACAAGACTACTACCACCATCGTTGCTAAAGATCAATCAGAAAATACTACCACTGTAGATGTTAACAGTGTAGCCGAATTCGAAGGCAAGCCTTTGACGCAAATAGATCTTTCTACGCTTAAAGATAAACCCTGGAGAGCCCCCGGGGCCGATATATCGGACTACTTTAACTACGGGTTTGATGAGTTTGCTTGGACAGCATATACATGCAAACAAGATAAATTGCGAGGTGAATTCAGTCCCCAGAAGTTGTTTGCGGAATTGATGAGTTCTGGGTCGTTAGTACCTGCACAAGGAGGCACAGGAATGCCTATGATGATGCCACCAGGTATGCCTATGATGCCCGGGATGCCACCTATGGGGATGATGCCACCAGGGATGCCAGGCATGCCACCAGGGATGCCAAACATGCCAAACATGCCTAACATGCCTAATATGCCAAACATGCCTAACATGCCTAATATGCCTATGCCTAACATGCCTATGAAACAATTCAATCCTGGAAAACAACCAAGAAAATAGGTAAAAGACCTAGGATATAAATCAAATAATCTGTATATTACACTTAATTATAAAATATTTTTAGTATTTACATTAGAAGCCTGTGTTGGATGTCTTAACGACTCTATTCTTCATCACTTTCTTCTTCAGCCTCTTGTAACCAAACAATGAATGGTTTGGAAGCCTTACGCACCTTTTTCGATACATCCTTTGGAACGTACTTCTTAGATACTTTACTACCCCAGTTGATAATCACTTCTTCCGAGATTAATTCTTTGTCGTAAAGTTGCATCAAAATGGCAGGAACTTGAGGAATCAAATTTGGTTTTTCCAAACCTAAGAATCTCTCTAACCCACCTAAAAATGCCTTTTCTAAGTCAGCATCTCCATTGATTAATTTGGCTAATAACCCAAGGTGAGTCTCAATCTGCAGTTTGATGTCGTCATCAAACAAGGTTTGTGCCAAAACCTGGATGGTTTCTTCTTTGTCTTGAATTTCCAACTCTACAATCTTCTTGTAAATTTCAATATCCGATGGTAAGTCTTCTTTACTGTCTTGGGACTCGTTCAAGATCCACTCACCGAAATCGTTAAATTTGGCTTGATCGTCAGATAAGGTTAATCCTTCTAATTCACGAGCTCTAGCGGCAATGGCTTCCTGCGACATATCTACGGCCCAGTCATCGTCTTTGATTTCAAGTTCTTTCAATTGTGCGGCTTCGGCATTAATCTTTTTCGTTAACGCATCATCATCCCCGTCGTGTTCTACAGCTGCATTAGATTGTCCTGAAACAATATCGGAAATAGATTTACCCCCACCAACAACGTTGGCAGTAGCAGTAGCAGCTTTCTTACCTTTTTGATTTTTTGGCGGATTCTTTAAGATATAGGTAGCTAACTTATGTCTAATGTCAATAGGAGAGATCTTCCCACATGCCTTACAATCCCTCACTAATTCGTCCTTGCCCTTAACCTGAATTTCAGTTTCAGGATTTTTACATGCACCACATAAAACGAAACGGTTTATAAACCCATCTAAAGAGTCTTGTAATTCGTTTGAGTCGTGGACCCCATTGACTAAATAACGGTCTTCTTCTTCCTTTATCGTGGTTAATGCCCCCAATTCGTGTCCGAAGTACTTAAGTACGTAAGCAGGAGGTCTGTTCAAGGCTCTGGCTACATCACTTAAATTTACTACTAAGGTCTTGATCCCATTACCTCTACCTTCAGTCTTGGACTGGATGGCGGGCATTTTATAACGATAAAACGGATCACTATTTTCACGACAAATGTTTATGAACGACATCTTGCTTTATTCTTATCATATACTTGGTATTGCTGTATTTAGTACTATTGCAACTGGTAGGTTGTAGGCGTTAAAATTAAAATTTTTCAGTAGAAAAGAATAAAAACCAAGTAAAATGTCGTGCTGATGCGGCCCGCGTGCCTGAACGACATTTGCTCACCACAGAATTAATCGCAACTTTGGCGGTACACATGGTAGCGCCGTGGATTTGGGGAGGGGGTGGTGGCACTGTCTGGGTGTGGCCCAGTAGTTCGTTTGAGTAGGTGGTGGTGGTGGTGGTACAGTAGCAAGGGTAATAATAATTATTAATGATTAGTTATATAATGTATAAATAATTTTATTGTCTTTCGACAAAACAAAAAGCTTTAATCATAAGGCATTACAAGTCAACTATTATAGTCAACATAGATTGGGTAGTGTGGTCTAATTTTGGGGTAATAGTCTAATTTTGTGGTGTATCGTGCATAGAGTGCTATCTGGCTGCAAATTTGTCAAGTGGAAGTAATTTTGCAGCAATAGTATCATTAAATAAATTGATTTCTTTGACTAGATGCGACCGTAGGAGTACCCGGGTTTGAATTGTAGCCCATAGCAGCCGAACTTAACGACAATTGTTCTAATTGTTGCATGACATCAAACTCTTGTTGCTGTGGTGGGTATTGGTACATTTGTTGCTGGAGCATGGGTGGGTTTTGCATAGGCTGAGGTTGGGATTGGGATTGGGATTGAGGCGATGGTTGCGATTGATAAGTCATACCCATAGGGTACTGTTGTTGATAGACTAATTGTGGTCCTGCTGCTTGTTGGTTCATTGCCATAGGTTGCTGAGAATAATTCATTGGCATGGAGTACTGTGGATTCATATTGTATGAAGTACCGTTATTATACTGAGAGTGGTTTTTAAGTCCATTAGTTGGTTGGTGCATACCATGACCGTTACCGATTCTTTTGTTTCTTCTACCACCGCTCATAGAATTCGTTCTATTAAGTCTTGAGCTTGGTAATCCAACTTCATCCATCAATTTCTTATATGGTTGGAAATTAACAATATTCACCTCTAATAATACTCGTTTAATTTGATTAACAACAAACTCTTGGTATTTATGGTTTTTCTTGGATGTATCATTCTCATTTAAAGTCAATAATAAGGGGTTAGATAACAACTTGTATATGAACAATGGCCCAGCAGCATTATTTTCTTGATTCTCAACAAGAATTGATTCTAATAACTTGGTTGGTGTAGCAGTTAATTCTTGATCTTCATCATAAATAGCCTCAAAATCTTGGAAATTTCCAAATAAACTATCCATTATCAATTGTTTCGATTTCAAATCGGAACGATTATTCAAGATTTTCAAAATAGTCAAATTAGCTAATTTATGCGTACATAAAGTTGCAAGATTTGGAAGTAATTTCTGCGTAATTAATTCAAATCTATGATCTTGGGAATCTGGCATATTGTAGGTGTCCAAAAACCAAGTAACTAAAAGTGACCCATTTGAATTGACTACCAATTCATTGGCAAATTCAACAATTAATCCAGCTACCAAGGTAACTTGTTCCGGAGTGATATAATCAGTTACTTTGGCTTCAGAATTGGAATGTGCATCAGCAAATCCATTGTCATTCGAAGTCTCTAAAATGGTTCTAATACATCTGGCTCCAAATCTACCAAAACTGATTTCTAAGAAGTTATCTAACATTGCTTCAAAGATAAAATCGTTAAATGGGGAGCCAAATTTGATACATCCTTGAATGACGTAATTACCAAATTGATCATTGAACAATTTAACAGCATAAGGCTTCAATGATGCTCCAATTAAGTACATTTGTTGATAGTCCTGCTGACAAACGTTTATGATCTTTTGGATAGCCCAAGTTCCGTTCTTGTGAATAGACAATTGAGTTAAATAAGGAGCAATTTCTTTAACCATCATTAATTTAATCAAAGGTGATTCAACAAGAGTAAATAATTTCTGTATAATAGTATTACCAAGATAATCGTAACATAACTCTGGCAACTCGTCCAACATCGCTAAACACAATTCTTCCAATTCAAGCTGCGATGAAATTACTAATTCCCCATCGCCCGATTCAGGAGAAGCTCCACTTTCATGTAAACCTTCAGTATTTTCTAATGCTTTTCTTAGTTCACGCAATTTGGGCGAATCAAACTGTCTTAAAGGAATAGGATCTGGTAATGGACCAAAATTGTCTTGATAATTCTCGTTTGGGAATGCAATAGACTTATTGATAATGGAAATGATCTTATTGATATCAATTTTAGGGTTTGATAACTTGGCAATTAATTCCATCAAAGAAGGTTGGATTGAGATCAAATTAGTAGGGAACACCTTTGGAGACTCCGCTTTTGTAATTTGGCCACTATGGGTATTACGAGATTGTGTTTGTTGTTGCGGCTGTTGAGGCTGCTGGGTTTGCTGAGGTTGCTGTGGCTGGTGGAGTTGAGGCTGTTGCTGGAGTTGCTTTGGAGGAGAGTTTGACTCATTAAGACTGTCTTCCGCAAGCTTAGCAAAGGCAACATACAAGGTAATCCCAGGAACTAATTCGCAATGATTAAGACTGGCTTTCAAAGCCATGGCAACATCAAGATTCAGACATTCAATTAGTGCCAATTTAGAGTTTGTAGCAGTAGTTAAACGAACCGATTTGATGGTACCAAAATTGCGATGGTTATTCAAATTATTCAAGATAGAGTATAGCTTGATTGAGTCGATAAATAAAGGAATATTATCAATCAAGATATTCTTTTGCGGACCCAAATTAGGGTTTTCAAAGTTGGTGATGATGGATAATTGCGACAAATCAAAGTCGTCTTGGAGGAAAGGAAGATATGGCTGAATGGGTACGTATTGTCTTTGTTCGGGGATGGTAGATCCCGAAAAGGTCTGTGATCTGATACGGCCATTAGGCACATCATTCTGTTCATTTACTATCATGAGGTTGTCCAACAACGAATTTATGTCATTTTTGATTGGTTTATAGTCGAATTGGTTCGTGGTAGTATACGATCTGTTTCTTGAAGGGTTTAATTGCAGTTGCTGCTGTAAGTTTTGATCCAACATTAGTTGCAGTGAATCCTCGTTACCTAAGAAGGAATTAGGTGAAGACGAGTCGTCGTTCCAGATGGAATTTGTTGAAAAGAGAGATCCCGATCTCATTCTTCTGTTTGAACCAGGAATGTCTACTGGAATGGTTTCCATAGAAGGTAAGCCTAGGGAATCATAGGTCGAAACCAAAGGGGAATTGACGGAATCTAGCGAGGGCAAAGTGCCTGATCTGGAACGGTTGGATCTGTTGACTGATGTCAAGGAGATGAGTGGAGGACTTGGATTGGGGAAGTTATTCATGATATAAACTCAACAAAAATGGTGAAAAATAAAAAAATGGTGAAAAATCGGATAAAACTAATCAAACAACCGTTTGAATGAACCGACGCGAATTGACTTGCCACAGATTTGGAATGACCAGTGATAAAGATGGACCACGAAAGAACCTGTTGGCGATAGAGTTAATGAGCGATTGCAACGGTTGAGAAGAGGAGATCAAACAATGAAAAACAAGTTTTTCTGCAATGAATAACAAACAGATCAAGTATGACTGATGATATCCAAGAAAACTAGAAAAAAAAAGTCGAGATTACAATAGAATTGGCTGTTGAATAAATTATAAAGTTAGTGTAGGTGTCGACTCTAAAAATAGGAGGTATGTACCTAGACTGTGTGCACACTGCTACCGGCGAAGCGAGGTTTCGCACCGCCTTGACCTAAACGCGGGCAGAGGCGATTTAAAACTCCGCAACGGTATTATCGGATTATGGTGCCATCGTATGGTGGTGCAGCATTACTGCCTAACTGAGCTTTTCCTGGCGAGATCTGTTTGGCTAGTAGGGTAACTTTCCGATACTACCGGTGCTGCAATCGGAGTATACGTGGCGAATAGGATTTATTCTGTATAATTATCGTGTACATTTATCCGTAGACCATAAGTGCCGCGAAATGGTCTGCTTGTGACCTGTGGTACTAGCGTGGCACTGCTCGTATCTCAGAGTACGAGCCATTGTACTATTTATAATTTGTTAGACAGAGTGGCTGCGAAATTACAGAAGCATGACATAACTAGGCATTGGGCATACTTTGCGATTTGCACAATGTTAGTACCGCTACCGTACTACGCTCACTATAGTTCCTGTAGTTCGTAGCGAGTTTTTCACCAGAGCCCTATATTATTTGGCGGTATTGGTTTGGCGGTATTGGTTTAATATGTAGTACAATGTGCCATATTTATGAGTTTGATGCAAAGTAGATGAGTAGTTCTATAAACTTTAGTAACAAATTGGAACATTAATAGAGCTCTATCATTGCCCTATTGCTGTGCAGAGTACTTTGGGCGATAATCCAGTGGTTTATGGCAATTCCTCGAATCAGCTCATCGTATACTTCTCTTTCGACTGAAGCAAGTTCATGACTTGTAGTTCGTTTTAGGTCTGTACTTCTCTGGTTACCTACTTGGCTTTCTTTGTTCATCCCGTTAGGATCTTCTATACCCACTGACCTGTACTTTTCTTGTTTTATATCTTTTTTCTCTTTCTGTTCATGGAAACGGATTCTGTTTGGACAACACTAAACACTTGTTTCCATGACTCAAGTAGCCCTTTATCTTACCAGCACTAATCAAATTGGCGATGATACATTCAATCTCATTCTGATGGTAGTACGGATGGTGATTATTCCAATCAATTTTGTTATCAAGGTTATTAAATTTGGAAAATTCAAACCCAATTTGGTACGAACTTAAAGGTATAATATGTGTAGAATCTTGTTCTTGAACCGCTTTTGTAATGCATTTAATTAGATTAACGTAAACAAACTCTTTCAACTTTTCCATCAATAAGTTCAAATGATTTTTCAAAAATATAATTTCGTACTTGTTTAAATTGTCATTAAACTTATAAATATTCCCCGTTAAAATGGCACTAGTTAAATCTTGGTAAATCAATTTTATGGATTTGTATTTCCACAACGACTTGCTTGGAATCTGGCCAAAGTATAGTTTAACTGGTAACAACAAGAAGAGAATCTTTTCGTATTGAGCTGTTTTTTGGTAATTTTTCAAATACTTGATAATATTGATGGCTTGGTCTAGTTTTGTTTGTGCTTGTTGGAAATCACCATCATCAAGAGCCAAAATGGCTGAGTAATAGAGATAGGTTACTACGTACTTTCTGTTAGCCACCGATTTGGTCATATTTGGCAAGGGAAATCTTGTTCCTTTTATGGCTTTTTCAATCGATTTGGCTAGGTCTAGTTTACCCATCATATAGTAGATTTTGATCAATTGACTCAAGAAAAAGTAGATATCACGCCTCTTACTTAACGAAAAATCAACGTTTTTGTCATTTAGAGAAATCTTGAATGCTTTATTCATGGTATTGGCCAATTTTTCAATGGCAGTCAAATTGGTATTTCCCGAAATCAAGTCTTCTCCCGACAATTGTTGGTAATCAGACAATTCCTCGGGATAAGACAGTTGTCTGACTTTATACACCGCCAATAATTCCGTCAAACAAGCAATCAACGGCTTGTTAATCCAGTTGGTTTCCAATTCGGCTGCTCGTATTAAATGGTTCGACATATCATTGAACTCATCAAACGTCGTCTTAATTTGCTTCAAGATATAGATAGCCTTCATCATCTTCAAGTGGCTACGAACTACAGGACGAAACTTTTCACTCAATTGGTATAAATCAAATTCATTTGGTTCAGGAAATTTAGCCTGGACCATTCCATCAGGTACTCCATTACGAGGGTATAAAGTAAGATAAGACGTCAAAGTTTTGCCATCCTGGGCATTTATTGCCAGAGCACAATGCTGGATAAAACTATTAAGATCACTCATGCCAGTGTGGTATTAATGGTGGAAGATTAAGATGTAAGATGTTTGAGTGATGAGATTTTTCGCAGTGTATAAAGTTTTGCAGCCGAAATCGCCAAATTGAAATTTGAAAATTGTTTAGTGAAGGGAAATTGTTAGTAAAGAGGTTGGAATCTGTGATTGAGGTAGGGCTATGTTGACTTGAGCTCAACTGGAATAAGAATAGTCAATTTTGAAATAGTGTATTTAATAATTCATGTCCTGTGGTAGACTTTGGCAGTACTGAAAAATCGCAGGGCATAAGCATAGCTAGTTGCCCCAGTAACGTTTTGGGACATATTGTAGTAAGCAAGGTTATTTGGTGTCAATTGTGGTGAATGATTTATTATAGTTAGTCAGTGTAGTTTAGTGGTGGTTAGTAATTTGTAGACTGGATGGGAAGTGCTCTTGCCTAACATTCTTTGGTAAAGCATTAGAATACTGCTGAAACGTACCAAAATTACCTCTAAAGCGCGTTAAAATCGAGCTTCTAACATTCCACCCCAGAGAGATCGATTTTACACCAAATTCAGAGACTGCTGTTCAAGATTCTCACTAGAGTGAGGTCTAAGGACAGAAAGGCATAGTTATTAAAATTGACACTTGAAGTGAATACTTGACACTTAGACCGATACGACCGATTGTTTCCGTATGTTTTCTTCTTGTAGTAACCGCTTATCGGTATTTAGTCTCTTTTTTTCAGTAATTCTCCAGAAATTGTGGTTTTCTTATCTTTCGTTATGTACCACCGATAACACTTATATTGAAATGAACTGAAAAGCCCAGAATAGTCCCGAAATCGTAATAAAAGCATTGGAAACATAAAATCAACCAGAATAGCCCATTTTTCGTATTTCTACCAACTTTAAAGATCTTACATTTCACTACGAGTTTTTGCAACCATTAACATACAAATATTGAAAAGCGGCAAGATAGCGAATTTGAAAAGCCAAGTAGCGTATCAACACAGCATGTCCCTCACGTTAAACATAACCACTATCGTTGCTATAAAGCTTACTTTAAACACCTTTACCATAGTTTTGATTAAAATAATTTGAAGAACTCAGCAGCAACCACTCAATTTGACCAATTTTCAAGCTAAATGTGTTCAGAAAAGACTAAATGAATCCTTGACAACAACAAAACACCATCGAATGCTTAATTACTACCATATACTACCCACAACACAATATATACCACTGAATAGAAAAATGGTGGTCCTGTATACTTGCTCAGTTCCAGGGTTTTTTTGCAACGGAAAACATCTAGCGGTAAAATCGCCTCTTTACATTCTTCTTTTCAATCGAGGAGATTTACCAATTTAATACACTGGGTTTTCGTCTTGAAATTTTGTCAGTGAACCATCCAGGTATACTTGTATTACATCGTCGAATTTTACATCGATTGTGTCTATTGTTATCGAGTTTTACCTTACTACTATCGCAGGCAATTCATTAGTAAATCAAGTGATTTTTGACTACTCTTTGAATTTGTAATTACATTAGCTTGTACTTATTGTTGCATAGCACTACATATCACCATAGTGGGTGTGTCAATTGAGCTTTATATTTTTTAGTTGTCAATCCTACTTATCCAACAATCACGTATCATTGCTGATCAGGTTGAAAGCGTTCCCCCTTAGAATATTTGTACTATAAAAGGTATAATATTCATCAGTGATCACTTCATTCAAATTATAATCTTTTTTTTTTACAATCGTGGTTGTTACTGATTGTTTTCACTACATCTTGCCATCATTTTACAACTAGTTGTTTTTCAAAATGTCATACGATCATCACCATCGTCATCATCATAAGTACGATGAATTCCTAATGGATAATGAAGACAACGACTATCGAGATTTGACCGAGTCGATAATAGACCATAAACATAAATACAATTTCAACCGAGTTAAGTACAAGGACAAAACATCATTACTAAGACTACCTACAGAGATCCTTTTACAAATATTCAACTTGATTGAAAGAAAAGATTTGTTCAATTTATTAACTGTTTGTAAAGATTTCGCTAATTTGATTATCGAAATCCTTTGGTTCAGACCAAATATGCAAAATGACTCTAGTTTCAAAAAGATTAAAAGTATAATGGAACTACCCAGAGATCAAACTTACTGGGATTATCGTCAGTTTATCAAAAGATTGAATTTATCATTCATGACTAAATTGGTGGATGATGATTTATTGCATTTGTTTGTTGGCTGTCCCAGACTAGAAAGGTTAACTCTTGTTAATTGTACCAAATTAACCCACGAACCAATTTCGCGAGTCTTGAAAAATTGTGAAAGATTACAATCAATTGATTTAACCGGAGTTGCTAGTGTTCATGACGATATTATAAATTCCTTAGCAAAAAATTGTCAACGATTACAAGGGTTATATGCACCAGGCTGCAGTGAGATCTCTCAATCGGCAATTATAAATTTATTAAAATCGTGCCCTATGTTAAAAAGAGTGAAATTTAACAACTCAAATAATATAACCGATGATGCAATTTTGGCCCTTTATGAAAATTGTAAATCATTGGTGGAAATTGACTTGCATAATTGCCCTAATGTTACAGATCAATATTTGAAATTAATATTTTTAGAGTTAAGCCAGTTGAGAGAATTTAGAATCAGTAATGCTGTTGGTATTACTGATAAGCTACTCGAATTATTACCCAACGAATTTTATCTTGAAAAGTTGAGAATCATTGATATCACTGGATGTAACGCCATTACAGATAAATTGGTTGAAAAATTAGTGATTTGTGCTCCAAGATTACGGAATGTGGTGTTATCAAAGTGTATGCAGATTTCTGATGTTTCATTGAGGGCATTGAGTCAATTAGGAAGAAGCTTGCACTATATCCATCTTGGTCATTGTAGCTATATTACGGATTTCGGGGTGGCATCATTGGTGAGATCTTGCCATAGGATCCAGTATATTGATTTAGCATGTTGCTCGCAATTGACTGATGGTACATTAGTTGAATTAGCTGGGTTACCAAAATTAAGAAGAATTGGATTAGTTAAATGTAATCAAATCACTGATGCAGGAATTCTTGAATTAGTCAGTCGGAGAGGAGAACATGATTGTTTAGAACGGGTACATTTATCCTATTGTACTAATTTGACAATCCCACCAATTTTTTATTTATTAAAAAATTGTCCAAAATTAACGCATTTATCATTAACTGGGATTTCGGCGTTTTTGAGAAGAGAAATTACTCAATATTGTCGTGAACCTCCAGTTGATTTTACAGAACAACAAAAGAATTCATTTTGTGTATTTAGTGGCCATGGAGTAAATCAGTTAAGAAATTACTTGATGCAATCAATAGAAGATAGAACTTATTCTATTGATCAAGATAATATCCATCAATTATTTCAAGAAAGAAGACGTAGATTTCTTATCGAAGGAAGAGACTTGGATGAAGATGAATTGAATTTATGGGCCAACAGAGGATTAGGGTTATTGAATAATACTATTGATGTTCCCCAAAATCCTGAATTGGCGGAATTAAATCGAGATATATTTAATGATTTAAATTTTAATATGCGTCCCGAAGATATGAGAGAGCATTACCAACGATTAGTTAGACAACATCACCAAAGAAGAATTGAAGAACGAAATAATGCTAACAATGCCAATGTCAATACCAATAATGCAAATAACGTCAACAACTTATTTGCAAACAATGAGAATGGTGGCAACATTAATATAAATGCAAATGGCAATAGAAATGATATCGGCAATTTGAATCAATTTCAAAACTTGCGAACAAGAATAGCACAACAAGTTCCTCAATTTCCGAACATACCTGGTCAGTTCATTCAACCAGAACAGCAAGATTTACAACAGCTTCAACAAAATCAAAATCCTCAGTATGCTCCACAAATCGCACAGCCGGCTGTTTTTCCTAATGGAGATGAAGCAATTCCGATGATAAATGAAGATGAAGATGAAGATGTTGAAATGGAAGGCATTGATGAGTTATTCCCTAGAAGGTAATGCTAATACCAACTGCATATTATAGAAGATTATTGGAAATAGTTTAAATTAATGATTAAGGATTGAAATGTGGTCTGTAGAGAATGTGGACCTTAAGTACCTCTTGTAGTAGATTTCTTCCTAGTTACATGAACATTTAGGAGTCTAAGTGATTGTAGGAACTGTTCATGAGCTTCATACATTTTTTGCAGCCATTCTGAAAGAGGCCAATCTGTAAGAAAATGAAATAACGAAGAGCATATATATTGCTACAAAAAAGGGTACGCATCAAATAAGAAACTGTACAATAATGGCATAGAGAAATAGATATCGAGAATACAGGCCATACGAATAAATATACACTTTGAAGAACCTTTTACTTTCCAAATTTATGATAACTAGCAATATTTTGCAGTTTGTCTAAGGTTATTTCGTACAATAGAGGCTGCAAAGAACTGTTGAGTCCTTTGTGGATTCTACAACGCATCTAATTGCTGTCTATACACTTTAACGAAAGTTTAAACTAAACTATTCCATAAACTAGATCAAACGAAGATAAAGCTCAGAACCTACAATAAAATGTAACTGTATTGGTAGAAGCTACTTCTTGGTTAAAGATAAAAAGGTAGGTTGCACAGGTTAGAGACTTAGGTCTGAAACCCTAATCACCTGATTCATAACCCTCGTATCACATGTTACAGATTTCGCCGCATTTTCCTAATACAGACAAACATTGCGACCTGCACATGACCACCAATTTTGAAATTTTTTTTGAAAAATTACTATGAGGAACTTAGTGAAAAAATTTAACGAAAATATTACTGGATTTATTTTAATTTTACCCAGAATATAATTAATAATGTATGTGTCTATGATGGCGAATAGTGTGATAGAGGACGTGATATGAATAGTCGAGAGAATAATATCCATTAAATACTAGATTTTCAACTAGAATGATTGTGATACTAGGTACAGAAGACGAAAATCGACCAAGTACAAAAATGTCCAATTTGTAGTATACTGCTAAGAGTGTATCCTATTGTATCAGAATGTGTTTTATTGCACCAGCAGTATTACCATATGTCCTGGATATCTGTTGTAGCAGGAATTATATATATTGAGATGATTATTGTACCGTATATTAAGAAAGGTCCTAGTACCATATATCTATCATTGAAAATGCAGAGCTAGGTTGAGAAAGCACCAAACTTTCACACCGAATTCGCAGCATACGTCTGTCTTAAAACACAAGCTTCGCATGCCATTCTATAGTAAACATCTACTAACAATTTAGGACTAAAAGAACTAAGAAGGTTGGTATTACCGGTAAATTTGGTGTCAGATATGGTGCTTCTTTAAGAAAACAAACCAAGAAGTTGGAAATCCAACAACACGCTAAATACGATTGTTCTTTCTGTGGTAAAAGAACTGTTCAAAGAGGTGCTACTGGTATCTGGAACTGTAAATCTTGTAGAAAAACCGTCGCTGGTGGTGCTTATACCGTTTCTACTGCTGCTGCTGCTACCGTAAGATCTACTATTAGAAGATTAAGAGACATGGCTGAAGCTTAAGTTAGTTTTGTACCTTTATATATTTCATCATTAATAGTAACATCACAATTGTATACGACCTGTAGATTTGAATTCAAGCAAGAGCTCTACCACTACCCTTGGTACCACCAAGGTGTGGAGAATAATTACCCAGCAGTGGTGAAGTTTAGCTTGGTCCTTTGGGCTAGGTGAAAAATTTAGTGGTAGCGCTTTTTTTGATGGTAGCGCGAACTTCTTTTGTGAGTGCTTTAGACTAGATTATTTGTAGTATAGCCAAAGCAATAGGGTCAAGAAACGAAGTTTCTGTATTACAATTGGAATATTTGGCTCATTGTAGATTCGGATTTGTCCATTTAGCTTTAATTGCCACGTTCAACTGTATATTTGATTATATTGGCTACATCTGTTTATTGACTGCAACTGTCTATATTGATTCCATTACCTTTATTCCTACCGACTCTGTAGATTATTTAGTTTTAAGTATAGGAAATGACCGAGGAACAGCAAGGGTTTGTGTTTCCAAAGATTCATTCATTTCCGCCACTTTATACCAAACAGCCCAATTTGACGGTATTGTCTAACCAATTGGACTCTTGGGTAGACATTATCTTGAAATACTGTCAATTCTATAAAATTACGTCTTTGTCATTAACGGGACAGCCAAAGTACATACAAGATTCTGGAAAAGATGTATCACAGATGCCGGAGTTGTTTAGCAATACTCTGATTAACCGTTCAGTAAATGATAGCTTTAGACAAGATATCTTTGATCATTTAATTAAGAGTAAAAAAGGAGAGTATATTAATGCCAAAAACAAGCAATTGGGCATTTTTGTATATTGGCGGTCATTAAACGAATGGGCCGATCTTTTATACGAGTATATAAACAATTCTGGTCAATTGGGTACGATCTTAACTATATATGAACTTACTAAAAACGAGGATTCAGGGTTACCGCCAGATTTATTTAATTTGGACGAAACTTTACTATTCAAGATAATTAGAGATGTACTTATCAAGGCAGGGAAAGCCCAAATTATAATGAACGAAAACAACGAAATTGGTGCGGTGAAAATTGTATAGAGCACAATGACTAGAATTAGGGCTAACTAACTCACAGAGCAATTTCTGTAAACTATGCATGCACAGGAAGACAATGATATCGAGACAATAGCTACAGGTAGTAAACACGATACAGGATATCACAAAGCTGGTACTATAGACACCAGCTCTGGCCCAAAATTGGAGACATTCCGTCAGCTAGGACAATTTTGCTCAATATCTGGTTACGAATGGACTAATAATACCAAAATATGTAGTCCTATTCAATATACAAGATTATTCATAGGACATGCAAGATAATTGCATGCTCCAGTAGTTCTTGCTAGCAAGAATGGAACTAGAAGCATTCTCACACTAGTTTGTACGAGTCCATGACCTATTCTTGGATTTGCATCTTGTGCCCTGTTTCTTCCTGTTGATCCTCTAGATTAACCAGGTTGGAACTTTACAGCGAAGTATTATGGCAAATATTACCTGCTGATCAGGAACTTCTGAAACTTCACCACCGTGTCAGAGGTGTATAATCAAGCAAACATTCGTATGCGTTCGTACGTCAATATTAAGATACATACTTCAAAATAGACCTCTAACCTCTCAAACCAAAGACAATACCCTTATAAACGATTCAGAAAATAACAGCATCCTTCCACATACAGAAATCTACCGAAAATAGACCAACCTGCATTTAATGCGATGAGCCAAAATTTTTATATATATTAACGTGAGGGCGCCAGTAGAGGAAATATTTTGATTCTTCCCGCTTAATCAGAAGGTTAAAGGGGCAATCTATAGATTAATAAACATAGATCTTGTCACATAGCAACACTTGTTCGTAATATCTGATAAAAAGCACCGGTATCAAGTTTCTTAGTACCAGTTTTGTTTATCATAAAATTTCAGGTTTCCATAAATTTAATTAAATTTGGTAACACGAGTTATAACGAGTTTTCATACGAAAAACGTGTTCCTTGTGTGTTAATTGCTTATTGCTAGTTTGAATAATTGTCCTATTCGAACTTTTGTTGTAATTTTCTTTGAGTTTGTTACAAAATGAAATACGTTGTTGTATCTGGTGGTGTGATTTCCGGTATTGGTAAGGGGGTGTTAGCTTCTTCCACCGGTTTATTGTTCAAAACCCTCGGTTTGAGCGTCACCTCCATCAAAATCGATCCTTACATGAATATTGATGCCGGTACCATGTCTCCTTTAGAACATGGTGAATGTTTCGTTTTAAACGATGGTGGGGAAGTCGATTTAGATTTAGGTAACTACGAAAGATACTTAAACATCACTCTTTCTAGAGACCACAACATTACCACCGGTAAAATCTACTCTCACGTAATCGAAAAGGAAAGAAACGGTGACTATTTAGGTAAAACCGTTCAAGTTGTACCTCATATCACCAGCGCCATTCAAGACTGGCTTGAAAGAGTGTCGAGAATTCCTGTTGATGAAACCGGTAAGGAACCAGACGTGTGTATCATTGAGTTAGGTGGTACTGTTGGTGATATTGAATCTGCTCCTTTCGTAGAAGCTTTGAGACAATTCCAATTCAGAGTTGGACCAGAAAACTTTGCTTTGATCCACGTCTCTTTAGTTCCAGTTATTCACGGTGAACAAAAGACTAAACCAACCCAAGCCGCTATCAAAGACTTGAGATCATTAGGTTTAACTCCAGATATGATTGCTTGTAGATGCCAAGAACAATTGGAGGTGACTACCATTGAAAAAATCGGTATGTTCTGTCACGTTGGTCCTGAACAAGTTATTGCCGTTCATGACGTTCCATCTACCTACCACGTTCCATTATTGTTGCAAGAACAAAAGATCATGAAGTTCTTGTCCAGAAAATTGAAAATTGACAAGACTCTTTTGACTCCAGATAACGTTGCCAGAGGTGAAAAATTGATGACCAGATGGAAGAAATTGACCATGACCCATGATAAGTCTTACGAAACCGTTACTATTGCCCTTGTTGGTAAATACACCAACTTAAAGGATTCTTATTTGTCGGTTATCAAGTCTTTAGAACACTCGTCTATGAGATGTAACAGAAAATTGAAAATTGAATGGGTTGAATCTTCTGATTTAGAAGAAGCCGCCAAGAACGAGAACTTGAGTGCTTATCACAAGGCATGGCACTTTGTTTGCCAAGCTGACGGTATTTTGGTGCCTGGTGGGTTTGGTTCTCGTGGTACCGAAGGTATGGTTGCTGCTGCTAAATACGCTCGTGAAAACAAGATTCCATACTTAGGGGTTTGTTTAGGTTTACAAATTGCTGTTATTGAGTTTGTTAGAAACGTTTTGGGTTACACTGACTCCAATTCTATGGAATTTGACCCAAAAACTCCTGAAGAAACTGCTTCCGTTGTATACATGCCAGATGTGGATCAAATTAAGTTAGGTGGTACTATGAGATTAGGTATTCACGCCACTAAGTTTGTTGCCGATTCCGAATGGTCCAAATTGAGAGGTTTGTACGGTGGTGCTGAGCAAGTATTGGAAAGACACAGACATAGATACGAAGTTAATCCAAAATTGATTGACCAGATCGAAGCCAAAGGGTTGAAATTCATTGGTAAGGATGAAACCGAAGCTAGAATGGAAATCTTTGAATTAGAAGACCATCCTTTCTTTGTTGGTACTCAATACCACCCAGAGTACTTGTCTAAAGTTTTAGATCCTTCGAGACCTTTCTTAGGTTTAGTTGCTGCTTCTGCTGGTATCTTGGACGAAGTGTTAGCCAGAAACGAATTAAGCTCTGGTGGTGAATTCTAAGCTTGACGGTTCGTTTCTTAGTATGTAGCGTTTGTGTTTTGTTTCGTATCATGCCATGAGCATGAATTGCATAATTTGTATTATTTGTATTGCATTTGTATATATATAATAGAATATACTTATAGAACTAACTGCGCAAATTGCAATCACCATAGCAGAAATCATCCCTGGGATGTTCTGGTACAGTTTTGCTGTAGAAATGAATAGATACTCGGAGTAACACAGATAGTTTCGAGAGAAACACCAACGAAATGCACCCAAATGCACCCAAGAAGTCCAGATTCAAACCTAAACGAGCTACTGATGCTGGAAACCAACAATCGGCGCCATAAACACATCGTATACCCTGAGTACCTATTATCACCAGATTGTCTTCAAAGCATCATATCTCAACCAATATCTAAGCAAACTTGCCTCAAACTTGCCTCAAGCCGACATATAGCCCATTTGTATCGCGCATTACAACAGAACTCGCCAACACAAATACCAATTCAGGTCATTGTCGATTTTCGCGATTACGACTATTTGGCGTAATGGACGCAAAATTGCTCGAAACTAAACCAAACTAACTCTACCGCTTCAGGAACACCATGGCACCCCCAAACAGTACCAAACACTGCTCCATCGCCCTCATATCGCGAAATTGGCCCAATGGGAACATGTGCAGCAATGCGCATATTTCCCGATCCGGCAGTCAAGAATTATGTCCTCGCAAATATCCAATCATGCCAGCAGGTAAATCATCTCCTTAAGCAATTTTATCTTTCTTAAAGAAACTCAATTAACAGAAATTATGTGTCAATCTTCCCAACAATTAGTCAACTACTCCGAAGGATGTACCTGTAGCGGTAGCGGTGAAAAATGTACCTGTACCAGCGGTTCTTGTAACTGTTCTGGATGCACCAAGAAATAAAACCATCGTCATGGTTAATTGTGTTTATTGTCTATATTGAGTTATGAATCCGCAAATGTGTTTATGAAGCTGCGAATCGTTTGTTCTGAAAATACTGAAAATTTCGGGTCATCTCGATGGTGTATATGATTGTTTGTATAGCAGCAATAAATGATGTCTAGTAAGTTAATATTTGCAGTAATTTTTCGTCCTCTTGCGCCAATTGCGCCAATTTATTGGCCGATAACGCTAGTAACTTTTCATTGTCCCGCAAATAGTCAGTGCCGATGTTCATTTTTGCCAATTTTTCATTGATGGGTAATTTACAGAGAAGATTAATGCCCAACCAGCTCTTGCTGGAGTCACAAATCTCCACACTGCGCAAGTAGTTATCTCTAGCCCGCTGCAATAACTCAGCCGACTGTTGGTATTTGGCCTTGTTATCCTTACTGTTCTGGAGTTGTAAGAACTGGTAGTAGTAATTTAAACCTATCTTGTAGAATATGGGGTATGCAAACGGTTTCTGCAACAAAATCTCTTGGTACGCAAACACCGCCTTGTCGTAGTGGCCCCTATTGTGGTATTCCTGGGCTAATTCGCCCCAAGTGAGCAAATCTGACGGCTGTAAGTTCAAGTAAAACAATAAATTGGCAACATAATCGCCATTTTTCCGCAGAAACGTAGCCAAACGTCTCGATAATCGCATTTCGTTGGCATCCGAGCCCAACATCTCCTGGGCAGTTTCGTTGTCGCCCATAGCCTCATAGTAGACCGATTTCAAGAGCCTTATCCGCTGCGACTGTGGCACCAGCAGACCAAATTGGTTCACAATGATATCCAAAGTAGCTTTTGCTTGCTTATCGTTGGTGGCCATCAAGTTCAAGTAGAACTGCAACTGATACAAGCTAAATAGCTCAAGATTGTCCAAGGTTTCACTGTAATTGATCAAGAACTCGTTGGTTTCCTCAACGTAGTCCAGCAACTGGTCACAACTGAAGTTGACAAACGATTCATGAGCTGAAACTAACAACAACTTCTTCTTGACCAAGTCTACGTTCATTGTGCAAATTTGGGCTTGTTTGGGGCAAAATTGGCGATTTTGGATGAAGAAGTTTAATTATTCACTTTTTATTGTGGCAGTTTTTCGTACCCTCACAGAAAACTATAGTGGTTATTTTAGCCAGGCTAGGATGTCGGAGGAATTATTAGCAGCTAGTGAGCATTTGATAGCTCGAACAGGTCTATTGGCCCATTCTTATGGCATGCCAGCTTTCAGAAGCGAAATATCTCCAGAAATGGTGCAACTACAAGCAAAATACGTACGTCTCTATGGAGTCTTACTGGAGAAACTAGACAAATTGCTATATTTCAACAAGTTGAAGGAATTGCAGCTGGATAGTCCTGAAACTATCAACGAACAATTCGAGGAGATCGTCCGTCAATTTCCGGCGATCGAAACGCAAAACTTGGAGAGTTTCTTTGTTCAGCAAAACAACATCAAAACAAAACAATTATTGGGTACTTATCTCCAAACAATACTACCCATACTACGGTCTATTCACACGAATGAAAGGTCAAAGACAGAAGCGAGCATTCTAGCGCATTTGCAGGAAAACTTTGCTGTAGAATCGGGGTCTACTTTTGAAGTTATGAAGAACTACCAATTACAAGCAGAGAACGATGGTCAATATACGCGATCACTAGCGGAACTAGAGCAACTTTTGGGTGAATTAAAGCCCAAATTGGCCCAATTCAATGATTTACACACGCAAACAACGTACGAGAATTCCAAGTACTTGGAAATCAAAGCATCCAAGTTGTCCCTGGAGGATGATATTGTTACAAGGTACAGAAATTTAGTGGAGCAGTGGCAGTACTTGAGCAAGATTTGTGATTTCTTGCCCATGTTAATAGTCAACTTGTCTGTTAACTGGTACGAGGAGAAATCATTGTTTTCCATAATAAATCTGTGTCAAGAGATTGCATCAAAATTGACCAAGTACCAACTGATTATTAGTATGGACAATTTCGATGACTTCAGCGCAGAGGACTTGGCGATGCTAGAGTTTGAGGAGATTGAGTAAGGAATTAGAGCACAGACACAGGACAGGATACATCACATAGACAGCACACATAGAGATCGAAACAAGTAGACACAAAATATACAAGACTACATCAGACATATCTGAAACACAAAGATCACCACTACAAATCGGATACACAAACAAGAGTACAACTACACAAATCAGACTTGTGAACACTGCTCCAGCTGAAGCGGTCGATTATTAATTATATACAAGTATAGAGGTACCAATTATATACAATGTACATCTATATCTGGAATAATCTCCGATTAATGATATCCCAATTAATACAGTCCCACATGTTAGACAAATAATCGGCTTTACCAGTCACTCCGTAATCAGTGATATAAGCACTATCCCAGCAATTAATGGCCAAAATAGGCAAGGTCCAATCCCTTTGATTAGCCTTGGCCATATCCTGCAAATTGTTCAAATATTCGAAACTTGCCTCATCTGCTCCACCATTGAAATCAAGAGATTGATTTTTTCCGTAGTAGTATGGAGTACCATCAACATTACATCTAATGATTTTGAGAGATTTGTTAGGTAATTCTACTAAGAACACCCATCCTGGTCCAAAAGAAGAGTCAGCCAAGAGTAACATTTTTTGCTTGAAAGTCTCCATATCAAGAATATCTATATGAGCCAACTTTTCCATCAACGCCTTAGATGGCCTTGACAACTTTGCGTCAGATATGTTGGTTAATTGTTCCATAAATAAATGGTTATTGTGGGCTTGAGAAGCATAATGGAAAATGTGTTGTTCGGTTGTCTGTTTGGCAGATTGTAGTAAAATCTGGTATGGACTTCTCAACTCGTTTTCAGTTCCGTTGGTGTTCAAAGTTAAGTTCATAGTTAAAAATTTTTGGTAGTCTAACCAGGCTGTTTGGAAACCTTTGCTAGTGTATAATCCTTCAATACCATTTTTGACGTACGATTCTTGATGGTTTAAAACGGGAACTTGATGTATCCGCCTCTTATAAGCAGTATTTATCCCCTGAACTGCTTTGCCGCTGGCCCTACTACCAATTCTAAACATGACTACAACGTTAAACTATTGTTCTCTACCACATTTGAAAAATTTATTGAAAAAGTCATTGCCTGCATACAAGCAAAGTACCTATATGGGTTTATATTGATCTAAGAACTATACAATGTCATGAATTGAGCGACCAAGTCATCGAGGGTTAGGTATGGGTATGTAGTGTGACTGTAGGTGTAGAGTCGCTTTTCTGATATTAAAACTGATTGCAAACTTATCGCAATGTGAAACAACGATTGGACACGCATGTGTAGATATGTGTAGATATGTGGAGCAATAGAATATGAAACAATGTCTGAGACTATGTAGCAAAATGTGAAACAGATCTGCAATTATGGAACATGAAACGAAACATGAAACAGAAGTTGAAACAGAATATGAAACAATAGTCGAAATATCAGGAATTGGAACACATTCTGAAACTGTAGTAGTTACAAGAGTGACTGGAGAGCATGCGTGTAAAGCGTCTATTTCTCGTAGTGGCTAAATGTTATATTTGCAGCCTCCTCGATTAGTAAATCTCCCATACTATTGTAGTCATGCATAGTGTATAGCATTCGCTGGAGTCTTTATCGTTCCCTGAGCCCACAGTCGCAAGAAATTTCCTCTATTACTCCGCTCTGGAACTCCCAGTTGACTCCACATCACTTGAATTGTTGCTCTCTATTGATGCATGAACGATGGGAATATTTTGACTTACCCAATTAGCATCCCGCAACAATTTCTTTGGATCACTCAATGCCTTATTGCTGGTGATTTTATTATACAACTCATCGTACGGATACTCTTGCTCTTTGTAGTCCCGCAATACTTCATTGGTGTCAAAATCAACGAAAACCCGCACATCTCTAATTCTAAATATAACATTATCGATTCTCAAAAAGAACCGACAGAGTAATAACAAACATGTAGGCATCACTCGGATCTTTGTTGACAACATGGAAATACCGTTATCGGCCAATTCGTCTTCAAATAACACAGATTCGTCAAAAAACAAAATTGGATCTGGTTTTAACAATTTATCGATTGGTAACTCTTTATCGGTTTTACTAAAATTCAAATTGCTACAGGTACCTTTATAATTGACAGAATAAGTCCAATCGTAAGGCTTCAATGTGTCTACTTCTGTGAGGTGTTTTAAATCTTTTTCGGACGCTTCCTTCTCTGAAACATGCTTTGATCTTCTAGACTCTAACCATTCTTCATGGTAGCTTACTTTTAATTTACAGTCATCATCTAATGTATCCAACGCATCCAATGCGGCAAATTCTATGGTTTCTTTAGTTTTGTCGTTGATTATTCGCACAACATTGTTGCCAAAAATCATTTCCGGCAAAGGGAAATTGTATCTTTCACCCAATTTATCTAGTTCGGGTGAGCTTAAAATCGGCTGTTTTATAGTGTAAATACTCCAGTCTTTTATAGTAATCGACGGCTTGTCTTGGATAGGAAACGACGCTTGTGGCGACGGAATTATTACTTGACCACAGTGATCACATTGGGGGTTTTTACATTGTCCTTTGTGCGAGGTAGCAGGCACCAGCACCGATGCAAAGGCACCAGGAAACAGACTAGATGTCGAATTTGGTGCAATTGCACCGGTAGATGATTGGTCAACCTTTTCCGCATCTGGAGCCCCAATATTGGTCGAATTGGAACTAGTTCCCGAACTGGATCTTACGGTAGATGGAGGCGAAGTTGTTATATTGGTTCTTCCTGAGGAATTCATTGAATTTCGTGCCATTGACTGTTCGGCAGCATTGAGACCAGATCGGACTGGTGCCCTCGACCGAGTGTGAAGTTGTACCATCTGTCTGGCACTGTTTATTTCGATAGCTTGTATCCCCGATGGTCGCTGTAAAGGTCCTCTTAAAGAAGGTTTTATAAAGGGCGATTGAACGGGTTTTTTGCTACCATCTGAATCAGTGGCACCACCCATACCACCATGTTCTTCCCCATTGCCTCCCGAAGTCATTTACCTCAGTTGTTGCTTAGCTGTGAAAGTACCACTTTTATAATTCAATTTTTCGAATCTCATTTTACTGTATATACCCCAGTTTTCCACTAACTAAGAGAGCAAAATCAAGGAAGAGCTACAGCTGCTAAAAGAGTAGAAGTAGTGAAAACAGTAATATAAACTATAAATATAAAAGCAATAATATAAACTAAGTAGTGAAAGTAATAGTATAAAAATAAGTACTAAAACAAGTAGAAGAACTATATGTATCAAAGATAGAACGATATTTTAGTACGACAGGTTTGTAGATATGAGTAGTTACAGTATGAAATGTAGTCTTCTTCCGATAATCAGAAAAAGAGCTTTATAACAGTGCCAATTGTGTTCCCGCATTGGAATGAAAGAATTTAGGCAGTGGCAGATTCAAGAAGGTTCAATGCCTCTTGTTCTTGTCTGATTCCTTCTCTGACTCCCAAGACACTATCTACAATCACAGCATCAACCCCAGCCTTCATTTGAATCTTGGCGAGTTCTGGCTCATTGTTTAACGTTCCATAGGTAACACAAACCAACCCGGACGATTTGACCACCTGGGCTAATCTTGGGGTTTTTACAAACGCTTCAGCAGCACTAACAATACCTAACAAATTCCATTTTTTCGCAAACCTAATGGCATTTTGTAATGATGATGCTCTGATATCGGCCATTGGGCTAGTACCTGACTCGGTCAAAAATAAAATTGGAATCGTTGGTTGTTTTAACGATAATAATAAACACACATCGGGGTGGAACGATGAAAAGATAATGTCCCTCCCTACAGTGTTGAAATCGTAAATCTCCTTCAAAATAGTATCCACATAAACATTGAGATCTATAGCAATCTCTCCCATACCTTCCAGTTCAGCTTCATCTAACATGGGGTATTTTATTTCAATATTAAATCCAATCGTCTTAGGCAACTTTTGGAACAATTCCTTCAATGTAACGAAATCTGAGGCAATTTGCATTCCTCTGGTGTTCCCTTTGAACCCTTTTTCTTTCCAAGTTTTGGTTAGTTTCATTCTTCTACTAATTTGATCTTTAAATTCTCGTTCAATTTCATCATCTTCGGTATTGTCATCGTTACCGTTGGATTTAGCATGAAAGTTGGGAGCAGATGGAAATGCAGACATTGATCTTGGTCTGGGCTTATTCTTCATTTCATTATCTAACGAATAGTCAGCCTTGAACCGATCAATCTTCGACTTTTGCGAATCTCTAGCGTCCTCTTTCAATCCCAAAAATTGTTCAGCGGTCAATGAATGCATTGGGATATCGACTCCTGATTCTGCCACGGTAAAGTCATGGTAAACAACCGGAACATGATCTTTCGTCAATTGCACATCAAACTCAACATATGATGCACCTAAGGAGGCAGCAGCAACAAAGGATTCCACGGTGTTTTCACCTAATTGTAATGATTTCTTATCATTGACATTCTTACCTAGTCCTCTATGACCAATAACTCTTGTTGACACCAATTGCTTCCAGTAAGTATCAGAACTAGTAATACTCATAGCTGGATGACTGAATGGGGTAATCAACATATATTCGAATCTAATAGTCCCCAAGATATCTAACTTGGTAGTATCCAAAATGGGAATAGTGATGTTATTATTCAACGACCTTAAACTTGGTCCAACTTTGGTATATGCATCTTTCAATAAAGCAATAGCTCTACCAAAAAGCTTACCTCCTTTTTGAGTAGCTGGATATTGATACGTAGGAATTAAATCAAAGGTAACAATAATGTCGTCTGTACTCAATCCATTAAGTAATTGAAAAGTGATTGGATCCGTGGCACTTCCATGTTGATCTTCTAAAGGTAAATCAACAATAATTGGAGGTGCAATTTCAGCACCAGTGACTTGTGATTTGCAAGAAATCAATAAAGATAATGCGGTATCCAATTCTGTATTAAAAGTTTTACTTAAGGATAATTTGTTCAAATCAATTGGACTACTGCCATCTCTTAAATCAGTGGTGCCTAAGGTAATCAAAATTATGGATTCGTCTGGGGTCAAATAACGATGCCCAAACGACTTAATAGGTTTCAATTTCCTGCTTCTTGCTACTGAACGGTTCGAACCGTTACTTTTCAAGTGTTTATAAAACTGATCAACGGCGTTTCTTGAATGTTCTGGTAAAACTTCGATAGAGCTTGTAGATTTGATAAACTCTTCATTTTCTAATACCAATTGGCTCTTTTCTGGGGTGACACGAGGAATATTATTCTCAGGGTGGTACATATCATAAAGCAACAAATCTGGATTTTTTGGCTTCAATAACTCTGCAACATCCAAATGTCCACGTAAGCACGCATGCTCCATAGGTAACCAACCTGAATCGTCTACCAATTCGAACTTTGCATCGAATTCTAACAATAATTTAACAATGGATCCATACCCTTCATTTGCAGCGATAAAAATAGGAGTCCATCCGAATACCGATTCACCAATTTCTGGATTAGCATTATGAGTCAATAAGAACTCCGCTGCTTCATAAAGATTCAATTTGGCAGCAATGTAAAGCGCAGTTTCGTGGTGATGGTCTAAATCAGTGTAATCCACATCAATCTTACCCTGGTCAATCAAATAACCCAAAATCTCAGGTAAGCCAACTCTAACGGCAATTAAGAGTAATTGTGGACAACTGAGTGGAGTCTGGGAGCTGGCAAATAAGTTCTGTACAGTTTTTGGGTGTCCACCAAGAATAGCTAAATGTAAAGGAGTTAAACCTTCTTGGTCCCCCCATACTTCTATATTGTCTATAGGTATATTTTGCTCAATCAATTGGAACTGGTTCAATTGCTGTAACCAAAGCTTAACCACGGTATGTAATCCGTATTGCGCAGCGTAATGTAACGGAGTTCTGGAATAGTTGTCTTTTTCAATTAATAATTGCTTATACTTGTCACCAATCTTGTTGATGATATAAATCAAGCCATCAATGGAGATGTTGTCGTTTTGTGATTCAGGAGACTTTTCTCTACTGAAGAAACGATTCAATTCCGTGGTTTCTCCCGGAGTAAAGTTTGTATTGAAATTCAACTGTTTCTTGCCCAAGCCAATCAAATGCTGGTGGAAGAAGTTTCTGCCGGAGATATCAGACTTATCGTACAATGGGTTGTCAAATTGCTCCAATAAAACAGCCAACAAGACATCAATACATGCGGTAGCATTGATAGTAGCGGCCCTGTTCAACAAGGAGTTCAAGAACTTCAACGACTGTTTCTTTGCTGCCAATTGTTTGGCCAATTCCTCCGATTCATTTTTGTTTATCAAGGAAATAAACTGGTCTAAAGCGTTTTGGTCGTAGGAGTATTTTCTTCCAATTTTCAACAATTCAAAGTTTTCCACCGTTGATTGTTCGGGCAAGTCGCCGATATCACTAAGCTGAGTCAAGATGGTGGAAATGGTGTTTAAAGAAGTCAAAAGATCGGACCCATTGGCAAACGGAAGAGCATTCACTCTTGTCAGCAAATATGTCTCCTTATTGTTATTGGAAAACTCGTTCAATGGAATATGTGTATTGTCAGACAAGCTGGTCAACTTTTTGTCCAATTTCTTCAAGATTTTCACAAACCCTCGGTGATTCAATTCAGCGTACCATTTCAAGTTCCTGAATATGGTTCTCAATTCCAACAAAATCGAGATGATTTCGTCCAATTCGCCATGAGAATCGATTTGGTGATTGATAGTGTGAGTATCTTGCGAATATCCAAGCACAGTAATGATTTTATCTAACCGTCTGGTGTATTCAGCGTACTTAGTGTTGTAGAATTCGTCGACAATTTCGATATTTCGGTCCAATTCGAAGAAGAATTGCGAGAGAGTTTGTGTCAACACGTCGGTGCCTTCTCCTTCGGCATTTTCGTCGCTACCGGTATCGATTGTTTTGATGATCTTCTTCAAGTGCTTGTAGTTGATATAGTTGATGGACCATTCAGGTATCTGATGGGTTATCAAAGTTTTACCAAATTTCATGACTGATTATGTTTTGATGAACAATCAAGATCAGAAATTACCACGAACCAATCACCTTACTAATGGATGGTGTAGTTAGGTATTGATTGAGCGTTGAACAGATCACTGGCAAATTGCTGCAAAACGGCTTTTGTGGTCCACGTGCAGCAGACGCTATTTTAGCAACTTTGAGTTTTGGACGATGGGGCGAAGTTTCGCTGTTTATTGAGGCCTAGGTGTATTGGATGGATATGGGGGACCATTTTGCCGCTTTTTCCGCTGGAAATAGACGATTTTGGTGGAAATAGGCGTATGCTATTGTTGTCATTGTACCTGCTTGGCGCTCGCTACGATGTGTGTACTAGCACGGTAATTTCTCGCTATTTGCACGGCGGTGGTAGTGGTAGCATGTGCCCCGCGGTTGCAAGCTCTCTCTAATTTGTATTGGGCTCATTTGTATGCTACCCTATCATCTACAAGTTTCTACGGTGAGGGACACTAATCTACTACGACTTAACAGGTCACTATGCTATAAATAAGGGGATCATTACACTGTGATTTAAAGGTCACTGCACCTTTAATTCAACGGTCATATTTGTATTAGCTGCAAAATTTCGGAAAAAGTACCCGAATTTAACTTGATCTATTGATTTCCAAATTTTTGATTTGATTTAACAATTTAATTGACTGCGAGAGTGACAACCAATGATATCATTCACTACTGCTCGGACCGGCATTAAATGGACATCTTGTGCAAATTGCCATCTTAGCGAATATTGCAAACGGTTCTCTGGAGAAGTTGCAAATCCTAAATGGAAATTGAACGCGTAAGCCACCTTCCGACAAAACAGGAATTCAACCGCGACGTAGCACCGCTTCTGCCTAGCAAAATAAGCAGTGACCCCAGACCCCAACCACTGCCAGCACCACAATGTCTGTGTATTGGTACTGGATACTACCGAGTCTTTCCGCAAGCTACATTCATATCTACCAGGACACATGGTCTTTAATTCATCTACATACCAGACTCCTACTGACGTCAGAGGGTGTTAGCACGGTTACAGTTTTCTGGTCCTCTCAAGGTGTAGGATCAATTCATGACCGTGGCTGCTATGTGTTAGGCACTATTAAATGCCTAGCAATTGAACTGTGTTCAAGATTAACTACCCCACTAAAACTCGTTAACAATTTCCGCCGCAGTCAGTTTCCATTTTGCACCGTGGTTTTCCTAGGACAAAAATCTTTTTTTGGGTCCCTGGTTACAGTAAATGACATCCTGCACAACTTTGTCGGCTTCAGTTACCGCCTTGGTCAGAATAACGGACTTTATCTATGAATCAATTCAAGTATAAATACCCAATGAATATCGCAACTTTATAACTATCTTTCTTCATTAACCATGTCTGATAGTATGTAATGTCCCATTTATAAATTAAAACAAGTTATTGGACGAAATCGGATGGTTTTTACCGAGTTTTGCCTAATACACTGTTGGATCTTTATTTTTACCTCATCTCATCGGATTTACTAACAAATATAGTTACTTACAAATTCCACCCAAACAAAAAAGCTACTATTGTTACAGCACCATTTTCTGGTGGTCAACCAAAAGGCGGTGTCGAATTGGGACCAAAATTCATTCTTGAAGCTGGGTTCGAAAAACAAATCCAATCTTTAGGTTGGGACGTCACTATTGACAACCCATTAAAAGGTACTGATTATGAAGCATCTAAATCTAATGAAAAAGACGCTTACGGGGTCAAAAATTCGGCTATTGTGTCAGATTCTTGTAAAAAAATTTACGACTCGGTTTTGACCAGTTTGAAGTCCGATAGATTGCCAGTTACAATTGGTGGTGATCATTCTTTAGGTACTGCCACCGTTGCTGCGGCTTTATCTCACAATCCTGACACTTGTGTATTATGGATCGACGCTCACGCTGATATCAATACCCCTAAAACCACCGACTCTGGAAACTTGCACGGATGTCCTATGTCCTTTGTCATGGGATTAGACTCTGATTCCTATCCTCCAGAATTTAAGTGGGTTCCTCAATTATTAAAACCTAACAAAATCGCATACATCGGTTTAAGGGATGTAGATGAAGGAGAAAAGAAAATCTTGCGTGAAAATAATATTCCTGCTTTTTCCATGTACCACATTGATAAATATGGTATTGGTAAAGTCATTGAAATGGCATTAGATAAAGTCAACCCAGACAGAAGCGCACCAATCCATTTATCATATGATGTTGATGCCATTGACCCATCTTTTGTTCCTGCTACTGGTACCAGGGTCGAAGGCGGATTGAGCTTAAGAGAAGGGTTATTTGTTGCCGAGGAAGTTGCCCAAACTGGTTTATTATCAAGTTTGGATATTGTCGAAACTAACCCATTATTAGCAGAAACTGAAGCACATATTTTAGATACTGTTAGTGCTGCATGTGCCATTGGTAGATGTGCCATGGGTCAAACTTTGTTATAAGAGCATAAGAGTAACGTACAGTAAATAGTAATGATTGTAGTTTAGGTGTATTTTAGATATATATAGCAATAAAATAAAATAGAATGAATAAATTTATGTATGTACGCTATGCATGCGCAGCCAAGAAAATGTCCATGGTTATCGTACCACGATAAGAAGTAGCGATAAGCTTCTTCAAATTGCAGAGTAGAGGCAAGTAATGGCACTGATTCGGTATCGTTGATCAAAGGATCTAGCATTACATGATACAGACAATACGATCTCCGATAACTTATATAGTATATAGATGTATTTGATATAATTTCTTTCGTTCATACCTGATCTCAGCCTAACTAGGATGTGAAGCTAGAAGATAGAGTATTTGGCTAGACACTTTTGGCTAGACACTTTTGGCTAAATCACTAGTGTATATATTACATAGTGAATTATGGTCCCAAAAAGTCCAGCAGGGCCATTGTTAACATATAACGTCGTACGAAGTGTCATATCACAAACACTTCACTCTCATGGTTATGGAATAATTTAGCTTTAAGAATGGATTACATGAGTTAACCATGAAGAACCATATGATAAGACTTGGAACTGCAACGTTTTCCATTAAGATAATTTCATGCATGCATTAATTAATCATGTTTTGCTTCAAAAGGCAAAGCAGTAATGGGGGCGAAGTTTACCATAATGTCATGAAATTAATAGCATCGCCCCAGCTCAGTACTATGTCTACGAATCAACATCAATCGATTACAGGCACAGTTTTAAATAACAAGTGGCAGTTAGTCTTCCATCAATTTTGCAGCCATTCACTTGCATACCCCACTACGTAATGCTGCACCTAATGTATGGGCGAACTATTTATTCAATAATGCTAGTGCTCATAGCAATGCAGCACCGTAGTACCATATTACTATAGACAGGTAGACAAATAGGAAAGTATACCGAGTCATAAGCTCATATCTGGCGCCATTATTCACGCCATCTCTACTCCTATTCCATTAAAGTTCATACCAGCACCTAACAATTGCTTCCACGTGACGGTGAATTTCACCCCTTCAGCAGAAAACACTATAAAAGAGATCACGAAGAATGGAATTTGTAGTGGATATTTTTTTCCAATTAATCTTATTCGTTAAATATTCGTCATGTCGACAATCATTGCATCCCATGTTCCAAATTCGGTCACAATTGACAAATTGAAGGACTTCTTTTCCTTTTGTGGAAAAGTTGTCTCTATTACTCCTCAAGCTGATCCTTCACAAGTATCCAAATCTTATGAAATCCATTTTGAGAGTTCCAAAGCTCTTTCTACTGCTTTATTGTTGAATGATGCTGAATTAGACGGAGTTCCAATTGAAGTAGTTGAAAAAGATGCCAAGACCAGTAGTGGTAGTGGTAGTGGCAGTGGTGAAAGAGAAGCAGTTCCTCCTCCTGCTTATAGCGATAGTGACACTAAACCAGATTTGTTAGGAGATAATAAAGTTCAGACCACAAAAACTGGTGATAACAACTACGATGATATTTCTCAAGAAGAAAAGCCTAAATATGCCATTATGGCCCAGTTATTGGCCAATGGTTACATTGTATCTGATAAGGTTATTACCCATGCCATTGATTTAGATAAGAAGAACGGTTATTCTACTAAATTCTCCAATTTTTTGACAAATTTGGACGAAAAATACATCCATTCGCAAGTTCCAGGAACTACTGTTAATAAGAACTTAGCTAGTGCTCAAGACACTCTTACCAATTTACAGAACCAATTCAACACTAAATACTCAAAAACTTTATCATACTACTATGAAAAAGCAGCAAACCATCCTTACGGAGTAAAAGTACATGACTTTTACAAAAGTTTTGCCAAGGACGTGCAAGATGTTCACAAGGAAGCCACTAGATTAGTGGAATTAAAAAAAGCTAGCGAAAACACTGATGCCACTCCGGAAGTTGCAGCAGAAGCAGCAGATAAACCAGCACCAGCAGCACCAGCAGCACCATCAGCCTCAAAATAAGCGTGTAGCTATTCACGATAAATAATTCCTATTCATCGCTTTTTGTATTAATTAGATCTTTTAAGTTGATTTAAATTGTTAGTAATATGTATTCTAAAGCATAAGTTTTGTAACAAGAAGGAGCCCTTTGGTTCGTTAACGTAATATATAGCATATGCGAATTATTTTGCAGCCGTTTATGACAAGAAAATGTTACAGTTTATTACAGTATTGCAAAAAAGCATGCTTTTGGCCAAAAATTGCCAACAAACTAAATTGAAAAATCAAATCTAACATCTAAATTGTATATTTGTCTACATTAAGTCTGCAAATATTAAGTTTGGTGCAAGAAACAATTCGGATAAATACTATGGTGCCTTTCGCGCAGACTGCGTTTCGGAGTTCATTGTTCGAAAAATAAATAAAATATTCAGGAATAACCATGGATAAAGCATTACGTCAATGAGCCACAAATCTAGAAATATGTTTGGCTAGAGATTATGTTCTAATGTGCCGTATTGAAATAGTCCGCTTGAGAACACATTCCGGTATCAATAAGGTTTCGTTGGCCAAAATATTGGGTCATTATTTGAAAGTCCGGGGTAACGCATGGAATGAAATTATTCAAATTATTAATTTGGCGCAATAGTGCCAAGGAAAGTCAACCCACGGGTCCATAAACCTAGTCATGAAACCTATGCTAGATCAACCACTTAAACCACGACGCCTGGAAACCGTACCTTCATAACCTTGAATATATACATCCTGCATAACTGATGGTTTTGATAAGAGTTAGCTTTGCGCACTAATTATGGCTGCAACACAAAAGATTGCATTTGCTTGAAAACAGTAGAAAACATATACCAGAGATCTAGATTATATCAGCTATGAGAGAAAACTATCAAGTCATCATCCAGCATTTGAATCATATTAGACCCATTATTATGGAGTATGATGGTGAAGGGGAAGTTAGAAATTGGTAAGTAAGAAGTGTTGCAAAATATATCAATAATGAAACCTTGTCGTGAAGAACAACGAATGAGCAGTCTAGGGAACATACATCGGCAACGACTAAATTGTTTGGGGGTAGGGACTCAAGAGGATAGAGCAAGATTAAGAATCAAGGGTGGTTAGCAAATTTGAATTGGTTGCAAAAATTTTCAAATCGTGTTAAGGAATTCAATTCAACTATGTTATACGGTATACTAACGATAGGTATTTTGAAGTTTATAACTATTTCACGAAGCCTAGTCCTCCTACGATGATATTGTGCATTTTTATTGAATTTTTGAAGACAATTCCACGGTATAATTTTTCAGTAAAAGAACTAATCAAATTGGTTGACTATGATGAATTATCGGTAGACGAGATAAATAAATTGGTATAGACCCGTTGAATATATAGCAGAGAGCAACCTATGAGTAGACATATAGTAAATATGTGAAGATATAGATGGACACAGACGAATAATCAAAAAGTTGTACAATAACCCAAAAAAAATAGACTATGGTATGGACGCGCAATAATATAACAAACAGAGAAGAAAAGACTCAACCAATGACATACACAGCGCAATCGGCTAAAGAATAGAAATTATCTTTCAACGCATAACTACCACCAATAGAAAACCAACATCCTGTATATGACATGGAACCATTCGTAGCCTTTCCTGCTATTCCAATAGCCAAGGCAACGCAATGACCCAAACCACGGGATGACGATCCACTGGATACACCAATGACGTTATTGCTTCACAGCAGCACTACATCAAGCATCATCAATTCATTGGCCGATGTTTGGTTATAGTCATTTGTTATATACAGCTTATCGGAGTTACCCCGGACAATTTTCGGATTGTTGGTCGACTATGAATCATAACCCCAGCAATAAAAGACCGGACCAACAATTGTATCCTAGGGAGCTATGAACCAGAGTGAATAGTATAGTGCTATATAGTGTCTAGCACGGCCTGTCCTTTAACGGAACCGACTACGACAATGCCATTGTTTGGTTTGGCATAGTAGCTCTCGGTAGTTGGCCGAGGTCTCGGATACTGGGATAAATTTCATATGGTGAAAAATCACTTCCGTTGGCCCCCACAACTCATCATAGCATCGACCAATTTGGGTATATATAGAGGCGATTTTGCAAGTGAAAAATTTATATTTTTCTTTAGTTTGCTAGATTGGATAACGTATTAGTTATTAGGTTAATTCATTCTTATTTTATTTATTCGTTTGTTATATAGTTATTGATTTATATTATGTCTGCCACCAATTCCAAACCAAAAAGCAAGACCGTCACCGATTTGATCGCTGGTGGTACCGCTGGGTTATTTGAAGCCTTATGTTGTCATCCATTGGATACCATCAAGGTGAGAATGCAGTTGTATCGTAAATCTGGTCAAAAACCTCCAGGGTTTGTCAGAACCGGGATTAATATCGTACAAAAGGAAGGGTTTCTTTCCCTTTATAAAGGTTTAGGTGCGGTTGTTATCGGGATCGTACCAAAGATGGGGATCCGTTTCTCGTCTTACGAATTTTACCGTTCTTTGTTGTATGCTCCAGATGGTTCTATTACTACCGGTCAAACTTTCCTTGCTGGGGTCGGGGCCGGTATTACTGAAGCCGTGCTTGTGGTTAATCCTATGGAAGTTGTGAAAATCAGATTACAAGCACAACACCATTCTATGAAAGATCCCCTCGATGTTCCTAAATATAGAAATGCCCCACATGCTGCATACACCATTATTAAGGAAGAAGGGTTCAAAACTTTGTACAGAGGTGTGTCATTAACTGCTGCTAGACAAGCTACTAACCAAGGGGTCAACTTTACCGTCTACTCCAAACTTAAGGAATACTTACAAAATTACCACCAAAAAGAAGTTTTACCAAGTTGGGAAACCAGTTGTATTGGGTTAATTTCTGGTGCTTTAGGTCCATTATCTAATGCTCCATTGGATACCATTAAAACCAGATTACAAAAGTCTTCTTATGCCTCCAACGAATCGGGAATGGTTAGAATCATTAAAATCGGTAAACAATTAGTTAAGGAAGAAGGTATTAACGCCTTATATAAAGGTATTACCCCAAGAATTATGAGAGTTGCTCCAGGTCAAGCCGTTACTTTCACCGTCTACGAATTCATGAAGGGAGTTTTAGCCGGAGATGCTCCATTATTCCCAACCACCACCGCCAAAAAATTAGATTAGATCATATCTAACTAAATTAAATTGCAAAATTTAATTGATATTTCAATTGCATTGAAATTTTTATTCTTGCGAATCTATTTGCACTGTGTGTAATTATTTATTCATAGATATTTATTTGTAGTATATACTAAAAGCATTTATTCATCCAAATCCTCGAGCATAACTGTAGATCATAAGCTAAGAGTATGTCATATTGGCGATGTAAGCGATGGTTAGGCTCAGCTGTCGCTGAAAATAAAAACTTCCACTCAACCGAGAATTTACCGTGTGCCCGCAACTCGTACGACCAATGTCCAATAAAGAAGCACATTTCCAATTGCGATCAATGGTCCGAGAACCCAGCTATATAGACATACCAAAAACGTCTGCCTACGATTTGAGCTTTTTGCAGCCATTATCACTACAGTTACCATCCGTGGTATAAAACAATTTATTTCTCCTACATAGAAGCACATATCGAATCTGCTTATTCCCTGGATATAGTTTCCATGTCAGTAAACTATCACATGGAACATTTTCCTGTTGTCTTTGGCTCCACAACAGTAGCTTAACATGACCTGCAGATTTGTCCTAGCAATTGACATTCTACTCAGATACATTTCTGCGAATGGCTGCGACACAGTTTAGTCATGATTTCTCAGTCACCCGACTGCCTTACATGTGATACACTAGCTGTGATTGCTGCATTTATAGAGGTGCTGCCTTGGTAATACTTGCTGCTCTGTGAATAGCAAAAATATGTGATTGCACGGCATCACCTCTGGCAAAGCTCTTGTCGCAATATTTGCACACAAATGGCTTTTCCCCAGTATGGATTCTGCTGTGAGTAACAAGACGGTACTTTTGCGTAAACGAAGCAGTACATTTGTTACATTTGAATGGTCTTTCTCCCGTATGGGTTCTCACGTGTCTAGTCAAATCTGACTGTTTTGCGAAGGCTCGAGTACAGCCCTCATAACCACACACTCTCAATTTTTCCTTGGTAGATTTTTTGTAAGGTCTCTTTGCTTTTTCTGGCACTCCATGCTTTTCCCAGTTGTGTACCAATAGTAACTCATATGTAGGCAAGGTTTTGTAACAATTGGGGAAGTCGCAATGGAACACCCGCACACTATCTAAACTGACGTTTTCGCCAACCTCATTATTAATCTCTAAATCCTTGTGGATGGCTACTCTATGAACTATTAAATTACTCATTTGCGTGTACCCTTTACCACAAATACCACATTTATGAATCTTGTCTTTAGAATGTTTTGCTTGATGCAGGACATACTCTTGCTCCCTACTAAAGGTCTTTTCACACTGAGCGCACCTCCAAGAGATGGTGTGGTTAAACATATTGGTATTGGCCTGGTTGGCTTCATTGGCTGATTTGGCAATGATCTGAATGTTTTCCATATTGGAATCAATATTTGAATCAATATTAGAATCGATATTCGAGTCAATATTCGAATCAATATTCCCCTCCATAGTGGAGTTGATAACGGCAGTAATGTTACTATGTAAGTTAGAGTCTATATTAATATTACTCAAGTTGTTATCTATGTTTTCATCGATTTTTTTTTCTACTTTTGCCTTCTTCAATTTTGGCTCAATGGAATCTCCATCCCATCCAGAGTCCTCTCCATCACCATCGCCACTAACAAGTCCAAACCACAGCTTGGCTTTGTCAATGGCATTGTCGCTATTTTTATCTTCGCTTGTGTCAGCGCTCCCCTGTGGATGAGGGATGGTAGCGTGGTCCGAAGTGTGAGAAATTTCCGAATCGACGCTGCGGCTCTGCAAGTCTTCCGTCTTCAATTCGGCTCGCATGGCAGCACGGATATCTGCACGTTTCCTACTGGCTTCCTTAGTCATGGTGTTTGCTTCTGGGGTCATTGTTATGATTGCAATAGTAAAATTGGTAGCGTCGATGCCAGGGAATAGGCTCGGCATATAGCCAGAGGATGGCACATAAAAACTAATCCTACACACAAACCAAGACCTCTAGCAACCTCGCAGCGAATTGCAGGCGTTCCGAATTGGGACAGAGAAAGAGCACCTCTTTAGAAGTACCGGTATATCTCCTAGCATGATTGGAAAACTGGCAATTTTACGGTCTGGATTATTTCGGAGACCATTGAGCAGTGCACCTGCGCTTTTTCGCCAGGTTAATCGCAACCGAACCCGTTTTGCGACAGAAATACCCCAAGAAGAAGTAAATGACTACCACAAGCACCGGGCCAACCTTGAGCCAAACCCATTTTCTTACCGGAATGAAGCCGGTGTGAACGACCACGGGTATAATGACAGCTTCGGCCACTACCAGAGCAATTTTCCCATTCCAGCCAACACCAATGGCCTCATAACTCCGGAAGACGGTATCTACGAAATCTTAAAGGAACCCACACTAGTGATTGAGCGACAAATTGAAATGATGAATGTATTTCTTGGGTTCGAACAAGCCAACAGGTATAAGATCTTGAACTCAATGGGCCGTCAGATAGGGTTTATGGAAGAAAAAGACATCGGAATAGGCAAGATGCTTGCACGGCAATTTTTCCGGTTACACAGACCATTTGACGTAGCTGTGTACAATAACTATGGAGATTTGTTGTTGACGATCAAGAGACCGTTCTCGTTCATCAATTCGCATATTAAAGCCTTGTTGCCAGGGTACGATGAGAACAATCAAATTATTCACGAAGTAATTGGAGAATCTGTACAGAGTTGGCACCCATGGAGAAGAAGATACAACTTGTTTAAGTTGGACGACGAAGTGACTGACGAATACACCCAGTTTGGCCAGATCGACTCGCCATTTTTAGCGTTTGATTTCCCGGTGTTTAATGGACAAGGAGAAGTCATTGCCTCTGTAGATAGAAACTGGGTAGGTTTAGGGAGAGAGTTGTTTACCGATACCGGGGTTTATATTGTGAGAATGGACCCTGCCAGTTTTGCGGGCATGGAGAACCTCTATCCTAAGGTTGCGGGTCCGTTGACTTTGGATCAAAGAGCAATTTTACTTGCTAATGCTGTAAGTGTAGACTTTGATTACTTTTCAAGACACAGTAGACCAGGTGGGGGATTCTTTTCCTTTGGAAGTTATGAGTAGATAGTTGTAGTGGAAGAGAAGGTACTAATGAATACTTGAACTGTATGTTATACAAATACTAGATAGAATACTAGATAGAATACTAGTCAGAACGGATACTAGTTAGAAGGATACTAACTAGACTATAACTTCTTTGAACAATACCAGTGCTTCATCAACACTATTACTATGGAAACATTACTATTTATAGAATAATAGTGTTATGCTCGAATGCTTCATTCTTTATATACTTTACGAGCTACTAGTTGCATTTATATTTTGAGACTAATACTTAGTTAGACTAATACTTAGTCAACCCTAGTTGATCTAGTGAATATATACTAGTTGGGCTAATAGTTGGACTACTACTTTATCTGAGCTATTATTTAGCTAAGCCAATGCTTTGAGACTAGTAGTTATACTACCTTAGTAAATACTTCATCAAAACATTATCAGCATGTAGTCAATACCCCATAAACACTTTACTTAATAAACCATTTACAACCGTACTAATAACCTCTATAATCTCTATTTCGTACCATGCATTTGCGCCAACAATGCCAGCTGGCTCTTGCCTCTAGCACTCTCCAAAAACTCGTTCCACTCTTCGTCAGACATCTGCTTACTTATATTCTTAAGCAACTCAATAATGTGCCCAGTGTACTCGTGCTTTCTCAATTCGTTTTCCCGCTTCCAATTATCTCTTTTGTATAATTGCTGCTCAATTTCGGCTTCGTCGTTCAATGCTTGTGCTTGAAGCAACTTGTTATTTGTCACCGCCAACAACGAGAAGCGTAATTCCTGGCCATACTTGCTGATTCTTTGATTTATGATGTCAGGGAGCTTATTGATGAAATCAGCATCAGATCTACACTCAGTATGTCTAATTGGATACGATTTGAGCCCATCTAACTCATAGATATAGCCATTCAACGGCACAAAACTCACGAAATGATACAATTCACTTTTGTCGTAGTCTTTGTTCAGTTTGTCTGCGTTGTCACTAGGCAAATAAGCTGGCGCAGAGAAAGAATTGTGTACGGTTCGAATGAGATCCGAATTGGAAATAGTTTCACCAATCATTTCTCCATCAAATCCGGTGATAAACGACTTGAAATCGGAAATGGGCTCCCCCAAATCAATTACTCCCGATTTATTCAATAAAATGTTCAATACGGCGATAGTAGCACAAGCGTTTTGTATGGTTTGGTTAGCAAAGATAATGCCATTTTCTTGGTAATTGGTATCGTATTCACCAAATAAAGGCTGATCTTTTGCGCCTGATTGGCTGTCCAAGTTACCGTACTTGAACAAGAAGATAACCCCATACAATGGAGCCAATGTTCTCAATAAATCACTATCTATAGAGTAGATATCATTAATTTCAACATCATTTATCAGTAATTTTTCCACCAATTCGGTAAAAACCGCCTATTATTGTTAGTCACAGCATTACTACGTTGTAGAGCTATACATACCGCATCTGAATCGATGGTATTCCAGCCGTCACTCATGGCTAATGAAGAAGATAAAGAAGAATCTAAATCAGAGCGAGCATAAACTGTGTTAGTATAGTAGTGCGATTCAGCCTAGCGTTTACCGCGTCTTCGGCCTAGCATTTACTGCCATTGAGAACTAAAATTTACTTCCATGTGGTCCTACATTTACCGCCTTGCAGTCAACATATACTAGTGCGATTTTTCAGTTGAATTGAATACGTTGCATTGAAGAAATAGAGCAGTACCATGGCGTTCGGAGCAGATTACACAGAGTATTCGAACACCTTCTATAGAGATTCGTCTCCGGTCGTTTCCAATAGTTTGACCAGCAGTTCACCAATTTTGACCTTGGTGTTGATTATACTTGGTATGTATAAATAGGCATAGTCTTAGGTTGTGATTTTGTTTTGATAGTAGCAATTCCTTTGTAGTAGAAGATGTAACACATTGATTACGTTAGTTGAATGCTATACTTATGGAATATATTAATATTGAATAATTTAGATAGGATACTTGACGTATTGAATATTTGACTCGTTGAATATGTGACTTATTGAATAGGTAGCTTCTTGAACAAGTTAATGAATCGGTAACTTTGTGTTATTTGTCTTTACTTTTTCGATTATTGTATTCAATGGATATGTGTCAGTTTTGTTTCGTATTTAGAGCCTTTTACATGGAATTACTACGCATCGAAATAACTTCCCCCAGACCTTTGGCCAAATTAAAGTACACAGTGGGAGTCATAAAACTTCAAAACGACCTATAATTGTAGATCATCTTAGTGGAGAAACATGAAAGGGACTTGAATACACGAATAGAGAAATTTACATTGAGTTAGACATACTTAAATCATTCAGAGTCTTGCCAATATTCTGTACTCGTTTAGGTTGTTCAGCTCGTGTCTTCCTTTCTATTAGAGTATCTTACACTTCTTACAATGTTTCAATTACAATGATTCACTTTACAATGGTGTACTTGTTATTGTATTTCTTTCATACTAACAAACAGCTTTCGGATCATTATCAGTTATGTTCTTAGGTGATAAATCCAACCGTAATGCCATTACATTTTTACTCAATGCAGTTATTGCATCGTTATCAATTGGATTCGCTTCGATTTACGTATCGAACTTTGTAGGTGTCTATATTTAATGTATAGTAATAGAAGATATTAGGAATACAGAAAGATTGTACAGTAGATATAGTATACGTAGCACAAAAACTGAGATGATCATCAGAGCGATTTCAACTAAATGAATAAGAGTACTAATACTTTTTAAGAAGTATATTTCTTATTAGAAGCTGACAGTAAACAAGATGCTCGCTAGACTTATCCAGAATTGTGCTCATCTCACCACTTGTCCGATATCGCGGTAGGATTGACGACCGTCGGATTTTCTTCGAGTTTAGCGAGGTCGCATATTTTTATCTAATCCATCACATTTTTACCAACTTCTCTTTTTCATCATCCATGAAATACCTTAATTATCTTGTATTTTTACACTTCTTCGTGGCAGTACTTGCTAGTGAGTACTCCAAGGATGAACATGTATTTGAATTAAATTACAAGAATTTCGATAAAGTAGTTCACAGCTCCAACTATACCACCGTTGTCAAATTCTACGCTCCATGGTGTGGTTATTGTAAACAATTAGCACCTATATACCACAAATTGGGAAAATACTTCCATAAGGATAGCCAGTTGGCAGTTAACGTTGCTGCTGTAGATTGTGACAAACAAGCTAACAAACAGTTATGTTCCCAGTACAGAGTGCAGTCTTTCCCAACCATTATGGTCTTTAGACCACCAAAGCACTCGAGAACAAACCCTACTAAGTCATCCATGAAACATGCTTCCGAGGTTTATAGTGGTGAAAGATCTTTGAAAGCAATTTCTGCTTTTGTAACTTCAAGAGTAAAGAATTACGTCACCAAGTTCCATTCTCTTCCCAGTAAATCCATGGAAAAATGGTTGAATTCGAATGAAAATTTATCAAGTATTTTACTAATTACAAAATCCCATAATGTTAGTCCCCTTTTGAAAACTTTGGCCATTGATTTCTTGAATAGTGCTCAATTTGGTGTTGTAACGACCTCTTCGTTACCAGAATCGATTTCCATTAATGATACTGAAATCGAATTATCAGGGAACTTGCCAACGTTGGTTTTCTACGATAAATCGACAGGAAAGTTCGTTTCCTATGATAAATCTGAAAAATTGAACGATAAAACAAAAATTTCCCAATGGATCATGGAAGTCACTGGCGCAAAACCTCACGAAGGTCCATTATCCAAAAGAGAACTGAAATACGCAAAATACAGATCTGGCAAGAAAAACAAAGCCGAGAAGGATGAGTTGTAATCAAAATGTATATAGCTATAGACAAGATACTAATAATGAATGTAGACAAAAAAAAAAGCTTGTATAATAATTTGATAATCTACTCTATATACTCTAGAAAAACACACTTTAACAAAGGAATTAATACTGAGATATCATCCTTATATAAATATTCGTTTAGTTCTAAAATTCGTCTACCATTGGAATGGTTTCATGTGGAAACTCCTTGTTTTAGGATTCTACCACATTTACCAGATTGCGAAAAACATCACTATGGAGAGCCTAGGCTTTCCCTAAATTGTCCATCATGTCCAATATATCGTCTAATTCTTCCTGTTTTGTTTCAACAGGCTCAGATGTGGCTTTGTTATCTTGGCTGCTTTGTTGTTGCTCTTTTTCTACCCATTGTAACCAGTTAGTGACCTGTTCAACGATAAGTTTCGAATTGGGCACAAAATGACCACCTGGGTGTTTCAATAGTTGTGAGTTTTCTTTAGTGATATTGTAAAAACTTAATGACCGGTCTTCATCAACTATTGTATCTAGTTCACCGTAAACATGTAAATATTTAATATTAGGATTATATGTCTTTGGGTAGTAATCGTCGTACATTTCGTTACCAGAACCTTTAGCAGTATTCAATTTGAACCCAGAGTATAGTATAGCAAACTTGAGAGGCAGTGTGCTAAATAACTTATCAAAATTATTAGCAACAAGTCCCCCTAAACAAGCACCTTGAGAAAAACCAATAATACCCACTATTGGTAAAGCTTTTTCATCTTCAGTTTCCTCGACCGATTTCATATCTTCATCGGGGATAATCACATTTCTATTAACATAATCATCAATGGTGGTAATAGCCAGTTGCAAATCAACACCATCATTAGTCAAACCATGCTTAATCCACCACGCACGATTATTATCATCGGCGTTACTGTTCAATCCAGCGAGATTCCCTGGCAAATCAGCTGGAGTTAATTTCAAGGGTCCACCAATATAAACTGGTTTATAACCTAATTTGATTAGCTTCTTTCTTAATGCAGAAGTCTTTGCATAGAAAATCGATGCAGATTGGGTATATCCATGTAAGAATAAGATCTTTCCTTTGAGTAATGATTTCGTCATGTCCAACTAAGAAATCAGCTAATTTTGAGTCTTGAAAATGTTGAAAAAGAAGGTATATTTAGTTTATTTTGGTAGTACGATCTTAGTGAATTGCTTATGGCTGCGATGGGACAAATCTTACATAATCTGAAAGAGAAATGTGCCACTATCAAGGTTCAGTAGGAGACTAATTAATCATGGTATATTGTAGGTATCTATGGATGTCTACACAAAGGATAAATCAGTAGAATAATACCTTACTACATACCTATTGGTAAGAAGAATATAAAAAAGATAATATGAATTGCTGCAAAATCTATACCGTTACTGCATCTATCATGCAGAGTGCAAAAGAAGCTACTCTATCTCTGAAGTTCATTGTAGAATAGAGTGAATAACTTGTAATTTTTTGATTCTTTCTAACTTTGTTGTAGAATAAAGGCCATAACTTAGTCTTTTGTTTCTATCTAATTTCCTTACTTTTTTCTTACACTTCTGCAAAAAAATCGGGTTCATCAATCTTCTTACCCATAAAACAATCTATCACCTCTAATAAAATGAAGCCTTCTGTATTCCGGAGCACTCTTAAGCTTGTTTGCTTCCTAAGACTTCTCTTTCATCCCTATAACACAAATGAATGTAAAGTCATAATGCCGTTTGTGGTTTCACATGTTTTCTCTCTTGTGCTCTACAGCATTTGCTATAAATATTCATTCTAAATATCGTAAATATATAGATCGTTAGGTCAACCATTGTCAAATTCATGGCTATGCACACCATGTTTCGACTTCCTACGATTCTAATCTATAACTTTCTGCAAGTCCAAGATGCAGTTGATTATTTGGATTTTCGATGGATCACTATTATCACCTTTACCGTAATATTTACTGAAATCAGGTTTGCTCGATAATTTCAATACATCTTGTTGGTCTTCAAGATAATGGATGGTATGGCCAAAACCTAAATCGTGAGCGGCTTTCACATTGATTTCCGAATCGTCAATATAGTATTGTTGCGACAAAACGTCTACATCGTTATCAATGTTAGTTACTTGCATGACATTATAGAAATATTGTGGTTTTGGTTTACAAATCACCGGAGATTGCGAATAATCACAATAGGTAAGCCCGTCAAATATGTCACCCAAGCCAAGAAATGACACCACTCTGAGAGCGTGGTTTTTGTAAGCATTGGTGACTAACCAGAAATAATCAAATTTGCCGGAAGATTTGATCTTAATCAACAAATCACGTAGCTTTTGGTTGTATTTCAATACCGATTTCAATTCTATCGAATCGTCCACTTGGGCATTATATTCCATAGCATCAACTTTGTGATTCCTTACAAGTCCTTCAAGAGCCAACCCGTACTCCCGGTAGTAATTCATATGTAAATTGTAAGCATCTTCATCATTCAAATTCAAGTGGGTTTTGAAATAGTGATGGATCTTTACTTGCATCAAATCATGAATCTTGGTAGACTTTTCATAAAGACAATTGTCAATGTCGAAATAGAAAAATCGTTTATTCTTTATATGGCTAGGAAGAGGTCCAGTTCCGAATGGTAAATCAACTACAGTACCAGGTGCATCTTCGCCAATGAGTTCTGGATTAGTATAATGGATTGGTTGTACACCTTCACTTACTGTCATTTTTGTGATGTGTCTCTTTTCTGCCAAGCCTGTCAATGTTTGGCGATGGCTAACTCTATTTGTATGAAATTGCTTTCGCACGTTTATCAGTTGCGGCTAAACCTAGGTATTATTACTTCCAGCATATCCGCGTTAGCTTCGCAATTTATATTTGTTCTACTACAGTGAGTCACGTTAATGCATATATTACGTTGCGGTTTGTACAGAGTTACTCATACATGGTTAATCATCTTGTGGTGGACGATAGAACAAATCGTCGTTGATTAGCAGTAGATCACGTTCGATATTGTTGGATAGGGTTATTACGGTTTCAAAAATATTGCCAATAATGGTGGTGATGCCATGATTATAGGTGGTAGTTATGGTGGTAGAGAAGGCATGTTCATAGTTTGCTTTGAGCTTATCTACTCTAGTTTTCAATTTGATCAATGTAGCCAAGTTTTTCCGTCTGATGTCTTGGGAATAGTTGGCGGTGGAATCGTGGTTCAAATGATCCTCGTAGGGCTGAAGCACACGTGTAAGTGCGAGAAGCTTGTAGTATTTACATTTGAGGTCTTGCTCAACAATTGGCTGCTCGAAATCCGTTTCAAGTGTCTTCAATAATCGTGGCATCGCCTGTGCAGTATGGCTAGCCTCATTAAATAAGTACCGCGAAACAAATTGTCGCATATCTGAAACATTCGCACACAAGACCTTAAGCACATGGTACTGTAATTCATAATTGACCTCGATCTGTGTCTCGGAACCATAATTATAGCTGGTGATGTTGGTCATAATATCGTAGAATAACTCTTGATCCGTTATATAGGGAGATATTCCCTTGACAAACGCATTCAACTCTTTAAAGCCATGCTCATTGATATTGAAGTCGCATATGGTATAAATTATTATTTTGTAGACATCTCTAACCACAGCATCTTTGCACAAAAGCTGGAACTTCAAAACTACAGATAGTCGTAGTAGACATAGTGCTACGTCACTAGTGACCTGATATAGCTTTAAAGGAAGATGCTGTTTGTGTAGAAGATCCACATCTCCTCCAATCATCGATACAAGCTGTAGACACGAAGTACTGGGTAACTGTACACTATTTTGCAGGACCTCATCGAGAAATTGATCCACCTTCCGCAAATGGTTCAAATTGGTGACTTTTAGTGCGCAATGCGCTATAAATTGTGCAAAACAGGGCACAATCCGCGAAAATTGCCTCGTTAGCTGATTAATGAAACTCCAATCAATTGCAAAGGGAATAGACGTATCTATACTATCAATGGCATCGCTATCTACAGGAGTTTGAAAGAAGTAAAAATGTCGCACCAAATGATCCAATTCGTTAAATTTATCCGCATTAACAAACCTGTCCAATAAGTCAGTATCGTTCAAACTAAATACTTTACTACCTCTTGATCCATTATCATTCAATTCCACTAGGAATTGATTCTTGATATGTTGCACATGACTATACTCTCGCTCTCGCTTCAATTCACCCTGGAGCAACTTCAGTTTGATCTGCTTGTTCAATTCGTTAATTGACTCGTTAATCTGGCCCCGAGTTTGAAATATAGCTGGTATATCAACCTCTAGGTCGTGATTTCCGTTAATTCTGCTTGCAGCACTTGGTACGCTTGATCCAGCCAATTTCTGTCTCTTTGCAGTCGGCGGACTGCCCATGATCATCGAGAGTATATCCTGACCATCTACCTCATCGTCGTCGCTAGAACTCATACCCTTGTTCCTTTGCTTCAGTTCTCTAGCCGCACTAATACAGCAGGTAGTGGACATGGTAGCGCCGCACATTATCGTGCCGATGCCGTTTTCGAGGAGGAACGAGTTTGGCGTGTGGTTACCACATGTGTAACTCTACTTGATCGGTTGCAAAATGGACCATTTGACAGCAGGAACAGCTGGGGAATGTGGTGAAAAAGACCGGGATCGAGTTACTTAGCTCAAAAAACAGTTCCACCGAATAGTACCACTGAAAAATGCCCTCAAACCCAAAATCCATATTTGATGCAAATAGCCTCACTGAGCACCCACAGTACCATACAGTGTCAAACAAAACATCCACTCCACTAGCAACAGCCGTTTTATTATAATGAAAACCATCTACTGTTATTCACGCCTTTACCACTATATCCGTCAACAGCCGAAATATTCCTCTTTCGAACCCATCAAAATGCCTTACTTAAATGCCTTCAGCTTATTTGCCATGGTTATGTACGGCAACTGTCGGTTCTGTATGGTGCCGGAGAATTTTTTGACCTGGTAGCACCAGTATATAACTACAGGGAGAACTTTAATTGTTCAATTGATTTGATTTGATTTAGTTATTCCTACATAATTTATATCATGTCTTACGAAAAGTTGCCTTTAGAGCCTTTCTACAAAACTATCGATGAATTGAAGCCAAAGTTTTTGCAAAGATTGCAAAAAGCCATTGCCATTAAATCTGTTTCTTCAGATGAAGATCTTAGACCAAAAGTGGTAGAAATGGCCCACTTTTTGGTACAAGAATTGACCGATTTAGGATTCAGCGACATTCAGTTAAAAGAGTTGGGAACCCAGCCAGAACCTGTAGTTAACAAATCCTTACAATTGCCACCAATTGTATTAGCTAGATTTGGTCAAGACGCTAAGAAGAAGACTGTATTGGTTTACGGCCATTACGATGTTCAACCAGCCTTGAAGGAAGACGGTTGGGCTACTGAGCCTTTCACTATGCACCACGACGAAGTTAACGGCATTTTATATGGTAGAGGTACTACTGATGATAAGGGTCCAGTATTGGGATGGTTAAACGTTATTGAAGCACACAACAAATTGGGCTGGGAATTGCCTGTTAACTTGGTTGTTTGTTTCGAAGGTATGGAAGAGTCTGGATCTTTAGGATTGGACGAGTTGGTTGCCAAAGAAGCCAAAAACTACTTTGCTGGCGTAGACCAAGTCACTATCTCCGATAACTACTGGTTAGGTACCACCAAACCAGTATTAACCTACGGTTTAAGAGGATGTAACTACTACCAGATCATCATTGAAGGTCCAGGCGCCGATTTGCACTCGGGTATCTTTGGTGGTATCATTGGTGAGCCAATGACTGATTTAGTGCAAGTTATGTCTAAATTAGTCGACACCAAAGGAAAGATCCAAATTCCTGGAGTATACGATATGGTTGCTCCATTGACCGATAAAGAAGAACAATTGTACGAAAACATTGATTTTTCAGTAGAAGAATTGAATGCTGCTTCTGGATCAAAAACTTCTTTACATGACAACAAAAAGGATATTTTGAAACACAGATGGAGATACCCATCTTTATCTTTACACGGTATTGAAGGTGCCTTTTCTGGAGCTGGTGCCAAGACTGTTATTCCTGCCAAAGTTGTTGGTAAGTTTTCCATCAGAACTGTTCCAGACATTGATTCTGGTAAATTAGATCAATTAGTGTTCAAATATGTCACTGAAAAGTTCAACGAATTGCTGTCTGTCAACAAATTCAAAGTTGAATTGATCCACGATGGTGCTTATTGGGTTTCTAATCCATTCAACGAATCGTTCCAAGCTGCTTCCAAAGCTACCCAAGATGTATGGAACATTGAACCAGATTTCACCAGAGAAGGTGGTTCCATTCCAATCACTTTAACCTTTGAAAAAGAGTTAGGAGTTGACGTTTTATTGTTGCCAATGGGTAGAGGAGACGACGGAGCCCATTCTATTAACGAGAAATTGAATGTTTCGAACTATATAAATGGATGTAAGACTTTAGGTGGGTACTTGCATTACTTTGCTGAAGCCTAAGTAGGATATGATAAGATAATACAGTTAATGGTTTTAAGGAAGAATTTGGAAAGTGTAGCAAACTGAAGGAAAGTGTAGGAAACTGAAAGATGTAGTAATAGAACCAATAAAATAGTACTAGTAAAATGGTAGTTGGAATAGTGCGGTAGAAAAATGGCACTATGTGGGTACGAATATAGCAATAGTAAAATGGTACTAATTTAGCAATAATAGGCTAGTACTAATGGTCTTGTGGCATTACTGGTACCAATTTATCACTATACTGAAGAATCTACCGCCGTCCTAGCGCCGCTTCTCGGTGCGTCTCGGTGCGTCTCGGGCTAACTGGCGGTACACCTTCGTTCTATGCATACTAGTGTGAGCGCCCTGTCAGCAAATGAACTTGACCCATTACAACTCAACCAAAACACCGCTTGAAATGCCAAAATTTGCAACAATTATCCTCCATACCTACACCTCCTTCCCCAAACCATCATTCCCCCAAAATACCCCCTGGATCACCTCCATTTCCCCCATTTCCCATACCAGTTTGCAATCACTGCTCCACCTGCAGGATGCGACCTATGAAAATTTTTCCACTGTATAGAATGGACAAACGTCTACAACAATAATTTTTGCTCACTACTCTTTATTTTTGAAAGTTTATTATTAACTTGGGGATTTTTGGTATCTAGTGGTTTTTCATTGCATTACTTGTATATATAACATTCAAGCCAGCCATCATGTCGGAAAATTTGAAAAGAGCCGAATCTTTGTTCAACAGAATTATGAACCCTAATTCTTCATCCACTACACAATCAGATAAGCTCCATCACAATTCTAATTCTCACAACTCCAAATACAAATACAAATCGCATAATCTACACAACTCGCATTCGTCTTCCAATTCATCCCATAATAACGCTTCCCATAACTCTTCCAGTACCAATCATGGCCATTCCAACTCCACAAATAACTCCAGCAATAATCTCCCATACAATCAGAATAGTCACAACCATAGTTTACATCCAAACGCAGATTTGCCTAAGCGCGACCCGGTAAAATTATCGCAAGAGATCATTAGTGAAATCCCCGAAGATCATCATATATTGCCATACTGTTGGACTATTTGGCATCATTCCAGATCTAGATTGAAGAAAGACCACCCAGAAGAGACTAATTCAACTCCAGGAGTAGATAGCTACTTACAGACCACCAATGAGATTGACTTTTTGTCATCAGTTGACCAAGGACAGACCACCACCAACTCAATTGCTTCGATAGAACAGTTGTGGTTAAGTTTATCGTCTATCAAAAAGACTTACGAATTGCCTATCGGCACCGAATTATTAATTTTTAAAACCGGGATCAATCCTGTTTGGGAAGACCCAATAAACACCAAAGGTGGGAGATGGGTTTTCCGATTTAGTCGTAGGTCTACCGGTAATGATGATCAGGATTCGATATCATTGAGTAGAAAGAGAACCAGTTTGATCTGGGAAAGATTATTGTTGAAGACCATCACGGGATCTATTATTCCCGAAGGTAATTCTGTTGATTTTCAAGACTTATTATTAAATGATATTTCTGGGTTAGTATTATCTGTTCGTAAGGATGAAGACATTATCAGTATTTGGAATTCAAATTTAAATTTTCATAATAAAAACGGGAAAAAGGAAGCAGAAGGTAAGAAATTGACCTCGTTTCAAGCAAGACGAATCATTTGCGACTCGATATTGAGAATCATTAGAGAATGTGACTTAATTAACCAAGGATCTGATTGTATAGAAACGGTTGATTCTGGCTCTAATGAAAGGGTATTTGGAGTCTCATTCGAGTATAGATTGCACGCTGATAATAATAACCCCGACCAAGCATCCAGCTCTTCCAACGTCAAATATAATGGTAACCATCATCATCATAATCGTCGATATAATAAAAACTATGCATCGAACAACTCAAACAACAATTCATCCACTGATAAAGAAGAACCCATTCAAATTTAATTCTTATCTAATTTGTTATGTATATATCATAAGCATTATATCATTGTATAGTAACATCAATACATAAAAGATATTAAAATATTAGTATTCATAATTGAAAATATAATGTGAATTTTCATTGCTTAATTGCTTCTACGTCAGTACTGTCGGTATCATGCATCCTCGTTCATTTTGATGCATAGGATTATTATACTACAGAGACGGTAATGTTAGTGATTTCTTTGATTTTTCTGGTTAGATAGTTCAACGTAGTTAGATTTTAATTTCGGCTTGATCTAAATAACTCACGAGAAATGTATATCTTTTTAGTCTCTTTTAGTAATTGCATCAATGTATTCTCAATTTGTAGTTTGCATGGACATGCATCAATGCATCATCATTAAAGATTGCAACCAGATGGGAAACCTAGAGGAAATATTTGACAAATAAGTTGACCGAGTCTTCGATAACTAACCAGTAGACTATAATCTTTGCTTATGTCGTTGTAGCGGTGTAGATCAAATGAAAAGTTGCAATTCACAAAACTTGGGGTACTATCCTGTATCTAGAATTTTGCAGCCATTTCTCACTAGATCTACAATTTGAGGGCTACATGTACAGCATGAATCAATAAATGGTTAACTAAGATATACTAGCAAGTACATCGGTAGTGAAACTTCAGTAACCATCATTCGATTACTAGAATATCGTAATTCCTGAAGTTTAAATGAAAATTTTACTCCACAAGGTGAAAGTACAATAATGATAAAATAGATAACTTATAACCAACAATAAATTTATCTACTATAGATAAACTAGTAAAGTCTTTGTGAAACCATAACTCCAAAATATCAAAAAATGAAGGCCAATATTCGTCTACCTTGTGGTAAGAAAGCTCAAAGGTTCAAAACAAGAGAAAGTACTAGCATTCACAGTTTGTCTTCTGTATGCAAAAAAAAGAATAGAATAAAGCAGATTGTAAGTCCTCGGTATCCATCAAGGTAAATAAGCCAACTAATTATATTTATTGAGAATTATTGTTTCAGATACTAAAACCTGGGGATTATTAACCTGAGTTGACTACATTCAGTACAGTGCGAATTTTAATTTTCTCCAGATTGTTACAGATTTGGAGTCCATAACTAAGCGAATTTACCAGACTTAACCGTGAACAAAGTCTTCTACTAAGATCTACTACAACTTACAGCACTGGAGACCCACCAGGAACCATTTACTCACAGAAGAATATCACTCTCGTTATGCTTAAGTCAACTATAGTACATCTTACCCTCATGCAGACATTGGTGCCTTATGCAGTGGGGTAGTACTGCAAAATGAGAAGTGCATCGGACATTTTGCATCCATGAAACTAGCGAACCGCTTCAAATTGCCTCTACAAACCTTAGTGTCAACCCCACAGTTGGTGCCTTGGCGCAAGACTCTATAACCTTAATTATCACCTCATTGTCCCATTTACTCCTGTTAGCTTACCTAAACATTACCTAATGTTACTCACCACCTCACCTCACCGGAGTACCTTCGTCATAGACAAATTTTCGCTTTGGTGACACAAAACCGCATGGTATTTGTGTCGGCGCACGACACAAATCTAGGTGGGAAAAAACTTGCAGTATGACTAGGGAACAAAAAAATGTTGTAAAATCACTTTGTCTTATAATGACAAACTTTGATAATCCATCGATCTTTGAACTATTTGACACCGCGCAGAAACTCTTGCCTTTGAACTCAAGACTTCTGAACCTTCAAGTGCGTAAAGATCGTGTTACTCCCTCCATGACTAATCGTTCTCAGGCGGGTTTGTCTACTGGGTCGACAACTACTACCTCGTCCTCGTCAGGATTGTCTGATGCTTCGGTGTTGGACTTGCTTAGTCCCTTGAGCATCGACGACATTAAAAACAGTCCTTCATTCAGACAAAATCCCATCAAAGCAAAACCTTCCTTGAATACCCCTTCCAGTATGAACTCTTCTCCACCAGTTACAAAGGACACACAACGAAGGGACTCAAATGGCACCAATCAAGAAGAGACGACGTCGTTTGCTTCAGCAAACCGTAACTGTTTCGATAGCGCTCTTGGTGGTGATTTTAATGAAAATGATGAAAAGTTAAATGATAATCATTTTGCAACTAATAACGGAGATAATCACTTCTCTAATAATGGCAACAGCTTCCCTAACACCTCCTGGAACGACGGTGATCATGACATGAACGAATTTATCAATATGGACGAAAGTAACACTGATTTCACCAAAGAGGATGATGCGCAAGTAAAGCAACCACAGTCTCTTTTCAACAAGTTCAACGTATTGCCTGTAAAGCTGCAGAGCTCCAACTTGTCCAACAACATGGATAGGGACCATTTGAACCAAGAAAAGTTGATTAGCAAGGAAACTACCCCTGCTTCCTCTAGTACGACCCCTTCTTTCACTCCCACCTCCAGCTTGTCGCAAACGTTGAAAAAGGAAGCTCCTACCGAGTGTTTCAACTGTCATACTTTGAAGACTCCGTTGTGGAGAAAAGACCCTACCGGTAACACTCTTTGTAATGCCTGTGGTTTGTTTTTCAAATTGCACGGTACAACCAGACCATTATCACTTAAAACCGATGTCATTAAAAAGAGATCGTCTAGACGACAATCATCTACATCCAAAAGTGCTTCTAACTTATCGCTTTCCTTCAAAGATAACAACCGGGGCAAATTGTCCAGTATACCAATTCAACCATCTTCAGTTCCTAATAATAGTTTCCAAGCAAATTCAATTACTTCCAATCCATCCTCTTTCACCAATATATCAAACTCGACAAATTCCAGATACAAAAACATTTTGATTTTACCAAAACCTCCTTCCCAACCTACAACTCCTGCTGCAACCGCAAGTTCATCATTTAATATGAAGTCTATCCAAATTCCCGAAAAAGCTAGTGGTTCTTATTATTCACCAATGTCAACTCCAAACGCCAATCAACAGTTTAAACGTAAAAAGTCAGAGGTTAACTTAGTTGGAACTCCTACTGGCAGTATGACAAATATTTATAACAATTACAATATCTCTAGCAACGGCAACAATAATACCCCCAGTGATTTTGTGGACTTTAATAGACGTATAAGTACATCGTCGACAATGTCTAACAGTTACAAGCGTAACGTTCAGTTAAGTCGAAAGTCGTCTTCATCAAACTTGGTGAGGAAGAATTCATATCTGATAACAAATACCAAGTCATTGCCTATCTCAAATTTGACAACTACCAATATTAATTTGTTATGCCAAAGAAACAATTCATATTTTGATGATCCATCAAGTTTATCTAGAAAAAATTCTAGCACTCTCATCCTGAATATTAATACCACAGGAAGCGTAACTTCGATCTCATCATTGGGAGTTGACATTCATAGAAGCAATAGTGTGTCCAACAGCATGCCTAATAACATCAACAACAGCGTACCGAGCACTCCATATAATATCACAGATTTATTACCATCGAGCCGACCAAGCAATATGAACCCCCCTTCTAATAAACAGTTTTCCCACGATGATGTTGGATTAGATCAAGATATGATGAGCATTGATTTTAATAATGAATATTCGCCAGGGGAAATTAAAGAAGAAGACGAGTTGACCTTTAAAAGCACTAGAAGTGAATTGACTAGAGGATTGCAAAATCAAATGAATATGATGGGAGGTAGTAAAGATTTGGATTGGTTAAAATTCGAAATATAGATTATAGACTATAGAAAATGCTAATTGAGATTAGTAAAAATAGTCGATGGTTCTATATAAGCTTTTTGAACGATTTTACTTGGTATCAATAAGCAAAAAAATGTATTAAATTCGGCTACATGATTAAGAAAAATTCACTTCTAAATATTCAATTCACAATTACGAACATTAAGGAAAATTCAATAAGAAAAGAAAGATTTGTTAACTCCCTAGAATCAACTAGTAAATATGTTGAGCGACTAGGATAACAAGTAGGTTAATAAAATTATGGTTATAAATGCAATGGTGACAATATTCAATTCAACAACTCAACTCGTACAAGTTCAGTTGAGATTTTATGATATATATTAGTTTTATAGGAATGATACAAAAAGTATCTTACTCACCCACATATTGTAAACGTTTAGTCTATTCTGCGTTTGCTGCTAGAGAGACCTTTCTATGACTACAAAAGTGTTATCTTGGTCATATTTGACGAGTATGGTAGCGCTGAAGAAATTGTGGGTTTGGCAACATTCGTGTGATACAGCTCTGGGCAAAGTCTAACACCCATTACAAAAATCGACCGCGCTACCATGTGATGATCCGAGATCAATTATACAGAATCAGCCAAAAGAGGTATAATGTACAATAGCTACGTCACCAGTTGACTCCCGATTTCCTTTACCAAGAAATGGTACTGCATTGATGTAGTGTTTCAGTAACTAAAACTAAGATCAGGCTAATTTCTGCTAATTTCTGCTACCACAGTGTGCACTTGCATGCAGACTCAGTGATGGCACATCATTATACAATTGTAAAGAGATCGAAGCAATCTGATACGGTGAACTTTAGCCTAGGCTGGACAAAGTAATGTAATCAACTGCAGTCTGCTCACTCTGCCGTACACCCAGTCTAGGCTACAGTGAATGCACAGTACTACCGTGCGTCGTTAGACGCAGTACCAGTCGTAGCTTCGTTTACTTCGTATATCGTACAACACTACCATCACTAATTCGTACAATTGGTGCATTATTTCCGTAGAATGAGTCAAGATGATACTACATTGGTATGAGTATATTCTAGAAGGAATTGCCTAGAAATAACTGAATAAAACACGACTTTGCTAACAATTGTCTTCCCCTGTGTTAATAGCAGCCAACAATAATGCACGCGCTACCATTCTAGTTAATGCATCTTGCGACGACTGCGAAACCTGCCCATGTGCAAATAAAGTGCGAACAGCAGGCCTAAAGAACAGCTCACACCAACACTCGTGGCACCGCACCCACGCGCCATACCACAAAATTTGCACCCACCCATGTAGCTAGCCATACCAGCCCTACCCTGGGCATTGCCCAGTGCAACACGTCTTCACTCTGGCTCGGTCAATCGGTGCTAGGATCCTGCGGCGCTACCATGTTAGCCCCGGCCACGTTCGATGCTATGGGTATAAATAGGAAAAATTTTTCACTATTTCCAAACTCCCATTTTTCATCAAAACTTATTTGAACTCATTGAATATGTCTGCTCCAGCCCACAATTACAAAGTCGCCGATATCTCATTAGCCGCTTTTGGTAGAAAGGATATCGAATTATCCGAAAATGAAATGCCAGGTTTAATGTACATCAGAAAGAAGTACGGTCCTTCTCAACCTTTGAAAGGTGCTAGAATTGCTGGTTGTTTACACATGACCATCCAAACCGCTGTTTTGATTGAAACCTTGGTTGCTTTAGGTGCTGAAGTCACCTGGTCTTCTTGTAACATTTTCTCCACTCAAGATCACGCTGCTGCTGCTATTGCTGCTGCTGGTGTTCCAGTATTCGCCTGGAAAGGAGAAACCGAAGAAGAATACCAATGGTGTATTGAACAACAATTGTTCGCTTTCAAGGACGGTAAGAAGTTGAACTTGATCTTGGATGACGGTGGTGACTTGACCTCCATTGTCCACGAAAAATACCCAGAAATGTTGGAAGGTTGTTTCGGTTTATCTGAAGAAACCACCACCGGTGTCCACCATTTGTACAAAGCTTTAAGAGACGGAAAATTGAAGGTTCCAGCCATCAACGTCAACGACTCTGTTACCAAGTCCAAATTCGACAACTTGTACGGTTGTAGAGAATCTTTGATCGATGGTATTAAGAGAGCCACCGATGTCATGATTGCCGGTAAAACCGCTGTTGTCGCCGGTTTCGGGGATGTCGGTAAAGGTTGTGCCGAAGCTTTGAGAGTTATGGGTGCCAGAGTTATTGTCACCGAAATTGACCCAATTAACGCTTTACAAGCTGCTGTTTCTGGTTACCAAGTTGCTCCATTAGATGAAGTTGCTTCTATCGGTCAAATCTTTGTTACCACCACCGGATGTCGTGATATCATCACCGGTAAGCACTTTGAAGCTATGCCAGAAGACGCCATTGTTTGTAACATTGGTCACTTTGACATTGAAATCGATGTCGCTTGGTTGAAAGCCAACGCCCAATCCGTCGTCAACATCAAACCTCAAGTCGACAGATTCTTAATGAAGAACGGTAGACACGTCATCTTATTAGCTGAAGGTAGATTAGTTAACTTAGGATGTGCTACTGGTCACTCTTCTTTCGTTATGTCTTGTTCTTTCTCCAACCAAGTCTTAGCCCAAATCGCTTTGTTCAACGTTAACAACAAAGAATTCAGAGCTGAATTCCCAGAATTCGCTAAATTGGACAAATTCGACGTTGGTGTGCACTTATTACCAAAGATCTTGGACGAAACCGTCGCCAGATGTCACTTAGAACATTTAGGTGCTAGATTGACCGTTTTGTCTGATGTCCAAGCTGAATACTTGGGTATTCCTCAACAAGGTCCATTCAAGGCTGATATTTACAGATATTAGAGAACTCGTTTAAATCTGCCTTTTAATTCCTTTTAGTATGCATGAAGCGAGATTGTCGCTTCATGGGTGCTAAAATTGTATTTTACGAAATTTATGTTTTTTATTTGCATCAACTGCATTTAATGTTTGGTTTTTATGATAAGGTTATGTTTTAAAGTATTTTTCAATATTTTATTCATGTTTTGTTGTGTATTTTTATTTTATTTTTGGGAGTTATTCTTTAAATTTAATTTAGAGAGAAAAGGTAGATTATATACTAAATATTAATAAAGGTATCCTCAACGGATTAAAAAAAAAATACTTTCAGTAGAGATTTTCAGTAGAGCAATCGATCACAAGTAGAATACGTTGGTCTAATGCCTTATGATTTTTTATTAAATTCTATTTCATGTATTTGACTTTTGATCAGCAATTGTTTTTGGTACTTTTATTCTGTCATTAACAGATTTTAATATTCCGTTTTAGTAGGTTTTTAGCAGATCTGATTCTCTTTTTATATTTCTATTCTGTTTTAGCTGCTTTTATAATTATCTTGGTATCTTCTAATATTCTGGAAAACAATCTTCTAAGTAAATTTTGGTCGAAACTTTTACTTTCTCAAGTGAACTTTAATTTGATGGTTTCAGTGCAATCCTCATCTGCTAACTGAATAGGAGTCTGTGGGTAATGTCCATGGGCAGCATCTTTTCTAAGACACCAGTCAAACTTGTTACCGTACCCAATAGCACCGGTATCTCTGTTCCATTGAAACTGGTATTGAGTTGGATTATTCTTCCCTTGACAATTGAATTGACCAGTGGAATCAACCCCACAATACCCTTTAGACGATCTGATGTTGTATCCACCAAATGGAGCTTTAAAAATGGTATATGTTGCGCAAGTACCATGTTCATAATACTTACCGTTGGAAATCAAGCATCCGCTGTGATCCTGTAACCTTAAATTACCTCTTTCACCGATTTTAGTAGGCTTACCACCATGTTGAGTTGTAGTTCTCGTAGCTGTAACAGTTGGGTTTACTTTCTTCTTAGGAAGCCATTTGATTCCGGTATCACGGCATTGGGAATCATGCAAAGCAGGAATTTCTACGAACTTCTCCCCCAAGATAGACCCTTGTAAATGATGGTAATACCAAACTTCTTGTAATGCGTTTCTACGATCACATTTAAATTTGACTTGATTACCACCGAAATTTTTATCCAAAGCATCCTGGATTTGTTGCTTGGTGTAAACATTGGTTTCTGATGGCACAATACCTTCTGATGTAAGGAACTTGTAGGTTGGAAGCTTTTCATAGAGTGCTACGGTGATTCTGTAATAATCATATACGTTTTGGTGGTTTTTGGCATTGGCATAGCAATGAGGTCTTAAAGTCTTCACACATGTACCATGTTTATTGAATTCATGCTGCCATAATGATGCATCATTACCATTAAAATTCTTCCAGTACTGGGCCATTTTGTTGTATAATTCTTCATCGTTGAATTCGCCTACAATAATGGACTTGACATCGCGATTAATATTCAACGAATTGTCACAAAACTGCTCGTAACTGCCGTCGCAGTTATCCGGCCATAAACCATGCAATGTCCATTCATCCTCCTTACCAATTGGAGGAGAATAGTCCCAAAATTGAGTTTGTAAGAGAATTCCACCAGGCGACTCAAAACAACACGAATTTTCTACAGGTGTAGAATTTGAGCAGGTGATTGGAATATCGATAGGACAAGACGGAATATTAGCATTTGTATCGAATAAAGGCTGTTGTACGCCAAATAATGACCCAAGAAGTCTATTGGTAGACATGGCCATAGAGACCTCCAAAAGAGCCAAATTTAAAAATAAGTAACTGGAAACCATGATTGAGTACGAGTATACTTTCAAATCCAACCCACGGTATTAATTGGTATTTATACTTGGAAAGAAAGTGACATCTTCCGTCATCCATCATCAGCGATAAGATAAAGCAACCGAGTGTATGCAGGCTTATCGCTATTTCAACATCTGCCAATAAATGAATCACTATGACGTGTTTTGGAAGAGGTAGTGACCAATAGTAGTAGTTGTAGTATTGGCAATGAATTGGATAGATGAAATTTGTGGCCAAATTTGGACATTTTAAACGATTATAGCATACGTAAAGAGCTATATTTTAACAGCAATAGATATATAGAGCTTGTAGTAATGGCAATGTTCATAATGAAAGATTCGAACTATTGTAACTTACCGAATTATTGAAGGAGAACACTTCTCTGCCAAATACGAGTCAGGACCAACCAAAGTACCCGAGGAACTGTAGCATTAACAGGTCTTTGGTGGGAAATGGAAGTAACTTATGCCTCTTGTATTTATGAAAGCTGTAAGTGATTGACCTAGAAAAATGTCTATTGAGCTGGCTCTGGGATTTTATTTTAGTGAACCGGGTGTAGTTGTATTGGCTATGTTTAATTTACGCTCTATTAGTGCATTCATGTCCACTTGTGTAGCTATTGTCTTCGTTTTAGATGTTTTGATATGCAATATCTTCACGATTATTGGGCAATTTTAACTTGAAATTATGCATTTTTGTAAGATTATAGAATGATCTCGGGAGAACTAGAGGAATCTGTAACGTTTAGTATAAATCTGCCTCTAGGTAGAAAATTAGCAGCAAAACAATTTGGGTGCAAAAAAAAATGCGCCATAGCCGTACTACAATAACTATAATTGATTCATTAATTGAGAACAAGAAGATATAAAACTGGGCCACTATATTAGTTATGTATATTAAAGCCTGAACCATACATATTTACCGAAAAAGAACTAAAATCTGCAATATACTATATTTTGAGATATACTGCAAGGAAACGAACTTCTAATTTACTACCAACTCTAATAAAACGAAATAAAGATTATGGCGAAAGCTTGTAACTTTCTGAATTATACCCTTAGAGCAGGATCTTTTGGATTTGGTTCATCTTCTGAAAAGATTAGGGACGATCGATGTGAAATTGGCAGGATTTGCCCTGCTATAGCTGCAGCAGTAGGTATCAAATCAGGGGAGTTCTCAGTCCCCGAGAAATTTTCAAATCTGTCGGGAGTTTTAGACAATACAATTCCTCCACGTTGAAATTCTTGATATTTGAAACAATCTAGACAACTAAATGTCCTAATCAACGGAACTATTGATAAAAGTATCAATAGAAACAATGAGGTGACAAAACTTAGCCATAAGATCAAAGTGAATGCTATTAGAGATTTACCTAAACGGCAACTCGTTGAGCCATAGCAGTCGCCTAAAGAACCGTAATCATCAGTAATTAGAGCAAATGCAATTAACCAAAGTGTGCCTATTGTTGTTTCTGCAAGCGTTAATATACCAGGAGTATAGATATTCAAGATCGACAACGCAAATAAGGGAATAATATAAATAATGGTAAGGGCAGAAACTACTATTATGTATATGGCTCTACCGTTAGCTCCATTGAACTCTGCTACCAAGGCAATAGAAAGAGCTAGTGTTACCAAGGAAATAACTACTTGTACCCCACGATAAATCATCGCAATCAAACTGGCTAAACGGTAAGCGCAGCTTTCTGATTCGTCGCTACGAAGGTTCTTATTAAAATCAGACATTATACGGAATTTTGATACCTATCTATAACAATCAAGTGTGGATAATTTGAATAAATAACAAATTAAACATATTGCAAAACTTAAAGGCTTGTACTGAAAACCCCCCTTAGCCACCTTATGCATACATATATTGAATCTGGCACAAAACTTTGTTCATTGACACAGTACCCATGACAATGTTACAAGTGTCAAACACTGTTTGTGCCATGTTGAAGTGTTTCGTATGTGTGATACCAACATAGAATGCACAATTATTCAAGTTTTTGTGAATTTGGCTGCAAAAAATGATATACTACAGATATATCTTCTTAGCATACGGAACCGCGCACAAAAAAACTACACCAAAAGCGATCTCGAATAGCACGATAAGGCTCACGATTATTGGTTATTTTTTGAATTACGTTCCTTAAGGGAATGTTCGTGCAGTGTTCGTAGTGATACAAGTTGTCCAAGGTAAATTTTTTCTTGAACATATACAACTATATTTGAGAAGAAACGCACTATCTATGCTCCAAGGGAAAAAATGTACTAAGATCGGATTCAAGTACCTCCCTTTAAGAAAAATATCGTAAACCATCTCATATTCTTCATTATATCTGCATCATATATGATGACATCGCTCTGAGGAAATAATATACTTAAAATGTCCTACTAGGCTTTTATCTAGTTGCCTTCCTTTTGGAAATCGATACCAGATTTGAACAATGTGCGACTTCGGCTTAAAGTTCGTATTCCAAAGGCTGTTATTACAATCTATGTTGATTATTGCCGATAGGCAATAAGATTTGCCTTGCTCATTGAGACGAGCACATGCAGTGATTCTCAAGTAGTAGTTAAGAAGTAGGATATTTCTCGGAATTTGTTCTTATGTGCGACTCCAGCATAGTACAGGAGGTACCGTGCATGGAGCATTTGTTAACTAGCAGCTCCAAGAGATTTGGAAAAATAGAGATACAGACAAGAAAATAATTAATGGTCAGAATACCTATCTCAATTCGCCCCAACGGTCATTCTATCGAGGGGTTGCCAGATCCAAGGTGAAATTGCAAAGATGAAACTAAGGATCTAAAAATTTTAAGGGAGCACGTCACCATTAGTGCAAAGGTTACCAATAAAAAATTATTGATGACAACAATGGGGTACAATAATATTAATTCGTAATGCTATCGCGCGGATTTATGTCATTATCCTAATCGAAGAGGCTGTTCTTGCACATGAAATTAGCCACGATAGTCATGGCAACCGAAGTCCACCTAATACGACCAAGAGCAAACGGTCGCGGTCAAAAGTAACAGTGGTTTAACGAAAGAGACAGAAAACCGTCTAATTATCGATTAGTAATAACACGGTGCGTTGGTAATATTGTGCCATAAGAACGCTGCATGCTAGTCGTAACCATTGGGGCAATTCTGCAGACCAAGCATGAATTGTTCAGCCGTAAGGTTCAAGAAAATAATTTCGTAAATGAATATTACACAAAACCGTATTGAAAACCGACTTTGAGAAGAATACAACCAAGGGTGATATCCTACGAAGCAAGCTGATAGTCTTATATGATAGTGCTACAAGTGGGCTACAATTGCGCTACAAGAAGTGCAACTATGGATTATAACAGCTTAAAATTCAGATAATTAACATTATACACTAATTAAGCGGCTGGAGATTTTGCATCGAGATGCGCATCTACAGCCTCTTGAGGGTTTTCATGAAGGTTTTCATGAAAGTTTTCATGAAGGTCTTCATGAAGGTCTTCATGAAGGTCTTCATGAAGGTCTTCATGAGGAATATCTTCAGGGGTTAAACCACCTTTTTGTTCCAAATCCTCCTCTTGGCCGTTTGTAGGGTTTGTATGATCCAAAGGAATTTCATCAAGAAAGATATAACCTGGAACAAATGCATGATCCGGTTGAAATGTAGCTTCAAATGATGATGATCTTATAATTGGAATAATGGTGAAATGAATCAATAATCCCAAGGTTCCGCAGAATAATAACCATTGCAAAACACCAAATGCAATCAATGCTTGACCGCATTGACATGCAACTGTAGATTGGGTACCATAGACATAGGCTATAAGGGGGTCACTACAACTTCCCCCACCATAATCGTTAGCCATAACTGCAAAGGAAGAAAGCCATAAAACAGTAAGGACGAATTCCGATACCCAAACAATCCCAGCACTAATTATATTGACATAGCGTGGAAGTATAAAAAGGGCAGCAATAACAACGATTGAAAAAATCGAAGTTACTAACACTAAATTAGCATCGTTATCATTACCCTTATATGTGTTGATAATTCCCGCAGATAAACCAAGACCAAGGATGGAAAAGCCGAATTGTATACCTCTTAAAATATAACTAAGTAATAATTTATCGATCATGACCTAACAAGTAATGCACTAATAATTAATGCTAACTTATAGTAGTAGTTATAATAGTGAGATTCAACAGTTAACTTCTGAATCTAATAGTACAAACAATACGAATTGATTGAAACTTTCGTATTATAAATATACGGAAGCAAATTTTATTACCTGATTTTTGCAACAATTTATATTCTGGGGGTTAAATAATATTTTTTGTCCTGCAGTACAACTCTTTTTAAAATATTTTATTCATGAATACAACAATACCTAGGAACAACGAGGTGTCATTTATTTTAAGTTTCATGTGAACACAGGATTGGAGAATATGCAACTTCCTAATTATGGAACATGTTATACGATATTTTTGGCTTAGACAATGGGTTAAAAAATTATGCAAGTATATGCGGGTAACAGGGATCGCTAAGCTCAAGAGACTGAGTGATGAGGGTATTTCTAAGATTTAGCTAGAGCAGCCTTACGAAAGCAAAGATAAGAATACTTATCTCAAAAAGAAATACATAGGAAGTGTAGAGAATTTCAGAGTAGAGATAGCTATAATGATAATTGGTGGTCAAACCAGCGAAATAGTAGTGACATAGATACAGCTTCGTATTTCATTCGATCCATCTTCCAGCCACAAAAAGGTTAAATCGAGGTTAACAAACAAGGACATTGTAGAATCCCGAGGATCAGGCAATACTTGCTAGCTATAGGAGCCATGGCGAGTATTTGATTGCGAAACTGATAGACGATGAGTTGGTTGATGATGCTGTCACATCGTATTAGTTCGTATTTCATGCGGAAGAGGCTCATTCATACATATCGCAATAAAGTGACTAAGTAAAATTGTAGCTAAGCACCAATGGCATGGCATGAAGACGTGTGGCAAACATACATAAGTATGACATGTGCCTTAGATGTCTCAAGTGAAATATGTATAAAAACTGACCCACACCTACTAGACATAGCAACGAAGATTAGGTTAGGTTCAAGTAGAATTGAAGTAGCTTCGCGGACCATTGCATCAGCTCAAGTATATTGGTTGGTTATACTAATGGACTCATTTGACTTCAAGTAATCAACTTCCAGTTAATTTAATTCCTGTCCATCTCAAATAATTATGGTCGTTAAGGTATATGGTGTTATATGCACAGACCTTGTGCCTGCGCAATGCATTTGCTCAAGCCTCAAGCTTTGCAAATGACACCATCAGCAGAATCTACAAAACATGAACAGCCTCCATATCAACGATTGATCATCCAAGGTAAATGATGATTCCAGTTGAGCTTTTCTATCGTTTCACTTTCAGTTTTTCTTTTTTCTTCTTTTTCTTTTATTTTTTTTTGCACATTCTGGTTTTTTTAATTTACGAATATTTGACTGTGTATTTACCTCGACGAACAATGATATAGTTGCGAGTTGAAGCCCAGTCTAGAATTCGGTTAAACTGAGCCCTCCTATTTTATGTAAATGGTCCTATTCAGCAATTAATTAAGTAGTATGTTACCTATAACAAGTCGGATATGTGATAATGTTGGACCAAATTTTGCACGTTCAGATAAGAAATTTTTGACAAATATTCATAAAAATCATTAAATGCGAACAAAATGAGTTCTAAAAATGATTATCGGTTTATCTACATTTTTGTAAAATTTCCTGTAACAATTCACTATATACATTATGTGCTAATCTTATCGCATTCGAGTGCAAGTTCATTATATAAGTAATCACTCAATTTGATTAATCCGTCAGTTCCGTTGCACAAACGGTATAAGTTATTGGATTGATAACTTCCTGGGATGATTTTACCTTTGTCGTCTACTTGAACATATCCAAAGATATTGTCGACTTCGGGAATTCTCGCATACTCAGGAATATGTCTGAAGTCATAAATTGGCATAAATGAAGATGCATTCATCCCAGCTTCCATAATAAAACTAAAGTCATCTTGAATAGATGAAGAGATCTTCTTATGCAAAAGAGGCAAGAATTTGGCCTCAGATTGGAAAGTCTCTGGATTTACATCTTCTGATGATTTTCCATATCCAATAGGTAAACTACGAGGGTTTTGAGATAAGGAAAACTTTACTCCGCCGTCAATTTCATGAATGAAGATTTGATCATTCTTGGCGTATCTAGTAAATAACCTCTGTTGTAAGGGAACCCTAACTCTTGCAAGTATACTACGACCCTGAGTCTTGAACATTATATTATTAAACTAAAAATTTCACTTTGGTAATCGCACTTTCTCTATAATCTTCCCTCATCGGCAGCCATTATTAATAGTCAAACCCCACAATTCCAATTAATCCCGTACCTAACCGAGTAAGGTGGTTTACTAACAGCTCCCGCTGATGACTTTCTATGTCAAATGTAGTAGATTGTATCTCATTTCTGCTTTACTAGAATAGTGCTACTCGCGATCTCAAAAATACCAGTTTTAGTAAAGTCTACAAATAGAAAAAAAAAAAAAGAAAAGAAACAGAAAGCGAGTGTGGTGCTACATAGTGTAATACAGTTGTATTTCCCCTCCGTATCCACATGCCTCAAAGACTAAGGGCTTCGAAGCAATCACCATTGCTACCTTTGGCACCAAAAATGTACATCCTGTATATAATCTTTGTACATTAGACCCCATACTAAACGGACTTCGATTCAGATCATTATATTATAGCTTCTTTATAGAGTCAAGTCCATATTGATCGTAGATTCGGTAAATGGTCGGAAATACATCGCTTTCAATTGTTTTGTAAAATAACCTTTTTCACAGCTACTTTACTTTTCTTACTGGCATTACACAGTATCCTAGAATAAGAAGTAGACTTAATCATTGTAAATTCTACATTATATCAACTTCCATTGTTCTTTGATGAAATTTTCCAAAGTAATGCAGTACAAACTATCTCAATTGCCTAAAGCGAGCAGTTTCACAAAATGGTTAACTCCGGACCCATCAATCACTTTAGATGATGTAAAACAAAATACTCCCATTCTTCATACCCCAAGAATCCTATCCCAAGGTAGTTATTCCTTCTCGCTTCCCGAAAAAAGAACACAATACCAGTATCTATCATCAAACGCAAATGCTTTGCGCGACCTTGGCCTAGATGCAGCACAGGAACATGATTCTGAGTATCAGTCTATTGTCTCGGGGCAATTATATCTAGACAATTCCTTTACGACTCAAGGTTATCCTATTCCTTACGCACAAGCCTATGCGGGGTGGCAATTTGGTCAATTCGCTGGTCAATTGGGTGATGGAAGAGTTATCAGCTTGTTTGAAATACCTAAACCAGTACCAGACACCAACAATAGACCAGTGTATGAGCTTCAATTGAAGGGTGCTGGAAAAACGCCCTTCTCCAGGTTTGCAGATGGAAAAGCTGTTTTAAGATCCTCTATAAGAGAGTACATCATTTCTGAACATTTGCATGCTATTGGTATTCCTTCAACAAGAGCCTTATCCATCACATATCTACCAAAAACGTTAGCCCAAAGGCACAGAGCTGAGAAATGTGCCATTGTGTCCCGCTTCGCGGAACTGTGGGTAAGATTGGGTAATTTTGACTTGTTTCGTTGGAGAGGTGATAGAAAAGGCATCAGAGAATTATCAAACTATGTAATTGACAAATTATTTACTATAGATGGTGAAAAGTTTGGTCATTTGAATAACATTTTACGTATTAATGCCGACTTTTTTGTGAATACAAAAGAAACAATTGGCGAGTTAACAGATTATGATAAAATGTATTATGAATCAGTTGTTCGTAATGCTTCAACTGCAGCCAAATGGCAATGCTACGGATTTCTTAATGGTGTTTTAAATACTGACAATACTTCGATCCTTGGATTATCAATGGACTTCGGACCTTTTTCAATCATGGATAGATACAATCCAAATTATACTCCAAATTCTGAGGACCATGAGCTCAGATATAGTTACAAAAATAGCCCCACTGCTATTTGGTGGAACTTGACTAGGTTTGGGGAAGATTTAGCGGAACTAATTGGAGCAGGAACCGGTCTCATCAATGATGAAACTTTCAAAAAGGCTGATTTCAAAGAAGAATGGGAAGATAGCATAATTAAAAGAGCTACGAAGATTATTGAAGTGGGTGGTGAAATTTACCAATATGCATTTACAAAAGCTTACGTGGAGACTATGTTTAACAGATTAGGATTGCCATCAAAATTGATTGATTATAGCGACATAGATTCACATAATAAAAAGTTGATTACACCATTATTTGATCTTTTATACAAAGTCCAATGTGATTTTAATAAGTTCTTTTTGGTATTACAACAAGCCAACTTTGAAAATTTTCAACCTGAAACTATTGCTAAATCTATCTTGGAACCTTCATTCGATGAAAATGATTCTATATACTCTGAATCTGAATTGATTCAGGAGATAACAACATGGTTAAACATTTATCACAATTATTTGACAATGGTGAAACTTGAAGATCCAGAATGGACAAGGGATGTTAGTCGAAACTATAACCCAATTTTCTTACCGAGAAATTGGATTTTAGATCAAGTTATTGAATTTACTGAAGAATCATCGGGAGAAGATCTTTCATATCTAAAGAAATTGGAAAAAATGAGTTCAAACCCATATGATCCTAGTAAGTGGGGAGATGATTTAAAAGACTTAGAAAAATCATGGTTACTTCAAAGTGATAAAGGTACTGATTATTCCATGTTACAATGTAGTTGTTCTAGTTGAATTCTAAGCTTAAGCAATCGTTTATGGAACCGAAATATTATGCAGATCAAAATAAACGTATAGTATAGACACTATAGATAATGAACAATCTCAATTTACAAAAATATTTATTAAAATGGAGTTCTAAAGAACGATGGGAATTGAACTAATTACAGAAAGATAAAGATGGCAATTGGAGTCACATTAGCCACTCTTTTAACATGAATTAAAAGCAAATTAATTATTTTTGAACTGAAACTGGCAACTTTATATGGATTTTTTGATTGTTAGATAATCCTATTGAAACTCTAATGAAATATAATCGAGCCATGCGACAATATTGAAAGTTTGGAACTAAAGAAAAGCTGTCGTAAGCTTTAGTTTTATTTTTCGCTTGGTCAATGGTTTTCAACACTGCACTTTCTAAATTAAGCACCATATTGAAGCTTTTGCTGTATTGGTTGGAACTCTCATCTTTCCAAGGAACGGAATTGATTGATTTTGGCGATAAGGTTGCTAATTTATTGTTAGCCTCAATCTTTAAATCCTCAATCCATAAATTATGACATTTTGACTGCAATTGGCAAATACTTTTGACGTCATCAACAAATTGTTTGTCTAATTTAAAATTATCTCCCAAATCTTTAGCGACATGATACAATTCCGTGGATAAGATTTGAAATGGTTTTACAATATTGTTTTCAAAAGTGTCCGTATCACGAAATTCATGTTTTTCATGAACTTTATTTGTCTTAGCTTGGAAAATTATATCGTGATGGAATTCGATTGGAATTGGATACTTCTCTGTTTTGATTGTTAACACAACCAAATCTGCACTAATGGATTTTACTTCAGGGATTTTTTTATAATCGCTCGCTTCTGTTGCGTGGGGAAAAGTAAATTTGAATTCAATCGGAACATTTAATGTCCAAGTTTTGATGTCTTCTTCTGTGAGTGGAGACAATCTAAACTGAATTGGAGGAATATATGTTACTTCGTACTCTTTCTTTGGTGTATTTACTTGCAATGTACCGATTTGTTTTGTAGAGCCTGCAAAGGTTTTCTTTGTTAATAAGTAATTGAAAACGTAGTCGTCCTTAATCTTTGGAGTATACTTGATATCCCTAACTGTGGATTGGTAAGACTGTCTTAATTTAGCCAATTCCAAATCAGTATCAGAAAATCTTCTTGTCATATCAATAGAAGCATCGTATTGTTGAGACTGTAAAGATTCCCGCAACTGTTTACCAAAGTCGATTTTTTCACGAATTCTGTTGATTAGATTATCATGCATTAATTTGTTCTCGGTGAATTTCATCACTTGTTCGTTTTTAGTTAGTTTATTTGATTGCTGCAATATTCTGACATAATTATATTCTTCCTTTAAAATCAAGAATTCGTCACCTTTGGAGTTAATTAAAATGGTATCATCACTGTTAAAAAGCGATTTATCAACATTATATCTTGATTTTCTTCCAATAAATCTCGCTAACACTCCATAAGTGATTGAAGTGTCTAGCATGGTAAAATCTTTAACTGGAGAAACATGAGGACCTGGTTTTTCGATCGTAGGACAACCCATTGATGGTGGTAATTGAACATGGGCAGATAAGTTGTGTTCGTTACACTCTGTGTCTAGTAAAAAATTAGGAATTTTGAAGGTAAAGAATCGTTTATACACTCTATTAGGTTTTATTATTTTGTCAGAAGCAAAAGACAAATACGAGCCATCCGAATCCACAATATCAGGACATTCGAATGGATTTTCAAACTCCGTTATCAAACGATTGATATGACCTTCATTCCAAGAGCCAGAAAAGTCGAACATTTGCAAGAAATTTCTTGCATGAATTAACTTTCTAGTCTTTCCATCAATAATTTTTACTGTACCTTCAAATACAAGATAAAACAATTCAAACGGAATATTATGATCAGAGGAGTTTTCAATAGTAACATAACCATTTAAATAGTCACCTTGTTTATATTCGAAAATAGAAGGATCGATTTCAATTGGCTCTTTTCCAAACTCACAGATATCTTTGGTGAAATGGATCTTGACAGCGATTGCATTTGAATCAGGATTCGAGGTATCGGTTAAATTTTTCAAAAGATGGGTATTATCCAAAATAGTTTCCTGCCAATTTGCCTGTTCATCAGCAAGAATAAACCTTGAGTTTGGAGTGGAATTGACATTGTGCGAATGAACAGAAGATAAAGAATTAGTAGAGTTGATAGAACGAGTTGGTGGAGTATGTTGCAAGGGTATGCCACTATCGAGAGAAACATCACTCATCAATGAAGGGGATGATATAGAATCTCTATGATAAGTTGGAGGTAAATCAGGTAAGTCATCCTCTTCGTTTAGATGGATGCCTCGATAAAGGGCATTATACATGTGATAGCTTGGCAAAATCGACCAAACTGGAGCATCATTGGTAACTGCAGTTGGTTTGGCTTCAATTGGATCGTAACTTGGAGTGTCGCTAGAGGAATTGTCTGTATCGAGGATGTTTGATTGAGATTGTAGTGATGGTAGTGTCATATCAGTTGGTTTCACAGCCATGATTAAAGGAAGTCGATAAGATATAGATCAATCGAGAATTAAGATCAGACGAGATCGGGTAATGAACAAGAATCGATAGGAAAAATGTTGAATAGATTAGACAAGATCAGTAGTTACAGCCTATTGTAAAAAAGGGGTACAACGCTAACAATAGGAACAGTACAAATTAATTCAAAGGCTACCAGGAGTAGCAAGGATTAATATTTGTTATGGAGATAATGGATGGATACTGTAGATATGGCTGGGACCGGTGTATATGAATATATATATGATCTATAATATATATTGAAATAGTATTAAATCTACTTTATATTACCTCCTATAATGTACTATAGGGATGAAACTAATAAATAATGCTAGTATAAAGAAATATACTTCTTTCAAAATGTATAAAACAACAGCATTCAATCCATTTATATAAAAACCTAAAACCCCATTAAAGAGCTGAAACGAATAATATTAACCTAAACTGTACGTGAGTCACTTCTATTAGTAATCTAATTTTACGAATGCTAATGGACTCCATGTATGTGTACCACGCAATAGGAAAAAAGCTTACAACGAAACAGTGCGCAATAAGAAAAGAAAAGAGCCCTGGAACGACCTGTCATTCCTCTAAGAGAAGTTGCGACCTGGACGAACGGAGTTAACAATTATCAATCTTTTTCAGTTGCCTTTCTGAGCGGGTTGTTTCTCGCAACTAGATGGCATCTATTATATCACTGGCTAGCGATATCTGTACGTTCTATTATAACATGCACGATTGTATTATATACAACCATCTTGATATCTGCAAGTGTTTTCGTCTGTTTCCTTTCAGAGAAGTGTCTAGAACTATTTCTCTATGGAAACGTACCGCGAGGAATGGATCAATGAATGAATCATAAATGAACAATTCACATCACTGTAGTACCTCGTACATTTGCAACCAACGTATGTCTAGATTCGTAATCATTGCATGGTCATCACAACGGTTTTGCTTATTGTCTATCAATCCATTACTTGGCATACAGCAATGAATTCATTGGAAGGAGAGGTTTCGTAGGGCTGAATTTACAACGGATTTGAAAGCAATGCATGACAAATATTATGAGAACAATGCATAACAATAGACTAAACGCTTGTGAATTGCGCGCAAGCATATTATTGAGTCATATCAGCCACTACCGCCTAACTTTCTCTACCCCGTAGTGTTGTAGTATTATATTTGTAATCTGTATACCTTAGCTCAGGTCTGTTGATTCTACTCTATATGGATCAGGGAGCCACTACAGTAGCTTTAATTAATATATGTCTTTTTAAAAGGTAAATCACTTCAGGTTTATTTTTTGGCTATTTTTTAGCCAAAAATTGGGGTAGACGCTCGTTTAAGTACGAATATCTGGTATGGGGACCAATAGCAACCTACTGGATACTTATCGAAGTGGGCTCATGAATGGGTATAGTAAGTTAGTGAGTTTATGGTACGGTTATGACTTTATCGGTTAAGAGAAGATTATAATGTTTGAAGGGTAACACACAGCACTCTCTGACTCCTGTTTACGCACGTTTTATCGTTCTTATGGATCTATGTCTATTAACTAATTATCTATCTTCCAAATTTCTTTAATTCCCAGTATCTAAGGGGAGGGTACACAACTCCACTAATCCCCATACATAACCACATGGCAATGTCTCCCCCAAATTCACCACCTATGGCAACTGCTACTGGTCCTATCCAATAGGTCTGGGACATACCAAGAACAGCTCCAACAGCACCAATGACAAAAGCTGCCGTAGCAGCAAGCCCTCTGGTTAATTTGTTAACATCGTTCCAAATGTTAAAATTGTAATGTTGGTTTTTTCTCACTTCTTTGGTGATATATTCTCGTTCATCTCTTGTTTCCTCGACATCTTCAAACTCTTTTGTATACAAATGAACAAATCTATCAGTCCGGAATATAGTGTTCTCTTCGAGTAAGATAATAAAATACATCGATATCCAATATCCAATCATAGGCAAGAAATTTCCTAAAATGGCTGCAAATTGGTATCTACCTACTAAGGCACAAACAAGATAAATAACGGTAATTACAATGGCCCATAACCATCTAGGAACTTTACCAAAGTATCTTCCTGCTAATTGGAACCCAAATGCTGCAGAATAGGTATTAAGAATATTGTTTGAAACAAGTGAAAGGAAAATCAAACAAAGTAAGAATTTTCCTCCACCACCCCACGGTTCAAAAGCAGCATTTAATAACCCTCCCATACCATATTGATCGTACACTGCTCTCCAAGGTGGATAGTTCATTGCAACGTTTGCAATCAAAGTCCCAGCTGTAGCAACAAATGTAGTTGGAATCCAGATACCAAAAAATGTAATTGTAAAAATCTTAATATCAGAAGTATTTTCTGGAAACAAGATATAGTAATCGGAGGCAATGGAACCCCAAGTAGAAGTAACAGAGTAAGCCAATGAGAAGAACGACAACCAGTTACCTCTAAGTGTATCATGATCGGTAATACCGTCTTCGAAAGACAAGTAGGAGAATTTTTTTGAAGAAACGATGTATAACATCAAGAAAGCAAAATTGACGGGAATACTCAAAAACGCTTCCACTTTCATTAACTGTTTAATTCCGCAGATCGAAACTAATAAGGAAATGATGGCGATGATTATGATACCTACCACCAAGGGGATCTTTTCATTACTCATAGAAACCAAAATCTCTCCTCCTACAACACTATTAACCACAGACCAACCCATGACCCCACAAATACTAACTAAAGATACAAACTTGACGGTCCACCAGCCAAATAAAAATCTTGCTCCTACCATTTGACGGCATCCTGATCTGGGTCCCATAAGCGAACAATAAGCAGCAATAAAGCATCCGATGGTTTGCCCTACGGTACCAGCTATCAAACATTTTTTCAACCCCAAGTCAAACAACAACGGACCCAAGTAGAAACTGGACATGGAACTAAGACCACCGCAAGCCGAGAGCCATAACCCCATTACAGAAATTAACTGTTTTGTCTTATTAGTTGATCTCTCATATGGTTGAATTCTTTCGATACCTCTAGTTTCCACCCCGATGGCATCTAATTTTTTGGAAGCAAGAGAAAGATATTTCCACACAGAATATTTATTATCGGAGCCATCACTCTCAATAGTAACTTGTGCGATACTACTAGAGTCTTCTAAACCCTTGAGACCCATCTCTGAAAATAAAGAGAACTAGATAAACGTTTGAAGCACTTGCAAATTCTCAAGCGCAAGGCAGAAATAAAACTGTATACGGCTATATACCTCGCTGAGAAAAGTGTGGTGCTAATATTAGTGCCTAGACAAATAGTACTTATAGGTTTTACTAGCAGCCAGATTGTGACTCTTCTGACTCTTAAATTTCTGAGCAAAAATTTTCAACTGTAAATTTTAGCGATTAATAGGAAACGGAAAAACCGCCCCTATTGGTAAGAAGTTATGCTGGGCCAGAGTCTGTCAAATTTGGCATTATTCTGAAAACATGTCAAACTTTTTCGTGGGGAAATAATAAGTGGAAGAAAATGCAAAAAAATAAGCCCAACGCGGGGGTCGAACCCGCAACCTTTTGATGTCTAAGCGCTATAGTCGACTTTTAAGAGTCAAACGCTCTACCGATTGAGCTAGCCAGGCTAATTCGTGATTTATAACTTCTTACACATATAGATACTTAGAATTTAAAAACATTCAAAAGTTGGAAACTAACAAATTTACTAAGCAATAAGCAATCCTTTCCATCCAAACAAAAACTAGATTAATGTGTTTATCTTGAATCATAAAAGGAAATTTGATATTGGTAGTATCACTGAGGAACAATTTGAATCAATTAAGTCATTCGATCCAATAAAATATTGCTAGATTTAAAATCCCCCATGTTGCCCGATGCATATGAAAATAATAAAACATATATTAGCTAACACTTCTACTACACCCTGATACTTTCTTAGATTTTACATGTTTCTTTTACAGTAATTTTAGTTTATTCAATATAATACTTTTTACTTTTTCTACAATTTTAGCCAGTTTTCTAAAATAAAGTAATTATATTATAATTGTACAAGTATCGATCTATATGGTCTTCTAACGTGAAATTTACAAATTCGCTAAGGATTGTTGAGTTCTTTCGATTAATTCCACAATTCCTTCTCTCTTAGGATGATATGGCCATTCATACTGGGGAATTTGATGAATGCTAACTCCTAATTCATCAGCAAATTGTGAAACCAACCCCGGATTCTTTAAAAATGATTTTCCAAATAATGCAAAATCGAAATATCCTTTTTCGATGTAATCATTTGTTGCTTGAATGGACTTATCTAAACCACCAACAGTAGAAACAAGAATCTTTTCACCCAACTTTTCTTTGATAGCTCTTGCGTGTGGAACATGAACAGGGAATTCATGCGATTTACCACTTCTGGCATGTTGTTTATAATCATTTCCACCCGAACTAACATCGATAACATCGATACCCTTTTCTGCAACAATTTCGGTTAACCGAATTGAATCCTCAATGGTCCAAGCGTCAGGATCAGGGGTATTTTCAACAGCAGAGATTCTCAAAAATAATGGAATGTCATTACCAACTTTGGCCTTAATGGATTCAATAATCTCTAATAAAAATCTAATTCTATTATCAAAAGAACCACCGTATTTATCGGTTCTTTTATTTGAAATGGGAGATAAGAATTCGTTGATTAAGTACCCATGAGCTCCATGTATTTCAAGCACATCAAATCCAGCTATTTTAACCGCTCTATAAGCGGCTTCTCCAAAATCATTGACAATCCGTTCAATTTCTTTAATTGACAATTCAATTGGAGTACGATAGTTACCAAATGGTCTGAATTGGATTGGAGATGGGGCTACAACTTTATCGGGCCACCCACCAATCGACTCATCAGCAATTTGTTCCAAATGGATATATAATGGCTGGCCACTAGCTTTCCTACCACCATGAGCCAATTGAATTCCAATCAAATTCCTTTGAGCATGAACGTAATCTACAATTTCCTTCAATTTTATTGCTTGATCAACATTGAATATAGCCAAATCTCGAGGAGAAAGCCCACCTTCAGGCGACACTGAAGTTGCTTCTACGAATGTTAATGCTGGACCTCTAGAGGCAATACTACCGTAATGAACTAAATGGAATGGTGTAGCCTCAAATTTATCGTTCGAAGAGTACATACACATAGGAGATGTACCAATTCGATTTGGTAAAACCAAATTTTTAATCTTAAGCGATTCAAAAATTGCAGCATTCTCGTTTTTATTAGCAAATGTTGTACCAGGAACAAATGGTGGCTCTGGTATGTAGTAATCAATATGATCCGCCAGGTTTAATTGTTCAGTAGAGGACATGTTTGCGCTTTAACTCTGTTAGATAAACTCAAATAGAAAATGTCGGTTATTGTCTAGAAACTTAAACAAAATGATCAGGAAACCAGTCAATTTATAGAGGCGCTTCTCTTGAATAAAATTCTTCAATAATTATTAATCAAGCTAACCATAGTTAAATTCTGTGATGCTGAGGTGAACTTGCATATGCTACGATGAAGTATTAATAATCACTTTGAACAAAGAAACAAAAAGTGGCAGAGATTCAAGCAAGTACGCACGATCAAACAATACGATTTAATACTGCACTTATATCTATGTGGTTTGTCGTCATCGAGCTAGAGCTATTACTTTAGGAATAGCCGTAGGTAGGTTCTTAGTATCATACAGGCGGAAAGAGCCTTGGGGGGGGGGGGTTTAGGGGGTTTAATTTTCTTTTGTTTTTTTAGGGGTAGGAAAGGAAGCGATTGCTTGACCTTCCTTATTTTGTTTAGTAGGTTGCTACATTGCTACCTTTATGGAATCAAATAATTTTCTAGTACAAACGGTATCGGCTATAATTCTTTGAAGATAACCGCTCACATTCCATAAGTTTGGAATGTCTATTCAACCAAATATTTTTGATTATTGTTGCTGTTGTATTACGCCTGTACCAATGGAAGTATTACACCGATAGAAGTGTTAAATGGATGGAAGTGTTAAATGGATGGAAGTGTTAAACGGATGGAAGTATTAAACCAATGGAGTATTAAGACCAATGAAATCACAACCAAAGAAACCACAAACAATAAAACCAAAACCAATGGAATTCTTTCAACAGCATTTTCACTCAGAAAAGATGGAAATATTTTAAATCAATTCTAGTTTCAAAATCTGTTTTAGGTAACTGACAATATGCACATTGGGGGATGGTAGTTTGCCTCAAAAGTTGCAGACCAAAACCTTGGTTATCTCTGCATAAGCTTATCTGAAGGAATCGAGGGAACTCCGAGAGTATGTACTCCGATGTGACGCAGCTCCTTATAATGGCGGTACAAATCAATTTACGATGCTACAGTTGTCTTGGATATCACACACAAGGCGTGCAAGTATTGAATGAATACGATGGTTCAACTTTGATTGGAATAATTGACACATTGTGAATTTATTATTGAATATCTATACCCGAGGAATAAGTTTTTCGTTCTAGTTTTCTAGCCCGGAAAATAAGGGTAAAAGGAAATGCGAAACAAACAATATTTGTAAATAATTTTATCTTTACCACTACGAATTAGGAGTTCATATCAGACTACCACAGAAAATAAAGGGTGAGTGTAATTGTTTGTAAGGTACACCGTCGGCTACGGGTGAATCTCTTATCAAGGCAAAAGAGAAATTAAATCAAATAGAAATAAAAAACCAAAGAGGGAATAGGGATTAAAGAAAGGTACTATTGTACATATTGTACATATTGTACAGAAAATTACAAATACCACAACATTATAATAGGAAGAGCTCTATTAATAGTTTAAACAGATACAGTGAACCAGAGTGGATGATCCAAGAAATTGTGGAACATATCTTTGTATGAACATGTGTAAACTGAATAACAATGAATACTACAATGGATAGCTTGGGTATTTTCTATTTCAATTAAGATGAGAAAATACGCAAGGGGGAAACAAAAACTGGTAAAAGAAATCGCTTGTAGGTGAAGGACAGTATATAGGGAAAAACAATAACAGATTGGTTCCGAAGTTTATTTTCTTCAACCACAGTTAGACAACGTATCAGATATGATTAATTTTATTTCATTAGAATCAAGTAATGTAGATAAGTTAATTTTTCATCATCATTTACGTTAGGTAAATTAACATGTTTTACCAGAAGCTGTGAAAAGATTTTCTTATAGTGAGGTCCGGGTAAACGATGACTAAAGGGTTTCAAGTATTGTATAAAAATAAATGGCTGAGGATGGTTTGTGTTTTCTGCAGGAAATACCACACTTAGATATTGAATTAGGATGATTTTCTAGGCTTGAAAATATGCATGCAGCTGTCTCAATATTTTTTAAAAGCTTAGACTGCTTTCTTATCTAAAGTATAAATACTAGGACAAAGCAGGCATGGTTGATGTTTTAATTTATTTGCTTTAGGACTCGATGATTTACATAGCTTACTATAATATAGATATCTTCTTCAAGCTTATTCTCAGATTAGAGAACATCTTGACAAGCGTATCATCGAGCTTGATCTTTTTGATCATCACACCATTGATTCTGTTGTTTGTTATTGATATTGTCGGTTATGTCTATATCAAGTACGGAAATAAACTAGTGGCATAGTCCCACTGCAGTAGTTACTACTACAGATTACAGATTGTTTACCACAGCTTTATTGCTGGACAGTGATGCGAGGTATGCTACGGATATCTTCGCATCGTTACTATTTATTAATAGAGGTTATATGGGGAGCTATATTCGAGATATAATGGTTGCAGAATAGATTTGTTGCATCACATTTGTTTGTCAAGTACTGGTCTGGTTACTGGTAAAGAGTTGAAATACTAGAGGATACTGGGTTTCGTGATACTTTTAATTTGACAATATCTATATATTTAATACACTAAGATATTATAAATATTTGTAGGCAAATATTAAGAAATAACAATATTATTGTAATTTAAAGCTTTCGGATCTAAAAAAAAGAATCACCGATTTCTTGGTGTATTTTGATTTTAAACAAGGGTATCATAACAATATTTGAGTTTCAGCTAATTACGATAGCAATTACGCTAACAATACTGCGCTGAACAGGGAAACCTTACCCATTTGCATACTTATTCATCGTAAATTGTCACACACAATAGCTCGGTTCTTATCTATATCTTAGCATTCACATTTATCATCATGTAAATGCATGTTTCGATCCCGTAAACATCCTATGATCCGAATAGCTAGTCCATAAAGAGATGAACCTATACGCACCGTATATGCCATCTCCAGGTTACAATGGGGGTTGATACGACAACCCGCATATACACAATCTCACTACCTGTATATTTACTACTTTTTCCTATGTGCCTTAAAAATATAAGAATTTCCCTTGACCCGTGCTCAATTGCTTTACATTTTTCAAGCTAATTTAGATAGGCTAATCTTTATTAGCACGGTTTGGGTATGTAGGTGATCGGCAGGCAATGTGCAATGTGCAACAAATATCGCAGTGCTATTGTTATAACCTATGCATTGTGGCCGAAATTAACCGGGGTTTTGTGAAAGCTTTCCCAACTAGATTATCCAGCAATGTCTCAGGGAAACATAGAGTTACAACAATTCTAGATTCGACCCCTTTAGAGGAAAATAGCCAGAAGGTATTTCAGGATAAACACACCTTTGTCTAGGTCTATAATTACTAACTAATGGTGGGCAAAAATATATTTTAAGCGTCTACGCATCTGCATATAGGGTTATCCCTGATGCTTAATTGTAGGAAAGCAGGTGCCGCTTTTAGCTTATATTAGCTACATAATATTAAGCGAGTTATATAAATGTATTGGAACCCAAGTGAAACATTTTTGATCTTTACGAAGCACAATGGTGACAATCAGTTCATATAGATCATTTACTGAATCTTATATTCACTACAAGCGATACCACCCGCAATATTCACCGGTATTTATCTTTATATGGTTTAATATTCTCATAATTTCAATTTCCAAACTTTTTTATGAAATATTACTCCATAAAACATTGGATTTGAATTTTGACGACATATTACATGACACCGTAGACACAATTATGTGCGAAATCGACGAGAAACAACGGTTAATTGAATTTGACGAAACGTAGCCAACACTAGCCTAGAAAAATTTAATGGTTTAAAATTAGATTCATAATTTTTCAATACAATTATCATCGCCTAAAGCAGGTCTTTACGGTGGTTTCCTATACTTGTTACAGGTTTATGACAGGCTCGTACCATTTTGGTACCATATCTGTCACTGGGATCAACAAAATGTCCTATAAAGTCATTGCATATCAAACTCTGGTAGTTTGCTCAACATTTTGTGTCGAACGCGTTGCCAAGGAAATGACAGTACCAGGTTAACACCAGGTTTCGATAAATCACTACATTTAGTCCAGATTACGTTTGTTTCAAGAGCTATCTCAAGTAGAGCAAGGTATTACATGTATTGGTATTATATTAGTATTATATTAGTTGTATCCATAGCGTAATATGCTCATTCTGTGCTGACTATGCTTCATTTAACGGATGCTTGCACAAAATCCAGCGCAGAGCACCAGCTAACACGATCAATGCAGACACCATGATTACTTGCAGGAAAGATCCACTGCAAATGTCCTCGAGGATAATCAAATATAGAAACACCGCTCACAATTATCAGCTCACAGTACAGCAATAGTATTTTTTTCCTGCACAATTTTATATTTAGTATAAAGCAAATGTGTTAGATGGTGGTAGAGGCACCAATTGTAGTCAGATTAGAGTTGAAATAGTGAATATAGTAATTCTACAAAGACGCCAATATTTTCTGTATTAGTATAACCATAGCAATACTTATGATGATGTCAATATTGGCTGGTATCATTTGTAGTAGTCAATATACGCCTTTTGCAAATTGTGCAGGGAGTTTCAGGGTGAAATTTTACCGATTTCAACCGTAAACGAGATAAGATATGCCATGCCTGTTTCTAGTTGGACCGATGAATTCAGGACAATACTAAGGGTGATATTTCATCCCTATTGAGCTAAAGCTACGACAGTACCACCTTATTGAATTATGTCTTAGCCAATTTAAGCATGGCATGGCCAAAACCTCGTAAATGCCATATGCATAAATCAGTTTCAGTATCAAATCTGGCGACACAATACCCAACAAGCAGCCACTTAACCCCTAGCCCCTGGTACACTGTAGTAGACCCTATAACCCCTATAGCACCATAGTACGCCAATCTACGCTTATTGTCCTCTCCAACCATCTATGTACGCTTATCCAAATATTATCACTGTCAACGCTGCCACTGCTAAACCATGTAGTAATTCTGCATGTCTCTATGCATGTTCCTCGAAGCTGTGACAACGTTTTCTCCTCTAACACCTTTGCTAAACAGCAATTACCTGGAAGCAACTACATATTCTCATCTAGCACCGCATTGTAGACGCACATTATATACCGTGTTTCTCCCGTGGACTATTTTAATTCTTCGAAAGGGATTTTTAGAATTATTTTTTATTTATAGGCATACAGGCACAGCAGTGAGATCTAACAAAAGTTGGCAATAAAATTTACTTGTTCTTTATGGATTGAAAGCAAACTATGTTGAGATCGATTGGAATTCCCCGAAAATGGCTATTTACCACCTGTATAGTCATCTGGTTGATCTGCTTGAACTGGTGGGTGTATGTAAACTACTTTTCCACCAAACCCACGGAGTTTAGCCAGTCTATATACGAAGACTTCAGCAGCGATAGAACCGACAATGTTGCTCAACAAAAACCCGCCAAATCGCCCCAGCCCGCCAACTTGAACGACTTGACCAAGGATACCACCGTCAACTCGCTCTTCAAAAAATTGAGAATAGTGGATAATAGAGGCATAGACCTGTACTCTACCACTTATAAATCTATGGTAAAGAAGAATTCAGTCAACTCCATTTTGCTAAACATGAACTTCCAGCAAAGATGCGACTACTATTTCAAGTCGTTATTCTCTGAGAACGTCAACTGGTTTATCGATCCAAATACGAAATATTTCGAGGGCTGGAGAGATAGCTATGCTTACAAAGACTTCAAGGATAAACACATGGGCGACTGGAAAAAGGAATATGCTAAGGAGAACAGCATAGAAGTGGAAAAACCCGAGGAGTTACCCATGACAAAGGAGCTTGAAGACTTCATCAAGCGCAAGTATAAGGAATACTGGGACAAAATCATGCTCTCGGAGCAGAAAATCACCGACTTTATCTCCCATGTGAGAATCTTCAACAAGTGCTACGTAACAAACGACGATACTGTGCAAAGAAAGTCTGTCGACGACTTTGTTTCCACGCAAAAAGAGTCGCTTCAGACCCTTTTAGACTCCAACGAAAAGAACTCAAAGTTGAACGACGATTCCATCTTGAAAACCGACTCGTGTCTGGCCATCGAGAAGCGGATATACCCCTGGTTATCTTTTTCGTACCCATTATACGAAAGATGGACAGGCGAACAAATGTACTCTCCTCCAGATTACTCCAAGTATTTATCAAAAAGTAGTTTTGCCGAATTCAACCGTCCAACCCATCCATCGTATCTGCAAGGAAAGGGTAAGGCAGGCTTTCCAAAATCTGAAATAACCAGCGATTCTGACTGTTTTTTGACCAAATTCAAGAACTCGTTGAGAGGTAAAGGTATTGTGTTATCTATTGGTGATAAGCATGTCGACGATACTGTGTCCTTGATCAAATTGTTGCGAGCTTTGAACAACAAGTACCCAATTCAAATTGTGTACTTTGATAACTTATCGAAAGAATCCAAGAAAAAATTAGTAAACGCTGCCAGAGAATTGGTGTTGGACTTGCCGCAATCGTTTGAAAAGGTACAGCAATATTTCCCAGATGATTATCTTAATGCTGATGATGGTGCAACCTCGGCCGGATTACCCAGACAAGAGTTGTGGTTCGTTAATGTCCATCACGCTATCTACACGAACTACCGTGGTAAGTTTTCTTCCTTCGGAAACAAGTTCTTTGCTACTTTATTTAGTTCTTTTGAAGAGTACATCTTAGTAGACGCAGATGCGGTTTTAGCCCAGCCTCCAGAGTTTTTCTTCAACTTGAAAGGTTACCAAGAAACAGGAGCCTATTTCTATCGTGATAGAGCAGCTGCCAAATTCCGGACTACAGCAGATGGTAAATTCTTCAAAAAAGTCAGTCCTTCTATCGTTGATCAAGTTATGTTTGATATCCCAATTTTGACCGACAAAACATTGCGGGCTGAATACTTTGATGGATTAGAATACTACATGGAGTCTGGTCTAGTTGTGATTGATAGAAGCATTCATTTCAACTCTATTTTAATGATGATGCAATTGCAATTGATTGGCCCGGCCAAGAGTCGTTCGTATGGGGACAAGGAATTGTTCTGGTTGGGATTTGCTGTTAACGGTGACCAAAATTATCATTTCAATGAATATGCAGCAGCAGCTATTGGACAAAAGACCGAGAAAAAGTATAATTTGAACAAATTTAAGACAGAACGTGTAGCTGACGAGATTTGTTCGTGTCACCCTGGGCACATAAATGGAGAAGATGGACATTCCTTAGCTTGGTTCAATTCAGGGTTCCAATTCTGTGGAGAAAACCATAGGGTCGACTGGGAAAAAGAGTTTGAGCAAAAAGGGAGATTTCAATGGTTAAAAGATGTGGATGAACTTAAGAACCTCTACTATGCTCCTATGAAGATTACTCATGCTGTTATCCCTCCATTTAAGAACAAATGGAAGACTGACTGTCCAAATATAGAGGACGAGCCACATACCGCTTGGTTTATGGACAGCAGATATTGTAAATCGTATCTTTGGTGTGCATATTCTAGAATTGGTGGAACAGACAAGGAAGGTAATAGTAATGTTCAATTGGGAGAATTGATTGAGTTTGATCAGAAAGAACAAGATTTATTCGATTATTATGGGGATATTTGGAGTGCTAGAGAATAGTGACAGTAGAGAGCCAGGATGGACTAGAGTTGGTAACGATGTTCATTCCTTTTAAGGTGCTAGATGCACCATATGACACAGCGAAGTGTTGACCAAACCGTTACAAAAGACGATGTATTGGCCAATGCTAAATGTACATTACAGCATAATAGGCATACATGTTTGTTTTATAGATGAACCGTAATTAATAAACAAGTTGTTTGATATCATGTAGTATCGTTGTATATTACGAGATAGACTTTTATTCAGCCAATTCTTCTATGAACATGGAATATGATAACCTCAGATAATGCAATCAATTAAAATTAGAAAATGGCTATTAATCTTTTCACAGATCCATCTAATATGCCCTAAGCGGTTTTGTAACCCATCTTCTTCTGGAATTGTTTCTTTGCATCGTCATTATCGAATTCAATTTCAATATCGCTTTCATCAGTGGTAGAAAATCCCGATTCCAAGCGGTTCGTATCATCTTCATCAACGATCTTGCTTTTTGTTCTGATAAATTTTACTTCAGGCTTTCCATTTATTGCATTGTCCAAATTATCATAAGTTGATTGATTAATTTGATGCGTTTGTATTTTCTTTTCATATTGCTTCAAATTATCGAGATTAGCTTTCCATTTATCATGCTTTGATTTCTTATTTTCGGGGGAGCTGGTAAGCTGTTTCTGCTTTGATTTGTTATTGCTTAGATCATATAATTCTCGTATTCGATCAATTTCGCGTCGCTTTCTATTCGGACTCTTGTATCCTTCTATACCAGTTGAATTGAACAGTTTATCATTAGTTGTAGGGTCAAATCCGATCTTTCCAATCATGTCTGTAGGAAATCCTCGTTGTCTTTGTTCAAGTAATTTTATATTATCTTCTTTGGTAACCTTTGGTTGATCTTTAACCAATTGCAAAACCTTAACAGTATGATTATTCCCCAAGGAAGCTAACTTCTTTTCTAATGTTTTGTTTGCTTTAGAATCTAAAAGTTTACGTCTTTTTGCTTCTTGTGATAATAGCTTTGGATTTTGATAACTTTCTGGATTATCCATAAACCCTGCTCTAGATCCATGATATACAATTGAATCTTCATTGATTGCTGATGTTAAGTATTTAGGTTTTTGAGGAGATTTCATTTGCACACTCCCATTCAATTCCATTCGTTTATTGGAAACACCTTTAAATCTTAAGTTAAGATGGAATTCACAAATATCTGTTTTAGAAATATTAATGATAGTGGTACATTTAGTATTGTTTTTGTTTATAGCGTTGCAATAACCAAAATCTCTGGCTGCACCAATTTCAAGAATTGAATTTACATTATCCTCGTCAACTTTCAAATTGAACCCATTGATAATCTTGTTTGAATTAGCCGGTTGATAGTGGTATTTATTTACAATTGGATTAAGGATAATGATCAAATCACCGGGTCTAAGTTTAAAATACTTCTGTAAAGCATCACCAAAGAACATAATATCCACTGAACGATTGAAATCACCCACGGAGATTTTCATGAATTTTTTTTTATCTTTAGTTAGTTTCGTAGCTTCTTTCTGGAGAACAATACCCACGAATCCCCAATTAGTATAAACCGGTTCAGCAAAATGATTAGTTTTGTTGACCTTAGCCAAAAGTTTGTCAATTCTTAAAATCTTTAGGTTTTTATCAGTGGAGGACAATATATCATTTAAATGACGAGAAGGGAAGTATCTTTTTCGTAAATATTGATTTGAATAGGGATCTAGTTCATTTACGTCTATATTTTCATTCAAATTAAATGATTTAGTATCAAATTCAAACACTCGTTGTGAATAGTCTATATTTGCCTTTTTAACTGCTTGCTTGTAATTTGATTCGTACAACTTATTTATGAAACTGGAAGCCTTTTCGTTAAGTTTATTTGACATGAATGGGGAGCCACTAGAGTCTAATGAATCACAACCACTCTTACTATTGGCAACTTTGGTGCCAGAAATCGTGTTAACATTATTATTGCCATGACCATGTGAGTTATGGCCAGATGTAGATGCTGTGGTGACGGACAGAGTATTTGAACTGCTTGAATCGCTTTTTCGTTTTAGCTTTCGCTTTTGTTTGAGTTCGGCGTACTTTGCTTCGAATTCCTTGACCAAATCATTGACCTCATCGTTGGAATCTTCTGTCAAACAATCGTCCGAATCGATCACCTCATCGCGTGGATCTACCATCTACCGTGTAAGATACTTTGTGAATATAGGATTACTGGATACAAGTGCCGCGATATTGTATATTAAGCGAGTTATATATCGTAAATTGTCTTGTATATGGATCGTCAATAGTATTGTATATTGAATTAGAATTGAATTGACTTGTATCTTCTATCTTGTATCTTGTATATTGTAGTGAATTGTATATAATAATGATGTACGCTAAATTGATTTAATCGATAATGTACGCGCGATATTGTATATGTGATATGATTTAATTTGTCTTAAGACCTAGGACGTGTTGTAAAAAGTATTTACTGAATATTATTATAGTTCCACTTTGATGTATATATACATTGAGAGTATATATTACTGGTTGTACTAATATCAAACTGTACTTTTATGAATTGAATTGATATTACATACTACAGAACCTGTAACTTATTCTCTTTATTTTGCACATTATATTATCTCTGCTATTATTTTATCTATTCTCTTTTGATATTATTACTTCTCCATATACATTGATATACATTGATATACATTAATATGAATGTATTGCGTACTCGAATTATAGTTACATACTGATGTCTTCTACAATATTGTTGAACTGGAAGAGATACCGCCGCAAAATAATTAGTGCACAGCTTCACTGGGCTACGGAGTCAGTAGATGCCATATCATACTAGATTAGTAGCCATTCGATATCAAAATCATCAAGCACTCTAAGTCATTGTCACCAAAATACTTTGAAAATCAAAATTATCAAAATTATCAAAATTTACAAAATTACCGTCTAGGTACACGTTTTACTATCTACGCGTTAATTTCACCCATTACACTTATCATCAACCTCTCCCTCTTATACTCATCAAACTATCATAAGCTTCTGGTCAAAGAATGTAAATACTCAGTCACGTGGATTTCTTGAATCGTTTGTAGACACCACATAGAACAGCACCAGCCCAATACCGTCGACAATTAATTTGCTTCTCGCAAAATTTCTCGCAAACCATTGGCACCCATCATAAGCATTTAAGACAGCGTAACCCTTCTGTTATCCTCATCTCAAACCGACGCCGACCCATCGCCGACTCATTGCCAAATTCCTTCGAGGTATTGGTCACGTGACAAAAACTCTGGTAGCAAAAACTAAACGTCAGAACCAAACCAAAGCTAGTAAATAACGACGGGAAAAGTAAAGCGACACACGGAACGTGGCATGACTAGAGCACGCAGCAGAACCATTGTACAAGAAATAGCCGCCGACGTGCCGACTTACCAAAAAGATCACTTAGATTTGGGGGTGGAAGACGATGGAAGAACACCGTTCAAGTTAAGCAAATCGAAATCGTCCACAAACGTCATGAATGGCGGCAAAAACGACGACAATGCTCGGGCCGAACTCTCGGTAACCGAGTTGCCTTTGTACCCTTTCGACAGTAACCATTGGGGTAAATACATTGAAGACTTTAACTATAACTGTCTTTTACCAAGTGAAGAAATTGACAACATAAACGACTTTCAAATTGATAATTTGTTGAATTTCCAGAATACATGTGTCACAAACAACCAGGAAATCATCAGACTCATAAATGATACCAGTTCGATATCGGAATCTGTGCAATTATTGCTAGAGAAATACAATCAAATATCCCACGAAACAAGCGACTTCGACAAGGAAGCAAGCAAGTTACTCACTCTACAGGTCAACTACAACGAAAAATTGGCCCAGATCAACAATTACCTTAAGTATTTCGAAAATTTGGACACTATCACCAAGAATTTATCTCGTCGAGGATATAATTTGATGAACAGAAAAGCCCAGTTCTTCAAAACTGACATTTTGCAGAATCTTGACAATTCCCTCGAGCTCGTAGAATCGCATCCTGAGTTTAAAGACGTGGAGCTCTATAAATCACGGTTCAGACAATGTATGACAAGATCACTAACTTTGATCAAGAGCTACTTAAACGATGAATTAAAGTCGATTGCAGACAATTTACACGAGTCTTTAAATGATAACCAAAATAAGAATATTGATTTGTTGATCTACAGTGAATTCAAGAACTATATTTCTCAAAATGACAAGTTTAATGATTGGACGCAAGAAATTGTCAATAGAATACCAAACCACCAGGAATATAAAGGGCTCTTATTGGATATCATGAACAACTACTTCAATTTGAGATTAGGTTTCTTGAAAGCATATTTGGCCACTTTGAAAGAGCAGGACACTTCTAATAAATCGGTGGTGCAAATCAGTCAAGATCAAATTTCATTCTACAAAAAATTGATTGATAAAGAAGTACAATTATTCAAAGAGTTCTTTGCATCTCATCCACTTGTTCTGTCGATTATTTCCACCGAATTGTACGGATTCTTGAAGAATATGTTGGATCCGTTGTATGATTCTTTACGGCAAATTATCTTACGCGAAATCAATATTTCCAATTTATGTCAATTGACTACCTTATTGCAAAAGTACTATGAATTTGACGAAGACGAATTTCAAATTGAAAACAATGACGAAACCAATTACGGTGAATTATTTCAGCCAATTCTTGACGATGTACAATCAAGACTCATTTTCCGTATTCAAATCTACATTGATGAAACATTAATGAAATATAAACCTAGATCCGAAGATTTGAAGATTGGCCATAGAAAATCGACCGCAACAGACCTTCCTACTAATGCGTTAGATATAGACTATCAGGAAAACTTGTTTCCGGATGTTTATTTACCTCTTGGAAAAGCATTAACTTTATTATCGGAGATCTACGAATTAATTAATCATGTTGTGTTCGATGATTTAGCCCATTACATTGTTCATTGTTGTATTGAGTTATTACGAGGAGAATTCTATAAGTTGTCCGTAACCCATTTGGGATTGATTGATGCTAAATTGCACTATCTCAAGAATTTGATAATTTTAAGAATTCAAATTAGCAATTTTGATATAAAATTCGTTAGAAATGACTACTCAATTGACTTCACCAGTGGATTCAATGATATTTGGAAATCCATAACTTCAGGAGACATAATGATGAATAATACTGGTTTAGTGGAAATTGTTAAAAAATCAGTTCCAAAAATTGTAAATAATATGATTGATGCCAATTATGAAATTGAATTAGAATTGAATAATGCAGTCAACGACTTTATTAAAGAATGCACAAACATGATCAGTGAACCAATAGTCATAGATACAGTCCAGAAACGTGAACTAATACTAAAAAACCCAGAAGAGACCAATTCAAATTATAAACACAATTTAATTACAAAAATACCCTATTTTTATAAACAAATATCGATTTTCATTGATGATGCAACTATAACCAAATATCTTATGAACAATTTATCAAATTTGATTGTTATAACTTATGATAATTTTTATAAATTTTTCCAAGAGAATATCGATAAAATTGATAATGAGGCAAAAGAGAACCTAACTGAAATTATGGAGGTTGATACCCTATTTGGATTTATCAGTGATATAATAACTGATTTATATGATCAAGATGATACAGAAAAAATTGAATTTAATGAAGATATCCTCAAAGATTTAGAAGTAGAGGACACCACTAATGCATAAGACATACATAAAATAAAGTACAATAAAATGTACATAAAATCTAAATACAAAATAGTATTCTAAATACACAAAAAGTATTCTAAATAAACAGAAAGTTTACAAAACACGATGCTTCTTCAATATGACCCATTTGGTTATTTTGTAGTACAACTTAAGTTTCCTAGTTGAAATGTATCTTAATATAAAATTAAATTCTACTAAATGCTAAACACTACTATATACAATAAAGTCCATATTTAACTAGATACGCTGCTGCTTTACGCAGTTGTCTCATCTATGCTCTATGTAGGTGCAACCAATTTATACAGAGATTTTCATGCTAACAGTGCACTTATTATTAAGCTTTAAAAGTCCAGTTACTAGTAAAGCTATATGGATTGTATGTACAAGACTTGAAACTTTCATACTCTTTCTGTGCTTGCAAGCTTTTCAAACCAACTATGAAATCAGCTATCATGGACCCGTAAGCTTGAGGCGCAGATTTTTTCCATCTTTCTAATTACAAAATATGAATTCCTATCGCTACTTTTACTACATTTTTCGATGCTTTGCTTTAATTTTCATCATCAAAGGGATTATAGATGTTCTTAGCTAGTAAGTTATTCAATTCTCCCTTGACATACTGAACTTGTTCTGGTTTAATCAATAAATGGGTTTCGTCCAACTCTTCTAAGATTATTCCTGGAGACTGAGAATCCATTTGAATGATCAATGCTTTGATCGATGGATCACATTGAACCAACACCCCTTTAGAAGCAGTTGGCATTGGTACAAGATAAATTATCTAGAGAATCACACAATCACGTTTTTCTTACTCAGAAAATACGGTTTCTACAATCTCAGAACACTCTACTAGTACAACACTCTTTAGTCAAAAGAACCCAGTATCTTTAATAGATCAACTATTCAATAAGTAAACGGTTTGCATAAAATGTTGCGACCTGCATATAAATTTAATATAGTAGAAGTATTTTTGTGAGTGAACTATAAGCTAGTAGTAAATGAAGCAGGAAGCTGAACATGTCAATTGAGGATGAAACTGAGATTGAGGAGTCACATACAAAATCCAGCGGCCAAGAAGAGTCACTTGATTCAAAAATTCCTCCAGAATCTTCACTTCCTGGCGATATTGACCCAGTCCAAAGTGAGCAGCAAGAGACATCACTAGAAGACAAAGAAGACACACAAGCAGTCGAAAGTAAAGTACAACTGGACCATAACCATCAGAATGGTTCAGTAGTCAATGGCAGCGAAAACGGGCTAGAAATTAAGAATACTGAAGACGTAGAAGGCGAACATAAAAAAGGAGCCGAAGTAGAAGGACCAGAAGGCGACGAAAACAACGACTCTGCTAGCGAGAGTGAAGATGAAGAAAGCGACAACGATTCCAATGAAGATGAAGTGCCTCCTTTGTTAAAATACTCCAGAACTAACAAATTGCCAGCTAATTTCTTTAGTGAAGAACCCATTTCAACATGCTGTTTCCACCAAGATTATTTCATATTTGCTACACATCTGGGTATCATTCACATCTGTAAACCTGATTTTCTGCATCTTAGGACATTTAAAGCCCATCGAGCATCTGTTTTATCCATTTACACCGACGGAAATTATTTCGCGACTGGTTCTATGGATGGTACCATCGTGATAGGGTCAATTCTCGATGAAAAGGACATCACCGCTTACGACTTCAAGAGGCCAATCCATGCTGTCATTCTCGACAAAAATTATGCCAAAACCGGTGCATTTATAAGCGGGGGTATGAGTGGTAAAGTATTATACTCGAGTAAAAATTGGTTGGGAAAAAGAGTGGACGTTGTTCTCGATGAAGACCACGGCCCCATTGTTTCTGTACAAATGTTGGACGATCTCTTGTTCTGGATGAACGATAATGGGATTACCATATACCAAATTTCCTCGAAACAAATCATATCAACTATCAGCAAGCCACAAGATTCCCCAAGAAGCGATCTTTACTGGCCAAGAGTTAATTTCCCCGAAGCTGATAGAATTTTGATTGCTTGGGGTAACTATATTTGGTCGTTGAGAATATCCTTAAAGCCTAAAGAAGAAAGTTCTGTGGCATCTTCTGCAGTGAGTATGATTTTACCTTCCACGGCTAGTATTAGCTTTAGAACCGTGCAAGAGAAAAAGGTAGAGGTTGAACATATCTACAGACTAGATAGCCCAATTAGTGGTATTACTACTTTCAAAGACGATCTTTGGATGGTTTTAACATATGAGCCTCATACAATTGATGAAGACACTGGAAAACGAGTATTCCATAATCCAGATTTGAAACTAATTAATTCAATCAATGGCGAAGTAGAACTTGAAGAAGAAATAGGTTTGAAGAACATCGAGAATCTAGGATTGAACGACTTTTTATTAGGATCGCATTATGGAGAAAATGCAACATACTATATTGTAAGTGCAAAGGATTTGGTAGTTGCTCAAGAATTCCAACTTAGTGACCGGCTTGAGTGGTATATTTCTCATGGGAAATTCCAAGAGGCATGGGAAATGAGTGAACATTTAGTCACGCCAATCAAAAGATTGAATTATGGTGTTCAAAACGTCGATAATTTAGTAGAGCAGAATGAGTGGGATAAAGCATTAGAATTCTTACTGCGCATGTTGAAGATTGATGAAAGAGCCTTACCTGAAGGTGACGGAAAAAGCACAATTTTAACATCGAAATCCGATGATTCAGAGCAATATATCAACGAGGTCATAAGATTGTGGGATACTTGGGCCAATATCTGTATAAAGACGAACCATATTAAGGAATTAACCACGATTATTCCAACGAATCCTAAATTTAGTTTAGACAAATCCATTTATAATGAGATTTTAGAATACTGGTTAAAGGAAGACATAGATAGATTTTATCAAATTATTGATTCTTGGAATCTGGAATTATATGACGTCAAGCTACTTGAATTGACTTTAGAAGAAACCCTTAACAGAACTCCAGATAACGTTGAATTACGTCGTTATTTAACAAAGCTATACGAGGTTTCCTTTGAGCCAATAAAATCAGTACCGCATTTGATAAAATTGAGAGATCAAAATGTTATTTCTTATATATCACAACACCACATTTTTGGAAACTTTATTAAGGAGCTTCCCAGCATGATTGAGTTGAAATTTACCAACAAAGAGCTTAGTACCTTGCCGATAAAAACCATCGGATCTAGGATAAGCGAGGAAATAGATATAATTGTCGATCATAGACAAGAATTCTTACCAAAGGAAGTATTGAAAATATTTCAAGAAGCCAATTTAGACTTCATAAATTACTTTTATTTGGAAAAACTACTGGAAATTGATGATTATGTTTCTACTCATTTCAGTAACGAAAGAATTAACTTATTTACTCTCTATGACCGATCAAAATTATTGTCATTTTTACAAAGAAATTCGAATTACGACATTGATACCGCAATTGAATTGTGTAAGCAGAATGATTTCATAGAGGAATTGGTTTACTTACTAGGAAAAATAGGAGAAAATAAGCAAGCATTGGAGTTGATTATCACGAAGTTGAATGATCCAATTAAAGCTATAGAATTTGCCAAGCGTCAAAATGATAAGGAAGTTTGGGATATTTTGCTCGATTATTCCATGACAAAACCAATATTCATAAATGCTTTAATTGAGAATGCTGATGATCAATCAAATGTATTTTATGATCCAATAACTATCTTGAAGAAAATGCCAAAGGATATTAGAGTTCAAGGATTGACAGAGTCTGTGATTAAGTTCTCCAATAATAATGAGTTGAATTTAATCTTGAACCAATTAATGTTAATAATTGTTTATAAACAGTCGGAAGAAACGTCGCATGAATACCGATTGCAAAAGTTACGGGGTTTTGAGCTTGATCCAGCTAGTTTTGCTAGATTGATTCAGAGGTTTGATGCGTTGATTATTACTAAATTTGGGAATAATTTTCAGGTAAAGTCTGAAATTGAATTATTTGAAGAGAAAATCGTTAGTCCGTTTGATTCCATGGAAAATAAACTTAAATCATTTCGTTCAATTGTTGGAAAAATCAAACTGGCAGAAGCTAGTTGAATAAGACAAAAGGCTAGTGAGTATTTGGAACTATCTAGTTATGGAGAGGTATTTATCAGGATAAATGCATGTACACTTGGTTTTAATAACAATTGGGACAGACTCAATTTAATTGCAGTACTAAACACATAAATTTAATTCGTAACCTTTGGGAGAGGAATATCGCCTGATTCCTTCAAATTTCGTAGATGAAATTGCAAAAGTACTAAATGGCCGGTTTTTCACCCAAATCATGTAAAGTACGGATTTATGTAATAGTTTGTCTGTAGCTCCGTCACCAAAGGTAGAGTTAAAAATAGTAAAAGTAAACAAGGATGAAAACATATTTCTAAGGTGTAAATTTCCACACACATGAAGTTTGGGCCATTTCATACTCCGTTATATGATCATTGACAGGGCTTCACTTCTAAGAAACTACCATTTGTTTTGCTACATTGCATTTTGCAGCCAAACCGTTTCCTGCACCATGTCAATATGTTTCGTCTTCGTCACATGCAACTCCGAACAAACTCCGTAACAATGTCTACGGATCAGATTATCGTTGTGTTCAGTATACACTGCCATTGTAAGGTGTCTGTGGGAATCCTTAAAGAGAACAATGCCCAAAATAATTCTAGAACCGCAGACATATCGTCACCATGTCCGATTCTCCGATTTCTACAGTTAATAGAGTTGATCCTGACGGTTGCAGCCCAGCCGCACACTAAACCTGCGTCTATTTTGACCCAAGTAGGCAAGAGAACAGTTATATACAGGATACGTTATTTTGGGTACCCCCTCTGTTCGTCGTACCCCCTCTGTTGATGAGTATTGTCCCCTCTGTTCATATGAAAATTCCGGAAAGAAAACGGTTATGTATAGAACGGAAATTGATTCCAGAAAACGGTTGGATATGTTGGTTTGCATCAGGACTACTAGGTTACTTGATTACTACTCAGGACTATGATAAATTATTAGCTTATAGGTCGCAAATATTTTCCCTCGAATGATTTTCCATGTGTCACACACGACCGTTAGCAGCAGGGACATTAAGGTGGGGCAACGGCCGCACCAATAGCCTAAGTTGCAGTCATTCCTTACGCCTGTAGCGACTCGTCTGGGTAGCTAGGCACGAACCATTACACGACCACTGACGTAGCCCCACTGTTACCAATACCTGTCTCACTGATGTAAATTATCATATGCTATTTTCTCCCCTCAAAATCTCAACTTGCATATGATGCTTCTTTTCCTATAAAGATGCAATGAACCATCACAATGTTATTCAATTGTTAGTCTACTATTGATTATACATTATCGTCATGGAATTGGACACTATTTTGACCTACTTAACCAAATGGTACTCTGTACTTGCCATTATCACCGTTGTATACTTCGTCACTAGTTACATCAAAGCGTCTCTCTTTATCGCTAAACATGGCTGCAAAGAACCTCCACTTTTCCTCCTGGTAGGTGCTTTTTCCATCCCTGTTACTATCAGATTGTCTAAGTCGAAAAATCAAGGGTATTTGGCTGACTTTATCTATGAAATGTTTTCTAATATGCAATGTGATACTTGGTACCTTAGATTATTTGGTGTTAAGGTGATTGCTACACAAGACCCTGAAAACATCAAGGCAGTTTTGGCTACTCAATTCAATGATTTTGCCTTAGGAATCAGACATCAGCACTTTGCTCCATTGTTAGGTGATGGTATTTTCACCTTAGACGGACCTGGCTGGAAACACTCCAGAACCATGTTGAGACCACAATTTGCTAGAGAACAGGTGGGCCACGTCAAGTCCATCGAGCCCCATATCCAGATCTTTGCTAAGCACGTCAGAAACGCAGGAAAAGAAACCATCAATATCCAAGATTTATTCTTTAAGTTGACAATGGATACTGCCACGGAATTCTTGTTTGGTACCTCTGTAAACAGTTTATACGACGGTTTGACCGATGTTACTCCTGCTATAGAGTTCACCGGGAGAAAAGAGTTTACTGATTCTTTCAACACTGCGCAAGTTTACCTCGGAAACAGAGCCTACACGCAAATGCTTTACCGTATTATCAACAACAAAGAATTCAGAACTTGTAACAATAACGTGCACAAATTCACCCAATACTTTGTGCAAAAAGCTATCAACTGTACTCCAGAAGAATTGGAAAAACACTCGAGCGAAGGGTACACTTTCTTGTACGAATTGGCCAAACAAACGAAAAACCCCAAAGTTATTCAAGATCAAATTTTGAATATCTTGTTAGCCGGAAGAGACACCACTGCTGGGGCCTTGTCGTTTACTTTCTATGAATTGAGTAGAAACCCAAGAGTATTTGAAAAATTGAAGGAAGAAATTTATGCTCATTTTGGCAAAGGTGATGATGCTGCTATTGAAGACATTACGTTTGAGTCGCTTAAGAAATGTGAATACTTGAAGTTTGTTGTGAACGAAATCTTGAGATTATACCCTTCAGTTCCAGTCAATTTCAGAGTCGCCGTTAGAGATACTACTTTACCAAGAGGTGGTGGTGACGACGGTCAATCTCCAGTTTACGTTCCTAAAGGTACCACTGTTGCTTACTCTGTCTACTGTACCCACAGATTGAAAGAATACTACGGTGAAGATGCTTTGGAATTTAAACCTGAAAGATGGGCTACTTTGGAAAAGTTAGGATGGGCTTATGTTCCTTTCAATGGTGGTCCAAGAATTTGTTTAGGACAACAATTTGCTTTAACTGAAATCTCTTATGTTATCACCAGATTGTTACAATTGTTCCCCAACTTGGAATCGAGAGATTTGTCTCCTTATCCTCCAAAGAAATCAGTCCATTTAACCATGTGCCACCAAGACGGTGTTTTTGTATCTTTGACTGAATAATTACGCATGCATGAACCAATATTTTTCTTCAATTCTTTCGTGAAATTTGAATTCCACAACTGTTTTATAGTAACTCTGGTATAGTTATATTATATCTATAGAAATAAACTGTATACTTTAGGATTAATCTGTACTCATGGTTAACTTGGGCCAATATAGCAGCGCTACCGTAAATTGTCTAGGCGGGTAGTGAGATTTTGCAGCCATTAAAGAGAACTTAAAATGACACAAGCAGTAGTTTGAGTTGTGTTTCAATTGGCACAAAGTTGATAAATACGTAGAGATGGTTTCGATTCATGTGTTCTGGCAGAGAATCATGAAAAAATTACAAAAGTCAAAGATGGAAGACGAATTCTTAATTAGCACTATATTGGCAGAATACACACATAATGAGGAAAACGAAGTAGACTGGCCGGAAGGAGTCGTTGATTGCTCCGGAAATTTCCATAGCCATAGTTTGAGTTCTCCCAATCGCTTGCAGGGTTTGCTACGCAAAAACAGTAATAGTCCAAAATGGTGGAAGAGAGCCGGCTTCAACTCCACCGCTTTTTCTTTGACACCAACAGAAGACCTCGAATACAAGCTTCAAAGCTGGAGGATCGTAAATGGAACGTTGAAACGTCGGAAAGTCTTGGCTGAAAATAATGAAATTACCTACATTTTCCAAGGTGAAACGAGGCATTAAGTTTTACCCTTTACCTCATTGAAATGGGTTAAATCTGGAGAACATACTGCCAGTTGCCTTTGAGAAAATGTTGGTGGCCAAATTGTTTGCCTTACCAAACTTATCGCATTTAGTGAAAGCCATAGCGTTAGTTAAAGACAAGGTTATGGCAATACAAATCAAAAGGAGATAAAGAAACTGAAACTTCATAAAAGCAAACAACGCTAATACGATCCAAGCAACAGGTTGGCCATACAAAAGGAGCCAAAACATTTTCGAATCGATGGGGTTGATGTACCTATTTGGATCGGCAGTTTCAAACACCCACACATTTTCGAATTCGCCAGGTTTATTTTCTATGGGATTTGTTTCATTCCACCATCTTAACCCCACTAACAATCTCCCGGATATATTCTTCAAGTTCCAGAAGTCTCCGGCAATAAGCACTATCAATATAATAAAATGTAATATGAAACGGTTCTTTTCTACAATCATGCCAAGGAAGAAATTACCAAATATATAAATCACAATGGGCAATACTCGAAACAGCAAGTAAAACAACAACGCTATTGGATGCGACGATTGTTTCAACCTTTCAATTGCCAGATTAAAAGTAGATTGGCCGCCGTTAGCACCGGTAGGTTGGCCATTAGTTGCGTCTCCGCTACTACCAGTTGTAGCACCGTTTGCAGTGGTTGATTCAAACTCACCACTAGGTATATCCGATTCTATTCTTGTATAGCTGCTATTCATGGCACTAGGTTGCAGTAATATCTATACTATATATTGTTTCAATGGTGTTGTGTAGAGATATACTCACCTGCAATATTTACCTGCTGATATTTAGTGTCTAGTATATAACAATAGATAGTGAAAAATTTATGGTGTGGCATACAAACCCCGAATCCATCTTATTCTTTTTAGTGAACCATGTCATATTACCGTAAATTCATAGGTGGTATCACTAGAACCCAATTAGAAACAGCCAAGGTATGTAAATCTTTTTCTTGCGGGGATTTTGCTTGCTTGTAGCAAGTTTTGTTTCATATGGATGAGTTTGGATTATTTTTACTAACATGTTTCAAGTTTGGCTTTTATCTATTGTCTCCTATCTGTGTTATGTACTATGTTGGGTTAGATACTGATAATAAGTTCAATTTGCCAGGGTTTTGGCCAGATCCAGCAACTTTGAATCAGGTTCCTAAAGAACCTCATGAGATTCAGGCAGAAATTGCCAGAATCAAACGGGCAAGAGCCGAAAAGAAAAAACGTTTGGAAGAGAGAGCCAAACAGTTGGGTTTGACTGAAGAAGATGACGAGTAGACGTGTTTAGACAAGTTTCAGGTTATTCGACGCAAATATGTGGCATTAATATTTCTACTTATTTGTCCACCATAAAGTGTAATTTTGTATTACGATGGCCAAGCCTTACCATTTTCACCGGTGGTCTCAGACTGGAAAGGTACTTGTTTGATCTTTCTACATTACTTTCTTGGTTTGGTCCCCTGTCCTAAATTTAAACTTGATATGCTATGCTTAATAGCTCTTGTACATATGTATATAATGACCAAAATATATGATTCTATCGACTACTATTAAGTTGCTCTAATTTTGCATTCAATTCTTGCAAAGTTGATAGAGAGAAATTTAAGTTGTAGTTCATCAATACTTGTAGGGCATTAGCAACTTCTTGGGTATTATAATTGGTGAACTCAGTCAGAATTCCATTGTACTCTGGTTTATAGTGATTGTCATTAGTCGGAGGCGATTCAAGCTGTCTTCTCTTTTCGCCCCCATCGTACATCTCGCTCGTAGCTTCTTGTGTAGTGATGAAGTAGGGCGCATTCTTGGCTGGAGCAGGAGCAATACTAGTCGGAATATTGGATACCGATTTCGCATCAGCTTCAAGTAAAACGTTGAAATTGTTGTTTTGTAATGGATACAAAGCTTGCTCTGTAAATGGAAATTGGCTTTTATCAAATGTATCTATTACATTATTTGGCAGACTACTGTGTTCCTTGGAATCGCTAGGATAGTTGTCTTCGCCCTTGGTAGCGAATCTGGCATCTCCATAAAACTCATCGTAATCAAATGATTCCAGAAGACAACTGTCTATAATCTCCTCGATAGATACATAGCTTAAAGTGACTTTACATCTTTCATTGACAACACCAATTAGGTCATCTATTTCCCACGGTATCACCACGTTCAAATAAGTCATTATGTCCACTAATTCAGAGTAGTTACGATTTGGCTGGTAGGCTAAAGTCTGTTGCAACAATGGTTTTATGATAGCGTCGGCACGTTTAGAGACGGTTTTATCTGAGGATGGCCAAGATGCTTTGAAATCAATTAAACGAGTGTCCTTCCAAGAATGAAAAATCTTCACGGGAGAGACCTTATCCCAAGCTATTCTTATACATTCAATGACCTTTATTAGGGGTATCTTGTAGTCATTTTCCGATAGCACTTCCATGGCTAGATTCCTGTCTGCTCTCATTTGTGCTAGGTCATACTGATTGGTTGTAGCATCAAATATGCTAGAAGTATTAGAGTTCATTCTCTGCAAATTGATCATATCTAAATATTGAAGCGTTCTGTACAAGATTCTGAACTCTTCTATAATACCAAAGTTCATGGGTAAGTAGTCAAACTTGATTCCGTAATATGATGAATTATAGGGATTCTTGTGGTTCGTGTTGTTCTTCAAGTAGCACAAACGAATGTTGTTGAAGTGTAAGTTGAGAATTCTGTGCGTCGAAGTGTCGTCGAGCAAAAGAAGAATCTTCCTTCCTGGTTTGGTGCTCTCTAGTTTATGGTCTAGGGTGATAAGGTACTTTTGAAACATGCTGGATGTAACCCATTTATTTATGTTAGACTTGTAGTATAGTTGGTACGCTTGGGTGATTTTGTTTGATATTACCTCTTGCGAGAGGAATTTCGTTGATTTGAAGGTTGGATTGGTCGACTGGGAAATGTCAATTTTCTCGTATTTTCCAACCACTAAGGGAGTCAATTTCTCGGACCCATCAAGGTTACACCCGAGCATTATTGTGAGTGATCTTTCTGCTGGAGAGTCTGACTGTTTCAACCCTTTATCTATAGCAGAAACGTCGAATATCTGATCCAACGGTAGCGAATAGAATAATTGGAATTCGTCAATAGTGAAGATATCTTGGGGAGAATAGTTTTCTTGTTCGATTAAATGCGCCAAATAAGCCTTCAACTCAACCTTATCCTCCAACTTCCAGATCTTGTTCAAAGGATACTTACCAGGGTTCGTTTTCGGGTCCGATATGTCTCCTACCAAATTGATGTTCAACTGTTTGATAAAATTACTGCACCATTTTTGATTGAAAACTCCATTTCCGTCCTTCTCGAGCTTGGGTAGTCGCGTCCAAATGGCATTGGCTGTCAGTTGAATAATGGGTGTAGTGATAGGGAAGTCTTCCCAGGTACACTGGGCAATCCATTCCGTGAGGATCCTACGTAATAACGGATTTGCCCTTTTTCTTCGTCTTACAAGACTGAAATCGCTGTCCTTTGATGCTATCAAATCGTTCTTTGAAGATAGTATTCGAGAAATAGTTGTTTGTGAAGGTCTGGTACCTGATCCATATTCTTGTTGGGCCCAAATAGCGAGATCAACCTGAGTCATCTGAGGGTTTGCTTCTGCTTTCAAACATATTTCGATCTTTTGCTTAATATTATACCCCATAGTCCGATCGATATTGAAAATGAGCCAAACTATGAAACATCAATGTGCTTATCTTGCTGTGTATCTTAGAGCAATACTTGCATCTCTGCATCAAAGTGAGCATAAGGTTGAAAAAAGGTCACGTGAAAACATCAAATTATAGAGATGGTAGGAACTTGGGTTGGGAGAGTTTGGTGAGGAAGGGGAAGGGGATGAGTGTAAGGGCGAGATTGAGGCGAGGGTGAAAAAATGATGAAAAGATAGTGGGTGAATTAGGACAGAAATATCGGACTGAAAAGGCGACTGCACCTCCCACAAGAATGTAGGGCAGAGCTAAGTATCACACAAGGATGGTGGGAATGAAGCAAAACATGATAGAATGCTCATAACTTGCAGTGCCAAGGAATATGTATTGAAACAAGTTCAGTGCAGTAATGGACCAATTTGGGTGGTAGAAGAGGCATGTTGAGATAGTTTGGCTGATTCTGGGGTGGTAGCGACCGAGATGGCTGCAAACCATCATCCTAGCAATGTAGCTGAGTTTAACTTACTCTCGAGCGATTGGTATTGGTGCCACGTTGTTGATGTGTTAGTACCACTGAGCTGGACCAGTGGAAATAGTACTAGTCATTACTCTCCAAATTGTACTTCAAGAATTTACATGGTGGGGCACATTAGCTGCAAAAATTAAGTGCGATGACATACTGCGTTGGGGACTATTTTTAGAAAGTAGCATAATCTGGGGTAGATCGAACGAACTAAGAATACGAAAACCTTAGTCAGAGGCTGAGACTAGGGAGATGTCAGCTATCGTGTAGCGGGCGAATTCAATACAATCAGCTTTGTTTTGGGTTATTTTTAGTGTTCTCTATGGCTGCAAAAAAAACTATATAAGCCTTCTCTTTTTAGCTCTAATAGAAGTTCTAGCACTTTACTGAAACTTTACTGAAGTCTACAATGAAGCTTTCTACTATTATTGCTTTCATCGCTGTGGCCAATGCTATCCCTACTCCAGAGAAGTTGGAGAAAAAGGGCATCGTTGAAGGTAAAAACTTCATCTTAGTTACCTGCGCACCCAATACGCCAGTCAATTATCAAGACATCAAGCAAGTCCCTAGTCATCCTCATGTATTTGCTGTGGGAGGAGACCAAGGCTCTACTGTATTTTTGAACTTGATGGAAGACACCTCTTTGACTGACGCTAACGGAAGAGGTATCTACATGGATCCTAATACTGGTGAATTTGGTAATGTTGATCCTTTTGGCGAGCAGAAAGCCACCCCCGGCTTCTCCATTTGCCCCAATGGATTGTGTTTTAACGGCCATTGCACTTGGAGAGCCTGTCCATCTGCTCCCGGTATTTACTCGTTTACTCAATCCGATTGTATTGGAGGTACTGACATGGCAGTTCAAGTGTTTTACCCATTATAAGAGATCTATAATTTTGCAGCCATTTGCAGCCATTTGCAGCCATTTCGCTTGCTTTGACATTGGCACTATCCATTCCTTGTGTAGCCATATTTAATGAATGAATGTTTACGTACATAACCTGTAGAACAAATAACATACATTACGGGGTCCAGCATATATAACTATAGAATTGCTGCACTCATTTATACTTAGCAAAAAATTCAAGCACTTCCTTCAACACTTCCTTGTAAATAGTCTCGGTTTCTACAAACAAACTATGTTTTCCGCCCTCAAATTCGCTAAGTTGTTTATCGGTTTTATCTTTCAAGGAGTTATAGAAAGCTTGTGAACCTTTAATATCATTAATAAAATCATCCTTCCCATGGACAATGAGGAGAGGATAAGAGAATTTGTTGGCATATTCCACTTCGAGAAGCTGTTTTCCTCTGTCAAACATGTCGTTAAATTGTCTAAACGTCCCTATTAATTTGGGAGACGAATCTTCAATGTACTTTCTCCATCTTGGGGAAGAAGTCACATAACTGTAGTTTAACTTGGAGTCCATCTGCACGTTAGGGAGCAATCTCGATGCAATTGGCGCCAAGGTGGTCAAAATTACGTTAGGTTCGGTTTTTGGGTGCAATTTGATCAAAGGACCACAGGCTACATACCCTTTAAAGTTATCTTTGTAAGTACCTCTAATACCATAATTAAGCACAATACCTCCTCCCATAGAGTGTCCAGCAATATAGAACTTCTCGTCTTTATTAGTTCTTTTATCCAATTCAATCTTGATGAAATGGTCAAGATCGTTGAAGGTATGGAACTCATTTGTTTTCCCAGCTAATTTTCCAGGACTCCCTTCACCAGCACCTCTTTGTTCAAAGAAAAACACTTCGTAACCAGCATTCGATAAGTCATCGAAGAATTCAGTGTAAATGTTTGCTTCTTCAGCAAATCCGTGCACATAAATGAGCTTACCTTTGTACTCAATTCCTTGTGGAACTGGCCACAAAACGGTTTTGAACTTTGCGCCATTGAATTCGGCAAATTCGACTTTAGGAGTGTTTTTGGCGTCGTAAGGAACAGGAACTTTGACAACCATCGTGAAATAATGCAAATACTACGTTTTAACAAAAAAAAGTGGCAAAGAATTAAACTATATAAAATAAAACCACCTCCACAATCAGCCGCTTGTGATTATAGTTCTGACCTGCATATAACCCGGCATTTCACCAACACAATGGAGGAAGATGGTGGTAGAGATTTCGGTGGTTTTGGTGGAAGGAAGGATACGAAGGTTTCAGGTAGCAAATAGTTATCGATTGTAGTATGTGTGGTTGAAATTTTTAAAAAAGTGGAAGTGTTAGGAGCGATTGCAGGATTTTGCAGCCATGCGAAGGTAAAGAACAGGATGCGGTCAAATGGCACCAAAACGGCCCAAAACGGCTCAAATCGAGAGATTTGTTCGCGATTAGAACCTACAGTAATCGTTTGTTTGTGTAGATTACTTTTTGTCGACTTTTGTAGCAGATGTGGCTTGGGTTCGTATTCAAGCACCTATCTGGTTCTTCAACTAGAGGTAAGGTGTGGCTATTCGGCAGAAACTCGGACAATAAACACGATTGCAAGTAGTTCACTGCTAAAGAGATACATTTAGCTTTTGAAGTTGACCTAACAGTAAAAATCGTACCTTCGAGTCATCTTCTCTTCGTTCCTCTAATCTGTATACCTTGCACACTACTGATATTCGGGGCGCGCATTTAACTAAACTCCGTTGTGCCTTAGTACCGTACCACCTGTGTAAGACAGCTCAATGTTAACGAAAATTATGCCGTTTTGAGCCGTTTTCCTACATTCAACAACTTCTATCTCCTACAGCACCATTTCGACCTCAAACACATTTTTCCACCGCTCATCCACATCTTTCTTCCTAATTTCACTCGTGTATGAAATTTTCAGGTCCGACCTGCACCTAACCACTATACGTCTTCAACGGTCTGTGCTTGAACTAACGAAACGCATATTTACACTCGAGTTTATTTGCACACAACTACAGAAATTGGTGATTAAACCGTGGATCTGTATAGTTTAACTATTGGAGAACAGGATTGTTGGCGGCAAGATGCTGGAACAACCTACAAAGTCAGATACAGTAATCAATTCCGATAGTTTATTGGGCCATGATGCAAGTAATAGTGATCCATTTTTAGGACTATCATTCAAAGTTGGCGTAGCAGAAAATAAGAACAGTAACTACCGAAACAAAATGGAAGATGTGCACACTTACATTGCCAATTTTGCCGAAAGAATCGATTGGGGCTACTTTGCCATATTTGATGGACACGCAGGTAAAGATACTGCCAGGTGGTGTGGTAATAACTTGCACGGATTGTTGGAACAAGAGATTTCGCTTGCACACGATGATTCGCCAAATTACGACATGCGAGACAGTCTATGTAACTCATTTGTCAAGGCAGATGAGTTGATTATCAAAGAAGGCACTGGGAGTTCAGGTTGTACTGCTGCGGTAGCGGTGTTGAAATGGGAGTTGGATGATACAGCCGATCCGCAAGAAACCGTCAGCGTACCTAAATCGACCAAGTTCGAGTTCATTCCTTCGATACACCATAAAAGAATGCTCTACACCTCTAATGTAGGCGATTCCCGAATCGTTTTATATAGAAATAAAAAGCCCTACCGATTATCGTACGACCATAAGGCGACTGATATCAATGAGGTGAATAGAATAAGGGAGTCCGGTGGCTTAATCATGAAAAACAGAGTCAATGGAGTGTTGGCGGTGACGAGATCGCTAGGCGACTCTTATATGAAAGATTTGGTAATAGGAAGACCGTTTACTACTTGCACAGAAATCACCGCCGACGACGAATTCATGATTTTGGCGTGCGATGGTGTTTGGGACGTTATTTCTGATCTACATGCTTGTGAGTTTGTGTCTGATTTATTCGTAAAGGATGCTGCAAACGACTCGCAATTAGCAGCTAAGAAGTTGTGTCAGTTAGCCATGGATAAGTCTACTACCGACAATGTTACAGTTATGATTGTGAAATTCGATGAACAGGTGTTTAAACAAAGAGATGACACCCAGACGTGATAACACAGGTCAAAATGCAATTCGTAGAGGTGTTCTGGGACTATACAGAACTCTTTATATTAATGAAGTTTAATGAAGTTATATCTTTCCTTGTAGAGAATTATTGCGTTCCTTGGAGATACTACGCCGTTGTAGATTACAGTGAAACCTTGTAGATCACAGTTGCAAATTGCTTGTGGCTGATACTTGAATTATTCTACATACAAAATTACAAACTAGTTTCTTTCGGTTCATCCTCTTCGAACGCTTCGTCAATGCTGACATCGTTTAGTTTGACACTCGGTCTATAGAGCTTCAAGGCCAAACTGCTCAACACAACACTTATTGATGAAAGAGCCATTGCAGCACTTGCCCAAACTGGGTCCAAACGAGAGTTTTTGTAGGGATAAATCACCCCAGCAGCAATAGGAATACCAATGACATTGTAGATAAGTGCCCAGGCAAAGTTAAACTTCACTCTGTTGAATACCACCCTTGCCAAATCAATCAAGGTACATAACGCGAGAAGTGGATGAGTCTTATTCAATAAAATGAAATCACTCGAAGTAACAGCCAAATCAGCCCCAGATGAAAGAGCAATACCTACATCTGCGGCTGATAAAGCAGGGGCATCGTTTATACCATCTCCAATCATTGCAACAATTCCATTACTCTTTTTCTGAATGGCTTTAATTTGGGATTGTTTTTCGTCCGGCAAGACTTCACTTACAACGTTACTAATTCCAATCTCTTTTGCTATCGCATCAGCGGTTGTTTTGTTATCACCTGTAATCATCCAACAGTCAATTTTTTGGCTCTCCTGGAGATATTTAATAACAGTTTTCGTTTCTGCTCTAATTTGATCACGGGCACCTAACATTAACAACAAATGGTGTTTGTTGTCTTTGAAGTACTTTTCGCATTTCACAGCTACTAGGATCACAGATTTACATTCTGACTTCCACTTATTCAAAGCTTCCTTCTGGTTATCACTCAAATGTACTCCGTAGTCTAATAAAAGAGCCTCATTACCTAGAATAGCTTCTGTTGGATTAAGGTCACTCCATATATCATTCACAGTTTCTGATACGATAGCACCTTTGAGACCCTTACCTGGAATACTCTCAACCTGAGGGATTCTGTTCAAAGATAAGGGAATATTACGAACTGACACCATGTAGTCGATAAATGCTTTCACCGATTTTGCAATAGGATGTTTGGAAGCAAGCTCCAAATCTCTAGCTACTTGTAAACCAATTGTTTTCATGTCATTATTGGAAACCACAAAAGCATAATCAGTGACTTTCATTTCCCCGTAGGTCAAGGTTCCAGTTTTATCGAAACATATGGTTCTAGTATTTGCACCGTCTTGAAATGCTACACCTCCACCTTTGGCAAGAATCCCGTATTTAGCAGCTAACCCGGCCCCAACAAACAAGGCGGTTGGGGCTGCTAAACCAATACCACATGGACAAGCAATGACAAATACTGCCAACGAGAACTCCAAGGACCAAACAGCCCAACCACCAACATCGATATCCAAATAGCTGTCGGGTAACGAACCAGAATATGCCAATGCGAGCCATATAACCCAGGTCAAAATAGCTAACAAGGTAATCACAGGTACAAAATACCCTGTCAATGCGTCGGCTGTTCTTTCAATAGGGGCTTTTCTTAATTGACCATTTCTTACCGTATTGACTATTTGATCTATTAAAGAATCGCCTTCGACACTAATAATTTTTGCGATAATAGAGTTATTCCCTATGTTCACGGTTCCAGAAAAGATTTGATGACCAGGACCATGTTTCACTGGAGTCGATTCACCCGTCAAAGCAGACTCATCAAACAAAGATTGGCCCTCCTCAACTATACAATCAACTGGTGGAGATTCACCGGAAGAAATACGGATCATATCCCCGGTTTCCAAGTATTTGACATCAATAGTTTGGTCATTACAAAAGGCCGAATCGACTTCTTCAACCAAGGTAGCTTTAGTCACCTTAAGTTTCCCCAAATTGGCAATAGCATCAGCTGTCTTGCTTTTCGAATAGCTCTCCAATATTCTTCCAATCAATAAAAAGAATGTCAAGAAAACGACACTATCAAAATAAGTAGTATGGAACCCCATAGAACTGTTTCTTGGTTGCTGTGCACTTAGAATCAACAAGGCAATACTTGCAAAATAGGCTATCGAAGTACCTAAACACATCAATAAGTTCATGGATCCAAAACGGAAAAAACGTTTTGTAAATGAATTTTTCAGGAACCAGAGCGATTTAATCTCTTTCAATGCTTTCTTGTGGAATATGTCAGCCGCAAAAAAGTACACCGGCGTACTTAAAATCAACAAAATCCACGAATTTCTTGACACATTTCCCGCCCAAATAGGCTGTTCGACCCATCTTCGAAAGCCATTCTTTTGGGGCAATAATGACATGGCTACAATGCCAAAGATAAACGTAGGTATAGCAAAAGCAGTAGCAATAGCGAGTCTGATTGCAATAGCGAGAATTTCACGTCGCGATAACTTTCTGATCTGCTCGTCCATGGAAATAGGTTCCACGAGCTCTGCTGTAAAGCTACCTTCTTTGTCATCCACAGCAAAAGATCCTTCAGAAGCGTGTAGTTGTTGCAAATCGTGAATAAATGTCCTGATATTCAATGTTTTGCTTGGGATATAAGAAATCTTCACGGTTGGAGACTTCAATGTGGAAGATTTATGGATAGTGATATTATCACCGTAGCTTTCAAAGTAGCTATTTATGGTAGATGGGCAGTGTTCACAGAACAAGCCATGGACCTGCAATTCGATTGTTCTCGAGGTTTTCTTTCCAGAAGTGTAGTTAATCTTTTCATCGGAAACCAATTTGAAGTCGTAACCGCAGTTTTCGATGTTTTCCACTAATTTTTCCAAGTTTTCATCTCCTCCTTCCAACACAAACTGCCCAGTTTTGCTTACGACATTGATACCACAGTCTAGCACGAACGGTAATTCTTGTACGGAGGTATCGATTGCTGTTGCACAGGCTGCACAGGTGATTCCCCCGATAATGGCAGTAACTTTCCTGTTTATCGATGTTTGCACCGGTAACACTTCTAGGAGTTTTGCCTCAAATCCAATTTCATCAATGGCATCAATAATCTTATTAATGAGCTGTTTGTTAGGAATAATGGCCACGGCCGTGTGTTGAAGCAAATTAACTGAGAAAGGAGCCCCATCAACTATGGTCACCAATTTCTCTTCAATAGCACCAACACACAGAGCACAAGTCATACCCTGTACAGAAAAGACGGCTCTAAACTCGTGGTCGGGTTTTTCCACCACTGTGGAAATGTTTGAGAGCTCTGACGTCGTATCTTGTGGCAGTTTTTTCTGGTGTTGAGCCTGGCACAAGGAGCACGATTTCAAGTGGTTTCTCTTGGATCTGTTTTCGGTCAACCTGGCAAATATCCCCAAGAAATCAAAGAACCCGTCATCGCTACCGAATTGCTGTTGGTGGTGCAAACTAGACTGAGAATCTTCAGTCAAAACTCCGTTCTCAAACAGTTCCCAAGAAAAGATCTTAAACCCACGCTTTTTGAACGATTTAATGAGCTTGGCTCTGGCTTGGTGTATGGACGTGTTTGCATGGTCCCAGTATATATCTACATCGTTGTTGTTTATGGTAACAGCCACTTCATCTAGAGAGAGGGCATCGCGAGGTGCATCTTCTACCAAATTGGGATTGCAAAACTCGGATATCGACTTGATTACACTATCACGACAATTGTCGCAATGAATATTTGCAAACAGAACGTGAAGATGGTCCATCATCAATGTGTAGTATGACAATCATGAAATGGTTCTTGCGCTTGACTTAAATAGCTTGTGCGAGATGCGGTGTTTTGGCCCTGCGCAAATATCCCGCAGGGAAAAACAGGCACATATGGCGCTGCATCATGCACGCATTACTGCAAATTAGCGAGATGCGGTCCCATTAGTGATGAGGGTATTTAGCCATGCAGTAGATAGTCCAGTAAGTAGATAACTACGTCAGTATGTAGCCGTATTATTTAGAAGACGTGAAAGGTAGCCGTGCAAGGTATTGTGTCTTGCTTAGTTTGGATCAAATTTTAAATTATGGAGCAAAAGTGCACGCTGTAGCCAACAACTAGTCCAGCTATCTTCTCCCCTATGGTATGGAAGAAGATGCTAGTCACAAGAAACATAAAGTACCACATACTGATGATGGCAAAACTAACTACATTCAACACAGTAATTGCAACGCTTTCAACGCTTTCTCTCTTTTCTCTTTGCTTTATCATCTGGTTCAAAATGGTGAGGATGAATATCGAAAGCACGCAGTAATGGCCCGAGCAATCAAATCCATACGTCCATTCTCCATTTTGCTGCAAACATTGCAGAACGGTGGAGAATTCTAACGAACAATGGCCTCCGCTCGCAAGATCAATTCTATCGAAAATCAGGTCTCCAAAAAACCATATGAATATCACTCCTGATGATAGCGATATAATTGAATACGTCTTAATTAATGCTATATAGTTAGCTTTATCATTTAGCAAATGTGCAAAAAGTAGCCCAGTGAAGATATAATATCCGTAATTGACAAAGATTTCGTTGAGTAGCAACATAGTAGGGTTAGTCATGCCATACTGAGAGAATGCCATATTGAGTGGAATGGTGATAATGAATGTTAGAGGAAGAAAACTATAGGCTAGGATTTTTGCCATGTATTTACTCAAGGTCACTCTCTTGCAAAACATGATGTTTTCCAGTGAAACTTGGCAGTCCGAAAGGTGCGAATCAAACTCTCAACCTACTGCTGAAATCTGAAGCAATTGAAGTAAATAGTTCCGTATCGGTGGTAATCAATACCAGTTCTATATCTAATGATGCGAAATCTACAAATCTAGTGAATCTATAAACTATTAAGCGATTGTGGGTCCGAAAGATACAATCTTAGGCAGGTGCAACTTGTAGGCTAAAAAGCGAACGTTAATTCAAGTTTCGATGAGAAAAGGGCCAGTGGTGTTTTATAATTAATCAGTTATCATAGGTTCCATCATATTGTAAATTTACCGCGCTACCATATAGGTGCCAAAAATTGCATAAATGCTGCAAAATATTGCGATCGGATGGAATAACTCCAACTAATAATTTAAGCGTCTTTTATCAGGGAGAAATAATTAGAGGTAAAGGTATACATTCTATGGTTATACCTAATCCAGTTAATGAAAGCTGTTTTCCAGTATAATAAACTACGTTAATGAGCAACTACGCGTAAAGATATATGACATATTAAGATTACTAGGTCAAAAGTCTTCATTTGAATATTTCAACATTCTACACGTTACAAGAGGTGGCATCAACTGCAAACTACAAAAGTTTAATTTGCATTCTACTACAGTCTTGCATGCTTGCTTATTCTCATCCATCCCATTCCTCACTTTTTTTGCTTTGGCACTTTCATACATCCCGAATCTCTTTTCAAGCTTAAACTAGTGTTCCCGGTATAATTAAACACGATTCCCATTCGTACCGTTTCCCTGTTTCTATAGAAAACCCCCTACCTCCTTCGTTGCCATTTCTTCCTTCTATTATTTTCCTGTACACAATCAAATGGCTGCAAATTCATAATCGGTAAGTCACGTGAAAAATGCAAATCGGTACTGAAGCCAACTCGAGATAAAGTTGCATTCCACCCCAAGCTTGCCTCTTAGTTCGAAGGTTAGCGGTCTATTAGTTAAGTGGACCAATGTTGCAGTCTAATTTGCGGTCGGTTCGGCCAGTTTTGAAATTGCCGTTTGCTTCGGCATACTTACTTGCTTTGCGCTACAAATCCAATGGTTCAAACTACCCTAATAAACAGCATTCTTCTCCATCTTTTGCCCGGAGCTCTAATCCGCCCTTAGCATTCCCTTGTCTTGACAAGTTGGAGGCAAAAAACGAAATGCTTTCTTCTTCGGCCGGAAACAGTACGGCATCTGCAACTTCCACCAATGCCTCATGCCCTACCCTGGTCAATTCATTGGATTCCGGTCCAGAACCACTGTACTCGTTCGTCCAGACTGGATTCAAGACGTACAAGTCCAGCGAACCCATATTTTTGGACAATGGTGGAGTTTTACCCGAGTATGAAGTAGCCTACGAAACTTGGGGCCAATTGAATGCAGATAAGTCCAATTTGATCTTAGTCCACACTGGATTATCGGCGTCGTCTCATGCTAAATCTCAGCCTGCTAATCCAAAGAATGGTTGGTGGGAAGATTTTATTGGTCCAGGATTGTATTTGGACACCAATAAGTATTTTGTAGTTTGCACCAATGTCTTGGGAGGATGCTATGGTTCCACAGGGCCATCCTCTAGAGACCCAGCTAACAATGAGCATTACGCTACCAGATTTCCCATTTTGACTGTCAATGATATGGTAAGAGCTCAAAGAGAATTGATCCACAACGAGTTCAAAGTTAAAAAGATATACGCTTCGATTGGGGCATCAATGGGTGGTATGCAATCCTTGGCATATGCCTGTGAATTCCCTGATGAAGTTGGCAAGGTCATCTCCATCAGTGGTTGCGCCAGATCGCACCCTTATTCCATTGCCTTGAGACATTGTCAGAGACAGGTTTTGATGAGTGACCCTAATTGGAATCGAGGGTTTTATTACAATAAGATTCCACCTCATGTAGGTATGAAATTGGCCCGTGAAATTGCCACTGTCACCTATCGTTCTGGTCCTGAATGGGAGTATAGATTTGGTAGAAATAGAGCAGACGAATCAAAACCACCAGCGCTTTGTCCTGATTTCTTGGTGGAAACCTATTTGGACCATGCCGGAGAAAAGTTCTGTTTGGAGTATGATGCCAATTCGTGGTTGTATGTTTCCAAAGCCATGGATTTGTTTGACTTGGGCTTGGCGAATCGTTCCAAAGCAGCATTGACGAGGAAAACGTCCGAAGAGAACTACTTGCGTAAAAGCTACGCCAGCAACGACACTCTGGTACCAAACGAACCGTACCAAGAGACTGTTAGCACTGCTACTTCTACGCCAGAGGAGACTTTCAAAGATCTCAGAAACGGAATGAGCAATATGGCCCATCATGATGTTTTGGTGGTTGGGGTTGAGTCTGACATTTTATTCCCCGTATGGCAGCAGCGAGAGATTGCCGAGGTGTTGGCTCAGAATAGCAGAGGTGGTACTGTTCAGTATTACGAGCTAGGTAACGATATAAGCAACTACGGTCACGATACATTTTTGTTGAGTTTGGACCACTTTGGACCACATGTCAAGAGTTTTTTGGATCAATGAGTAATGATAATGGGTTGTTTTAGGGTCAGGTAATACGGTTAATAAAAGAGTTAATAAAATGCAGAAACAAAGCAATTGTGTTTATCATAGGTATGTTAATAGTAATGTACGGTTAGTAAACGAATATGTGAAGAGTTGAAGAGAAAAAACGTAAGAAGGGTATGTAAAAAGAGAGCGTAGAACAGTGTGTAAGAAACAGAGTAAGAAGATTGTAAGAACAGAGAAGAAGAGTGTGCTAGAGTTAAATTTGTAAGAAAGAAAGTAAACTGCTCCAAGATGAGAAACAAAAGGTGCGAAACATTTATAACACATAAATTACGTATGTCTGAAACAAATAATTGCAGATATTGTGTACATCAACCAATTGTGTAAGAGTGTACCAACACATGGTAACTTGAACTTATATTAATGGTACTGTATGGGTGTCGTCCTAGATTATATATATACTTTAGCCTACACGATTCTACCGTGGTTTGGGTCCAACTCAACGCCAAACTGTCTTGAAACAGTGTAAATCCAGTCTCTAACGGTACCCACCACCACTTTGGCCAACCCATTGTTCTTCTTCTTGTCTTTTGCTGAAACATCAATGTGGTGTGGTAACAAGTTCTCGTGCGCGCTCAAACTAACAAATAACGCAAAGGGTATGAACCACACACAGAGGCCGAAAAAGGAACACACTTCGACAAAAGAAGGAATTCTAGGCGGCACATAATCTGGTCTTAGTCTTACTTCAAGCGGAGGAATGTATGGGTTGTGGAAATGGTCAAACCATAAGAAATGATTCGCAACTACTAGAATACACGATACTAAAAAGATAGGTGACGTCAATTCCACATAGGGAAACTTGTTCAAATTCTGTAAGTACACGTAATATGATATGATGGAAAACACTGTCAATTTGAATGGGAATTTGTCAAAAATTAGCAATAATATAAATACTACTATGATGGCATATATAAGACGCTGTAATACCCTCTTGGTAGGCTCGGTGTGTTCCTCTACTAGTTCGGAAATATAGTACAATCCGGCTGCAATTGACAACGTGATGAACACGAGGCCAACAACTACACCAATATACGAAAGTAGCTGAAGAAACATGGTCTGGCTAATTGCTTGCCTCTTGCTCTACAATAATTTCCTTACGTGTGTTTTTTGATGCATTGATTCCTGTATATAATTTAGGTACCTGGCGCTACCTTCTACGATTGCAAAATGTCAAAGTGATGTACTGAACAGCATGTATTAGGATATATCACGGTCAAACTGACTCTAATGATGTAAATTCACTATGTACCGGTAACTTTAAGCAAATCTCCCTAATCGTAGATATCAATGGGAGGAATTCTATCCGTACTGTAAAACCAATTGCTACCCTCTAATTCTGTCAGTAACCACTCAGTGGGGAAGATAACCAAGTGTCCCTGTATTTCACTAAGGATTCTCTCGGCAGATTCCCTTTCGAAAATCTTTCTCCCCTTTTTAGCTTTTCTTCTTGCAGAAAAGGCACCATGGCGTTTTCTGCCATTGGACTTACCACGACTTGGTTGCATCGTTGGAATGTTCAATACGTTATTCATCTTGGCATCAGCTTCATTCCTGAACTTTATATCAGATAACGATGTCGATTGCGAGTCGGGATTTTCTTTATCTTCTTCCTCTTCTTCTTCAAAAATGGTAGCACCACCATTATTACCATTAGCAGCATCTGGAGCTTTTCCAATAAGACCTATAGTCTTGTCAACCTTTTGTAACGAAATTGAGCTGAATCGCCTATCCTTTCCTGGATGGTAATGGGCACCATCGGCGTCATCTTCACTATCAAAGGCCTCCTCCTCTGGAGTGTCTTTTCCAAAAGTTTGGTTTTGTCTTCTATACTTTGCTTCTTTTTGTTGCGATACCAAAAATGCGTTTTGCAAATTGGCATATTCCTTATACTCTTTCCAGTTTCCGACCAAGTCGTCTGGCTGACTATGGAAAACCATCCGGAAAAGTTCCGTATTTCTTCTCGCATGTTCGTACCATAAATCTTCGGAAAAAGAATCAACCAATGGATCCTCAAACAGATAAGGATCAACAAATCTACTGAAATTTTCAATGCCTCGGGAATTCACTTCTGAAATAATATCTCGAGCTTCTTCTTCATTTAATTTGACAATAGGAATATTGGTCTCAGTGAATTCTTCCTCCTTCTTCTCTTCTACTGTTGGCAGCGGTCCTACGACTGATTTAATTCCGGTACCTACCTTAGGTGCATTCACAGTAGACGTTATTTTGGAATCTGCTGTGCCATTTGGCTCTGGCGTGCCACCCCGTGAACGAGTGATGAGTTCATTGGTGGGGTTCAAATTTGCAGCCACCCTCTTCTTGGACTCAATATCGTTATCTATCTTTTCTTTGGCAGCAACTCTTTGGAGGTACGAAATCTTCTTTAACAATAACCATCTTTCTTCATTTCTTAGGGAAATTAATTTCTCAGATTCTTCGTCCATTTTATCTACCATTTCAGCATCATCTCCTTCCAAGAACTCAGTTACACTGTCTAAATCGGGAATAAAAGCTTTCGTGGGGTTTTCATCCATAGCTTTGAATGCCAAGAACTTCAAGAACCTAGCACTATTGAGTCTAGCCCGTTTAGCCAATTTTGTTCTATACTTATCTTTACCATCACCATAAACATCTTGTTTCTTTCTCTCGTTGTTTTGTACTCTTGGGTCATAGGAGTGCTTTTTCTTATCTCTAATTCCCCTGTTGGCTTCGTGTGCCCCAGTTCTATGGTTGAATGAAGTTAAACCAACGGGAGCGTACCCTTTAATGTCTTCTTCTTCATTATCATCTACATCAGGAATGGTTACTTTATCCTGCAATTTGTGGTGTTCTTGAAAGTTCTTCCACCTGAATGTACCATTGGTCTCTCCTAATATATCTCTTGATGCTATTTCGACCATGGCTGACATTTTCAAATTCTCTTTACTTTCAAAAGCACTTGTCGCAGCCTTCAAACCTTCTTCGGTTCCTGCAAAATCTTCAAACCTTTGGAATCTTCTTTCTACTATATCCAAGATATCGACATTGACACCTAGATGCTCTCTCATTAATCTCATTCTAAGACTGTGGGGGAATTTTCCTACGTGGTAAGGGTTACCATTCATTGAAGACAATACCGTTTCGCTGTCTCGTACAACGGCTGCCACTTCAGAATCTCTTATACCTCTCATTGATCTTTCATTGATATTAGCACTTCCAATAATGGCCGCTCTATCATCCACGATCATGGATTTGGCATGAATATAAAGTTGTTCGGTTACCAATGTCCTGTCCTGTCCGATTCTACTCCATTTTCTTAACCCATAAAACTGAATGTAATCATCTGGGTCAATTCCATATTTCCTCAACTTGGCAAATATGGAAGTACTTCCTCTGGAGATACTCATATATTGACATTGCATGATAACTCTGATAGAAGATCCTTCAGCCTCATCAACTTGTGCTTCGAACCCTGGGACTAAAGGAAAAACAATAACAGCTTTCCAAGCAGTTCTTTCGTTATGAGCACGAATAATTCTTTCCACTAAAGCATCCCCAATTCTGTTGTGTATGACATTCCCATCTACAACACACGAGGTGATGAAAAACTGATTTTCAATGTAGACAAAGTGTTCCGATGTTTCAATTAACTTTAAATAAGCATTCTGGATACTCTGCTCGTGTTCCTTCAAACCTAAGGACCAATTTCCTGAGGACCGTACTATTTGAACCTCGCAAGTTCCTTTTAACCCGAGTTTCTCCACTTCCTCGTCAGTCATATCAGATGGTGGTGTAAGTAGAGGTGTGAAACGACTCGGACGCTTTTGACGAAGCAAATAATTCCATCTTTGAACAAAGTGTCTGCCTAGATCTCTGGCCACTTGTCCTCCTGTGACCATATGAATATCGTGCCATGGCATTCTTGGTACCTCCTTTCTATTGTACATACTTTCGTAGGGTTTATCGAGATCGTAGAAGTCCTTAACACGGGGATTTGAATAATCTTTTCCTGGGAAAACTTGAAATTTGACGTATTCTTCTGTTGCGGTTCTTGGCTCGGAGTCTACCGTTTCAAAGTCAACATTAGAGTCATCAGTTAGAACATGATCTGGGGTATCATACCTACCATAACATAAATCTATTCCTCCCACAAAAGCAATAGACAGATCTATAATACAAAGTTTCTCGTGATGGGCCCAGAAGAAGGTATTTTGCAACAACTGGTTTGGTGAACGAATGACATGAATATTCTCTTCATCTAAGGCAATAAGCGAATGTTTTGCGTACAACGAATCGGTTGCAACTGTGGTTCCGACGTTACGGTAGATAATAACAAAAATCTTCACTCCCTGCTTGGCTTTTCTCTGAAGCACTCTATCGAGTCTCCACTGCTGGTTACCATTAGCTGGTCTTCGCAAATATAACTCAGGAGACAACCACCAATCATGAATGAAAATCACATCTTTTGCCATCTCCAATGCAGACGAGACAGCCCAGAAATGGTCTCTCCCGTCAACTATCCATTGGGCAAAGCAGTTCTTTCTCACTGGAGCAAACGAACCAAATCTATTCAGTCCCGAATAAACAGTAGAGTTTTTCATATCTATCAAGGATTTTATCCATAACTTTTGTTCTATTCTTGATTTTGGATTGAGCACCAAATGTCTCTCTCCGTTTTCCAACAAGATCTTTAAATGGTGGAAAACCTTGTTTTTCGAGTTGATTTTGTCTACATTTCCCAATTTTAGTTGGGTGATGGAAGAGTCGTCGTAATCATCATCATCGTCTTCCATCAAGTTGATGTCACCTTTGTAGTTTATTTTGAAATGGGAATCAACCAAAAATATATCTAATGGAGTGGTGGAGTTGATATTAGCAACGTACATCACATACGAGTTTCGGATCAAGAGCCATTTTTCTGATCTTCTTTCCACCATTCCCTTGATATCTCCCGCCTTGAAGTGTCCTACACGCCATCCTTGGCCCTTTGTTGTACCACCAATGTGGATTTCTCCTTGTTTTCCAGTGTATCCTGTTTCGTAGCATAGCAAGGACGATATTGGCGACATTTCGAAGAAGCGAAAGAGCTTATTTGATTGAGGTTTCAAAGCAATCAGCTGCATCAAGTCCTTCAAGTACTTTTCTACATTTTTGATGTACTCTTCATTCCGCTGCTGTTTCGTCTTGTAGTGATCGCTAGAGATTACTGAGGCTCTACTCAATTGCAGTCTCAAAGTATTCATGATTCTGCTCCCGGCACTCAAGATGGACGACGCATCGTCGTCCGCAGCAACCTGGGAAGGGTTATGGCTGGAGATTGACCGACCACCAGGCACCTCTTTGTTGCCTCTTTTTAAAGGTGGAATAGGGTACTTTGGCAAGGGAATCTTATTCATAGTCACTTCAGCTTTCCATCGAGGCGAGAACTTCAATCTGGAGTGCAAATACAACAAGTCTTTGGCTGTTTTCTCTACTGTCCAATGAAGTCTCTGGTGCGCTACCCCGTATTCCAAGTCTATTATAAACCGTCTTATACGGACGTTTTCGTTGGCAGAAGCATCTCGCACTGAAAGCCCTAGCAAAGATAATAACAATGGCGCTCTCGAAACACCCAAATCGTCTACTAGTAAACATGACGCTAGCAAATTGACAGCAGCGGTTCCGAGACTTAGACTTCCGATAGTCTGGTGCGCTCTTTCGCCCGCCTCTCTCTCTTGGCGGGTTTTTATTACTTCTTTGTCGCCAGTGGGTCTTCTGGCCTTGGTTGTTTTTTTCGATTTCATAGTAAACATATTGAGTCGTTTTCTGAAGCTGTTACGGCCGTCATGTTCTGATAAATAGTTATCATCACTGGGAGGGATGGTGCTAGCTGCACCAGCGCCAATGGACCCATCGGCGCTGTGACGTCGAAATCCTACAAGTCTTCCGAAAGAGCTTCTTCTGGGATTCCGTACTCTTTCTGAGTCGGGTTTTTCTGCCACTGAATCGTCACCGTTGGCGGTGTGGGTCACTGCTGGAAAGCTGGAGCCATTGGCTGTAGCATGCTCGCCTGCAGCGCGGTAGTCGCCGTTTACAGACACATTGGTGGTATCGAGTGGAGACGGGTTATATTCACGATTCATGCACTCTTCTTCCTCTTCGTCGGAGAACCGTTGCTCGTCGTCGTGATGGGCAAACGGAACGTTTAACCAGTGTGAATTTGATACTACAGCGGGAGCTTCATTGTTGGGAAAACTAGACACACTATGACGACGGGCTCGGTCCACCGGTGACCCAGGTTTGACGGGTTCTAGTGGCGATGTCTTGGTCAAAATCTCTTCTACGTCGCTCTCCCGTAATGGCTTGCTATTATTGGAGGTGGTGGGGGAAATTTCGTGTTTGGAGGGAGCACCAGGATGTAAGTGATTATCATTATCGCTATTCCAATGGCCGAAACCGACCTTATTGAAGAATCCTTTGGTAAAACCCGGTGAGCTGGACTCGGACATTAGATGGATGCAGAGGAAAAGAGATTGAGTGTTTGCTAAGGGAGAATGGTAGAGATGTATAAAACTACCTAGAGTTGGTTGTGCAGCAAGATAAGGCGCTACCGGTGCTCGGTTGTCTGCAGTACACGAAGGTCAGAGAGATGGCATGGTACGGCGGTGGTGGAGAGGTAGAGATATGGGCAATGGAATGGGTAGGGTTTATGGGAAGTTAGGGTTTGAAATGGGAAAGGTAGAGTGGTTAAGTGTTGTACGGACTGTTAGGTGGATTGCATCCTCTTTGGGTGATGTGCAGTATGCGATTTCAGTACACCGCAAGTAATGGCCCTAGTAATAAGTACTAGGCAAGGGTAGAGGTGGCGAATTGGGAAACAGAGGAAATAAGGAGTGGGTGGGTGAAAGCAACGGTACAAAGGAAGATATCCGTTTACTACCACATTAGGTATTGTCTAGTTGTATGCAGTTGCGATGAGATGCAACGTTTCTAGGAACTAGGCGAATATTGAAGAATTAAGTATTCAGAATGAAGAGAGAAGCCTGACTAATGAATAATGGATGAATTCAGTGAGGTGAGGTGCGCCTGCGCTGACCAAATGAGGAAAGCAACAGTAGCAAACTCAATCAGCATGGTTCTGTGACCTGTATTTAGTGAATTTGGTTATATGCCGTACACTAATATCAGGACATCAGCCAGGGCAAAAAGGAGTTGAAATATGTAATAAGACGTTCACTGAGGTAGATAATGGGTTGGGGAAGGAATTTGGCGCGAAAAAGTAGCCTTAAAGAAGAAAATGGGTACAAAGCATCGATACAGTGGTAGATGCTATATGGGTTATATGCAGTATTGAATCTCGAAGACTAGAGCTAGTACAAGCTTGTAGAGCAGATACAATGTCAAGTAATGGGACATATAGTAATGTAAATAGACTAAATGAGGTATTAGGTAAGGGTAATAAAAGTAAAAAGTACAATAACTGATCTACCACACATAATTCCCAAGTTAGATGGGGTCTGCATACGAAGCAACGGTTTCTAATCAGATCAATCTTCACCCTTCAATACCTCGGTATCGAGTCTGACCTTATGCCCGAGCCACAAGGCATTTGCTGTGTGGTCCTTTAACGCACCCTGACCAGATCTGGGGTGTATCAAAACTGAAAGGGGGCCATGGTTTAATTGAAAGTATGGCACAATTGCGCTGAAAATATTGGGATCTTTGAAATCTAATTCCCACATGTTTATAGGATGAGGTCCAATTGGTTTGTCCCAGAACTTGTAGACTCTAATTTGGCCATTTTCGATTTCTTTTGCAAAGTCTTTCAACACTTTCTCACGCAAATCCCATGCTAATTTGCGTTCATTCTCACTATTATTGTTCCAGTAGGTGTGGATATCATAAGACTCAATTCCACCGTAAAATGCCATTTTAATATCAAACTATCAAAGAATACTACCTGTTTATAAACTACGAAAGCTATAATCTGGAGATACGGCCCACAATTGTATCATCTTAGTAATCATTTGATTCTGGCGTCCTGCAGGTATCCACAGCACACTTTAGTTATAGCACCATTCTAGTTCAGTTATACTGGTGGGTTAGGCATAGTGTTCAATTCGATATTTGTTTCCGCCTCACTTGGTTGCGCTTGTTGTTCTCTCAATTTTATCCGGTGTAATTTAGATTGTTTAATGGCCCAATATTCATATATAGTACATAAGCCCACGGCCAGTAAACTACCCACTACATTGCTAACTATATCGTATACATCGAATACTCTCAGACTGTTGACTACACTCTGTATAATTTCACTCATAATACTGCCACCTAGCGTACACACAAGAAGCGTTAACCATCGGACTATTTTGTTCGATTTGTGCTGGGTATCAAATATAAAGTAGAACTCTGCTGTAAGAATGAAAAACGTAACGAAATGAACCAATTTATCATGGGCCAAATGGATCAGAGCGAATCCGAGATATCCTGCTATGATCAAGGAAATGATAAATGCTAGTAATTAGTATACTATTGTCTACAAGACACCTCCGCAATGCTAGAACCACAGCCTATCCCTGGTATTCAGACCAGGGACTAAAAATGACCAATTGGCCCCCTAGGGCACTATCTGTAGAACTACGACAACTATACAATACATAGGCTCATTGCCAGACCCACTAGCTTTGTTGGCCTAGTAATATACCCCCATGATGTAGAACCATCAGCTCCTTATTTTGCGCCTCAACTACAATCTGAAGTAAAAGGAGTTTCGAGTTGTTTCGGACTGTTTCGGGCTGTTTTCGAGTTCATTGAAGCTTATCGGTGTTATTGTAACTTATACTTACCTATAAGTACAGGTATACGAATCGATAACATTTTCAGTTAAAGAACTGATAATGTTTCCTAGCTGCATTCGTGCATTCATGCTAAGACTAAGTGCGATGTTTGAAAAATAAATTCCTCTATAGTTTATATAATGATTTTGCAATCTGTTGTAGCACCGCTACGGAAATGGAATATCATTCAAGTGATGAGTCCAAGATGTTACTCTATTGATTATCTTACTTCGGCTCTAAAATCTACACAAATAAAGCCGACTACGGCCACTACCACTGTTGCTGCAAAAAGTGAGTCGCTTCAACCTCATCATTTCACAAAAGCAGTTATAACTCCAACTAAACTAAACGAAATATTTCTAGATAAGTCGTATCCACCAACCACATCGAAAGATTTGTCCAAAACTCAAACCTTTTGGAATAAAGCGAAAATAGAATTGGAGTATACGCTAGACAAGTTTGAGCTCTTGCCGGATATACAGTACGAGCAGCTCTACAAGCAGAGACTCGCCGATTTTGATAATAGAGACCCATATTCAATCACCGAATACGGCGAGAATGTAGTTCGATCGAAAAAGACCTTTGGTATCAAACCGCAGCTATTGAAACCATTACCAGAAATCTTGCTTTTGGGCCATACCAACGTAGGAAAATCTTCGCTCATAAATAATTTATTTCTCAATAAATTAGAAATGAAGACTTCAGGTGCTAAAACTGACTATGCCTTTGTGTCTAGAAGAGCTGGCTACACCAAGACCTTGAACTGTTTTAATGTAGGTAAAAAACTACGCATTATTGATAGTCCTGGTTATGGACAATTTGGTGAGGAAAAACAAGGGAAAGTAGTGCTTGATTACATAGCAAACAGACACCTTTTACGTCGAGTATTCATCTTAATAGACAGTACCAAAGGGTTCAGAGTTGAAGATCTCCAGATCATCGATCATTTGATCGATAATGGAGTACCTTTCGAAATTGTCTTTACAAAGGTAGATGAAATAATCTCGAAATACATGGGACCAATATTCAAGAACAACCGACATAGCAAGCTCACCAAGACTGAAATTAGTGATTTGATTAACCAGGGTAATGAGAGGGTTGTTAATTACTATAAACGGATGCTTGAAGAAGGCAAAATTGGCGACATTGTTACCTTACCCAAACTACTTTTCAATAATTCTTCTGCAAACAGGTTCATTGATATGAGATATGGCTACAAAGAGATCAGGTTCAATATCCTTCAGAGTTGTGGTTTACTTTGAGAAAAATAAGACAGAGTTACTGTAACAACCAGAAAGTCCGCAAACCTACAGAAAAGGTATTGACTGAAATAATGCATTTTATTAATGTTGTATATACTGTGATAAAAACTTGTACAATAAGTGAAAAATAAAGATTTAAGAGAGCACTAAATCCTGTACAGAAACGATATGTTAGATAAATCTATTTTACAAACTTTGGTTATCATTAAAACTCTTATGGGTTAATTTGTGACATGTAGTGCTTAATAACGGCCACCTCTACCACCTCTGCCACCTCTATCGCCTCCAAATCCACCTCTGGATCCTCCACGACCACCAAATCCACCTCTTCCACCTCTGTCACCACCGAAGCCACCTCTAGAGCCACCTCTACCACCGAAGCCACCTCTAGATCCACCTCTACCACCGAATCCTCCTCTAGATCCACCTCTACCGCCAAATCCTCCTCTGGCACCTCCTCTGCCACCAAATCCACCTCTGGCACCACCTGCAGATTTTCTCTTTGGTTTAGGCCCGACCTCTTTAGGTTTTGGTAAAAATCTTTCTAATGGTAATAACTTATCAGGACTGATGTAAAACTTGTCCCCGTCTTTGAAAGAATCGGCTTTGACCCCTTCAGATGGCTTAATAGTGAAAAAAACTTCATTTAATGGCCCTAAAATCTCATCGACTTTACCAACTTGGGTTTTGTTTTCTAAATAGATTGGAGCATTAAAATATGGAATCTTAACGTTAATAGAACGACAGACAATATCTCCTTCACAAGCTTGCATGAAAGACCCCATTTCAAGTACTGAATCTGGAGGTCCCTGTTGAATTGGTGGGCCGGTTCTACCGCCACGGCCACCTCTGAATCCTCCTCTACCTCTATTCATTTGATTAATTAAAGTAGTTGAATATTGTACACTCTTCCTTCTTTTAAATTTTTCACTAAAAAAAAAATTCCTGATGAGCTTCGCAGACCTTGCGACATTTCGTCTGCGATGCGCGACATGCAACCCTAGGTGATCTCGCTTTGTGGCACGACATTTCTCTCAACCACTTTGCAACACATACCTCGTTCAGCACCAACTTTCCCCAAACAATATACGTATCTGCTAGAAAACCGCTATTAAAAGTTCATCATTATTGAATAGATCAACTTTTTGCCCATACTCTTCTTTGTCTCGCCCTATAACCCCTATATAGGGCCCCTATCTACACATTAATACTAACATACTCCTTCATTTCCACATTAAAATTATTCTTTTCCAAACATAACTCTCCTCAATAAGTCTTCCATCGTATTTACAAGCAAACTTCCACCATTTATACCCAAAACAATTCGAAACTCCACTCAGTTTCCATGAACCATTTGCAGCCGATAACGTCGTGTCCCGCACAACTGTTCCCAGAATCACCGACTAGAATCACCGGAACTTTGGTTTTATTATTATTGTTTCTAAGTAAGGATAGGCGATTGTAGAAGTTGAAGAACAGCAATGAGTTCTATACGTATGTATTGATTGGATGATGGACAGCACGGATGCACTGATTGAAATCAGTATCAATGCATTGCCTGGATCAATTCTGTGGGTCCGAGGCGTAGCCAGATACTTGGAACAGTGGCATTGACTCTAGGTCAAGAATTGGTGTCTCTATCGTTCCATGGTGATATGAATTGCTTCTGTGTTGATCTTGGCGAGATTTTCCTTTTTTTCTGGCGGTGATTTGGCTCATTTAGACCTGATTTTGTCCTCTTTTCCCCCATAAATTCCCAGAATCACCCAATTAGAGCCCAAAAACACCTTCTCATCACTCTTCCCAGCATTACTAACCTGTAGCCGCACCCACTTTCAAGGTTGGGCTTACTCCCGAAGAAAAATCGGTATATGCTCAATTATTCAAAAAGTTAGACCCCGAAAACACCGGAATCATCACCGGAGAAAAGGCTAGATCTACATTTGAAAAATCTGGCTTGCCTCCTTCGATTCTTGGAGAAATCTGGCAATTCAGTGACCCGAAAAATTTGGGTTTTTTGACGCAATTTGGTTTCTGCCATGCCATGAGATTGATCGGTTATACTCAAGCCGGACAGCACCCATCGGCTACTTTGGCTGAAACTCCGGGTCCTTTGCCCAAATTTGCCGATTTAGACGTGCCAACAACACCACAGGCTTTAAATCCTCAGTCTACCAGTAACTCCTTCATGCAAACGCAACCAAGTTCAATTATTCCTCAAAATACTACCACGTCACAATTCAAACCTCAGGACCCAATCTCCTCTATCTCTCCGCAAGACTACCAGAAATTCAGCCAATTGTTCATCAAAACCGTAGGATCTTCTCTGGGAGAATTGGCTGGTAATCAAGCTAGAGACATTTTCTTGAAGGCAAAACTACCAACCGCAACCCTTGGTCAAATCTGGAATTTGGTTGATCGATTCAATGTTGGTAAGTTGAATATTGGTGGGTTTGTCATTGCCATGCACTTGATTCAAGGATTATTGAGCGGACAAATTAAGCAATTGCCCCCTTTCTTGCCAGAAGGTATTTGGCAATCAGTTGAACAAAAACCACTCACACCAGTGGATGCTGTTGATAGCAGTCGTCAAGTTTCTCGTGGCTCTGTAAATTCCCAACAAACGACTCTTAGATACCCATCAACTGCCTCATCTGTTTCTGGTAAGGACTCTGCCGCAGATTGGGTGGCATCTCCAGCCATGGTTCAACAATATGAGTTTATATTTAACGGTCTTGATAAAGCAAAGACTGGACATTTGAACCCAGAACAGGTTGCTTCGTTTTTGATGACTTCCAAATTGGGACAACAAGATTTGGCCGGTATTTGGGATCTTTCTGACATCCAAAATACGGGTATTTTTAGCCTTTTAGAGTTTTCCATTGCATTATTCCTCGTGAATAAGAGATTAGCAGGAGAAAAATTGCCTAATATTGTACCTGATACCTTGGTAGGTTCATTAAGGACTTTGGTGCAGAATTTGTCTAGTGGGAATGCTTCTGCAACTCCACAAACCCAACAACCTCAACAACCTCAACAGCTCGAAAAACCAGTTCAAAAGTCCAATATGGATGATTTGGCTGACATTTTCGCAACTCCAACACCTCCTGCTAGTTCACCCACTAAGTCAACCCTTGAAAATCGTGCTTCGAGTGCCGACTTGAACCATTCCACTGATCTTCCAAAGATTCGTAACAATCTTACTGGTTCTTTTAAACCAACTTCGACATTTGGTCAGCAACTTTTGCAAAAACAGCACACAGACTCAACTCCCAAGGATGAGAAGGCAAGTTTGTTAGGAGACGATGTTTCTAACCAACAGAAACCAGAGAATATTGCCCTGCCAGCACCGGTTGTTTCTACTGACGTCAACGCAGGACACCAGGAACAAAGAGCTATAAATTATGATGCTTTACGTAGCGTTCCACCCCCACCTCCAGTTAAGCGTGACAATTCGATACTCTCTTCTCAGTCTTCTCAAGATAGAATTTCCACAAATTCTTCTTTTTCAAATTTCCACGACAAGAGTGCTGGAGTTCCTCTCCAGCAGCAGACCATCCAAGAAAGATCTACAAATGAGAATATTCCATCTTTTAATAACCCTTCACCTAATGCCCCTAATGACGATTTATTTGCGGATTCAAACCCAGAAATTTCAGGACAATTATCACAGGCATCTACTGATATTGTTAACGTATCCAATCAAATAAAATCATTGACTTCTCAAACCACTTCATTACAGGAGAAGAAGTCTCGTGCTGAGCAAGAGTTGAAAAAGATTTTGAATGCAAAGAAAGAGGTTGAGGCAAAATTAAGTCAATTGAGAACCTCGTATCAAAATGAAGTTAAGTTAGTTGAGCAAGTCGAAACTAACTTAAAGACTGCTAGAGAAGAAGCTGAAGCTTTAAGATCGGAAGCTTCAATTTCTGAAGCAAAACTTAATGCTTTATCTTCGCAATTACACGAGAAACAATTATCTATGGAAGATTTACAAAAGCAAAATAGTCTGTTAACTGAAAAATTAGGAACAATGAATGCGGAAATTGTCGACCTTGAAAAACAAGTGGATTCGCATACAACTTCAAACGAACAATTAACTAAACAATTGAACGTTAAAAAATCTCAAGTTCAAGTGGTACTTGTAAAACATCAAGATTTACGTAGTAAGATCACTGAATTTGAATCTAAGAACAATTTGGCACTTAAAGAAATTTCTGAAGCTGAAGCTGAGCATAGCAGATTATTGGACGAACACCCAAAGTTGGAGCAAGCACACCAAACCCTTCTCGAAAAGCAAGCAAAATTAGAACAGGATAGAGCAAACATACACAGTAAGATCGCTAATCAAAAGACAGTTTTACTGGGATTAAAGTCAAAGGTTGATGCTGCGCAAAAGAATTATGATGCTACTGCTAGTAAAGTCGATAAGGAACAACCAGTAGATCACTCTAGAGGAGTGCTCACTGGGACTGCTATTGGTGTTGGTACCGGTATAGCTGCAGCTGGCGCTGCCATTGGTGCTACAGTTTTTGCATCACATGAGGCAGGTGCCGAACCAGCTCAAGGGGAACAAAAAGATGTACTTGGAAACCATGAATTTGACAATAAAGAATCAAACGCAGAGTCACGTCCTCCATATGAAGGACTCTCCAGTTTATCTGTTCATGATTCTGCTACAGATTATGCTACTAATGCTACTGGCCCAAACTCTGTCACCACGAATGTTGCAGAAGGTGAAACTCCAGTTACTTCACCAAACAATTCTGAATTTCAATTTGCAGAACATAACCAGGGTATTAGCATTCCTAGAGATTTAGTAAGTGTTCAACGCACTGATTCATTGACTTCCAGTGTTCAAAATAATGCGGCATTATCTGTTCGTGATGATAATATAGATGTTAGTGACAGAGAAACTCTTTCTGAAAATAATCTTGGGTATGAACAGTCAGAATTTGAAAATGAAAATAAAAAAGCAGGAAGACCTGTTTCCGAAAAGGATGATACTAGTGATGGAGATAAATTCTCTTCTGGTGTTGAGTCATTTGAGATTGTTAATGCAGAAGATGCCAAACAAGGTTCTCAACTATTAAAAGAAACAGATGGTAGTAACGAATCACACGTGAAAGAGCCTGAACAGGCAAAAGATCAAACTGATAAATCCATAAAGGATTCTACGGAGCCTAGTGCCATAGATAAGGAATTTCCTCCAATCAAGGAATTAGATTACGATGAGAGTTCTTCCGACGATGATGGTTCAAATGAAGATAACTTCGATGATGCCAAAGAAAATTTTGTTAGTCCTTCCCAAGGAAGGGGCAGTGACGCCCCACCTCTTCCAAAGAAGGTGCCATTAGATGATTTCGATAGTGCCTTCAATCAATTAGAACCAGCTACCCCAGCACCTAAAGAGGACGACTTATTCGCTGATGAATTTGATGATCTTGAGCTTGCTAATGTTGATAATGCGGAAGATAACTTTCCTGAAGGAGATTTCAGTTTCTCTAACGAATTCACAAGCGATGCTCCTGCAGAATCTAAAGCAGTTGATTTTGGAAATGCGCCTCAAGGAACTGAAGGTAATGATGAATGGGAACAATTATTTGCCGGTTTTGGAAATTCGCAAGCTGAAGTTTCCCATGGGGCAGCAGTTCCTAATGTTGATGAAGCAAGTACTCCAGTTGTTCCTCCTGCTGGCGGAGCAGTTCTTGATTCATCGAAAGATCAAGCATTGCATGAATTGGTTGGTATGGGATTTGATGAAACTACTGCACTTGAAGCTTTGAAGAAAGAAAACTGGAATTTAGTTGAAGCAACAAATTATTTGTTGGACAACGCTTGAACTTGATTATCGCCTGAATATATTGTATTGGTTATATAGGTTTATGTTATATATATTGTTAAATTGTATACTTACTTTTAAAATTCTATATTAACTGTTAAAATCGTATATTTCATTTTTAGTAAACGAGTGACTTTGAATTTTATCTCTATTATTGTAAAGCTTTTTTTAAGGCGTCAGCAACATCACCGACATCAAATTCTTCCTTATTCAAATCTTTTAAGTCTGCAACTGGTCTTTCAGCTTGTGGGGTAATTCTGAAAGCATGTCTTGAGATTGGAGTATCCCAATCAATAATGGCAGAATGAACAGTACGTCTATTGTCCCAAATAACCACCGACTTTGGTTCCCAGTTTGCTCTTAATTGTAAATCATGAGATTGTTCGATATGAGTATATAAGAAATTTAAGAGCGCAGCTGATTCTTCTTCCTTCAATTCAACAATTCTTCTAGAGAATGGTTTGTTCAAATAGATATTTTTCTTCCCAGTAACAGGATGAACCCTAATCAATGGGTGAATGTTTGATACAGGAGTTCTTCTTTCAATTCCCCCGAAACTTTTCGAGTCGCTAGCTTGGTCTTTTGAAGTGTGTAAAACATGCAATCCTTCGAGTCTGGATCTGAATTCTGGTGATAATCTGTTGTAAGCTTCTTCAGTATCAGAGAAAATAGTATCACCACCAGATTCTGGACCTTCTAAGACGGAAAAGAAAGTGGTTCCAGGTGGTTGTAATTCGTAAGAAACATCAGAGTGCCAGCCCACATTGTTGTTTCTATTTGCGAAGACTCTTTCAAATTCACCTTTATCTGGACGTCTATAAGTAATGTGCAACTCTGGGTGATTTCTTGGGGCACCAGAAGTTGGGTGGATATGTAATCTACCAAAATGTTTACCGTACTCCACGGCAAATTTTGGACCTTTGTCTGCAAAATCTTGGTTTCTGAATACAACTACACCTCTTTGAGCGACAAGTAAGGCTAATTCATCTTTACCTTGATCATTCAATTGAGATAATTGAACACCATTAACTTCAGTACCAAATTTAGGGGTAATTTTCTTCGTGACGTCAGACAACCCCTTAGGAAACAAATTTGGAAACTGTGGATTTGCTCTTTTACCTGGATCTTCGTGTTTGAAAAATTTCAATGGAGCAAACTTTTGATTTGGATCCCATGTTGGTAAAAAGTCTCTATAGTGAGATTGCTCTCTATTTTTACCGTTGATAACAAGAATTCCGTCTTCACCAACTTCATCTTGACCATCGTAAAAATGGATATCAAAATTCCCAAATCTTTTATCAGCCATTGTGTTATTTCTGTTTTTGTAAGCTGCTTTGTTAAAGATTGAAGGGCGCTACATTAGCTGGAACGATGAACCGTTTAAATACTTGTTATTACGAAAACCTTATCGTGTATCCACACTAGTTGATCCCGACCCGATACTAGTGATTGTCCGAGCCGTAAACCATTTTGCACCCAATCACGTGATAATTGCTCTTGCAACTAAACGAATGTGGCTACAAAGGTACCACTTTTAAGTAACCGAACCGAACCACCGGATACAATGATTGATTTACCGTAGAATACTGAAGTTTAACGTCATTATCGACTTTAAATCTCACATGGTGATATATAGATGATTTGTGTTAATGCTGAACCACATAAATTACATGCAGATTACTAATATGTCAATGATTTTGGAAGATGAACCTAGTCTGGGGTGCAAGTGAAGTCTTAGACTCCGGAGAATATCAATATATATCTCAGCATTACGACAAAATCAAGCTTTCTGAGCGTTTTATGGCGTTACAAATTTATCATTACACATTTGAAGCAGACAAGCAGTGGTCTGATTCAGATTTTTTGCAACTTTCTCCGAATGACCGGACCGAACTCAATGATGTAACATTTTGTAATTTTTCGCATTTTACTTCTTTTGATATATTTCTATAAGGTTCTTATATTCATATCTTTCGCATCCGAGTTGCATTTCCAGCACAGCTCAAAAATGTCAGCAAACTTTTGCATCTGATCCAAAACTGCGTGAGGTTGAATACTCGAATGAAAACATAAGAATTCTTGCATACACACTAGAATGGGATAAAGTTCTAGCTTAGACAAGCAATTACAACCAGTTCTCTACGAAAAGTGCGCTACCATATTCAAAAATGATATAATGGTAGCGCGGAAAAAACTAAAAAAAACGGTGAGAATGTATTCCTACACGACCATTTTTGCTTACTTGCAGGATTCGCAGTTGATTACCAGAAAGAAATAGAGCCTATCCTAGTGCATGATGTGCCGTCTCTGTATAGGTTAATGCCAAAGAAGTTTTTCCGAAGCCACATATCAATCGCCTGCATATTGGTGTATCGTAACTACTAGTGTGACAGTTAGTACCATCTTATAGCTAGGTACTTTAAGCTTATAATGAAGTTTACGCTATATTGAACTGTAAAAGTCAATGGAGCCATTCAGCGGTACCTAAAGTACAATCAGATCTCAATTTAAGATGAAAGTAGATTTGCATTGTGAAGATAGTTTGTATTATGCACAGGACAAAGATCTTGTGCTACTTTTAATCAGTTTAAAGTCTACATTCCATTAAAAATGACCTTTTATTTCCCAAACCTATTAACCTAATCCCAATCTATATAGAAATGCAATGAATATTATCCTCTAATTACTAGAAATTTGACACAAATTGTTGTCGTTGTTATACGATGTAATGATAAATTGTGCCTGTTTCTGCACAGGTTCTTGCTTTATAGGACTCTTTATAGGACTCTGTTTGAAATTGATCGATGCATTTGATGGCAAGGCTATATAGTTAACCTCATTGAACTCTTCCTTTACCACATCTTTTGGAGAAGGTAATGGAGATGGATATGGATTGTAACAGGTTGGTTTCACCATTGGTGTAGCCAAGAGTGATTGAATTGAGCATTTGTCGACATTGGCTTTGCTGTGTTCTTTGACTGTGATTACTTCTGCCCTGGTGTCTTCACTCTTAATGCTTGATGCTATGTCTGGTTTCATACAAGTTTCATCTTGTACAGGACCAGGCCAACAGCATTGTAAGAAATTTCTAGTACATCCCTGACATTTTCCGTGGACTACGTCTTCGTCACACTTCTTCTTTCTCTTACGACAAGTTAAACAACCTGTCTTTGTTCTTCTTTTAACTATATTTGAAGGCGATTTCTTAGTAATTTTCTTACTTTGAATAGGTTTCGCACTATGCGATTTTACGTTTATATCTAAAACCTTTTGATATTGTTTATAACTCATTTTTGAAGAAAATACAATAAGTATACTACAGAGTATGATAAATAGAAAGTTATAGTTTGTAAAATTTTTACTCTTCACTTAATATATAATATATAAGCATATTACTCACCTTCTGTTAATGGTTATAAATGGAAAGTAACAACTGCTCTTACTGGAAGCTATCGGCAAGTGACCGCGAAAAGTCACGAAATTGTAGACAAAAATGGAACTTGACACCGTCGATACCGATATGCATGCAGGGTAAAACTTTAACTATTGAGAATTTTACGTAATATATTATGTCAGAATTTGATTTTGCCTATCCAAAATAAAAAAAGAAAACATGAACTTCCTAAAGAAGGTAAAAAAAAGTATATGGACGAGTCAGGAGTCGAACCCGAGACCTTTCGCATGCTAAGCGAACGCGC